>JALAZF010000781.1:0-1200000 GCA_022829125.1 Lathyrus tuberosus | reverse complement strand
GGATACCAATTTCAAAAATAGATAAGAGATACTCGTTTTGTTGAATAAAAACCTGACAAAAAACAGAGAGAAGATGAAAACTCATACAAACAAGAAGAGAATGGATTTTACCTTTGTAGTTGGAGATTTGGTTCTTCTCTGATTACCACCATATAGATAGCAAATAGTCATTCGCAGAGTCTCTCAAAAATTAGCAAAGTGTTTTTTGGACCTTTCATTGTAAAAAAAAAGTGTGGGACAAGTGGCCTACGAATTGGATCTTCCTCATTCTCAAAAAAACCAACTCAGTGGTGCATGCTTCATTATTAAGACCTTATTTTGGTGAAAAATGAGAAGATTCAAGCATTGGCTTTTGCTCCTCCTCAATAGCTATAAATAATATTTTTTTCAAGGGTAAAGAAAAAAGTCCAAAAGATTTTGAGATAAAAGGGAGAGATATCTCTGGGACAGAAGAAAATCTGGTGAAGGGAAGATGTTCTAAAAACAACACTTAACAAAAAAATTGTTGATAAGTGGGAAAACAAGAAAGAGGAAACCAAAACTGAGTTTAATTACCTAAGTACCATTTTTATAGATCACAAATCAACCTCAGAAAAATTGCCCAATTTTACCCCTCTAAGTGTAAAGTTTATTAGGAAAATTGAGCCATATTTTGCATTAACTACCCACATTATCAAAGGGACCATGAATCCTACACTCTCCCTAACGTCTGATGTCCATTAGACATATCCCACACAACACACACGTCGTAGACGCCCCTCCCTACATCAATTCAGTGTCTCACTCATCCCCATACACCTATAACGAACAACTTATCACAACCATATGATCTCATCAGCTTTATTAAGCCTCAATCAGGACCATCCAAACCAATACCACTAAAGAACAAAAATCATGCAACTTATCACATAGACTGCCCATAGCCCCACCTACTCTGCCACACACCTCACATGTCCCTATCACTCCCCATCAAATTTTTTACCCACTTTATTATCCACCATCCAATGTTGTCCCACTTTCTCACACTCAATCAACACTACCCATTCAAATCTCCCTCCAAAACACACTTTCATCACAAGTCAATTCCATCACTCCCAAGGATTTTTCAGTTCTCTATCCTCTCATTACACCTGGATTGGTTTCCCAAACATATCATTCGCCTAATTCATGTTTCCCACATAACCCACTCACCCAATTCAGTTTCTCACTCATCCAATTCAGTTCTGCTACATGGCCACTCTTTCTCTAACCTTGAGGAAAATGTTGTTATTGGACCCATGAGTATTGTTAGCAGGCCAACTTTTAACCTTAAAAGAAAGAAAGAAAATGCCCAATTAGTTTTATAACTTTTATATTAATAGGGGTGCACTAGCAATTGTCTCAAAATTCTAGTATTGTTTTGTTTTGTTTAATTTTCCAAAAGAGGTCTTGACACTTAAGTTTGAGAAACCATACTATTTAAGATGTAATATTTGGCTTAATGAATTATTATGAAAGATCAAAATTTTGTTAATTGTTTTTTTTACAACCTTAGATCTATCTCAGCCTTAGTGTAGTCTATCATTTACTTTCTTATATTATTTTGTTTTGTTTTTAATAATGTCAATATAGTTTTTAGATGATGTTTGAACATATGGTTCTATTTGTGATGTTTTAGGTATATTGGTTTTGGTTGAAAATGTAATTTCTTTTAAACTTTGAAATAATATTTGGTTAAATTGTACTTCCTCCGTCCCAAAATATAAGAGAAAAACTCAAAAACACACTTATTAAGAAAAGTAAAAAACATAATAGTTTGACTAAGATTTTGTTGAAAAAATTTGTTTTGAAAGATGTAAAAACAATTCTAATTGGTTGTTGTTTATAGAAAAGATGAGGGAGAAAACAAATTTAATGCAACTTGCATTTAATTTTACCTTGAAAATGTTGAAAGTTGATTTTTTCTCTTATATTTTAGAACAAGAAAAATGTAATTTTTTCTCTTATATTTTGGGACGGAGGGAGTAATATTTAGTGGTTGTTTGTTTAACCTTGTGTTTATATTTAGTGGTTGTTTGTTTAACCTTGTGTTTTTCTTACGTGCTGAACTTCTCATGTCAAGATTTTAAGAAAACCAAAGCTCATTTGTATGAAAAACATAAACATATTTATTCAAATGCTAATTTTTAGATTATTTTTTATTTCCTTTTAAATGTTAACAAGATTATGAACCAAATTTTTTTAAGTGAGACTTTTATTTATTTATTTTTAAAAAAGGATATTTGTTTATTTAAGCCTATTTGTTTCTACTTATTTATTTATTTTTTTTAAAAAGGTTTTCTTTTCTACTTAAATAATATATATATATATATATATATATATATATATATATATATATATATATATATATATATATATATATATATATATATATATATATATATATATATATATATATATATATATATATATATATATATATTCGAGATAGACTCCACCTCATTAAACACAAATGATTTATTTATTTGTTTATAAAAACAGTCTCGAAAATCACCTTCTTGATATCTCAACCCCATTAATCACATAGCAAAGATCATCTTCATTTTTAAAAAATGGACAAATTTATGACTATGTTTTTGTGTATATGAAGTCATATAAATGTTGAATATTTATCATAGGTTTTAGAACTATATATTATTTACACACAAAATGAAGGAAATGAAATATATATATATATATATATATATATATATATATATATATATATATAAGAGTGGGGGTATGCCTCCTTGGAGGTTCATTATAGTGTATAGTGAATAATGAATTACTATCAAATTCTGAATAAAGTGTATAAATCATCTTTTATTATAATAATAATAGTGTGAAAAGCGCCAATTTGTTGGAGAATTAAGTTTCTTTGGGGTACAAGATAATCATTATTTGTATTACTAATCAGTGAATTAACTAAAATTAATTCTTTTTCTAAGTCTGCAATAAATTTTCGATATTCTTATAATTGTAATCTTTCTTTAGCTAGATCCATATTGTTAGTAGGGGTGAGAATAGACTGGGCCGAGCTATGCCATGCTAAGTCTGAGTCTGACCGGCTAAAAACTACAAAGCCTAAGTCTGACATGTAGCCTATCATAGACTTATTTTTAGGCCTATGCCTGACCTTTTCGCATGCCTGATTGGCCAAGTAGCCTATTTAAAATCCTACTTCGTTTGAACATTTGTAAATAAGAAATTCAACTAATGTTAAATAGACTAACAAATTAAAAAATCAATGAGATTAAATGTTTGTTTTCATTATCTCATTCAAGTTTACCTATTAGCATAAGTTTGGTGATACTATTTGTTGGAGAGAACTTATGAGAAAAACTTTTGACAACAACTTATGACATTATTTATAATGTTTTTTCAACTTATTTTCTTAAGTTCTTCAAGATAACTAAGTTTTATTTTCGTATTTTAATTAAAAGTACAAAATAGAATATAATAATAATAAATTTATTGAGTTTTTTTTAAATAAGCCAGCCTGATAGGCTTAAAAGGCTTTTCTTACGGCCTGTAACCTAGCCTCTTTAGCTAAATAGGCTTATAAAAAAGCATAAGCCTTTTCTATTTAAGAAAAAGCCTGACCTGACCTGGGCCTATGTAGGCTAGGTCGTAGACCCCTGTTAGTTGGTCTGCCCTATTCCCACCCCTAATTGTCAGGTTTATGAGTAGGGGAAATTAATCTGTTTCGAATTCATCTTCATCAAAATTTATATAATTGTCGGAATTTGTTGAATTATATTTCCTAAAATTTATACTTATTCTTGGATAAATATTTTCATGGTCTCTCATTCTTGCGAATGATCTCTATAAAAATGTCCTTAAAAAAAATCTAAATAATGTGAATTGGAAGTGAAAATATTTAATTCATTGACCAAGCATTTGAGTTCATTTTCTTCAATGCCTTTTTCTAATTTCTCTCGTAAATCTCCTAAAATATTTTTTTCTTGGAAATGAGCAAATTTTATTTTATCCAAAATTATTTTGACTAAATCAGGATAAGGGAATTTTTTGAGTAAATATGTTATTTTTTCATCAAAACTTTGGATAAACACAAGTCCTGATAATTGTGTGCTGGAATTCGGTTCAGAATAATCAAAACCAAAATAATTTTAAAAATACCTTTGTGTTGTGAAATTAGAATATTTATTTTCGGGTTCCATAATTTGGTTTTCTTTTGAGTGAAAAAGTTTTTTGTTTTATATTATTCTTTTTTCCTATTGCTTGTTTCTCTTAAGGCTATGATTTCTTAGCTCTAATAGACATGAATATTTATGTTTATTCTTGTGATTAGTAAATAGTCCTTGTTTATCTTAGAATCTCATCTTTTCATCTCTCACCTACTACCACAAAGCTTCTTCCAGAGACAACCTCTGCGTTAATGTTTATAAGCATCTAAGAACTTCATCCTCGTGGTACTATATCTCTTCTGGATGTTCCCTATTAGGATTACCTCTTAAACTAAAACATATTCGGTTCAAGCAAGATTTACGTCTTTTGATTATGAGATAAACATAGATTAATACTAATAACAAGAATAAATATAAAGAAACAAGTTTATGATACTAGGAGATCATACCTTTTGAGAGCAATAGGAATCTGGAATAAGGAATTTTAGTGTGAAAATGAAAGACTAAGCATATTGAAAAGTATTTTTATTGATTGCATATTTTATTGTTGTTTTTCAAATGAAAGAATACCTTCCTTATATAGAAGTGGAAGGAAAATTCTAGAGAGACAAAAACCTGTTTATAAATAGTAAAGCACTATAAGTTTTACGACTTCTAAACAAGACGATAAAACTTTGAATACTACAGTTATTATCTACAACAGTAAAAGACTTTTAGCTTTACGACTTTTAAACAAAACGATAATAAAGTTATTATCTACATTAAGACCTATAGACAAAAGACAAAAAACTTTACAAAAGTTGAAAGGGACAGGCCCCCTTATCTTGGTCTTAAAATTCAAGAATACCTCTACATATTATTGAAAGGTCAAGTTTCTGTTGAGGTTTCTTTAATGATTTGTCTTTTTCAGCCTTTGATGTCGGCAGTTTTTCAACAAGAAATTATAGGATCATGGACCTATCTTGAGAAGATCCAGATGATCAGGGCCTTTTAGTCCATGAAGAATTCTTTCTCCTGTAGGCTTCTACTAACTTGGGTCTTGAGTGTTGTACTTCAAAGGGGAAGAAAACGTTTCTAGCAATTTCTGAATTGCAATAAATTTTGCCTACTTTATCTTCTCTTAATAAATTTCTTTCTTCTGTCTTGACTTTGGACCAACCAAAATCATCAGCTATAATTTTGGCTCTTGCAATTTCAATTTGTTGAGGGAGATCTTCCAAGTGTATGGTCTTGGGACCTGAATTTTGTATTTGGAAGTCTTCATATTCCATGTCGATGCTTTTAAAATATATCCAAATTAAATGATAACTTGGACAATTGTGTTGAAAGTCTGGATACAAAGAGGTTATTTCCAATTTTACATTTTGTGAGAATTCTGGAATTATGGTTTCTAGCGTATCTGCTAGAAAGGCTGGTAAATATGTAGTGAAGTCATATAATGGTGGGACATTAATTGTGCTAATGAGTCCAAGTTTGAGCAAATTGTTTAGAGTTATTGTATAATCTCTATGCTTGAAAGGTTTGAATGTTGGAAGCGAGATCCTTGCTTTTCTTATAGCAGAATCCAGTTGGCAATGACAATCGCTTCTTGATTGTCTGGACAGTCTTAAAACATGCCTTGGCACATTTTATAATTCTTATGAACAAATGCCCACTCAGTAGAAATTCCATTGAGGATCATTTGGTTATTACAAATTTATGCAAGTGCTTTTTGAAGAAGGGTAAAAGTTCTCAATCCTAATTCATCTTAAGAAATTTTGGGCTGCGTCTGAATTATGGGTTTACCCAAATTCATTAAATTTGTACTGAATTTTTGGATTTTTGAAGAACTTGAGGCTAAAGTCTCACTAAGAGTTTTTTGATCCTTTTGTGGAGTGTGTGGCCTTAGAGAAATTTCTTTTCCTTTGTCTTTGGGGACAATTTTTTGAATTTGTTGTAAAAAATCTTGGTCACCAAAGGTTTCCAAATGTTTCAAATAATTTTGATATTTAAGAACTCGGGGTGATATAATGATCTCATCCCCACAACTCTAAATTACCGAATCTATGTCTTCTTAAATGTCATAATATCCTTTATACAAAGGTTGGCCATATCTTGGAAACAATTTAATTTCTTCAATTAGTAGGGCCATTTCATCCCAGTCTAAATAGACTCCAGCTTTTGGGCCGGTGAATAATGTGTAACAAATGAATGGTTTTTTAGTGGAATGTCTTCCAGTAGAGAAATAAGATGCCAACACATTTACTACTGCTACCTTTTTGTTATTACCTTGAGTGGTAGTAGACAAGTTCCAAATGTTGTCTAAAAGACAAGTTTCTTCCTCTTTGAGTTGATTCCTCAGAGGTGTTTTGAATTGTTCCTTCTCATGAAATATTTTTAATTTAGTAATGTCGAAATCAATGATCTTGCTAGCCATCAGAAATGTCTGAAATTCTTGTATTTTTCTGAAACATACAAGTATAATTTTTAGTTATGTAACAATTTTCTGGATAATAAATCTGGGATCTTATTATCCTTTCCTTTTATATGTTCCCATCTGATCTTAAATCCTCGATTTAAGACAAACTCTCTGAATTTAAGCCATCTGTTAGAGGTTAATTTTTTCTCATTTTTTGTATCAGCAAATTTCACAATTGCTTCATAATCAGTTCTATTAGTAATTTGCTTTTTAGATAAAATAAATAAGGCAAATTTTTCCAACACATAAATAATGGCTAAAATTTCATAATCTAAGGATGTTAAATATCCTCTTTCCTTAAAAGTTCCAGAGGTATATCTACAAATTTTTTCTAATGACTTGGAGGAAAATTCATTAGGTTTTTTAATTAAGATTCCTCCCCATCCTAATTTACAACTGAAATTCTGGTACAGATGTGTGATGTCTTGTGCAATGTCACAACATCGCAATCTACTGTATAAACAAGGGAATAATAGTAACAGTAAATCAACACAATTGCACACACAAGGATTGTTCACCCAGTTCGGTTCAACAACCTACATCTGGGGGCATACCAAGCCAGGAAGGAAGTCCACTATTAGCAGTATCAAATTATAGACTCAACAAACCAGTTGACAATCTATCTAATTCAATCACTACCCAATGACCCTTCTATCTAAGTCCTCCTTAGATAAGAGACTTCATCTCACTCCCAATCATCGCAATGATGTCTAGCAGTCAACAACTCCGCCACTGCATCAACAGCCTGATTACCAAACAACTTTCCAAACACATAAACATAGAAGACACACTTCCATGACACACCTTGGAGTTGCTTCAAAGCTTCCTCCAAGAACAATACAATACTCATTACCTACAGGTTTCTGAGTAATAACACAGTGACCATCTCACAACCCGAGTGGTTCACTTAGACTAAGCCCTAAAGAATTACATCTTGGACCCCCCCAAAACCTAGATTACATGCATTCTATTTATAACCTTTTTCCTATTGGATTTGGGCCTTCAAATCCCAGTAAATCTTCTGCTGCAAATCTCCAAAAGATTCTGCTATAAAATAGATCTTCAATTAAATCTTCAATCAGCTCTTCATAATTAACTTTTAATTATTCTTCATATCTTTTTGCATTAAATTAGCAACAAACTAATCTTCTTCATAACTGATTGTAACAGAATATATCTTCCCATAATATTCGCCTGCAATCTCTGATTCTCTTCAGTAGAATATCTCATTAACACGCGCAACCCTAAAAACATCACAACCTGATGTTTTAAAGTTCTGGTATAGTGATGTCAAGACATCGAATGTGACATCACTCTTCAACTCTTTAACTCTTCAACAATATTCACAAACCAGAATGTTAGCCAAACATAACAATGTTAGAAGCTCATGTTGCAACATCAACCATGACATCAACATTGTTTTAGCAAAATTTCAGCCAATTACAAGAACTTACAATATCCCCCTTTGGCTAATTTTGGCTAAAACACATATATAAACATTACAGCTCAAATTACAGCAGCAATTACAAGTCATCTGATCCTAACAATAGATTCTGCTACTACTGTGTACTGCATCCATAGAGAATCATCTTCTTGGCTAATGATGTTAGGACATCATGTTGGACATAACTTCACCATATAACAACAACTCCAGGCAGCACATCAGGACCTAAGTACAAGACAATCCTGAAGTATTGGTGCCCATGAGGAAGAAGATATCTGACACTTCCCCTCAACACAACACATTTCTTTTTTCTTCCAGGACAGACCCAGAACAAATGTAGAAGACTCCTCCAGAAAAGAAATGTTTGTCTATTCATTAAAGACCAGTGGTGGCATAAGATAATTCTGCACACCTTCATTGATAAGACACCCCCGTTCGACCTGTGGCATAAGATGACACTTAAGAAGTGCCAATCTTCCAACCCAGGTAACTCAGAACACAAGTCACAACTGTGTTCATAACTCAGGACACAAGTCACAAAGACTCAACACCAACTAACTTAAGGATAGAACATCCTCTGCAACATCAGGAACTGCAGGCTCTAGGCATAACATCTGCGCAAACCAATTAGCCAAACCCTTTCCTTTCTCCCCCTTTTTAGCCACAAATTGGCAAAGGAAACCCTCACAGAACCAGACCCAAGTAGTGCTCACCCAGAAACAAATAAACGCCATAAGACTTAAGAACCAAGAACACTCACTAGTCGAAGGAGAACAGAATAACCCTTATAAATAGCCGATTAGTTACATTGGAATAAACGAGCTTTGAATAGTCAAGGTTCTTGGTCATAGAAATGCTATATTAGGAACTAAAAACTCCATCCAAATTCAATGTTTATCATCCAAAACAATCTTGACCACTTTTATGTTTCCTAACTGATTTTTACCATAAATTGTGCCAAAACAGTTCCATGCACAGTCGAAGCCATGTGTTTCACCTTATCCTTACACCTTAAACAATCCAAATACCAAAACTCACATGATTCCCTCTTAGTTGGTTATCTTCTCATGCTCTAAAACTCACATCTTGCCAAGCTGATCTCAGGAATGAACTTCTTGATCATGACATTTGGAAAATCCAGACATAGTCTTCATTCATCCACAAGTTCTGAGGCACAAATACACTGCCTTCCACTACACTTTAAGTCAACTCCTCTTACTTTGAAATAAAAACACACTCCTAGAAAAGGGTGACATCTTCCATCAACAAAAGCCCCTACTGAGTACTTCCAGAAATTGCAGAGAAAAGCAAATTCTCCCAGACATAAGCTAAGCTGCCCTTCAGACTCCTCCTCAGAAGCATGTGTGCATATGATTCAAACAATTAGCTTCACATGGCTAGAATCATTCATGTCCACACCAACAGGTTATCCAACAACCTAATGTCATAACATTTCATCTGACATTATATCCTCATAAGCTTTAACCAATCTTCACAATGCAATCTTCACAATATGTGCACCTTTGCAGCAAAATCCATAGACAAGTACTCTCCCTGTCATGGTTAACTAAAGCTCTAGATGGAGATGAACATTTGAGCACAGTCACATATTGTACTTTCACTCTTGGAGAATACATTCAAGTATCCTGACTAGTATGACACTGCTCACAGACTCCACAAATTCTCAGCTTTACTGAGATCTAATCTCTTCAAGAGACACTTGTAGCAGAAAAAGGAACATCTCTTAAAAAATGTTCTGATCAGATCACATCACAATCTCTTCTGACAAGAAACAGCAGTCACACACACATGAAGTCACATCATGCTATTCGTGAGGAACAAAAGGATCATCATCCTCCTTTAAACAAATTGTTGGATAAAGATCAAAAGTCACATTGATCCCCCAATTTTCCAATAGCAGTCATTCCCTATCATACTCTTCATCTTCAGATTTCCAAGCAATCAATACCTGATCTACTTCAGTCTTCTCTACATTCTCCATCCAAGGCAGACCTTCTACTTCATCATTCTCCCGTATGACTATGTAGACGCTCCTTAGGCATAATGTATGCACCAAACTCCAGAACCAGAACAAAATCATCCTTTACCAAGGATATCCAACCCAAAAAAAATGTTCTAACATCTGTTAGGACATTCTTGACACATCACATATACCACACACCATGGTTCTAGATACGCTCCACTACTGAACTTACTATCAGCATAGTAATCCAAACTGAACACTGCGTCACCAGCTTGAACAAAGAGAGCTTCAGAAAGCCAGAGAGGACTAAACTCTCATCCACCAAAAGAAGGTATACTTCCATCCTCAACCTAGAACTTCTGCCAAAAGCTCCAAGAGAATTAGAACCTCCTTACATTTTCAACTAAATACTCTTCTGCACAAGAGCAATCAGTTTCAAGCATCCTGCTTAAATGCACACAATGAAACCAACCAAATTCCACCTTTTAATTGATCTCAATCTTCTTCAGAACTCCCACAAGATATCCTGATCCACCTATGAAACCAGATCTTTAAGTCATATGAACTACTTGCTCCAAAGCAAGACATCTTGGATTCACCAAGCCTCTTAGTCATGTAACATCTTCTCAAACCACAGCTCCCGCAAACTGTATGAGATAGATCTTTTTGAAGCATCCATAACTTCCATTACTGTAGATCACCTCTATCTTAAGCTGATGTGCCATATCACCAGCTGAGACTTTTGATGTTAAGCTAGATGTCAAAATATTATGATATCCAACTGTTGAATTCAGCTCTTCCTTCTGCCACTTAGAAGAACCCCCTCCCTTTGCAGAAACAGATTTCCATGCTCTCATAGACTTGATTCAACAATCAAGTTTGAGTAGACGACCTCCATCCTGCTCAGAAACTCCAAAGACTTTAAACCTCCCACATCTGAATCTTCAGAAAATAAGTAGTCCAAGACTACCCCATAGCAATACTAAAGAAAGTCACTTCCCTTAGTAGAGCCGTCAGTAGAAAGCCAGAGATAACTGCCACTTATCCTCGACCTTCACAACCAGAGCAACCACCATTCTTCAACCTGATCCAAGTTGTACCCATCAAGATGTGATGTCTTCATATCTTTCAGCCTTAAAGCCAACAACTTGTCTGACTTGAGATGTTGGACGTCATCAACATACCACAATCTGCCTCTCATAATCCAAACACATCCCGGACTCTTTGGATGATACTCCATAGTAACCACTCAACCCCACCAGTTGATTCAACTCCAAAGTGCTTAACCCTTGAAAATACTTCAAAACAGCCACATAGAGAAGGGTAAACTCTCAACACTTCTGCAGTCATACACTTTTATCTCAGACATATACATAGTCTCCCGTCAATGTATATTGTCGTTAATTGAATGCATGACCTTATCAAAAGCAGACAAATACTCAACTATTGTCAAGCTTTTTTTTATCACAAGGAACACCATTTGATCTGGTCTGACCTCCTTTTCCTGCAGACTTGAGGCACTAGTTGATCACTCTTTTGCTAATCCACACCACTGATCACTTCAGATAAGGTAAGTGGCTTGACCTGATACTTCATCATGAGCACAACTAACTTTCTTGGCTGAGAAAGCAAAGAACTGAAATGATGTTTCAACATCAGTTCCGACATCACATTAAACAACTGCTATGGCTTCCACACATATCTCTTGGGGGGAACACATGAGAACAAATCAAGCTCAGCTTCTTTCTTGATGAAACGTCCTCCAGTTCATGTATACAAGAACTATATCATAACCAGAAAGATCCTCCTAATTAGGTCACCACTACAAAGCTTAAGAGATAGCTTATCAAGATCTTCACTCCCACATGAAAGATTTGACAGAGATACTCTTTTGCTTTGGCTCTACCCTCTTCTTTCACCATCAAGAAGAAATCACTGTTCTGAACAGATTGGTCTTCAAAGTCTGATTTAAACTATATTCTTCTTCAGATCCATCCATGTCAACCATTCTTTTGGAAGATCCATTCACCTTATGATTACTTCGTTCCCAAAGCAAAGATATGAGATAATCCTCAAGTATCTTTGGCATCTCTAATCAAATGGTTGAAGCTGTCTTGCACAAACTTCAACATCATAGAATATCCTGCTGAGGAGACCAAACCCTAATGTCTTTCTAAGAGAATACCTTCCTAGAATCTCACCACCAAAGATACAAGAACCAACCAGGGTTACATCAGATACCATGCAGCAGAACACATAACAACTCCTCAACAACCTTCAGGCACTACACAAAAATCCTTGCACACTATCAGCATAAACCGCATGCCAACAATACTTTATCATGAATAGTCCAACCTTCACTCCAAGGGATCATCCAAACAACTCTCTTCCTTGCTCATGAACCAGAAAGTATCTTCCCAAGATCTCATCCAGAAACAGACAGGATGCCTGCTCTGATACCAATTGAAATTCTGGTACAGATGTGTGATGTCTTGTGCAATGTCACAACATCGCAATCTGCTGTATGAACAAGGCAATAATAGTAACAGTAAATCAACACAATTGCACACACAAGGATTGTTCACCCAGTTCGGTTCAATAACCTACATCTGGGGGCATACCAAGCTAGGAAGGAAGTCCACTATTAGCAGTATCAAATTACAAACTCAATAGACCAGTTGACAATCTACCTAATTCAATCACTACCCAATGACCCTTCTATCTAAGTCCTCCTTAGATAAGAGACTCCATCTCACTCCCAATCATCACAATGATGTCTAGCAGTCAACAACTCCGCCACTGCATCAACAACCTGATTACCAAACAACTTTCCAAACACATAAACATAGAAGACACACTTCCATGACACACCTTGGAGTTGCTTCAAAGCTTCCTCCAAGAACAATACAATACTCATTACCTACAGGTTTCTGAGTTATAACACAGTGACCATCTCACAACCCGAGTGGTTCACTTAGACTAAGCCCTAAAGAACTACATCTTGGACCCCCCCCCCCCCCAAACCTAGATTACATGTATTCTATTTATAACCTTTTTCCTATTGGATTTGGGCCCTCAAATCCCAGTAAATCTTCTGCTGCAAATCTCCAAAAGATTATGCTATAAAATAAATCTTCAATTAAATCTTCAATCAGGTCTTCATAATTAACTCTTAATTATTCTTCATATCTTTTTGCATTAAATTAGCAACAAACTAATCTTCTTCATAACTGATTGTAACAGAATATATCTTCCCATAATATTCGCGCAGCCCTAAAAACATCACAACCTAATGTTTTAAAGTTCTGGTATAGTGATGTCAAGACATCGCATGTGACATCACTCTTCAGCTCTTTAACTCTTCAACAATATTCACAAACCAGAATGTTAGCCAAACATAACAATGTTAGAAGCTCATGTTGCAACATCAACCATGACATCAACATTGTTTTAGCAAAATTTCAGCCAATTACAAGAACTTACAACAACCATCAGTTTCTATAATTAGATAATCTGATTCTAATGGTAAAGCCAAAGGTTCTAATTTAGTAATTTCTTCTTTTAATTGCTGAACAATTTTAATATCTTGATCATTGAATTTTCTAACTCCTTTTTGTTGTGCTTTGTTATATAAGGAAGAAGTTAGTTTCGACAAATTTTTAAGATATGGCCTGACGTAATTTACTAATCCTAAAAAGAATTATAATTGTTTTAATTCTTCCAGTTTATCTGGAAAATCTAAATTTTTTTTGAAAATATGGGGTTGTAATTTAATAGTTCCATTTCCTGTTTCTGCCCCTAAAAATGATATATAATTTTTTCCAATCTCAATTTTCTTTTTGGAAATTATTAAACCATGTTTTTCAAAAAGTGAAAAAATAATATATAAGTGTTCTATGTGTTCTTTTTCTGATTAAGAGAAAACAAGAACATCATCAATATAAACACATGTAAAATTATAATAATTTTTAAAAATGTCATCCATCATTCTTTGGAAAATTTGTGGTGTATTTTTTAATCCAAATTGCATTACTAACCATTCAAAATATCCTAATGGACAAGAAAAAGATGTCCATTCAATATTGTCTTTGTGCATTTTGACTTGCCAAAATCCTGATTTTAGATCAAATTTAGAAAACCAATTTTTTCCTTGTATCTTATTAATTAAAGTATCTTTGTCTGGTATGCAATAACCATCTTCAAAAGTATTATCATTCAATTTCCTATAGTCGAAAACCATTCTAGATTGCCCTATTTTCTTTTCTGCTTCTTTTTGGACAATAAACACAGGGGTTCTATGTCTAAAATTTGATTTTTGGATAATTCCCAATTTCAATAATTGGTTAATGTGCATTTTAAACTCTTCTTGTTCCCAATTACTGTACTTGAAATTAGGTGATTTAATAGTAATATCTGAATTGATAATTTCTAATTTGCACACAGTTTTATTTCTTTCCCAAAATTTTGTAGGATTTTCTCCTATGACCTCGATTTTTTCTAATTTTTTAATTATTTGATCTAAGTCATAATTTTTTTATATTTTTTGTAAAACTTGTGGTATCTTTTATGTGTAACTCACTTTCTATACCATTATTTAGATCTAAATCTTGTTGCTCTATATTATTGCAAGAACATTCATCCTTGTTTTCCTTGCAATTACAGGTTTCAGGTTCTTTTATTGTTGGTTTAAAGTTTGAAATAATGGGTATTATGAAACAATTTTTACTTATTGTTGCATAATCTTTGTTAATATTGATTTGTCCATAGTTATGGAGAAGGAAATCTAATCCCATAATAATAGGTACAGAAAGATTCATATCCCTTACCCAAATTTTTGGCCATTGATAATAATCGGACCAATAATTACAATTTGTCTGGAATTTTACTTGAATATTTTTAAATTGTGAATCTGTCAATAATCTAGTTCCATCAAACTGTGTAGAATATGATGGTTTTACTATAACAATTTTATCTTTTAAGCCGTCTGGGACTATTTTTCATCTATAGTAGATGAAGTGGATCCAGTATCTACTAAGATTGGTACAATGTTTTCATAACCATGAATATTAATTTTTGCTGGTATTATAATTTGTATTAATTTATCTTTATTGCAGATTAGTGGTACAGGAATTTCACAAGGTTTTTCTTTATTGTTTATAATATTAATTTCATCTTGTGTTACTTTGGTTAATTTAAAATTATTTTCGGAGATTTGAATTTTTCCTTTTTTAATAATTTCTTTTAATTTTTTAATTGTTTCTTCTTTACTCTCAAGTTTAGTTTCTAAGTTATCAATCTTATTTTCCAGGTTTTTAACTTTGTTTTCTAATTTATCTATCCTATTTTTTTGGATTATTATTAGAATTTTCAGAAATTTCTTGAACTTCTTTTTCTATATTAAAATGTTTTTTAATACAATTTGAACAAATTTGTTTTAAACAAATTTGGCATTTCCATCTCTTGTCAAAAGATGAAAACCAATTGCACCGGAAGCATTTTATGTTGTCACTTCCTGCTTTGTAATTCCAATTATGATTACAATCTATCTTTTTATCCATTACTTTTATTTAAATGTAAATTTCTTTAATTTTTCTAACAAAATATAATTATTACTATTTTCTTCTTCTAGGGGAATATTCACTTCTTCATTTTCTATTCCTTCTAAAGAGCAAATACTCCAAATTTCAGAGTTATCTGAAATATCTGAAGTTATTTCTAAAATGTCTTCTTTTATAGTAGATACAAGATTTGATTCTCTTGTAAATAAATTCTGTTTGTTTGGGCAAACAGAAGATAAATGTCCTGGTTTGTTACAAGCAAAACAAGTAATTGTATTTTTATAAGTCCTATTAGGGTTCTATTTTCTGACATGTTTTTCTTTGTTTAAATAAGGTTTTCTGGCATTAGATTTTCTTAAGTAATTTTTCTATACATAATTTTTCTTAAATCTAGGCTGGTTCCCCTGTTTTTTATCATCAGGATGCTTGCCATATTGTTGAGTAGTGTAAATTATTTTACAGAATCCTACATTCTTTTGTTTTAATTCTTTTTGAATTTGAATATAAGTACATTTCTTTTTTAATTCAGAAACAATGTATTGTATTCTTATTCCAATGTTATCAAATTCATTATTAACTTCAAATTTTTTCCAATTTTCATGGATTTCTTGGTCTAAAGGTCCTGGTAATTTGGTGAATAATCTTTCTCCTAATTCAGTAGATAAGTAATTTCCTGAAGTGCTGGCTAGGGCATAAAAATCTTGTAAAAATTCTATCACATGATTCCAATCATAGTATTGAATTTGTTCTAAATCTCTCATGGTCTCAACCTGTCTCATAGTTAATCCTACATTAGCATCTTTGCCTGTAATAATTATGTATATTAAATATGTAAAATTATGGATATTGTTTCCCTGAGTTACTAATTCAGCTAATTTTTCTGGAAAAGTAGCTTTGAATGCTTCCCAAGCTGCTCTAGCTACATCACCTAGATAATTCTCAGCAATTTTAATCATTTCTTCTCCGGTTGTAATGTTATAATGTTTACTTTCATAGTCTCTAATTATCATAGAAGTCAATTGCTCAATGTATGTATCTAAAAGTTGTGGATGAATATTGGTTATGTTTAACATTACTTGGCCATCTCCATACAAATTTATTTCGTTAGGGTTTCTTTTTCCTAATGTTCTTAGGTTATGGTTGTTGTTATTATAGATAGCCACATGCAATCTTGAAGGATGTCCTATAGAGTAACCCATTTGAGTTGGTCTACTGTTAGGAAATCTTAATGAAGCAGAATAGCTAGATTCCTCATTTACTAAATTTTTTCAGAGTAATTTATTTCAGAAATTTCTTCTGAGTTTTCTTCAAATAATTTTTTAAAATTTTGGAGGTCTTTTAAATACTTTCCCATAAGGAAATTTTTACCAGTTTTTGAATTTGCTAATTTAATTTCCATATTAAATTTTTCCATTAAAATTTCATCATTTTTAATTTTATTTAATTCTTCTATTGTTAAGGCGCTTTCATTCATCTTCACTTGTTTGTTTATGAGTTTCTTCATAATTTTTAAATCTTAAGGCTAAAGAATCTTTGGTATTATAAGTCACAACCTCTGTAGGTGTTAATGTTTCAGCTTCAGTCTGAATATTGGTTTTAATATATATATATACACACAAAATGAAGGAAATGAAATATATATATATATATATATATGGAAATTATCTTAACCCTTAATCACCATGTGATCACATTTGGGCCACATTGGATTACAATACTACCTCACATTTCAAGTCTCAACCTCTCAATGCACACCTCTCACTCTTCTAAGGTTTGCATGAAAAATCTATTTTTTTTTCTAAAAGTAATGGAATATATTACCAAAATGAACAAGGGGTGCAAGAACCCATACAACAAAAGCAACAAAATACAATAATAAAAACTACTACCCCTTTACACAAACAAGAGGAGCAGTATACCAGTCATAAAAAAGGACTTTTCTAAAAGAGCTAACTTCAATAATCCACTTCCAAGTGAAATAATTGATAGCATTCAACATATCTAACACTGGCAATCTTTTGGATTCAAAGGCACAACGGTTCCTACTGTACCATAAGTACCACACCATAGCACACCAAATGACAAACCCAACCTGTCTGCAAGACACAACTGCTTTGAATTCTAGTAAGGAATCAACACAATTATTACTCATCAAACAAGAAACTCCCATCCAACGTTCAATTCCTCTCCACACCTCATCAGCTACACCACACTTTAAGAAAACATGACTGATGTCTTCTTCCTCCAAACCGCACTGAGTACACTTTAAATCACCACCTCTAACTGCAATCCTTCTCCTAGCTAACTGAGTCTTGGTGGCTACCCTCTCCCTAACCAGACGCCACAAGAAGATTTTGACTTTAGACGGCATGAAGACCATCCACAACTTCCTCAGAGCTAAAAGAGCTTTCTCTCCACATCTAGAATCCTCCTTATCCAAGCTTAAATTCTCATAACATAAAGCTACTGAGAACACTTCATAAGAGGAGGCACCACTTAGCTTAACCGGATCCCACTTAAAGGCATCATCCTTATCTCTCACTGGTTTTATAGTCTGCAACAAAACCATCAAGTCTTCCTTCTCCTTTTCCATCACAAACCCATTAGGGATATCAACAAACACCACATTCCAATACCAGACTTCCCCATCCCAAAACCCAGACCCTGTTACTGACGGTTTATGGTTAGTAGCAAAAAGAAAAAGATTAGGGAAAAACTCCTTCAAGGGAACATCAGTAGCCCATCTATTATGCCAAAAGAAAATGTCCAAACCACAACCCAAAAAACACTTAATGTTCTCAACAAACAAATCTTTATTATTACCACTGTCAAAACTAATGACTCTTAAATCTCTCCACCATATAGAATCAGATGACTTTTTAGCAACTTCTCCTCCATAATTGCTAACAGACAGAGCTAGCCTCTCACCATATTTACTCTCCATAAGGCCCTTCCACACACTATCATCATATTTCAGCAATCTCCATTTCCACTTCATAAGCAAAGCTTTGTTGAAGCAATCCAAGTCCTGTATGCCTTGTCCACCTTTATCCAAAGGCAGACACATTACTTTCTAATCCACCCAATGAATCTTTTTCTTACTCTCACTTCCACCCCAGAAAAACCTGCTTTGAATACCCTAAAGAACCTTCAATACTCCAGAAGGGACTTTATAGAAAGAGAAAGCATACAGAGGAAGGGCATTTATTACAGTTTTTATCAGGACCAATCTACCACCAACTGACAGTTGCTTTCCCTTCCAATCAGCCAACATGTTTCTGACTTTATCTATAATATTTCTCCACAAGTAACACTTCCTAGGTCTATCTCCTATAAACACCCCTAGGAAGACACAAGGTAGTTTCAGAATCCCACAGTGAAGAAAGGAAGAGGCAGCAGTTAGGAACTCAGGACTCACATTGACCCCTCCTATGCTACTCTTAAAGAAATTAACTCTCAAACCTGTCACCATCTCAAAACCTCTCAAAACAGCCTTAATGCTCCATAAGTTAGTCCAGTTAGCCTCTTCTAACAGAAGAGTGTCATCAGCAAACTGCATGATACTATACTGCTCAAAAGACCCTACACTAAAACCTTTGTAGAAACCTGAACTCTCAGCTTTCTTCACCAATTTAGTTAAAACTTCCATAACAAGAATGAATAGGAAAGGGGATAAAGGGTCCCAATGCCTCAAACCTTTACCAACCTTAAAGTCCCTTGTAACACTTCCATTCACCATAACCGACATCGTGTCATTACAAACCAAAGAACCAATCCAAGCAAGCCACTTCTCCCCAAAATTTAACTTTGTAAGAAGAGATTTGAGGAAGTTCCTGGATACACAATCGTAGGCTCTTTCAAAGTCTAATTTCAATACCATACAACTCTTCCTATTACACTTAGCATAATCTAGCACCTCGTTAGCAACCAGAACACCATCAAAAATACATCTATTTTGGACAAAAGCAGTATGTTTAGGAGACACCAATGTGCTAACCACTTTCTTCAACCTTAAAGCAAGTATGTTCAGGAGACACCAACGTGCTAACCACCATAAAAAATACATCTATTTTGGACAAAAGCAGTAGGTTCACTAAACAGATGGGCCTATAATTCACAAGACACTGAGGATTCTTAACCTTAGCAACTAAGGTTAAGAATGATGATGTTCCAACCTTAGTCATAATAGGGTTATTATAGAAGTCAAAAACAAACCTGAAGACATCCTTTTTAACAATGTCCCAACACTCTTGGAAGAAGGAAAAAGTAAATCCGTCTGGCCCAGAGCTCTTACCTCAATTGCAACTCCATATTGCTTCCTTGATTTCTTCTTCATTGAATTCTGAATCCAGCCATCTCTTATCCTCCTCAGAAAGACTCCTCAATTGTAAATCTTCTGTGAACGGTCTTGTGTTGCAAGCTTCTTTAAAATTATTAGCAAAGTAGTTTCTAACCTCATGCTTTACACCTTCCACATCTTCGACTAATCCATTTTCAGTTTGAACGAACCAAATTCCATTCCTTCTTCTCCTTCTCCTAACAGCATTATGAAAGTAACTTAAGTTTCTATCTTCTTCCTTTAGCCACAATTCCCTAGCTTTTAATCTAAGAAGTTCCTCCTTCGAGTTAATATTCTTCCACACCTCTTCACCTGCCTTAGTTGTCTTCTTCACCATATCCTCAAAGTTAGAGAAACCTAATCTACTCACTTCCTCATCCAGATCATTAAGGTCTTTAATAGCTTCCTTAATCTTCACGTCTATCCAACCAAAAACCTCTAAACTCCAATTTCTCAATCTCTCTTTAAGTCTACTAAGTTTGATCTTGAGAATATAGTCCCCTCCCCCTTGATATCCACAGAATTCCAAACTGACATAACAAACTCTTTGAACCCAGGATGTTTCAACCAACTATTCACAAACCTAAAAGGTTTAGGCCCCCAGTTGACACAGTTGGACCTCAACCAAATAAGGAAGTGATCAGACAGCTCCCTCTTACCAATGTGTTGCCCAGTAATCTTCCACTCCTCTATCAGCTTCTCAGATACAAAAAACCTGTCAATTCTACTCAAAGAATTTCTAGTCCTGTTGTACCATGTGAATCTACGGCCCTTGCAAGGGATATCAACACAATTAAGATCAGAAATAAAGCTCCTAAATTCCTCTATCTCCTTGCTCCTATAACTCTCCACCATACCCTTTCTTTCTTCTTTGTAAGCAACAAAATTGAAATCCCCACCCACAATCTATTCTCCCCTTCCAAACCTCCCCTTCATACTCACAAGCTCAGCCCAAAATCTCTTCTTAATACCCAAGTTACAAGATGAGTACACATTTACAAAAAACAACTCCCATCCTTTCCACACCACATTTATCCCAACAAAGCCTTCCCCCCTAAAGCTGCAAACAATGTCCAAGAGCTCTTTCTTCCACATGATTACCATTCCACCAGCACTACCAATGGCATCTAAAGCTGTCCATTCCACTTCAGAACTTCCCCAACGAGAAAAAAACCAAATTACTATCTAAACCTGACTTTTTAGTTTCTTGAAAGAAACAAACATCTACACCTTCAGCCTGTATCATCTTAGCAACTCTTTTCCTCTTAACCAGACTTCCACACCCTCTCATATTTAGAGAAATAATATTCATAAGGACCCTTGCATTTTAGCCTCCCTCAATCTCTTACTCTCTTCATCTCTTTTCTCCAAAGTTGAAATCTTCTTCTTCATACCTGGTACGTCTTCTCCTCCTCCAACACCCAAAGAAACCACAATCTCTCTAACTCTCCGAGAGACCTTGCTATCCAGAACATCCCAAAATCTCTTGTTACCAATCATAACTTCTGAATCCGTGACTGAATGGCAACGGTGGTCTATGTCTTCTTTCTCTCTCCAACCTCCTTCACTCTTATCCTGCTTGGGGGCACAATTAAGAACTGAATCCCCTAACACTTTAATAGGGTCTTCTGACTTATCCACAAAGCAGATAACTGAGGATTTCTTTTTCTTTCTTTTTATGCATTTAGACGTGATTAGATCTTCTAATCTGCAAGCTAAACCCATTCCTTTCTCTCTAAAGGCTGACTCAGAAAATGAAGCTTTGTTTACAACCTTACAGGCCTTATCCACTATACCCAAGTCTACCCCACCCTGACCCAACTTCAAACCTTGGGCCTTAACACCCGATTGGGCCAATACCAAATCATCAAAACACCCTTCGTTACTCTTAGACTGAAAAACGACAGTCTGATTGCAACACTCTAACTCCTGCCTAGCCTTCATTAAAATCTACTGCCCTCTCTGACACATCCCTCCCCAAGGTCTCCTTTGTTATCATAATCTGAGACCTAGTACCTGCTACACCGATCCCCCCGCCTGACCCACAACCTACACTATCTGACACCTTGTTTTTCAATGCAGAAGAAACAAAAGAACCTTTTGGGTAACCTACTTATTGACTAGGCATGCTTCTCTGAGAGCCTCCACAGGTACTATTAACGTCTTCTCCATCCCCATCCTTCTCGTCGTCGGAGCTCCACCACCAAGAACTAACTTTCATAAAGGATCCCTCAGAATCTGATACCTCATCGTCTGATAAACTCTTCACTACCGTTTTACACACCGAACCAAGTGTTTCTTCAACCATTCTAATTCTATAAACAATGCCATTTATGGACACTCTAAACACCTCATTGATTGTCATCCCACAAGAAGATCTTATCATGACGTTAGCAACATCCATCTTGGTAAAACTTGAAGAAACCTCTTCACAACTTACATATTTCCCCACTTTTAAAACCAGATACTCAAAGAACGGTACCGACCAAGCGTGGCAAGGGATGCCATAAATTCTCACCCACATTACCCTTTCTGGGTCAATATCACGTGGATCCCATCTCCTAACTTCCACAAACCATTGATCTAACCAACTTTTTGCACTCTTGGTGAGATCCTCTATCTCCCCTAACTCATTTTCCTCAAGCAGACAAAGGTTCGCCCCCAATGGGGTTACCTTTACACCAAAGTAGCCTTCTGAGTGGAAACACCGTTGGATATTAAAAGTCATCCCTGGAGAATGAACCCTACCAACATAAGCTTTTCTGAACCTATTGATTTCTTCACTACCAACATCAAAAATCAAATCCCAACTCTTCTCCTTTCTTCCACCTTTAACCGCCTCAGCAAAAGATTGGTTTACTAGGTTGAAGTGTTTTGAAGGGTTTACTCCAGAGCGGTTCAAACCAGATTAGCCTTGACGAAATGACGACCTATCTCTGTCTTCTCTCTGGGTAGCTTCCTCATCCTTCTTAGGACTCTTGAACTTACACTGTTGGGCATACTCATATTGATGCTTGACGAATCTTGGTACATTTGCGAACAATTTTCTCCCTTCTATGAATATATTGTCAAGCTTCATACTCATACTTCTCTTGTCTCTCACTCCAAAAAAACCTTACGAAACCATACTTCCTTCCCCTTTTATCTCGTTTCAAAGGGATGAACACTTCGTCCACGTCTCCATAGTCCGAGAAAACTTTGTATAGATCTTTTGCTCTCATATGTTCTGGGAACTCTGTAATGAAAAAAGAAGTAGAATCATTGTTATATCTACCTTTGCCCCTCCCTGTGTCGTCCCACTTTCTTCCACCACTCCGTGTATCTTGCACCTTGGTCCACTCTCCCATACTTGAAAAATCTAAAATTATATCATAATTGCAATAGATATAATATTACATGTATCGTAGAAGCTTCTTTACCGACATCGAAAACAACAATTTCATATACATTTGTACATAAATTCTTTTATCTTCTTTGAGTTCGTGATCAAATTTAATCACACTAATCATCATAATCATCTATAAATTCAAGGTTTTAATGACCATATTATGATCATATGATTATTTGATAGGTTCATTTATGCTTCATTATGAAATTCATGGCACAAATTCAGTTTCCTAGTCACACATGTCACTTGCGTCTCTGGTTATTTTGCTTACAACTACTCCAATATTTGCTACAAATAATTGTCATTTTCCCGCCATCTTCAACTTTGGTGCTTCAAACTCGGATACGGGTGGTTATATCTACCTTTGAACCACCGGGGTTTCCATATGGAAAAACTTATTTTAATTAATCAACAGGAAGATACTCTGATGGTCGAATCATTCTTGATTTCATAGGTAATAATGCATTATATTTTCTCTATTGCATTTTCTATCAATGGAAGATAAATACTCCCTTTAATCAAAATATATACAACAAGAGATTCTCATCTTAGGTCAAGTATGCTAATTTGATTATCTCTGTAGTATATTTTCCTTGGCTAAGAAATATGTCACATGCACAATGTCTAGCAAGACCCAAAGAATAACTCATATTGCCTTAGTTTTCATAAAATATTCCTAGGCAAGAAATTGCATAATAGATTGACGAAAAGCATTAGATGATGTAGTAAGAATGATATCATGAACAAAAAACAAAATGTATGCCATGTAATTTCCTTTGCGATAAATAGGTGTGCGCTAATAATAGATATTCATAAGTTGTTCCTACAAATAAGGTGTAACCAACCATTCCTATTACTGTGCATATGAGTTGGTATAGTTTTGAATCATTCATGCCTTTATGTTAGGAATCAGCAGAAGGGTTCCCTTAAGATTAGGAATTAGTTATACAATTAAGTATCACTTGTATCTATAAATACTCAGCATTTATGGCTGGAATATATATAAAAATATCATTCCCTTCATGCGCATGACCCAATCCAACTTGAAGATCCATCTTAAGTCAATGGCTTCAGGTTGATCTCATCCTTGTCTCACAAAAAAAATGAATGCCTAAATAATGAACTCAGTATCGGGTCAGGACGAGTTCTTATTAACCATCAGATTAGTAGACCCGTCCTACTAACATGCATGTAGTACCATTGAATTTTTAATTTACATAGAGAAGTTTCTCTCATTCAAACCCGACCTTTTCCGCCTTCTCAAACCAAATATTTCAACTCGTCCAACCGTTTTTACAGTTATTCCAAATTGGTTTTTGTTTGGATTTTATATTCAAACATTATAATGGATTGAGTAATTATAGTACTAATATGGACTATTTTTTAATAGGTAAAATAAAGTTTAGTTTTTGTATTATGTTAAGTTCGCACATGTAAGTTTTTAAAATTTCGTGAATATTATTTATTTTAAATAATTGTTATCAAATGATTGAGTTCTGTTTATTATATTCTAATAAGAAAAATGCTATAATCTACTAATCATGCTACATTTGTTTTAAAATTCATTTATTCAAATACACGTTTTAAAATGCTATAATCAGTTTTCTAAGTATTTTTTTTAACAAAGTTTATAAAAAGTGGTTTTCATATATTTCAAGTCAATATGATTTCTTCTTAAATTATCCCAATCTTAACTGACCCATAAATTTTGACCATTTCTTAATACATCACTCAAGTTTCTTATACACCACGTGAAATTTCATTTTTACCCCCTGATTTCGGATGTGCACATCCGGACGCACCATTTTTTTTTAAAATGCTGATAAGTTTCGGATGTGCACATCCAGAAACATAGTATAGCTTTATCATGTATAATTTCTGAAACTGCAGATCAGGAAAATATCATAACTTTATTTTTTTTTTTTAAAATCGGTTTTGTCGGTTGGTCGCATACGTTAATATATCATCGCAAGTTAATATACATTCGAATGAGGGGAGCGAGAAGGGATAAGGTTTCCCGCCCATAGAAAATTTTGTTCTTCGTATCTCTTCAATAGAAAACTTTGTTGATCCTTTCTCTCCAGTGTAACCACTGCTCATGTTATCTTTCTTTGTTGATCGTCCAACACTACAGATGGACTCGATATATTTCGGAGATAAACCATTTTCGTTATTGAAAATAAGTAATGTGGCTGGTGCACCAGTAGCAGTAATGTCATCAGAAGTTATAACAAACTCTAGAGTTGGAGTCTCTCCGTCAATATAATGGTTGTCTTCGGCATTCTGATAAAGTTAGGACTCAATATATTTCGGAGATAAACCCTTTTCGTTATTGAGAGTAGTTACTAACTTACACGATACAAAAAAAGTGTTTGAATGCATAAATAACTCATTATTATTTACCATTATGGTTTTCAGGGAGTGGCGTGTGGTTTTCTATAAATCAATTGGGTTTAAGCCTAAAAGGATTATATTTTCCAGGTTCGAAGATTATAGGACAAATCAAGATCAATAGTAAAACATTATTTCTTTGACGTTATCCAAGATAAATGACATTGAAACAGTATAATATATACATATACATCAATATACATCCGTATGTATCATTTAGAAAAAACCAACGCGAACCTGTAAAATATAATCCTTTTAGGCTTAAACCCAGTTGATTTATAGAAAGCCACACGCCACTCAATGAATTATCCTATCATGAGGAATACACAAATCTAACAAAATTATCTTATCATTCCAGCGGGCCGATTTCCCTTCTAAGGATCCACTGTTATTTTAAAGAGATCTTGAATTATCTCCTCGCAATGAACCTGAGCAGAAACAATTCCTCTGTATCTTGTGACCCAAAGTCAGTCCATTGGTTCTGCAAGTGGTAATAGGAGTACCACCAACTTTGTGTCGACTCTGCTGCCATTTATCTTGGATAACGTCAAAGAAGTAATATTTTACTGTTGATCTTGATTTGTCCTAGAATCTTCGAGGATATATTTGGGAGTTCGGATAACGTCAAAGAAGTAATGTTTTACTGTTGATCTTGATTTGTCATACAATCTTCAAGGATAGATTTGAGAGTTCGGATAACGTCAAAGAAGTAATGTTTTACTGTTGATTTTGATTTTGATTTGTCCTACAATCTTCGAGGATAGATTTGGGAGTTCGGATAACGTCAAAGAAGTAATGTTTTACTGTTGATCTTGATTTGTCATACAATCTTCGAGGATAGATTTGGGAGTTCGGATAACGTCAAAGAAGTAATGTTTTACTGTTGATCTTGATTTGTCATACAATTTTCGAGGATAGATTTGAGAGTTCGGATAACGTCAAAGAAGTAATGTTTTACTGTTGATCTTGATTTGTCATACAATCTTCGAGGATAGATTTGGGAGTTTGGATAACGTCAAAGAAGTAATGTTTTACTGTTGATCTTGATTTGTCATACAATATTCGAGGATAGATTTGGGAGTTCGGATAACGTCAAAGAAGTAATGTTTTACTGTTGATCTTGATTTGTCATACATTCTTCGAGGATAGATTTGGGAGTTCGGATAACGTCAAAGAAGTAATGTTTTACTGTTGATCGTTATTATTTTAAAATATAAAATATTATTATTTCTTAAAATAAATATATTATTATTATACCTTTTTAAGTTTCAGTCATTTTTTCAGATGTGCACATCCGGAATACGCGTAATTTGTCATTCCGGATTTGCACATCCGGAACAAGGCAACGTTTTTAAAAAAAATAGTGCGTCCGAATGTGCACATCCGAAACTGGGGGGCAAAAAAATAATTTCACGTGGTGTATAAGAAACTAGGGTGGTACATTAAGAAATTGTCTAAATTTTTGGGTTTATTCCGATTTAGGGACATGTTGGGGCTTTCATGGTTAAAGTTGGTTATAACATGTTCCAACCCGTCATTTTCTCACCCCTAGTGATAAATAAATAGAGAATTGCTAGATTTAGTCCATTTTCCTTTACAGTTCAAAACATTCAGTTCAAAAATTTTATACCTAAAACAAAACTCATTAGAGATCAAGGTAAATAATGAATTTTTCCATTGATTTTTGTTTTTCTATTGACGCTTTTCAATGATTCTAAGTTTAATTGAGGACACAATATTTTCTTCTTATATTGAAAATTGTCTTGCTAGGAGGTGTATTTTCAACATTGATTCCTAAAGAAGATTATTTTTCAAAAGCCTTATACACATTTGATATTGGTCAAAATGATCTTACTGCTGGTTTTCTCGGTAATGCAAGTGTACAAGTCAATGCTACTATACCTGATATAGTATGCAAATTCATAGAGAATATCAAAGTAGGTGAACACCCTTCTTTCTAAGAAAACTCATATATGATTTTTTTTTTAATTTCTCATTTCTTGTTCTAAGTGAATGAAACTTGTTGGTGTTGTAGAACATATACAATTTAGGGGCTAGGTCATTTTGGATACACAACACAGGTGACAGGACCAATTGGATGTCTTCCATTAATTTTAGCTAGTTTTCCATCCTCTAGAAAGGATAGATATGGTTGTGCAAAACAATACAATGAAGTATCTCAATATTTCAATTTAAGGTTAAAGGAAGGTTTAACTCAACTTCGCAACGATCTCCCTCTTGCTGCAATCACATATGTAGATATTTACTCTCATAAGTACTCTCTTTTTCAAAATCCAAAAAAATATGGTTAATCAAATCAAGATGACCTTGTTTCAATGCAAGTCAAAACTTGTTATTATCCTATGCATAATAATGTTTATAATTTATTAATTTGAAGACTTCATTAACATGTAGGATTTGAGTTTCCACTTGTGGCATGTTGTGGTAATGGAGGAAAGTACAACTTTAATAGTCGTGGTAGATGTGGAGAAGTCATAAAAGGTACACAAAAAGTTCCAGGTTCATGTTTAAACCCATCTACTAGAATCATATGGGACGGTGTCCATTACACAGAGGCAGCTAACAAAGTTGTCTTTGATCAAATCTCTACTGGAGCTTTTACAGATCCTCCCATTCCCCTTAATATGACATGTCACAAAAGATGCACGTGAAGTTAACGAGATTTTTTGTATATAAAAATAAGATGACCCATACCATCAATTTAAATATAATTTAATCATGTTAAAATTGAATAAAAGTCTTTATATTTGTTGTTGCTGTGATCACAAATGATACCTTTCAACAAATAAAAATTGAGAAGCAGAGTTCTTGGGTGAACAATGAAAACAGTTAGAATAAAGAGAGGAAAAAAAAAAGGATAAAGAAGAAAGAAAAAAGAAGAAGGATTATGACAAATTGTTTACTATTTACTTTCTCATAAGGGTTTACAAATGATTACAAATGAATATCATAATTGGCCTCACTCAACAACTCGAGGGATCTAGCTTATTTATAGACTAACTAGCTAACTTATAATACAAGCTAACTAAACAATTGGATCCTTAATACAAGACCAAATTCGACATAATAAGTCAACAATATATATTTTGACATTACATACTAGAACTAACTTCGACTACAGTATGCAACCCTTCGACATCAGCATGTGACTCAGCTTCGACTTCATGCTTGTCTCATGTCGAAACACATGAAAGCTATTCCTCGACTGAGCTAGAGTTCGACCAAAAATCTCACAAATCTTCACCTTGGATCTAACTCTACAAATAACAGGGAATAAACTAGCTTTCATCATGCAACTTTATCAACTGCATACAGTGAAAAAACTTGCAACTAGGCAACATCTTAGTGATCATATTAGCAACATTGTCATCAATCGAAACCTTCAGCACCTGGACTTCACCACGCTTGATTATCTCTCTGATAAAGTGCAGCCTCACATTGATGTGCTTTATTCACTCATGATAGGTTGAGTTCTTCGACAGGTGTATTGCTCTTTGACTATCGCATTTAACAGTGATACTTCGACCTTGAAGTTTCAGCTCCTTTGCAAAACCTTCAAGCCACAATGTTTTTTTCACAGCTTCAGTGAGGGCAATATATTCTGCTTCAGTGGTTGATAAACAACCTTCTGAAGCGCTGCTTTCCAACTAATTGTTGTGTCGAACATAGTGAACACATATCCAGAAATAGACTTTCTGGAATCCATACAACCTGCATAATCAGAGTCGACAAACCCTTCGATTTTGACTTTGCTACCATTACCAGAGGCTCCACCATAAATCAGGACTCTTTTCAAAGACCCATTTATGTACCTGAGAATCCACTTCAAAGCTTGTCAGTGCGCCTTTCCAGGATTGGCCATATACCTGCTTACAAGGCTCACACCATACGCTATGTTTGGCCTCGTACAAACTATAACATACATCAAAGAACCTACCACACTAGCATATGGGATGCTACTCATATAGATTCTTTCAGCTGCAGTACTCAGACTTTGAGTAGTATTAAGCTTAAACTGAGGATTTATTGGAGTCACAACAGACTTTGAATTCGACATATCAAACTTGTCGAGAAGCTTCCGTAGGTATGTCTCTTAAGATAAGCACAACTTCGTCTGCTTTCTATCTCTCCAGATGTCAATCCCAAGAATCCTGGTGGCAGCTCCCAGATCCTTCAATTGAACTCCTTACTGAGTTCAACCTCCACCTCCATCACATCCTCGACATTGTTGCTAGCTATGAGGATATCATCCACATATAGAAACAAAATAACAAGTGAGTTTTCAGGTCGAAATCTGAAGTAAACACAGTGGTCGAACTGGCTCCTAGTGAAACCAATGTGTGTCATGAACTTGTCGAATCTCCTGTTCCATTGTCGAGGAGATTGTTTCAGGCCATACAAAGACCTATTCAGCTTGCACACATAATCTTCCTTATCCTTTTTTGCATACCCTCCAGGTTGACGCATCAGGATCGTTTCGTCTAGGTCACCATACAGAAATGTTGTCTTCACATCCATTTGCTCAAGTTCCAAGTCGAACTTTGCCACCATGGCCAACAACATTCTAATGGATTTATGCTTTACAACAGGTGAGAACACATCATTGAAGTCGACACCTTCTTTCTGAGTGAACCCCCTAGCAACCAGGCTTGCCTTAAAGCACTTCGACATCACTCCTTCGATTCCTTCCTTGGCCTTGAAAATCCACTTACAACTGACTAACCTTTCTCCTGCAGGTTTCTCAATCAGTTCCCAAGTGTTATTATCATGAAGAGATTTCATCTCCTCATCCATGGCTTTTCACCATTCAGTCTGATTTCGACTCCTCATAGCTTCCTTATAATCTCTAGGTTCTTCCTCATGCACCTCACTTACAGAGATTAAGGCAAAAGCTATAAGATCTGCATAACCAAGTCTCTGAGGTGGCTTGATGACTCTTCTCGACCTATCTCTTGCCAGTAGGTAGTCATCGACAGTTTCCTCAGTCTCTTCAGCTTCTTTCTCTTCTTCTTCGACTTCATTTGGTTTATGCACTTCAGCATCATTATGCTCCACCTCAACAGGATCTCTACCTGTTCTAGCTCCTCTTCAGAGATTTCTGCACTTCGACTGGCATCGCCAGTTTTCTTAAGCGCCATCCTGACTTCAATGAAAACTACATCACGACTTGTGATACATCTTCTGTGACCTGGTTCTAGGCACCACAACCTATAACCCTCGACTACACCAAGATATCCAAGGAACATGCATCTCAGAGCTCTAGGTTCGACCTTGTCTTTCTAAATGTGAGCATATGCTAAACAACCAAATACTCTCAATTTGTCGAGATCTGGTGGTTAACCCGACCAAACTTCTTTAGGTGTCTTCATTCCCAAAGCAGTCGATGGACATCGATTTATCAGATAAGCTGCTGTCGAAACAACCTCCGCCCAAAACACCTTCTTCAATCCAGCACTAACCAACATGCATCTAACCCTTTCAAGGATTGTTCGATTGAATCTCTCAGCTAATCCATTTTGTTGAGGAGTACCTACTACAGTCTTATGCCTTGCAAGCCCAGACTCAACACAATAACTTTCAAAAGCTTCATTGCAGAACTCAAGGCCATTGTCAGTTCTCAACCTCTTAACCTTTCTGCCAGTTTGAGTTTCGACCAGAACCTTCCAACTTTTGAAATTCTCAAAAGTTTCATCTTTAGTCTTCTGAATGAATACCCATAATTTTCTAGAATAGTCATCAACTATGGATAAAAAAATGCCTTGCACCTGCATGTGAAGGATTCCTTGCAGACCCCCAAAGATCAGCATGGATGTAATAAGGGATCCATGTGTTCTTTGTTTACCATTGTTAAACTTCGCCCTACAGGATTTCCCAATTACACAAGGTTCAAAAAACTCCTACTTCTCGCTTTTGTCACCACCTAGCAGGTTCTATTTCCCCAGTTCGACCAGGCCTCTTTTGCTGACATGGCCCGACCTCATGTACCATAATTCTGTCTTCGACACCGGTTTCGTGGATGCAAAATCTGCTGAACCACTTAAAACCTCAGCCTCAAGGGTATACAAGCCTTATTTCTTCACGCCTCTCAAGACTTCCTTCGACCTCTTCATGACTTTCAGGATACCTTGCTCTCCTTTGAAGACATATCCTTTCTTGTCGAATTCACCAAGAGAAATTAAATTCCTCTTAAGGCCAGGTACATACCTAACCCTAATCAATAACCGTATTGACTCATCATGGACCTTGAATCTTACAGATCCAATACTTGCAATCTTGCAAGCTTTATTGTTTCCCAACATCACTGATCCACTATCTTGATCGCATAATTCTTCAAACACATTCTTGTTTGGAGTCATATGCCAAGTACATCCAGAATCCATAATCCAGAATCCATCAGATGATTCATAATCATCTTGCAAAATAATTGCATTGTCATTGTCCTTACCTCCATAATTATTCAGGCGCTCAGAGCACATCTTTCTTGTGTGACCCTCCTTCTGACAGTGATAACACTTAATCCCAGAAATATCACCACCATAAGACTTCTGCTAAGTTTTAACTTTCTTTTTCTCAAACCTACCATCTCTCTTCGAGGACTTCCCCTTCACGGACAACCTTTCGCCAACTGATGATGATGGTTTCTACTCCTTTCTTTCATTCAAATCCTTCAAATACAAGGCAACTTGAACGTCTTCAAAGGCTAGGGACTCTCTTCCATACAAGAGGGTTTCTTTGAAGTGGGCATGTGACTTAGGTAAAGAACACAACAATAACAACTCTTGATCTTCATCATTGATGGCAACATTAATATTTTCAAGATCAAGAATCAGCTTGCTGAACACATCTAACTTCTCCGTCAAAGCTTTATCTTCAGTCATCTTGAATGAATACAAAGCTTTCTTCAATTACAAATGATTCACCAAGGATTTTGTCATATTCAATCCTTCGAGTTTTAGCCAAACACCCACTGCCATTGTCTCCTTCGAAACCTGCCTGAGAACCTTATCATCAAGACTCAGAACAATTACACTATGGGCTTTCTCGATCATCATTATCTTGTCCTTCTCCTTCAATGCACCATCCATGGCATCTCCTCCCTTTAACGCTTCTAACAAACCCTGTTGAACAAGAAGGGCCCGCATCTTCAAACACCATAAACCAAAATCATTAACTCCAGTGAACTTCTTAATTTCAAACTTTGTTGACGGCATCTTCTCCATACTCACCGCACCAGTTTGTTGTGATCACAAACGATACCTTTCAACAAATAAAGATTGAGAAACGGAGTTCTTGGGTGAACAATGAAAATGGTTAGAATAAAGAGATAAAGAAGAAAGGATAAAGAATAAAGAAGAATAAGGATTAGGGCAAATTTTTTACTATTCACTTTCTCATAAGGGTTTACAAATGATTACAAATGAATATCATAATCGGCTTCACTTAACAACCTGAGTGATCTAGCCTATTTATAGACTAACTAGCTAACTAAACAATTGGATCCTTAACACAAAGCTCAATTCGACATAATAAGTCAACAGTACATAATTCAACATTACAAACTAGAACTAGCTTCGACTACAGTATGCAACCCTTCGACATCAGCATGTGACCCAGCTTCGACTTCATGATTGTCTCCTGTCGAAACACATGAAAGCTATTCCTCGACTGAGCTAGAGTTCTACCCAAAATCTCACAGTTGCCTATAAGAAATTCCACTTTAAATAAATGATATCGACAGAGCAATCTAGGATTTGAATTAGATTATATTGATTTCTTAGTTTTATAAATTTATTGGTCTAAGTTCTTTATATTGTTCAAATTATTTTTCTAAGTTGTATTTCAAATAAATTATAAGGACTTCAAGATGCAAAAGCATTAGAAATACAGTGAACAATGACAAGAATTGAAAGATAAATGAGTATATCTTTTAATAGTACGGAAAAACACTTATCATTTTCATCTTTATATTTAGCTGAAATTGATATCTTTTTTCTGCATATATATATATAGTAGAAAATGGAACTCCTCGTGGAGTTTTATTTTTGCTTAAGTTATAAACAACTGGAAATCAACTTCCTTTTAATATAAATGTCATGTGTTTTGTAATTTTTTTTTAATAAGCAATTATTCAATAAAAGCTACGAGTACAAGGGGTATTCGAATCCCTTACAAAAACAAGCTTATCAACGAGAATTTTCAAAACAAGACAAAGGGGCAATACTTCAATCTGAGAAACTAATAAAAGAAAGAGGTTGAGTAGTTATATTATACCATTTCCAAGATAGGAACTTGATTTTCTTCCAACATTCTTCAAAAATGCGAGTACTCCCTTTGAAAATGACGCCATTACGTAAGGTCCAAATTATCCAAGAAGCGATCAACCATATGACGCCAACCACCCTATAAGCCTCCTTCCCCTTAAGCGAGTTTTCCATGAAAGGAAACTCGGCTATATCCTCCTAATTTAATGCGACACCATGACCAAGACAACTAAGAATTGTTGTCCATAACTTCCTGTTGAAAATGCAGCTACCAAAAACGTGAGATTTTGTCTCATTGGAATTGAAGCATAAGACACAACACTTGTCTCTATCGTCAACTAAAATTTTTCTCTTCAATAATTAAGCTCTAGTTGGAAGTTTGTTAAGAATCCAACGCCACCCAAATGGTAAGATATTCGACGGAGCCATAATTTTCCACAACATCTTGATGGCACAACTCATCCTAGTCGAAATGAAATTGGAAAGAAGCCTAGATCTCAAAGTATTATAAGCTGACTAAACTGAAAATGACAGAGAATCTTCAGGTATCCACTCAACAACATCATCCTCATCCTGCCCCATAATGTTATCCTCTGCCCAACCCTGCAGAAAAATGTCCAAATCGGATACTCCTTCAACGTTGGACAACCCTATAACGTGAGGATTCCAACTCCAAATACCGTTTTCTCACACCCCCGCTTCTACCACACTACAAAAAGGAGATGCAGCCTAAGTGAAATCATTAGGAAAGGCCTCCCTCAACTGCCTATTACATGCCCAAAAACTGAACGAGAATGAAGTTGCCTTGTCGTTTCCTATTCTGCTCCCAAAATTCTCCATGAAACTGTTACCTCCAAAATTCTGAAAGGAATCAATCGACAAGAGGTCACGCCACCAAATGGAGTCTTCTCGGTTGATTAAATTGATGTTGCTAATGTACATCTTCTCTTCGGGCTGAACATATCTATGGTTTATTAAACCTCTCCAAATCACTTTCCTATCGTTAATAATATGCCACTTCCATTTCATGAGTAGATCTTTGTTAAAGACTTCAAGATTAAGAATTCCAAGACCTCTTTCTTCCTTTGGCTTGCAGATCTGCTCCTAACTCCCAATATATTTCCCTCTTGTCATCTAATCCTCTCAAAGGAAATCTACACAACATGCTTCGAATGTTGGTCAGAACCTTAGCCGATACCTTGTAAAAAGAGAGAGTATAAGTAGGGATCGCGTTTAAGACATAATTGATCAACACGATCCGACCTCCTAAAGATTGAAAACGACATTTCCAATATGAAAGTATGCTACTTTTATTGATCACCTCTTTCCATAAGTGAATTCTTCTTGGACTACAACCCACCATAACACCGAGAAATTTGAAAGGAAGAGACTCGACTTTACAAGATAGAAATGTCGAAACTGTCTCCAAAGCTTTATTGCTCACATCGATGTCGTAAACACTACTATTGAAAAAATTAACACGAAGCCCAGAAATCAATTCAAAACCTATTTCTAGTTCTTTGATTCTCCAAAGATTATTGCTTCCACCATCTCCAATAATGTCAGTGTTGTCATCAAATTGAACGATATCTACTGAAACCTCGTCATTGAATTTGAAACCTTTAAACACTTCTTGATCTATTGCAGTCTCTTTCATCCTTGTCAAACCTTCCATGGCAATTGCAAATAAAAAAGGGGACAATGAGTCTCCTTGGCGAAGCCCACGATGGACCATGAAATCTTCAGTTGCACTTCCATTCACCATAATCGACATGGTGCTATTGAATACGCACACGTCCATCCAACTATGCCACTTCACACCAAAGCTCATCTGCCTAAGCAAAAACTTGAGATAATTCCAATTCACGGTATCATAGGCCTTCTCGTAATTAACTTTCAAAAGAAGGAAATTTCTCTTATCTCTTTTGGCAGCGTGTCCAATATGTTTCTCCCCAGAATGAACACTGATTGTTTGATAGAAACGATTTTTCCAAAAACCAATTTTAATATAGCAGACAGAATCTTGGCTAAAATCTTATAAAGGCACCCAACAAGACAAATAGGACGGTACTCTAACAAATGTTGAGGATTCAAAACCTTCAGAATGAGGGCCAAGAAAGAGGTCGTGCACAATTTGATAAGCTTAGCTTTCCTATGAAAATCACAGCCAAACAAAATAATGTCTTCCTTGATGAAGTCCCAGCACACCTTGAAAAATTATAATGTGTAACCATCAGGCCCCAAACTTTTATCACCATTACTGAAGGGAAATCGTGATTCAAAATGCAGCGAAAATTAAAATTTCTCTTTAGCGATCCTTACGAAAGATCATGATCACTGATATAATGGTTACCTCTTGCACTGATGAAACCTTTGATTCTGAATCAAAGGAATGATCACGAGCAATGTACGATGAACAACGCCTCTACTCAGTCCACACGAATAACTTCCTCCAGTATCAGTGCTAGCTGCTACGATTGAAGGCTTTGAGTGAGAGATAGAGAAAAGGAAAATACGGCTAGGGTTTCACAACTGAATTTTCATCAAGTCTTTATGCTTCTGCACAAGGGTTATATTTATATAACCACTTGTGTGGGCTGCAAGCTAAAAAGCCCACTTAAGTGTATGCACACCATATCTTATAATGTACCGTATATCATTTAAGAACGTGGTACCTTACCACAATCCGTATTCCACTTAAGTGCACTGTACCTTACGGTGTTACCTATTTACTTAAGTACACCGTACCTTACATTGTGCTTTATTTACTCTACCTATTATCAAACTGTCCTTATGTGTGTGACCCTGTAGGATTTCACGACGTTGGTAATTATATTAAATCATGCATTTAACATAATAAATAGTGAGCGGTATCTAGCAACACATCACTGCTACCCAAGTCACGAAATTGTCATGTGATCTGACAAAACCTTTTGTGATAATGCTTGTGTGCACAATTACCCTTTTGCCCTTATGTCTATATTGAACACAAGACATATATCGTGTCATCCTTGTTCAGTTCAATATTGGGCCCTTAGACATTTATCCTGTTATGAAGGATGGGTAAATCCCATCTAGGTCACTCATGTCCCTCAGCATGCTTTATGAAGTACCCATCATCTGTCTTTATAGTCATCCAATTACGAACAATGTTTGATCAGCAATAAAGTACTTGACTCTACATCTAGGGTCCATAGTGGTTTCATGTCGAAGGGTGGTATACACCACTATCACCATGAGAGTAACTTATGACACTTTGCATAACATTTTATGTAGTACTCTCATAGTGGATCAATCCAGTATAAATATTACTCCTAATTTTCATACCTATGTTAAGACTTGATAACTCCTTATCCATGATCCATGAGATGTGATCATCAGTCTATCTACATAATAGTCTTAATGCTTTAAGGTTATCCCATTTCACATTAAAGCTCGACTACATATACTTTAAGAATAGTGTCCTTATGTTTAATGGAATCTCATGATTAAGTCACACTTAATATTTCATTAAACAAACTAGCTATTCTAGGGACTTTATCACTTTGGAAAAACAAACATAATAAAGAAATGCCTTTTATTATTAATAAATAATTCGATACAGGTACCAAAAGTATTGGCCTCTAGGGCTTACACCAACAATAACTCCATATGACTGTCTTTATTTCTTCCTTTGTGAATTCACGCTCCAACAGTCTGCTGTCATCTTCCTCAAGCTTCTTGAACTTTAATCTGTCAGGCAGCGGTCTATCTTTACACGACTCACTAATGAAAGACTCAAAGTGGTGCTTAACTTATCTTTTAACTAGCATAGGTTCCTCTAAGTAAACACCTTCCGCGTTCGACACACTTAAAAAGTTTCTTATATGATGCTCCTTCAAAGAATTATGGAAAAACTGAGAGTTTCTATCCCCCTATTTTAACCAAAGTTGTCTAGATTTATTCCGCAACATGCCTTCTTTGAAAAACAACTTACTCCATAAACTATCAATGCTAAGAGATCTATCATCTACAAACTTATCAACATGCCCTTCATAATTGTCAATGATCAAGCTGTCCAACTCATGAATATCATAAACATGGTTCTCCACACTCAAATCTATCCAGCCAAAAACATGAATGTTCCACCATTTAAGCTTTTCTTTTAAACTTTTGAACTTTTCACAAAGTCTGAAATCCCGCTACCAATTATTGTAATCTTGGACCATTATTCCTTGATGAATTTGATGCAATCTTCATGTTTAAGCCACACATTATTGAAACAAAAAGGCTTAGGCCCCCGGTCACACGATCATGCTTTCAACCAAATCGGACAATGATCAGATATGTCGCGCTTGACAATCCATTGAACATTTAATTTCCAAAACGAAATCAAATTGACAGACAAAAGGAACATGTCTAGCCGACTGATAGCAGTGCCGCCTCCATTAAACCATGTGAATCGACCACCAAGACAAGGAAAATCACACAAAAGCATTTCCTCAATGAAACAATTGAAATCCTTCATATCTCTAACTCTACTAGACAAACCTGAACCAAGTCTTTAGGCAGCATTAGAGATAGTGTTGAAGTCCCCCCTAAGCATTATTCCTAAAAGGCCTCTTCTTCTTCATTCTAAGTAACTTAGCCCACATAATTCTCCTTGAAATTCTATTACAAGAAGCGTATATGTTGATGAAATTGTAAGTTACCCCTTTCCACTTCGCATTTATCCCCACAAAGCCATTAACTCTGAAACTGAAATTGAGGTTAAGAAAATTGCTCCTCCACAGAATGACTAAACCACTCGATACCCCTTGAGAATCTAAGGAAGTCCATTCAGCATGCCTACTTTCCCACAAACTCCACGCACTCCAGCAATCAAAATCTTTGATTTTGGTCTCCTGAAGAAAACAAACGTTGAATTTACCGGATTGAATGATAAAGTTGATATTTTTTCTCTTCGCCGAATTCCCCCTTTAATATTAAAAGAAATTATATTCATGACAACCTCTTTTCTTTATCCTCCTTTGCAAATTTCCCTTCTTTATCTTTCCTCCTCATCTTATCAATGGCTACCACCGGATCTCCTTCCTTGGAATTTCAAGATATCCCCAAATTGGAAATAGAGTCCCAAACAACCCTGCTAACCTCAGAATTGAAATTCATAAGAGTTTGATTGTTGCAACGAATGACATCGGAGTCAGCCAAGGAGTCACAACATAACATAGAACCTCCAGAAAAATCACTCTCTCCTTCATTACGTCCCTTCAAGGGCTTCACCATTGTATTCTGAATAGTATTTTTTTCTTCGAGTAAAGGCAAGCAAAGTAGGATGGATTTACCAGACCTGGTTCACCTAAATCTTCCACTACCTTGAACTTATTCTTTCTTTTGGACTTTTTGTTTCTAATTTTCACACAGGCTTCATTAAACGAACAAGGGCCCAAAGGCAAATGGACCGAATTCGGAAGCCCAACAGAAACCATAACTTTCTCTAAATTCAATTGGGCCCTCCCAAGTCTTCTGTACAGTTGGCTATATGTCTAACCTTGTTAGAGCATGAATATTTTAACAGCCCGGGCCCCTCGCAAGGCGATCCCGGCACTGCCACCTCACGATCTTCTCTACCCCCCTCACTAGTAGAGTTTTTGCCTTCCGTGGGAATCGAACCCTGTACCCTGGGGTTCAAGTACATGTTCATTCCATTTCCACTACCAATTGAGCTAGTAGCTCAATTGGTAGTGGGAATGCATTGAACGTGGTACTTATCCCCAGGTACACGGTTCGATTCCCACGGGAGGCAAAAACACTAGTATAGTTGAAAAAAGGGGGCTAGTGATTAAGTCTGAGTTGGTAATAGTGTCGGGACTCGTGCGCGAGTAGCCGCGGGCTATTACAAATATCGCCTGCTCTTCTTTCGTGTCTACACTATATTCAATGCTACCGTGTCAGATTCAATGGATAATTCGTAAAATATTTCGTTCCTACATTTTCAAGCGTTCATGAATCAGAGAACGTTTTTATACACTATTTAAGTGGGCCAGCTATGGTAAAATATGAATATAAAATTAATTTAGGGTATATTGTTGTGTTTAAATGGGACCCATTTTAGAGTTTTGATTGAGTTGGATGGATATTTGAAAAATGTAGTTGAGTTGTTTATAAAATGTTAAAGTGTGATATAATATAAAAAATTGATTGGGTCCCATTTAAAGAACCCAAGTAGGTATAATGGATGTGGATGCTCTTATTATCCAAAAGCTTCTCCAACTCGAGACGTGTGCCATCGTTGACTCCATCTGAACGATCCTTGTCTAATCCTCTCACGTCAATCAAACTATCCATGCAAGTGGGAATAACAGAGTTTAACTTTTTGGTCAGGGATCCCAAAAAAGGCAGAAAAGATGAAACCTGGTGAACCTCTTCCCTATTCGTAGCATCATGCTCCTTCGAACATAGGTTCAAGATCGCAGGCTCATTGGCTGCCAAATCCACATCACCCTTGCCAATGGAATAGACTGCGGCAGTTTCCTCTTCCTCAACTGTAATCAGACCACCGTGAATACTATTTGATTCAGAGCCACTATTATCCGTCTCGTCATCATCTGACATGATATTCCTAACCAACCTATCCACCGGACCCTGTGCCTCCTCCATAATTTCCTAAACATTGATAGAGATGTTTAGAACCTCATTACTCAATGAAGCACATATAGTTCTAATCATAAGTCTTCTACATCCATCCTAGTTTCCTTGTTAGTAAGATCATCACTGCAAATAAAATAACCCATTGTTGATGACAAAAACTCGAAGAATCTAGAGTTCCAATCATGGCAAACCATAACATCTAATCCACGTGGTTCTTTCAGTGTCCACGTATTCAGGTTTCCACCTCCTCACCTATTTAAACCATTGCCCTAATCAAACCATTCCATGTTCAACCAATGCATCCAGTTCACCTTCGACTAGTTCTTCTAAGAGGCACAAGTTTGCTCCCATAGGTGTAGATTTTACTGAAAAATAGCCCTCCGAATGGAACATTTCTTGCATGGAATAGGATTGTCCTGGATTTTCAACCACCCCTATGAATGTTTTTTCAAATCTAGTTGTTTCCTCTTTCTTCGTACTGAACTTCAAATGATTCTTGGTTTAAGCCTTGGGCCTATAAGTTGGACGACGAATCCCACGTCCTTTGGTTAAATCCGCATAAGAAAACTTCATTGTCCTAACATTATAGCTATTAGAAGGTGAAGATATTCTAACATTCTGAAGGTCATTCGTTGGCAAATCCTTCCTAGTTGCTTTGTAGTTAACCGTGTCAACTTCCTCTCCAAATTTTGATTCGAATCCATTCATATTTTACCGAGGAACATTAGCGTAGATATTCTTACCATCCAGGAAGATGTTGTCTAATTTTATTGCAAGCAAACTAGTGTCCTTCACGTTGAAGAACCTTACGAAGCCAAACCTTTTTCCTCTCGCATCCCTTTTTGGAGGTATGAGCACTTCATCAATGTCTCCCAAGTGCTTAAAGGAAATGTACAGATCTTTAGCTCTTATTCTTTCACCAAATTCTGTAATTTAGAAAGATGTAGTATTGTGATTACTATCCCTTTCTCTTGAAGAAGTCGCATCCCATCTCTCTCTCTCTCTCTCTCTCTCTCTTTCTCTCTCTCTTCCTCCTACTGCTACTATTTTTGTAAGAAACCTTAATCCATCTATCATTCATGTTGAACAAAGTCGAAGAAAAAAAAGAAACCTGCTTGAATCTGTCCAAGAAAGTCCTTAGTCCTAAAACTAGGAGTTTAAACCATCTTGTAAATCTTCAAGCTTTTGATTTAAACAGAATTACAGCAAACCAAGATTTCTACTTGCTTTTGATTTCCAAGAGTATCAAGAGCCTAATCCCTCTTTTGTAACTACTTCAAACCAATTGCCACAAAATTGTTTTTCAAAATCTATCTCTTTATAGACATTTTTTAATTTACAACTTTCTTATCTCGAAATACTTGACATTGTATTTGAAATCTTGCATATTTCAAATGATTAGGTGTTTTTTAGCCCCAAATAAATATTATCTTAAATTTTAAAATTTTAGGCTTAATTACAATTTTGGTCCTTCTATTTTCATTTTTTTTTTTAGTTTTGTTTCTCCTATTTTAAAATTCGGAATTTTGGTCTCATTGTTTTCAATTATTTTTATTTTTGGTTTCCTTTTTTAAAATCTAGAATTTTGATCACTCTATTTTCATTTTTGTTTAATTTTGGTCCCCCTATTTTAAGTTTGTTTTACATTTTAGTCCCCTTCCCAATTAGGCAAAGGGACCAAAAGTCTAAAAAAATGAAAATAAGAGGATCAAAATTTCAGATTTTAAAATAGAGAGATCATAAAACAAAAATAAAAATAGAAAAACCAAAATTCCAGATTTTAAAATAAGAGAACCAAAAAAAAAAAAAAACCAAAATTACAATTAAACCAAAATTTTAACTTTACATACAAAAATATTAGATATATATTTATGATATTGAAAGGAGGTCCACATTCAAAAATTACAGCCATAATCGTAGATCTAGTGACCTCAGCAACAATATCACACTAAAATTGCAATGTAATAAAAAATCATGCGTAAGACCGCATCTTAATCGTATCACACTATTTTGGCCATATTTGTTCAAAAAAAGTTCACTCATAACTAGAATTCCGGAACCCTAAATCCCAACATTCTTCATAACCTTTGTTTAATATGAAGCAAATAACAATAGCAACTAACTATTACAAAACAATTTCAAGAAATAATAATAACCCTCTGTGTAGAACAAACAATACACCAAAGCACAAGATAAATAAAAAAAAGGAACAAACACAATGGTATTCATTTGCCTATATTTATCTAAAATGCTCACTATATGGAGGAGAAAAAAGCTCTCTATTCCACTATGAATAAGTTGATCTGAGAATCGAGCCTTCATCGGTCCAAACACATTTTAAAACCACCATATAGTTAGATAAAAAACAAACTGATAAACGGGTCAAAAGTCCATAAAATTGAATAAAGTGATTTTTTAATATACCACCCAAATTTTTTAGGTACCACGTGAAATTTCATTTTTGCCTCTAGATTCCGGATTTACACATCAGGACACACCAAATTTTTAAAAAAACGCTGATATGTTCCGGCTGTGCACATACGGAAGAATTCATGATTTGCAAATTCGTAAAAAATCAAAAGAATTCCATAAAATCATTTACTTCTAAATATAATTAAATCCAATCTAATTAAAATCCAATATAATTAAAATTAATATCATTTTTTCAATATAATTAAATCCAATATAATTAAATACAATATAATTAAAATTAATATGATATTAAAATTAATCATATTAAATATCATATTAATTTTAATTAATATAGATTTTAATTATATTGTATTTAATTATATTAGATTTAATTATATTGAAAAAATCATATTAATTTTAATCATATTAATTTTAATTATATTGAATTTAATTAAATTGGATTTAATTATATTGAAAAAATCATATTAAGTTTAATTATGTTGGATTTTAATTATATTGGATTTAATTATATTTAGAAGTAAATGATTTTATAGAATTCTTTTGATTTTTTCTGGATTTGCAGATCAGAAATTCTTTCGGATGTGCACATCTGAAAAAAACTGAAAAATTTTAGAAAAAGGGTGCGTCCAGATGTGCACATCTGAAAATTAGGGGCAAAAACGAAAATTCTGTGGTGTCTAAGAAACATAGGTGGTGTGATAAGAAATCAAATTGAATAAAATCGACAGTCCATGCAGTTCAAAAAGTTAGACAATGATTCTATTTTATATAAAAACAAAGAAAAAAATGTCATTTTCGTAAGAGTATAAAGAATTAGCTAACTAAAATCTATTAGTATATATGAGAAGAGAAGAATATCAATAAACAAAATTAACAAATACATAGAGGATTAGCCTAATAAAAAAATTGGAAGGCAAGTAAACTTTTGCAACCAAAAAATTAAGAATGAGAGAATAAAGAGAAGTCTAAATGTTGTGGCTGACGGCTCATAATAGTATAGTAGCTTGTTTTTATGTAGAATTTTAGGGTTGGGATAAGTAGGCTTGGGCCAACAATTTTCAATAATTATGTATCTTGCTATATAAATTATATTTAAGCATAAAAAAGCCAACGTAATAAACAACCAACATATAATTTTATTTTATACTTTATATAAAACATATGTTTTGTTTTATTCTCATAAATGAGAGATTCAAATTAGAAATTAAAAAATATATATACATACCATTCTTATGGTTAAATATATTTGTGATCCTGCTAAATATTTTAAATTTTACTTTTAATATGTTAAAATATTTCTTTCAAATCTATAATACTTGTTGTGAATAAGGATGTCTTGAAACAAAGTATTAAACAGTTTCTTTATAATCAAGAAACACACAAAGGTTAGGGTTAACGGAAATACAAGGGAAAAACAACAAGGATTGATTATAAACTGTTATTCTTTCTTTTCTCCTTAAAACAAGGATTACAAGTATACAAGAATAGCAAACTAACCTCTCTCACCCTTATTAGGTTTTGTCACACTTTTGGATGAGAGACTAGTATGCTATTTATAATAAAACTTAGCACACAAAACTAATGGGCCTTTAACAAATTACCCATTACAAACTAACTTAGGGTACAAGCTAACTTAAACAATTGGATCCTTAACACAAGGCCCAATTCAACATGCTAACAAACCTAGCAATATTCACTAATGCATGTTAGAACAAACTTTGACTACAACACGCATTACTCAAACAGAACACATGCGAACAGACTTCGACCTCATGCTTAATTCCTGTCGAACCAGAAGCTACCCTTCGATCATACTAGAGTTCGATCCAATATCTCACAAATCTCCACCTTGGAACAAACTCTATAACATCAAGGAATTAACTATCTTTGTTCATGCATAACATTTCGACAATACATATTAGAACTGACTTCGACTACAATATGTAACCCTTCGACATCAGCATGCGAACTAACTTCGACTTCATGCTTGTCTCTTGTCGAAACACATGAAAGCTATCCCTCGGCAGAGCTAGAGTTCAACCTTGAATCTTGGATCTAACTCTACAAACAATAGGGAATAAACTAGCCTTCATCATCCATGGCCTTCATCCATTCAGTCTTCTTTTGACTTCTCATAACTTCCTTATAGTCTCTAGGTTCTTTGTCGAGAACCTCACTTGCAGAGATTAAGGCATAAGCTATAAGATCTGTATACCGAAGTCTCTGAGGTGGCTTGATGACTCTTCTCGACCTGTCTCTTGCTAGCAGGTAGTCATTATCAGTCTCCACTTCGTCGACAACATCTCCTGCTTCTTCTTCGACTTCATCTGGGCTACGCAATTCAGCATCAACATGCTCCACCTCAAGAGAAATCTCTTCCTATTCCAGCTCTTCGTCAGTATCATCAGTTTCTTGAAAGCTATCTCAGCTTCATTGAAAACTACATCTCGACTGGTGATACACCTCCTGTGACATGTCTCTAGGCACCATAGCCTATAAGCTTTGACTCCTTCAGGGTATCCCATGAACATGCACTTCAGAGCTCTAGGTTCGACCTTGTCTTGCCTAATGTGAGCATAGGCCACACAACCAAATACTCTCAGTCTGTCGAGACTAGGTGGATTTCCCGACCAAACTTCTTCAGGTGTCTTCATTCCCAAGGCAGTTGAGGGACATCTATTTATCAGATAAGCTATTGTCGAAACAGCCTCTGCCAAAAACACCTTCTTCAATCCAGTACTAACCAACATGCATCTAACCCTTTCAAGGATTGTTCGATTGAATCTCTCAGCTAAGCCATTTTGTTGAGGAGTACCTGCTTCAGTCTTATGCCTTGCAATCCCAGACTCAACACATTAACTGTCGAACGCTTTGTTGCAGGACTCAAGGCCATTGTCGGTTCTCAACCTCTTAACCTTTCTGCCAATTTGAGTTTCGACCAGAACCTTCCAACTTTTGAAATTCTCAAAAGTTTCATCCTTCGTCTTCTGAATGAATACCCATAACTTTCTAGAATAGTCATCAATGATAGATAGAAAATACCTTGAAACATACAAGGATGCCTTGAAACAAAGTATTAAACAGTTTCTTTATGATCAAGAAACATACAAGGGTTAGGGTTAACGCAAATACAAGGGAAAAACAACAAGGATTGGTTATAAACTGTTATTCTTTCCTTTCTCCTTAAAACAAGGATTACAAGTATACAAGAATACCAAACTAACCTCTCTCACCTTTATTAGGTTTTGTCACACTTTTGGATGAGAGACTAGTATGCTATTTATAATAAAACCTAGCACACTAAACTAACGGGCCTTTAACAAATTACCCATTACAAGCTAACTAAGGGTACAAGCTAACTTAAACAATTAGATCCTTAACACAAGGCCCAATTCAACATGCTAACAAACCTAGCAATATTCACTAATGCATATTAGAACAAACTTCGACTACAACATGCAATACTCAGACAGAACACATGCGAACATACTTAGACCTCGTGCCTAATTCCTGTCGAACCAGAAGCTACCCTTCGACCATACTAGAGTTCGATCCAATATCTCACAATACTAAAACCGTCTAAAACTGTCGTTAATTCAATTGTTAAGTAATAAACAAAATGACACTAATTCAGTCGTTAAGTTGTAAAAATCGTCGTTAAGTTGCAGGAGAGACTAAAAGTATGAATGCAAAATTTTAGAAAGACCATTCTTTAAAAAAAATATTTTGAAAAACTAAAAAAACGAAATTTGAGATATTTAAATACTACGAACATATTTAACCCTATTTTTATAATACAAAATTAGGAAACATATTCTATTCTATTTATTTATTTTATTATATAAACTATTTATAAAGATTTAAACTATATTAAAATATTAGCTATACAACTTTTGAACCTTGAACCTGCATCTTCACCGATTTAATACCAATTTGATTTTAATTACCTTACTTGCAACAATAAATCAACTTTTAAAGTTCTCCAAGAATAATCTCTAATTTCAACCTTTTACTCATTTCACTCAATTCACAAGAAGACCCTAAGAAACAAAACAAGAGAGAAAAATGTATTTATGAACCAATGAATTTCTTCCAAAAAAAACACAACAGAATGAAATGAAAGATTATATCTAGCTCAGAAATCAAGACAGTCTGCCTTGCGTATGCTCTTAGGTGCATTGCTACCTTGGAAATAAGGGGGGGAAATACCAAAAAAGCATTCTGGCACGTGCCTTACAACCTCTACAAGACACCTAGCATGTGAAATAGAAGAGACTTTAAGTAGGCATCTACACAAAAATATCACTTTATACAATTTGTCTACTATCTACCCATTACAAAAAGGTTACATGAACTATCCAAATTGCCCTTCCCCCAAAAATAAAATACACTATGAAAAGGTTATTTCGGTAACTAGCAAATTCATCCAAAATCAAATGTCACAAATCTCTCTTTTCATGACACATGTCACACATCCATTGTCAAATTTACATTTCAAATTCTTTCTTCCCATATTCCCAGACTTCTCTCTCCCTCCCGTTTTCTCTCATATATCTTTCCCCTCAAAACCCTAAACCACCGTCGCTGCCCCCCGCCCCTTCTCCCTCGTCTCTGATTCTCCGATCTCCTATTTTATACAATATTTTTCATTCAATGAGGTTGATAACAAACTCACGGGATTCTTTTTTATTTTTTCCCTTATTAATAGGATTCACTATGTTCCATGTTTTTCTAGGTTTGATTCACCCCTCTTTGAGGCATGTTACTGCGCAGTTTATAATGTTTATAGTGGCTTTTTGATTTTCTGCATTCTACTACAACTTTGATTCACCCCTTTTGATTTCTTCTTATTTTCGATTTTAGAGTTTGTCATCACATACCTTACTGATTTTTATTTTTCTTTGAAACTCTTATTTTTGTTTTGACTCTTGTCTTTCAAATAGATATATACATGTTAGTTTAGATTTGTGTTTGAAATATTGGGTTTGTTCAACTCTAATGATTTAAAGAGAAAGTGTTTTTTCTATGCACATTCAAGTTCACACAACCTGTAAACTATAGAGATGTTGATCTTGAGGTCATAGTTTTGGTTGAGGAAATGTTGATTCAATCTTTCTTAAATTGGCGTTGCTTGCCTTTACTCTTTGAGTCAATCTTGTCTTCCCGAGTTGAAAATAATTTCTGATTTCATTCATGTTCAGAACATGTATAAAAGTTTCTCCCTTTTAGCTAAAATGCCTTTTAAGAATGTTTCACTTTTTCCTGTGATTTATGTTTCCACTGTCTTTTTGTTCTCATGTGTCTGATTCTTTGTTTTTGAATGTTTTTTATGGGTTATTGTTTTGTTGATTTTTACAGATTTGGAGACTTAATTAGAGGTAAAGGAAATTACTCTAGATCTCACTATCACAATTGCAACCAGGCTATCTTATCCAATCAAGAATGGTCTGAACCATGGTCCATCACCAGCTTCATTTGTGAAGCAACTATTTGTTTGTGACATACCTTCATTTATGAAGCAACCATCTGTTTGTGAAATTTGTTCCGTTTCATTTCCTCTTCATTTCAAACTCAAATTCTTTAGAGCAATCTATATTTTGTTAGTTTATAACTTTAATATGTTCAAGTTTAAAAGTTGTTTACATGTTGTATTAACTTTGTTATGTTCAAATTTATAACTTTGTTATTGCTTTCAGCAAATTTAGTTGCTTACATGTTGTACAAGTTGAAGTATATTTGTTGGTATGACTTCTTGAGTTGGAGCAGGTTCACTGTGTTGGCTATGTGATGCTACCTAACATGATAGCTGACATGAATCAACATGACGAAGCTAAAGGTTTGAGAAAAGCAATAGAAAATGTTTCTATACATAAGCCTTCCGGTTTAAGCTATATGGAACACTATATGGTTGTATCTTCTAAATGATTCCTTAATCATATATATTTTTAAAATTATTTATTTTTAAGATTATACACTTCTTTTTCAGTGATGTTCATTGGATCGGTGCTTTTTGCTTTACAACAATTGTTTGGCATAAACGCTGTTTTCTATTTCTCTTCACTTGCCTTTGAAAGCTTTGGTGCACTATCTAAGATAGGAAATATTTGTGTTGGAATATGCAATTTATTTAGTATCTTCCATCGTCTTAATTCCTCTATATTTGATATGTAAATTATTGTATATTTGTTTTAATCATGTTGTGGTATCTTCAGGGTCGATGCTTGGGAGTTGTAACAAGGTATGTGTAATTAGGATTATACCTAAAGGGGGGGGGGGGGGGGGGAGGGGTGAATTAGGTTCCTTAATTAAAATTTCCGATTTTTCGATGATCTTGAGTTTTACTTTCCTACAAAATCTAAGTGATGAAATGCGGTAAAATGCGGAAAGTAAAGAACACCGAGAAGTATATCGGTTCCCCTCACAGTCCGAGAGTAGTCCAGTCCCCTTTCAACATGAAAGAGATTTCACTAAAATGTTAGATCTTAGACAAGACTACATAGTCTTTCTATACTAGACTCTAACACACCACCAAGAACAATCCTCTTGGATTTTACAAGTTTAAAGTCCAACCAAGAATAATTCTCTTACAATGGACCTCTTGTATCCACAATCCGGATAACAAGGATTACAACACACCCTATAAGAGAAACAATCCTTCTCCTTACAGTCAGCACCTAAATTCAACCAAAACTTGGAACTTAGGATTTTACAATAGTTCTGAATTTTCGAGTAAGTAGTTGAAACTTTGATTCTTCAATATATCAATCACAAGATTGATCTTTTCTTTCAACAACAATAATTCACAAATAATAAAGTGTTTAAATTGCTCAAGAATTTTCTGGTTTAAATGATATTAAAGTATGCAGAAAAGTTCTTGAATGAAGGTTTAAAAACTTGAAATGTGAATATGTGAGAATTTGAAAGTTTGATTGAAAGAGGTGAAAATTTGATTTGAAATATCATGTATTTATATGCACATAACACCCTTAGGAAACATGGTAAAAAACTGTAAAAAAACTCATGAACAATTGCCAATACATAATGAAAAGGTTCCATGAAGAGAGGCATGAAGAGGTGTTATGAAAAATGATGATTTTTCAATTTTGTTCAGGTGCAAATCGATTGCACCTATGTGCAAATCGATTGCACAATGCCTAACGTAACAAAATTTCAAAAAACAACAGCATGCAATCGATTGAACCAAAGTGCAAATCGATTGCACAGTGAAAAAGTGTGAAAAATTTAGCAAACAACAAGTGCAAATTGATTGTACCTCCATGCAAATCGATTTGCATTAGTGAAAAAGTGAAAAATGTTTATTCTAAACAAGTCATGATCATTAAAAAAGATATGCAATGATGTTTGTTTGATTGAGCATCTAAGACTTTAGTATTTAATTAGAATTGTCATTATACCTTCATGAAATGTGAATTTCTTAAATACTAAGTCTTGAACATAATGCTTTTATCTTGAATATCATCTTTGCATTCTTGTCACTTTTTGCTACTGAGAGATTTGTCTTCATCAAAACAATTGTTAACCATAGAGAAGCTTGTCTTCACATTCTCCCCCTTTTTGATGATGACAAACAATCTCCTTTGATGCTTTGTAATTTATGGAAAAATTTCTCCCCCTAAGATGCATAACTCCCCCTTAAGATGTGAAGCTTAGAAATAGTTTGATTTGATCATCTTGAAGGAGCCTTTGAATTTTTTTGTACCTTTTTAAAATCTTAAAAACAAGGAAATACACAAGCGTTCAAGCATAACACCTTTCTCCCCCTTTGACATTATCAAAAAGAAGAGAAAGATGGGTGAAAGATAATACTTTTTAAAAAAATAAAAGAGTAAAAATGAAACAAGTTGTAAATCATACAAGCATGACTTGAAAACATCAAAGTTATGGAATAATGAAACACACATACAAATGGAACATAAACAAGACAAGAAAGTTGTGGTACTAAGTACCTTACATAACATTGAATAATTTCAACATAAACTCCAAAATGAAAGACAACACTACTAGAAACACCATAACTTTAAATCTAATAGAAATAAAACTAAAAAACATATTTAGTGTGATCCACATCATTGTTGGTGTTGAGGTTGAAGAAGTTAGGGCCTTGATATGGAGAATGATGTTGGATAGGTGTAACTAACGGAATGGGGGTAGCCGGGTTGTTAGGATCATAAGGAGGAATATGGAGATGTGAGTAAAGATATGAAAATTGTTTGTTAATGTCGATTTGGACCTTATTGATTTGGTTGGTGGTATTCTCATGGTTTTGAGCAATTTGATTGTTAGCGGAAGTCCAATGCTCATGGATGGTTGAGTTGAGATTAGCAAATTGAGTTGTCATGTAGTCAAAAAGGGCTTGGTTAGACGGACCATTCACACCAAATGAAGGAGGAATATCTTCATCACTTTCATGATTTTGCCCATTTGCGTCATTTTCTCCACCATCATCACCAATATAAGAGATAGTTTGAGACTCCGAATCATAATGCACACCCATCCGATTGTCCACATTCCTTATTGTGATCTTATGAGAATTTGTATCCATTAAAAAATAATCAAATTCATCCAACACAACCTTGAAATGTTGCAAAATACGAGTAATGAACCAAGCATACGGTAGAGATTTCGACTTATGAGTATGAGCCAACATGTGATTTAAAATTAGCCAAGCCCAATTAACTTGGATATTATTCTTAATGGCATACAAAACTTGCATCTCCACATCCGTAACGGTACAATGGTTACCGTTTCTTGGAAACAAAACATATACAAAAAAGTAGTGAAGCAAGCGATCATCAATATAAAAAATTCCAGTCGACCATGATCCTCGAGATGGTTCAACTCCTCCTAGTGACCTTACGCGATGCGCATAAAATTCTGTTTCTGACATCCTACCAATACTGTAGTAATTTTTTTTCTTATATCCATTCCAATCTTCATCCTCCAGATCGTATATGAGACTACCGAAATAAGGAATCTCTAAAATTTTTCCAAGGATTTTTGATGTCAAAACAATTTTCTTTCCTAAAACAGAGGTAACAAACTTTCCACTTTCTATAGCCATATTACAGTAGAACATCCTAACTAGGTCTGAATAATAAGGTCCAGAGGAAGCTATGACTGAGCCTAATTTCAAAGATTCTAGAGTATCTTGAAAATTAAAGCATCTTTTAGGAAAAGTAGAGATATCACCATATTTTGGAGTTTGGACAATTTTCCTTTGAAAGAAATTTTCATACCTCTCAATATGCTCATTTGTGAGGTCTTGGTAAAGAGAAGGAGTGTTTGAGGATGTGGAAGCCTTTCCCTTTCCTTTTTCTGCAGCAGAGACCTTCCTTTTCAACCTTGAAGCCATGGTTAAGAGTTGAGGAAAAATGGAGAAGATGAACTAGAAAGATGAAGTTTTTGATATTTTTGTGAGAGGGTTTATAGGAAAACGAAAATAGCTATGTGGGGAGTGATAAAATCTGATTTTGAAAGTTGGAATAGAGAGTCTTTTGTTGGAGTTTGGTGAGAATAGTTGAGTGGTTATGAGAAATGAATAGGGTAATAAAGATGAGTAAATTTTGGTCAAGAAAGGAATCTCATAGGTTAGGTTAGGGAGGAATCAATTCTGAAAAGTTGGAAGAAAATTGGAATTGATGGATCATGAATGACAATTGAATGGATCAAACCCAAGAAAGAAATAAAATAAAATAAAAACAATTTTTTGACTATGCTACAGGTGCAAATCGATTTGCATTATGGTGCAATCGATTGCACATAACCAAAAACGCGTGAAAACACAACATGAACAGACTTCAATCGATTTGCATGGGTAAGCAATCGATTGGACAAGGTAAAAAAAAAAAAAAACTTACAGTGAGCAGTGGATTGGAGTGACTGTGCAATCGATTGGACAAGGTCAAAACGTGAAAAAAGACATTTTTACAGTGAGCAATCGATTGGAGCAAGGGTGCAATCGATTGCTTTTAGTGAAATTTGCAATAAAAACATGAAAAACATGTATCAAACCACATTTTCAACATATTTTAAAACATATAACAAAAAATAAACATATATAAGAATGGAGTAGAAGTAGAGTTGCCATAAAATAAATACCATAAACTAAAGAAGATAAAGACATTTGTGCACCTTTGATGTTTGATGAACCATAACATTTGATGAACATTCTATGTGTCTTTTTCAACTAGAATTCCAAGTTTCCTTCGAATCTTTTAAAAGGCTTCCTTTGCAAGTGGTTTCGTGAAGATATCCACGAGTTGATTATGTGTATCCACAAATGTGACTTCAACATCTCCTTTTAGTACATGATCACGTAGAAAATGATGTTGAATGTCTATGTTTTTTGTACGGGAATGCATGAATGGATTCTTTATAATATTGATAGCACTTGTGTTATCACACCGAAGAGGTATGCATCCGAGATTGATTCCCTAATCACTCAATTGTTACTTTAGCCATAGAATCTGAGCACAACAACTTCCTGCTGCTATGTATTCCGCTTCTACGGTACTGAGATCAACACATGCTTGTTTCTTACAGGTCCAAGATACTAATGCATTTCCTAGGATGTGACATGTTCCACTTGCGCTTTTTCTATCAGTTTTGCAACCTGCATAATCCGCGTCAGAATAACTAACTAAATTACACATACTACCTTTTGGATACCATAGACCAACGTTCGTTGTTCCCTTGAGATACTTCATGATTCTTTTCACAACGGTGAGATGTGACTCCTTTGGATTTGCTTGGAATCGAGCACATAAACACACACTAAACATTATGTCAGGACGACTTGTCGTCAATTATAATAAAGAACCAATCATACCTCGATACTTGGTAATATCAATGGAAGCACCTGATTCATCTTGATCAACATAGGTTCCGGATCCCATTGGTGTAGCCATAGTCTTGCAACTATCCATGTCAAATCTTTTCAACAATTCTTTGCAATACTTGGATTGATTGATGAAGATACCGTCCTTTAGTTGTTTGATATTAAGTCCAAGAAAGTAATTCATCTTTCCCATCATAGACATCTCAAACTCTCCTTGCATCATTAATGAGAATTCTTTACAAAGATCTTCGTTCGTTGAACCGAATATAATGTGGTCGACATAGACTTGAACTAACAAGGTATTATCTTTTGCTTTCTTAATGAACAATGTCTTGTCAACTTTGCCTATTACAAATCCCTTTTCATAAAGAAAGTTGCTTAGACGATCATACCATGCTCTTGGTGCTTGCTTTAAGCCATAAAGAGCTTTCTTTAACTTGAAGACATGTGAAGGATTCTTGAAGTCTTCAAAGCCAGGGGGTTGTTTGACATAGACTTCTTCATTGATGTAGCCATTCAAGAATGCACTTTTGACATCCATTTGATATAACTGAAAATTTAATGAACATGCGTAAGCAAGTAATAAACGGATAACTTCTAACCTTGCAACCAGAGCGAATGTTTCCTCGAAATCAATGCCTTCCACTTGATTGTAACCTTGAGCCACCAATCTTGCCTTGTCCCGAATAATTATCCCATTCTCATCAAGTTTTTTCTTAAACACCCATTTGGTACTGATGATGTGTTTATCACTAGGTCTAGGAACAAGTTCCCAAACTTGATTCCTTTCGAATTGGTTTAACTCTTCTTGCATAGCAATAATCCAATGGTCGTCACTTAAGGCTTCACCAACTTTGGAAGGTTCAATTTGTGAGACTAATGCCATGTTTAAGCAAGCATCTTTAAGATTTAATCTTGTTGCTACACCTTGACTAATATCACCAATAACTTTGTCAATTGGATGATCTCTATGAGTCCTCTATTCCTTGGGTAGATCATTTACATTTGACTCTTGTTGAATCGGTTCTTCTTGGTGTTCCACTTGATTCTATTTTGAAGTATCTTCTTGAGGAACTTCTACAATTTCATCATCATCATCACATAAAACAATATCCTTCTTGGAGGGGTTAGATTCATCAAACTTAACATGCATAGATTCTTCAATTGTTAAAGTTCTTTTATTATAAATTCTATAAGCTTTACTAGAAAGAGAATAGCCAAGAAATATACCTTCATCCGATTTTTCATCGAACTTACCAAGATTGTCTTTGTCATTGTTTAAGACAAAACACTTACATCCAAAAATGTGAAAGTAAGCAATGTTTGGTTTCCTCCCTTTGAAAAGTTCATAAGGGGTCTTCTTAAGGATAGGTCTAATGTTAACACGATTACTTACATAACATGTCGTGCTTACCGCATCCACCCAAAAATATTTTGGAAAATTTGAGTCGCTAAGCATTGTTCTTGCAAGTTCCACCAATGACCTATTCTTTCTCTCCACCACTCCATTTTGTTGAGGAGTCCTTGGTGCCGAGAAGTTGTGAGAGATTCCATGTTCTTTGCAAAATTCTTCGAAATAAGCATTTTGGAATTCTCCACCATGGTCGCTTCTTATAGAGGCAATTGAAAGTGGATTCTCATTTTGAATTTGCTTTGCATACTTCTTGAACGCCTTGAATGCATCACTTTTCTGCACTAGAAAGAATGTCTAAGTATACTGGAGAAATCATCAACAATAACTAAAGCATATACATTACCTAAGAAGCTTCTTGTTCTTGATGGACCAAATAAGTCCATATGCAACAATTGTAGTGGCCTTGAAGTGGACACCACATCTTTAGATTTGAAAGTTGACTTGGTTTGTTTCCTTTTTTGGCATGCATCACACAACTTATCTTTGACATATTTTATCTTTGGTAATCCAATAACTAAATCATGCTTAATAAATTTATTCAAACGCTCCATATGAATGTGAGCGATCCTTTTGTGCCAAAGCCATGAATCATTATTGCCTGCCATAAGACATTTAACCTTCAAAGAAGTGTCATCAAGGGAAATCATAAAAATATTGTTAATTCTTTTACCTTTAAGCATTACCTCATTAGTAACTTCCTCTTCTACCAAACATTCACCTTTAGTGAACTTGATTTTGAATCCTTTGTCACAAAGTTGGCTTATGCTAATAAGGTTATGCTTTAAGCCTTCAACATAAAGCACATCTTCAATTTTTGTGAAAGGTGGTGCACCAACATTTCCTACGCCAAGAATCTTTCCTTTATTGTTATCTCCATAAGTAACATAACCCTTGGCCTTAAGCACTAGATTTGAAAATTTGTTTATATCTCCGGTCATATGCTTCAAACAACCACTATCAAGATACCATAGATTTGAAGTGGTCTTCAAGCAAACCTAAAAAACAAATTAAGTTTTGTTAGGTACCCAAATAGCCTTGGGTCCTTCATAATTAGTACCTTTCTTTACCCACACATAATTCCCACTTGCAACACTAAAGTGTCTTACATAGCAAGCATTAGGTGTGTGGCCAATAATACCACAATAAAAACAAGTAGGAACAAAATTGCTTTTATATCTAGGAATATAGGATTTCTTTTTAGGAAATCTTTTCTTTGTAGGAGTTCTTTTCTTTTTAGGATAAGGATGCACATTCCTAGGATTGTTCACTTTCTCTTTAGAAGTTTGGTCACTAGCCTTAACAAATATCGTTTTATTAGAACTTGGTTTAGAAAATTTTGAGTAACCAAGCCCACTTTTATCATTTGAATATCTTTGTTGACTAAGAACCGCTTCTAATCCAATTTTTCCTTTCTCATATCTTTCTAGGACTCTTTTTAATTGAACAATTTGGAATGAAAGTGATTCACAATTTTTACATACCAACTCTTGTTTTTCTTCACTAGTTTTCTTTTGTTTTTCACCTTTTGACTCTTTTTCCATAACATCGACTTTTTCTTCTAAAGATGTTATTTGTTTCTTTTGTGAAGAAATTGTTTTACACAAGACCTTACATTCATTTAAGAGTTCATTTATAGCTTCTTGTGCATCATTATCATAAAGAGAAAATTTAGTACTAACCTCATCATTTTCATCATCGGAGTTGTGTGTAGCCATAAGTGCCAAGTTTACGCTTTCACCGCTCTCCGAGTCGGATGATGAACTAATCTCGTTGTCTTCCCATGCAATGTATGCTTTTTTATTCTTTGAATCCTTCTTGCCTTTGAAACTTCCTTTCTTTGCAAGTTGTGGACATTCGGGCTTTATGTGACCTTGCTTTCCACATTCATAACATGTAATATCTTGAGACGAAGTGGCAGCCTCCTTTTTCTTGAAGTGTTTCTTTCTTTTAGCATAAAAAGACTTGTCTTTGTTACCAAAAAATTTACCGAGTCTTTTAACTAGCAGCATGAAATTTTCGTCTTCCTCCGATGAATCATCATTTTGTTTACTTTTTACATCTACTTTTAAAGCAATACCCTTGGATTTCTTGTCTTGGAGTTCATGTTTTTCAAGTTGTCCAAGTTCTAATTCATGTTCTTGGAGTTTACCAAATAGTGATGCGGAAGTCATTGTAGAGAGGCTTTTCTTTTCCGATATTGCCGTTACTTTTGGTTGCCATTCTCTAGTTAATGATCTTAGAATTTTGAGATTTAATTCATCATTTGAGAATGTTTTACCAAGTGCCATTAAGTGATTAGTCAAATGAACAAATCTCTTTTGTAATGCGACAATGGATTCTCCGGGCTGCATTCGGAACATTTCATATTCTTGACTTAAAGTGTTTAGTCTGGATCTTTTTACTTCAGCCGTACCTTCATGTGTTTCTACCAATGTATCCCATATTTCTTTAACCGATTTACATTGACAAACACGAAAGAAATCATCAATACTTAAAGCACTTTGAAGAAGATTGATAGCTTTCTTTTCATTTAGAATTTTTCTCTTGTCTTCTTCATCATATGTACTTTTTAATTTTTCAGTACCAACATGATAAGTGCAAAATGTACCTACTATTGTATATAAGTTTTGTTGCACTTATCGATACTTTTTGTCTATATCGTGTGAATAAACCCCACTTTGTTTATAATTACGTACAGTTTACGTTTTAGTGTATATATTGCGTATTGTGTAAATATTACGTAGTTTAATTGATTTTATCTCATTTTTTAGGAAGTAAATAAAGGCTATCTTTCCATATTCTTGAAGAGCATTGAATAAGCTTTCCAGCGCTTTAAACCGTGCGTAAATCGGAGTTTCGGTGAAGAAGTTGTGGCCAAAATAAGGACTGGTTTTCTGTCATGTTCGCACTGCGAACTGGCAGCGAGTGTTCGCATTGCGAAGGTCCAACGAAGGTCGCAGTGAAGGCTGGCAGTGAGTTACAAAAGAGAAATAAGCCAAGGTTCGCACTGCGAACCAGTCAGCGAGCATTCGCACTGCGAACCAACGAAGGAAAGCAAAGGCGGTTTGGTATTCAGAGGCACTTGAAGTGCCATTTTTTTGAGTCATTCGCACTGCGAACCATGCAGAATTTGCAATGTATATAGTTCATTTTTCAGCATTTTTTAGTTATGGTTTTGGGGTTTCTTGATTCCATTTCCATCAAACTTCATTTTTCATTGCTTTGCTTAGAAAACAACTATGGAGCATGCATACGGATGAACCGGGGTGGATTGATCGTTGAACGACTCCGACAATTCGCGAGATGTTTGGTTCATTTCTCTTCTTCTTTGTGTTTTTCTTTATGGTTGGGTTGTATATATGTATTTGCTTCAAACTCATGTATATTTGTTGCCCATGGCGTTGTATAAAACTTGCTTTACAAATCTTTATTGGTGATTGTCTCTGATTTTTGCTTTATGCGCGGGGTTTGGGTTGCGTTAGACATAACCTTCGTAAACTTCGATTAGGGATGATTGTCTGTTAGTTTCTGGATTCTAGAGATAGATTTAGGAGCTGACAATCTTCAATAGGCGTCGAATCTTAATGCCTCCATGCCTTGAGCTAGCGTGCGAGAGCATCAGCGATGGTAACACGGTTGGTTTCTCAACTTTGCGTTAGACATAACCTGTGTTGTGAGCGATGCTGGGTGATATTGATGAGTATTGTAGGTAGAGTATGACTGGTCGGTAAGTTTAAGTTTGTGAGGAGTCGATTGTATGCATTGCCTGATAAGTTTGTCTCTGAAGAATGAATTTCTTTTTTATGTTTTAATGTTTACTTTTCTGTTTTATTGCTTTAAACGATTTAAACCCAAACTCATTAACGCGAGAGACTGTCGAACGACATTCTTTCCCTCGAATCGATCTCTGTGGACACGACATAAATCCCGGAGGGAATTCTTCCGAAAATAAATATTTTTGCTGCTTTCCCTATTCTGCAACCAACAAAATGGCGCCGTTGCCGGGGATCGGTTTTGATATTGAATCGCATTGCGATAGTTTCTTTGTTTTTGAGTTTTGTAGATATCGTATATTTAGTATATTTTCACTTGTCTATACTGATACTTGTACATTTTTGTTTCTTTTAACGTTTGTTTAAGTGTTTGGTTAGGACGCTTGCTTTTGGTTGCGCGGTGAGACATCACCATGGCATGAATGAAGGAAGTTTCTAATTAAGCACTGTAAAGGCGTCAAGCTTACGACGTAAAACAAGCATGTTTTATAGTTTTTATTTTTGAATGTTTTTGGTTGTTGTTTGCTCACAGATTTTGATTGACTTACTTGAGGATGCTTTTGTGATTTTCTAAGTTGGTTCGTTTCAACTTGCGGATGTTTGGTAATGATATTTGTTATGTTTTGTACACGTGCGAGGTATGTATTTATCACTTTCTCTACTTTAGCATATTCATGATACTTAGGCATTTTTACAAACTTCCATGCCATCCATTCTTTTGTATACTTGTTTTATTGTGAATCACTTTAGTTCCCAACCTTTTTGTGAGGTGGCTTTCCATTGTTCATATATGCGCGGAGAACCAACATTCTTGTTCTAACTGGATTTTATTATGTTGAATCTTTTGTTTGTGTTGATTATATGAATGCATGAAAAGGATCAAGGCAATTGTTTCATTTTGAGCACAACCACCTTAGCCAAATAGTCAATTCACCTTGTGAGTGTGTGAGAATTCGTAACCCCTTTGAGCTTTTTGATCCATGTTTCTATTTGAACTTAATGCTTGTGTATGAGTACTTAGTTCACTTATTTTTGGATGGATTTTGTTTTTTTCTTGGACCTCAACTTTGTGTTTTTGTATGGATTTTTTTCCTTGCCTTAGAAAGTAGGGAGTATTCACATGATGGTGCGGTTGAATTCAAGTTGGGGAGAGAATGATTGTATACTCATTGGTTGGATTCTATGAGGATTGAAAAAGAAAAGAAAAAAGATAAAAATATGACAAAGAAAAGAAAATAAAAAAGTGAAAAAGAAGAAAAAGAAAATCCTTGAGAAAGGAAACAAAAAGAGTTTCAATAATTGTGCTAAATAAGTATTGTGTGTTGTGTAGCACTTGGGATTTTGGAAGAAGTTGGTTGAAATTTTGTGTGTGAATCTTTGTGAGTTGATCACTCTCTTAGGTTTAGGCAAGTTTTTGTTTCAATTACCTTTAGAAATTGCCCCTTGTTTGTTTACCCGACCACGTTACAACCTTGAAAGTCCTTGTGATTCTTGCTTTTGTATTTTCAATGTGAATTTGTGGATATATGCATAATTTAGTCTTATGTTTGCATGAGTGTTGTGTGAGTGTAAAGTACCTTATTGTGTGTTTTTCATCTACCGATGATTATTTTTTCTAGGTGTGATTCACTTTGGAACTTGTGTTGTTTGAGAATCTTTGGCATGATTTTTGTATTTTGTGTTTGTTTCGTGATTATGTTGTCGTCGTAGTTTAGTGGTAAGTATTTACTTTTTGTGTGTACCGTTTTCATTTGAACCATACATTCGTTTCCATTTTTCAAAACCTGTTGATTCATCGTTCTTTGGATATTGCTTGTGCATTTTCAAGTTTGTTTAATTCTTGTTTGTGGACAAACAATTAGGTAAGTTGGGGAGAGTTTGATAAGTGAAAAATGTACCTACTATTGTATATAAGTTTTGTTGCACTTATCGATACTTTTTGTCTATATCGTGTGAATAAACCCCACTTTGTTTATAATTACGTACAGTTTACGTTTTAGTGTATATATTGCGTATTGTGTAAATATTATGTAGTTTAATTGATTTTATCTCATTTTTGTAGGAAGTAAATAAAGGCTATCTTGCCATATTCTTGAAGAGCATTGAATAAGCTTTCCAGCGCTTCAAACCGTCCGTAAATCGGAGTTTCGGTGAAGAAGTTGTGGCCAAAATAAGGACTGGTTTTCTGTCATGTTCGCACTGCGAACTGGCAGCGAGTGTTCGCATTGCGAAGGTCCAGCGAAGGTCGCAGCGAAGGCTGGCAGTGAGTTACAAAAGAGAAATAAGCTAAGGTTCACACTGCGAACCAGTCAGCGAGCATTCGCACTGCGAATGGTTCGTTCGCACTGCGAACCAACGAAGGAAAGCAAAGGCGGTTTGGTATTCAGAGGCACTTGAAGCGCCATTTTTTTGAGTCATTCGCACTGCGAATGATCGTTCGCACTGCGAACCATGCAGAATTTACAATGTATATAGTTCATTTTTAAGCATTATTTAGTTATGGTTTTGGGGTTTCTTGATTCCATTTCCATCAAACTTCATTTTTCATTGCTTTGCTTAGAAAACAACTATGGAGCATGCATACGGATGAACCGGGGTGGATTGATCGTCGAATGGCTCCGACAATCCGCGAGATGTTTGGTTCATTTCTCTTCTTCTTTTTGTTTTTCTTTATGGTTGGGTTATGTATATGTATTTGCTGCAAACTCATGTATATTTGTCGCCCATGGCGTTGTATAAAACTTGCTTTACAAATCTTTATTGGTGATTGTCTCTGATTTTTGCTTTATGCGCGGGGTTTGGGTTGCGTTAGACATAACCTTCGTAAACTTCGATTAGGGACGATTGTCTGTTAGTTTCTGGACTCTAGAGATAGATTTAGGAGCTGACAATCTTCAATAGGCGTCGAATCTTAATGCCTCCGTGCCTTGAGCTAGCGTGCGAGAGCATCGACGATGGTAACACGGTTGGTTTCTCAACTTTGCGTTAGACATAACCTGTGTTGTGAGCGATGCTGGGTGATATTAATGAGTATTGTAGGTAGAGTATGACTGGTTGGTAAGTTTAAGTTTGTGAGGAGTCGATTGTATGCATTGCCTGATAAGTTTGTCTCTCAAGAATGAATTTCTTTTTTATGTTTTAATGTTTAATTTTCTGTTTTATTGCTTTAAACGATTTAAACCCAAACTCATTAACGCGAGAGACTGTCGAAAAACATTCTTTCCCTCGAACCGATCTCTGTGGACACGACATAAATCCCGGAGGGAATTCTTCCGAAAATAAATATTTTTGCTGCTTGCCCTATTCTGCAACCAACACAACACCATTGACCACATTAACAGGATTATGCGGACCATTCTCAATGGCTTCTCATATACCTTCTCCTTGTGCTTTAAGATGCACCTTCATACAAATCTTCCAAAAATCAAAATACTCTCCAAAAATCTTCCACCGTCTTTGAAAACCGGGTTTGTGCTTACGGAAGCCATGCTGGATCGCTAGGAATAGGTTACCAATAACCTGCTTTGATGCCAATTGTAAGTAGGATTATACCTAAGAGGTGGGGGTGAATTAGGTTCCTTAATTAAAATTTCTGGTTTTTCGATGATCTTGAGTTTTACTTTCCTAAAAAATCTAAGTGATGAAATGCGGTAAAATGCGGAAAGTAAAGAACACCGAGAAGTATATTGGTTCCCCTCACAGCCCGAGAGTAGTCCAGTCCCTTTCAACATGAAAGAGATTTCACTAAAATGTTAGATCTTAGACAAGACTACCTAGTCTTTCTATACTAGACTCTAACACACCACCAAGAACAATCCTCTTGGATTTTACAAGTTTAAAGTCTAACCAAGAATAAATCTCTTACAATGGACCTCTTGTATCCACAATCCGGATAACAAAGATTACAACACACCCTATAAGAGAAACAATCCTTCTCCTTATAGTCAGTGCCTAAATTCAACCAAAACTTGGAACTTAGGATTTTACAATAGTTCTGAATTTTTGAGTAAGTAGTTGAAACTTTGATTCTTAAATATATCAATCACAAGATTGATCTTCTCTTTCAACAATAATAATTCACAAATAATAAAGTGTTTAGATTGCTCAAGAATTTTCTGGTTTGAATGATATGAAAGTATGCAGAAAAGTTCTTGAATGAAGGTTTAAAAACTTGATATATGAATACGTGAGAATTTGAAAGTTTGATTGAAAGAGGTGAAAATTTGATTTGAAATATCATGTATTTATATGCACATAACACCCTTAGGAAACATGGTAAAAACTGTAAAAAAACTCATGAACAATTGCCAATACATAATGAAAAGGTTCCATGAAGAGACGCATGAAGAGGTGTTATGAAAAATGATGACTTTTCAATTTTGTTCAGGTGCAAATCGATTGCACAATGCTTAACGTAACAAAATTTCAAAAAACAACAACATGCAATCGATTGAACCAAAGTGCAAATCGATTGCACAGTGAAAAAGTGTGAAAAATTCAGCAAACAACAAGTGCAAATCGATTGTACCTCCATGCAAATCGATTTGCATTAGTGAAAAAGTGAAAAATGTTTATTCTAAACAAGTCATGATCATTAAAAAAGATATGCAATGATGTTTGTTTGATTGAGCATCTAAGACTTTAGTATTTGATTAGAATTGTCATTATACCTTCATGAAATGTGAATTTCTTGAATACTAAGTCTTGAACATAATGCTTTTATCTTGAATACCATCTTTGCATTCTTGTCACTTTTTGCTACTAAGAGATTTGTCTTCATCAAAACAATTGTTAACCATAGAGAAGCTTGTCTTCACAGTATGATCTACTTGTGGGAGGTCATGAAAAATGTCTCATCACATATTATGTTCTTAAGGTTTGATGTCTTTACTTCTTTTATACTACTATGTTTTTTGTGATTATAATGCTTCTTGCTATCTTATATCAATGAAAATTGACTCAGATTCTTTGACTACAAATGTGTTTTGATATTTTGGTGGGAGATGAGATGAGAAGCGAGATATCTGGTGGAAAAAAGAAACGGTTAACTACTGGTATGAGAAAATAGTTAATACAAAACAGGCCCAAATGCTTCTATTTTTCCCTTTTAAATCTCTTATTTGTTTAATCCCTTTTAAATCTATTTTGCAAAAGTTTTTCTTAATGAATGAGATCTCAACCGGTCTAGATAGTTCAAAAACCTTCCAAATGGTGGCGAGGCCATCATAGAGTACACATGTTGAAGATGGATGAATGTGATGTATGTGATCATTTACTATTCAGAACTGAGCCCTACATTCAGGGTAATATGCAAAAGCTCGATTATATTCTATTCAATTTGTATTGTTAAAATCTTTTTACCTTTGAACAGAGATACATTGTGCAATCATACCAAGAGAAGGATCAAACATTAATGCTGAAGAGGTGCTAACATTTTGCAAGAAGAATCTGGCATCTTTCAAAGTCCCTAAAAAGGTTTTCATTACTGATTCTCTGCCCAAGACAGCTGCTGGCAAGATTTTGCATCGTCTTGTAGAAGAACACTTTGTTTATAAAGTTTGAACTATTAAGTCCTTAGTTTTTTTTGTTTTGTTTTTTAACAAATTCGCAGCTTTTGAAGCTGAGATACTATTCTAATGAAGGGTTTGAAGAAACCTTAGCATTTAAGAGGATGATATTTATGCAACTTGTGTTTTTTGTATGAGACTGCAATAAAGTGTTCATTTTGACGATTATTGTGAAGTGAGAAACAATGCTTATGTTTAAAGAATTTTCCAATATCTTTTTGATAATATTTATATGTTAATGGATCATGAGATTTAGAAAACTAAATGTTTCATAGAATAAACCATTTAAAAGTATATAGCAACAATTGAACAAACTACCAGTTTAAAACAAGAAATTTGAGTTAACTTTTAGATTCTTGCTGGTATGCATTTAGTTACTAATTCAATTGCAATTTTGTACCTTAACTTTCATGAATTAGAATTTCTTCATTTTTTTTTTTCTATTTCTTTTAATTTTATATTTTGAAATAAGACAATGTAAAATAGTATTCAATTTCAATTTTATATGATTATTGTTTATTTTACAATTAAGTAAATTATTTTAAATTTTGCATTTATATCTAAATACATTTTATATCACATTAAATATTTTTTATCTCACATATCATTATAAATACAATGCCTATTTTATTTTTATCGACAATTTGTCTTGAAAGACAAAACTCTTATTTTAAAATATCAAAAATTCCTTTTTTTTTTCTTTGTCTTTCTTCGTCTCACGGGTCATTTTTTTCTTCTTGCATGATTATTTAATATAATTGAGTTTATATAATTATTTTTCATTTTAAAATTAAATAATTCATTTCAAATTTACATTGGTATATAAATACATTTATATTGTATCAAATAAACTTTCTATTTCACGGGTCACTATCAGCACAATATATATTTTATTTTAATGAAATTACCTTAATTTGAAAGATAAAATCCTTATTTTTAAATATTAAAATTTTTTTTTCATCTCATGAGTTTCTTTTTTTTTTCTTTGTATTTTAATACATTTGAATTTATATTATCATTATTCATTTTAAATTTAATAGCTAATTTCAAATTTAGATACGTATATAAATACATTTTATATTGTATCAAATTTATCTATACATTTAAATATATTTTATATCGTATCAAATTTATTTATATATTTAAATATATTTTATACCGTATTAAATAATTTTACTCGTGCGGGAGCACGGGTATCTTACTAGTTAAAATTTAAAATTCTTTCATGCCCCAGTAGCTGTAATATAGACAGCAGATAATGTAACTGTAACGACCATAATCGGCATCGCATCTACGAACACAATCCCACCAACAATTTCAATTTTAAAATGAAAACAAGGTGTATATATTCAAATTGGTACATCATACAACTTCATGCCAATTTTTAATTAAAAAATAAAACTAAATTGATTTTTTTAGCATTACTTTTTTAACATCAAATGCCTATTGTAAAATCGTTTGGATGATATTTCAATACTTTTTGAAAATAAACTAAAGTAAACTTAATTGCGTATATAAATTGATATTTAGTTCTTTTATTAACCGTATGTTTTATTAACTGTATGTGATGTTGAATTAACATTTTTGTTTTGTTTTTTATGACAACCATTTTTAATAATATATATTAGTTTAATGTAACATATTTATATTTATTATAAATATTTTTACAATTATTAGTAATAATGTGCATTGTGTTCATTAGTTACACAACTTAGAATAGTTATTAGCATATATGTATTAACATTAGTCTATCTTATAGTTTATCCATATATTTAGCTACTATAAGTTAGTTTGCTGAGCTGGCAGGTTGTTATAGGCCTGTTATCATCTTGTATATATAGCTTATCATTGTACTGATAAGAGTGAGCTGAATAATACAGTTAAACATTTTTCTCATTCTTCTTTCAATGAGCATGGTGTGTGAATTCTGTTACACAGTTCTTGCTTTCTGTTATTCACATTCAGCCATTATCGACATGGCATCAGAGCTCACAAAGCTCTGGTAGCCATTGTTTTCTTCTCTGCGATTGTTCCTTTTTGTTCCCTTTCATCTGTATTTTTTTCTGTTCAATCGCACCTTTCATCTTCTTCATCAATTCTTGAATCTGTCAATGGCAAACCAAAGCTACGCCGACTTTTCTACCAATTCTGTAAATCCTTTCTATCTCCACCCGAACGAGAATCCAGCAATTGTTCTTGTCACGCCATTACTCAATGACAAGAACTACCATACCTGGGCCAGATCGATGCAAATTGCGCTCATATATAAGAATAAGGATAAATTCATTGATGGTACTCTACCTAAGCCTCCTGTTTCAGATCTGCTGTATGCGTCATGGATTCGATGTAATACCATGGTTCTTGCGTGGATTCAACGTTCGATTTCGGAGTCCATCGCCAAATCAATTCTATGGATTGACAATGCTGCTGGTGTGTGGAAGAATTTACAAATTAGGTTTTCTCATGGCGATATCTTCCGCGTCTCTGATATTCAAGAGGATCTCTACAAATTTCGCCAAGGTACTCTTGATGTATCAAACTATTTTACTCAATTGAAGGTTATGTGGGATGAATTGGAAACCTATAGACCAATCCCTTTCTGTTCTTGTGTTATCCCTTGTTCATGTGGTGCAATTGCTTCAATCAAATTGTACAGAGAACAAGATTATGTCATACGATTCCTTAAAGGTTTAGCTGACAAATTTGCGCATTCAAAAATGCAAATTATGATGATGAATCCCTTGCCGGATATTGACAAAGCATTCTCACTGGTTATTCAACAAGAAAGGGAAATGGATAGTTCAAACTCTAACGTGATTCCTTCTGCTCAATCCAATAAAGAGTTTGTTGTACTGCAAACTCAAGCTCAGGCACACAACAATTACACTGTTAAGACTGGCAACAACAATTTTTGACCTAAGAGTCAAAATTCTCCTCGAGGACATAACAGAATCTGCACACACTATGGTAGAACGAATCACACAGTTGATACTTGTTTCCAGAAGCATGGTTATCCACCAGGTTATAGAGGTAAAGGCAAGGCTCAAAGTACTCCCAATGCTTCACCTTCATCTGCTACGGCTAACAATGCTTCAGAGAACTCTGCTGGAAGTTCAACCTCTACTCCATTTGGCTTCACTCCAGAGCAGTACACTCAACTTCTAGCATTACTTCAACAATCCAAGCCAACTCCCACTGTAAACTCTGTTTCTACCTCACCTTTTGTTATGCATTCCCAATCATCCAATGTGAATGGTAAAACCTCTAATATTTGGATATTAGACACTGGTGCTACTGATCATTTTTCTTTCAATCTTGCATCATTCATTGATTTCAAGCATATTGTACCCATTCATGTTAGTTTACCTCATGGTTCACAAGTTCTTACTTCCATATCTGGCACTGTTGTCCTTTCTCCCTCCTTAACTCTCCATAATGTGCTTTATATTCCTACCTTTCATGTCAACCTTATTTCTATTGCCAAACTTGTTGATAGAAATAATTATTTTGTACAATTCAATGCTAACTCTGGTCATATCCTACAGAATCATACCAAGGCAATGATTGGTATAGCTAATCAGCCCAAAGGACTCTATGTTCTTGATTCTCAAGTTTCTCCTTCTGTCAATAGTTCAGTTGTCCATAATTCATGTAATTTGTGGCATTTAAGACTAGGCCACATCTCAAACATAGGTTTACAAACTATTTCCAAAGTTTTTCCTTTCATCAAATGTAATAATCATAATGTACCTTCTGACTCTTGTCACTTTGCTAAGCAAAAGAAACTTCCATTTCCTAATAGTGTATCTCACTCTTCTAATCCTTTTGCTATTTTACATGTTGACTTGTGGGGACCTTTCTCCACCATTTCCACTTTAGGACATAAATACTTCTTGACCCTTGTTGATGACTACACAAGACATACTTGGGTTATCTTTCTTAAAACAAAAGATCAAACAAGAATTAGTCTCATTCATTTTGTTGCTTACATAGAAAATCAATTCCATACTACCCTTAAATGCCCGAGATCTGATAATGGGATAGAATTCCTTGCTTTATTAGAATTTTTTTGTCCAAAGGCATTATCCATCAAAGAACTTGTGCTGAAACACCCCAACAAAATGGGGTGGTGGAAAGAAAACATCAACACATTCTCAATGTGGCTAGCTCTCTTTTCTTCCATTCTAATATTCCTCTCAATATGTGGAATTTTTGTATTCAACATGATGTCCACATAATCAATAGGTTCCCTATACCTTTACTCAATTCCAAATGCCCTTATGAACTCCTGTTTAATAAACCTCCCACTTTAGTGCATTTGAAAGTTTTTGATTGTTTGTCCTTTGCTACCTCTTTACAGGCACATAGGACAAAGTTTGATTCTAGGGCTAAAAAGGTTGTCTTTATTGGTTATAAGGAAGGTGTCAAGGGGTACATTTTATATAATCTCCAAACTCATAATATTTTTATATCAAGGAATGTGATTTTCTATGAAAACATTTTTCCTTTCAAAAATGAAACTCTATCTTCTGACACAACACAAAACCCTGTTCCTAGCCTGGATGATCACCCAAATGCCTCTCATAACTCATCTCCTAGGCAACAGCCTAGCACCACTGACCTCTCCTTTTCATCTGATGTTTCTACTCCTTTTAATGACAGTGATGACAGCAATGTGGTCACTTCTCCTTTTCTTGTCAACTGTCCTAACCCTAGCCCCACATACACTAGTCCAACTGATTTGACTTGTCAACCTATTCCTAGTCCTGTTGCTCCTACTTCTTTACAGTAATTTGATGTTGACTCTACTCATCTCCATACTCCTTGCAATTCTAAACCTGGTACATTACCTACCTCTACTTCTTTAAATAATCACAGTCCTCCTTTACCTACTGATACCTCTTCCCCTCATGTTCAACATATCATAGAGCCTACACTTCCTTTATCCAATGATTCTTCCTCTGATGTGCCTCTCTTAGAGAATTCTTTTTTTTACTTCTCAACATTCTGCAGACCCTAATCCTTTACCTACTAGACATTCCTCTAGAACATCCCATCCTCCACAATACTTAAAAGATTACGATTGCTATTCTACTACACAACACTCTTCCCCCTCAGTCTTATATCCTTTGTCTTTTGTTCTTACATATAATCATTGTGCACCATCTTATAAGCATTTCTGTCTATCTATATCATCTAACACTGAACCAAAAACCTTTAATCATGTTGTTAAATTGGATTGTTGGAGAGATGCTATGAATGTTGAGTTACATGCTCTTGAGGAAAACCATACATGGAGTGTAGTTGATCTTCCACCAGGTAAAGTTCCTATAGGCTGCAGGTGGGTATATAAGATAAAATACAGGGTAGATGGCTCCATTGAGAGGTATAAAGCTAGATTAGTAGCTAAAGGTTACACACAAATGGAGGGCATTGATTATTTTGATACTTTCTCCCCTGTAGCCAAAATCACCACTGTAATGGTCTTATTATCTATTGCTGCCATCAAGGGTTGGTATCTAGAACAATTGGATGTCAATAATGCATTTCTTCATGGTGATTTAAATGAAGAGGTGTACATGACACTTCCTCCTGGTCTTTCTACACCCAATCCTGCTCAGGTATGCAAGCTCAACAAATCTTTATATGGTCTTAAACAAGCAAGTAGGCAATGGTATTCTAAACTCTCCTCATTTTTAGTTTCTCTGGGCTACACTCAATCTCAAGTTGATCAATCATTATATGTGAAGTCCCACAAAGATTGTTTCACTGCCATTCTTGTCTATGTGGATGACATTGTGCTTGCAGGTAATTCCATAAATGAAATTCAATTTGTTAAAAGTGTTCTTGATCAGCAATTTCGAATAAAGGACCTTGGGCAGCTTAGATATTTCTTAGGCTTTGAGATTGCTAGATCCTCTAAGGGTATCTTTATGAATCAAAGGAAATACTCCCTTGAACTGCTAAAAGATACAGGGTTTCTAACTGCTAAACCATCTCTTGTTCCTTTTGACCCTAACATAAAATTATCACCTACTGATGGTGAGCCTCTAGCAGATCCTACTTCATTTAGGAGATTAATTGGCAGACTGATCTATTTGACAAATACACGACCTGATATTTCATATGAAGTACAACACCTCAGTCAATTTGTCTCTAAACCTCTTGCTCCACATTATCAGGCTGCTACAAAGATTTTGAGGTTTCTTAAAGCTGATCCTGCTAAAGGTGTTTTATTCTCAGCTTCTAGTGCTTTCAAGCTTTATGCTTTTGCAGATTCTGATTGGGCAAGATGTCCTACTACTAGGAAGTCCATCACTGGCTTTTGTGTTATCCTTGGCTCCTCTCTTCTTTGTTGGAAATCCAAGAAGCAGAACACAGTGTCCAGATCCTCCACTGAAGCAGAGTATCGAGCCATAGCCTCCCTTACTTGTGAACTACAATGGTTGCAATACCTCTTCAATGACTTCAAGATTACATTCCCTCATCCTGCCTCTGTGTATTGTGACAACAAATCAGCTATATATCTTGCACATAATCCTGATTTTCATGAAAGGAGCAAACACATTGAGTTGGACTGCCATGTGATTCGAGAGAAGATTGGTTCCAGACTCATTCACTTGCTTCCTATTTCTACTAATGCTCAGTTGGCTGATGCTTTTACAAAGCCTTTACACTCTCCCTCTTTTTCTTCCATTATGGCCAAGTTGGGACTTTGCAGCTTACACAACCCAACTTGAGGGGGGATATTAGCATATATGTATTAACATTAGTCTATCTTATAGTTTATCCATATATTTAGCTACTATAAGTTAGTTTGCTGAGCTGGCAGGTTGTTATAGGCCCATTCTCATCTTGTATATATAGCTTATCATTGTACTGATAAGAGTGAGTTGAATAATACAGTTGAGCATTTTTCTCATTCTTCTTTCAATGAGCATGGCGTGTGAATTCTATTACACAGTTCTTGCTTTCTATTATTCACATTTAGCCATTATCGACAATAGCCTATTTAAACATGAGTGTTTTATGAGTGTTATTCATAGCTTAAATATACTAAATTAGATTCTTTTACATACACGACATAAGAGCTCTCGATTTTGGGGATTCTACTTTTGAATAAACTCTAATGGTATCTCTGCAATTTATTTTATTTTTATATTTTTTTTATAATTTTTTTTCGTCTTCATCGTGGTTTTGTTTATGTTTTCCCCTTCATTGCAACATGTTAATTATTTAGGTTGCTATCCCACTTTCCTATTTTATGGTAATAGTTGTAGTGCTCTGTGTTTTTGAATTCAAAACACTATTAAGCGTATTGCTACATAACAAAATTATAATTGAATTTTCCTATTTCATCTCAGCTATCTATTCATGAAAAATACTTGCATAGGAACAAACATAACATGTGTATTTACAAACAACCAATAATATTTTTTTATTAATTAAAAATAAAAAAATAATATTTTCTCTCTCCTGCATAATAACCACCACCCCATGATTCAAATTAAAAACGAAATTAAATTTATAATAAATTAAAAATTTTCTCTCTTTTCATTGGTTGTTCCTAACAATAAGGATTTAGGTGCGTTTCCATGCAAGTTTTTCTCTCTATTCATAGTATTTTCTTCTTCAATTTTTTTATTTTCTTCGAGCATAAACCAACAGATTGGTATCAGATTTATCATCTTACGAGACATGATAAAATGAAAACTAAAACAAGTTTCTCACACCCGACAACTATGACCTTTGGGCAGGAAGAATAAAGTGTTACCTAGAAGCTTTGGACCTTTATTGGAAAGTTGTGGAGGAGGATTATGATGTTCCTCCGCTACAGAATAATCCTACCATGGCACAACTAAAATATTACAATGAGAAAAATTTAGAAGGCAAAAACAAAATTGTGTCTTTTTGCTAGTGTTTCACAATCTGTTTTCACCAGAATTGTGACTCTAAAAGTAGAAAAATCCATGAAGAATACACAGGAGATGAGAGGATTTGAGGCATGCAAGTGTTGAAGTTGATAATGGAATTTGAGTTACAGAAAAATAAAAGATTTTGAGACAATCAAAGAATACTTAGACAAATTACTCTCTATTACAAGAAAGGTTAGGTTAATCAACACTTAAGGGTTATAGAAAAACATTAGTTACACTTCTAGATAGATATGATGCACCAATAACCACTTTGGATAATATAAAAGATCTGTCTGAAATCACCTTAGCAGTAGTGTTATATACCTTGTAATTCCAGGTGAAACAAAGGCTTACAAGATAAGATCATGTGGTTAAAGGTGTTTTGCAACTCAAACATCTAGAAGTTTGAAGTACAAAAAATATCCAAAGCAAAGACAAAGTTAAAAAGAATATTTACCCACCTAGTGAGAACCGTGGCAAAATGGGAAACCCATTATTTAGATGTTGGAGAAGACTAGACGAAAGTGTAACAAGTGCAATCAACATAGACATAAAGATATGTGATAGAGGAGAAAAATATAATTTAGAATCTATATTATTAGTTATTAGTATTATTATTTGGGCTTTTGTTGCTTATTTGGGTTTTAGGCCTTTTTATCTCACCACAATAGTGTGGTACTATATATGTACTCTCACTAAGAGATTAAGGATTATGAATGAAATGAAAATTTACTTCCTTTTATTTTGTTTAGTCATTTTAGTGTTCTTCCCCTTTTATTGTAGAAACCATAGTTTTAAAGCTTTGATAGGAAAAACTTCCTATCAATTGATGCTCTCATTTTCGATCTCACTTTACGCTTTAAATCATGACAATATTATTGTTTGATGGAGAAGAAGATGTATATTGGTGGATTCTTTGTTTTGAGAAATTTTTCAAAGAGCATGGAACACATGAGTCATTGAAGGTGTTGAAAGCTGTAGGAGCTTTGAGAGGTCCTGCTCTCAAATGGTGGATATGGTGGTCTCGTGTTCATCGTAGATATAGTTGGGATACATTTACAACAGCTTTTTTATGGCGTTTTAAACCTGAATGGCGAGAAATTTTGCCGGAAGAAGATGATGAGCCAGATCTGAAACCAACTTTTGTAACAATGGAGTCCATAAATCTACAAGCTGTTGAAGAAGATGTAGCAGAAGAACCAAATCTGATGCTATGTCAGGATGAAGAAACGGAGGCAGTGAAAGCGAACTCACCACAAGAACCACCACCGATGTCAATCTTTGATCAACCACCGATACCGCCGCCACCTCTGAAACCACATGACAGTATTTTCACTCATTTCTCAACTTTTGATGTTGTTTGTGATGTTTTTTTTCTATTCACCTAAGCACTTCACTTCGTGTGCTGATCCTTCTTTTACTATATCAAATGCTGCCACTGTTCAAGAATCCTGTAATGAATCCACCGCCACAAAAACCACCGATGGTGAAAGACTACGGAGTTGTGGGTTATTTGAATTGCTGTGGCAGGTGAATGTTACTTGGTGGTGCTTGATGAAGATATCTCTGGACTTGAATGCCTCTCCTATTCCGAAGGAAGATGAAGAGCCTTTTGAGGGGTAGGTAGAAGAGTATGATGTGCCAGAAGAAAAGTGTAGCACGATAGAAGAGCACGTAGAAAGTGGAGCTGATATAGCACGCCGGGAACGTGAAGAAAGAAAAAAATGGTTGAAAAGAGAACGTTCAGATGACAGGCCCAAGCAAGTATCACAGCCACCTGGATATGATGATTTTTTCCATAATAAGATCCTTAAATCATATGATAGAAGTAAGCTTCCTCCAGGTTGGTTAGATTGCCCTTCATCTGGTCAGGAAATTTTTGGCATGATACCTTCTAAGGTTCCATTGGGTGAATCCTTCAATGACTATATTTTTCCTGGTAAAAGACACTCATTTAAACAAGTGATACATCAACAGAGAGTTTTAGGGAGAAAACTTGGTATGGTAATTGATTTGACAAATACTTCTCGATACTATTCAGTATCAGATCTAAAGAAATAGGCTATCGGGCATGTTAAGATCCAATATAAGGGCTGCGGTTCAGTACCTGATAATTCATCTGTTAATCATTTTGTCTACGAGGTTATACAATTTCTATCACATCAAAAACACTCAAAGAAGTATATACTCGTTCATTGTACACATGGTCATAATCGTACAGGATATATGATAATCCATTATCTAATGCGCACAATGTCAATGTCTATTACTCAGGCGATACAAATATTTTCTGATGCACGGCCTCCAGGAATATATAAACCAGAGTTTATTGATTCATTATATAGATTTTTTCATGAAAAAAAGCCTGAAATGATAGTTTGTCCTCCCACTCCCGAGTGGAAAAGGACTCCCGAACTCGTTGATCTCAATGGGGAAGCAGTTCCAGATGACGACAATGACGATGATGATGATGGAGTACCAGATCCTCAGTTGCATGAGAACCACGAGATCGACATAATAATGAAAAATGATGATGTTTTGGGAGATGAGATATCTAATGATCAGCAAGATGCATTTTGACAGTTCTACTTTCAAATACACAAATTAGGGGTTGGGGCCAGAGGACGCATGCAATTTCCAGGGCCATACCCAGTTTCTTTAAACATGGATAATTTACAGCTGTTACGACAACGTTACTACTATGCAACATGGAAAGCTGATGGAACAAGATATATGATGCTAATAACTATGGATGGATGCTACTTGATTGATAGAAACTTCAACTTTCGAAGGGAACAGTTTGCTCATAATTCAAGCAAGTTGTCTGATGTCCAACCATTACTTCAGTCATTCGGGTTTACACCTCTATATGCCACAACAACAGCTTCTATGACCTCAGTAAATTTCTATTACATTAATATGCAAGCCTCAGGCTCTTATTCTCCTCAGTATGTTGGTGGATACACTTTAAATCCCACAACTGATAATCCATATATTTCTTCATATGATGCTGTCAATGTTGATTTTGACAATGTTGAAGGGATACGAACGTATTCGGAATGGGTTATAGATGAAGAGTATGATTGGCCGCCTAAATTCTGTAAGTGCCAAGGCGTTCTAGAAGAGGAGAGTGGATCTCAAACTACTCGACTCGGTTGCTTGCATGTTATTCACACAAATTGCTTGATCTCACATATCAAGATCTTTCCTCCACACACCGCTCCAGCAGGATATGTGTGTCCTTCATGCCCCACTTTGATATGGCCTCCTAAAAGCGTGAAAGAGTCGGGTTCTCGTCTTCATTCCAAGTTGAAGGAGGCTATCTTGCATACTGGTATAGAAAAGAATATCTTTGGAAATCATCCAATTTCTTTGTCAGTGACAGAATCACGTAGTCCACCACCCGCTTTTTCATCTGATCCATTGATTGGTAGGGAAAATGTTGGAAACTCAGAGTCAGTAGATGCTTCAGAACTTTCTAAACTTTCAGTTTCAGATATTGTGGAGATAGATGGTCCTAATTCAGGAGGAAATTTCATGAAAAGCTCAAGTCCAGTTGGTCCTGGTGCTACCACAAGGAAGGGATCACGCCATGTTGACCGACAAAACTCTGAAATCTCATATTATGCTGTTAATGTTGATTTTGATAATGTTTGTGTGAAAAATTATATTGAAGGGCTCAGTAAAAAGCCAGTGGATGAAATTTCAAAAGGAATAAAGAGCACGGGCTTTAACTGTGTTAGGATAACTTGGCCAACTCTTCTTGCCACTGATGACAATATTCCTAATCTAAAGATTAGACAATCATTGGAGAACCATGGCCTCAACGATTCTATTGATGGTTTTCAATTCAATAATCCTTCCATTATTGATCTTTCACTCATCCAAGCTTTTCAGGCAGTTTTAAAAAGTCTTGAGAACAATGATGCGATGGTGATTTTGGACAATCACCTAACAATGTCAGGATGGTGTTGTGATAATACCGATGGCAATGAGTTTTTTAGTGATATACATTTTGATCAGAATCTATGGATCCAGGGCCTAACCATAATGGCCACTCTTTTCAAAGGAGTTCCTAATGTGGTAGGTCTGAGCTTGAGGAATGTACTCAGAGACCCAAAACAGAACGAAACCAATCAGTTGGGAGATACTAACAACTGTTATCTTAACTGTTTTAAACAGTGGGATCCCGGAAAAGTTTCTATTATGACATTATTATTACAACCTTGAGGACAAGGTTAATCTTGAAGGGGTGAGTAATGATAGAGGAGAAAAGTATAATTTAGAATCTATATTATTAGTTATTAGTATTATTATTTGGGTATTGTTGTATTTGGGCTTTTGTTGCTTATTTGGGTTTTAGGCCTTTTTATCTCACCACAATAGCGTGGTACTATATATGTACTCTCACTAAGAGATTAAGGATTATGAATGAAATGAAAATTTACTTCCTTTTATTTTGTTTAGTCATTTTAGTGTTCTTCCCCTTTTATTGTAGAAACCCTAGTTTTAAAGCTTTGATAGGAAAATTCAGTGACCAAGTTATAGATCAAGACGATCAATATCAAATTTTTGTGGCAATGTGTTTTAAACTAAAAGTAGTTCAGAATGTTGGCTTATTAATAGTGGTTATACAAACCACATGATATATGATATAACTCTCTTCAAGGATTTGAAGCTTACTAAAGTCTCAAAATTCTGAATTGGGAACGATGGCTATATATATATACAAAAGGAAAAGAAGCCATTGTAATTTCAATGAGTTAATATATAAAGACAATCTCAAATGTTCTTTATGTACTTGATATTGACCAAAATTTTCTTACTGTATGTCAATTGATTGAAAAAGGATTTAAAGTATCTTTTGAAAATTAACTTTGTCTAATCTTTGACATTGCTGGTCAGGATATTCTAAGGGTTAAAATGAGAGGTAAGAGTTTCTCGTTTAATCCACTTGAGGAGAAGGAGCAAACTACTTATTTCAGTGAAATCAATCCCACCAAACTCTAGCATAAGAGACATGGTCATCTTCACATTCAAATAATGATGAACATGAATAAGAAAAATATGACAAGGCTTACCAATACTTTAAAATTATTTTCCTAATTGTAATGCTTGTAAATTTGGTAAACAAAACATAAAACTATTTCCAAAAATTGTTTGGAGATCCTCACAAAAGCTGCAACTCATTTACACTTGCAACTCATTCACACTGATGCGACAAGACATCAAAGAACACCATCATTGCAAGGTATTACATACATTATCCTTTTCATTGATGATTTTACAAGAATTTGCTGGATTTTTATCATAAAATTCAAGCATGAAGAGGCAGGAGTGTTTGTAAAATTCAAGATGGTGGAAACTCAAAAAGGATGCAAGATTCAATTTCTAAGATCCGATAATGAGAAGGAGTATACATCAACACAATTTAGTTTGTTTGTTTTTTTTTAAGAAGTGGACATTGTACACCAAATCAAAACTCCATAAATTCTAGAGAAAAATGAAGTTAGTGAATGGAGAAATATATTTGTAATGGAGATTGCTAGGTGCATGGTACACGAGAAGTACTTGCCAAGGCAATTTTGGGTAGAAGCTGCCAACACAATTATTTTTCTTCAAAATCAAGTCCCAACTAAGGCTTTGAAAGATAAAACTCCTTTCGAGGCCTGTTATGGGTATAATTCTTCATTAATCTTCCTTCAAGTGTTTGGTTGTGTTTGTTTTGAACATGTTCTGGATGTTAAGCGTGACAAACTTGACAAGAAAGTAGCTCCAAGCATTTTTGTGTTCTATAGTTTAGTTTAAAAGGCTTACAAAGTGTATCATCCTCAAAGTGGAAATATGAATATCTCTAGAAATGTGTGTTTTAATGAAGATCAATAGTTGGACTAGAAGAATCCTCAAAGAACAATTGGAGCTTTCAATAATATTGATGATTATCATCTTGAAAGGAAAACATCAAAGTTGTGTGAGAATGAATTAGAAGGCGATTCTCCCATTAGTGGCACACGGCTACTTTCATATATCTATGATTCAAAATGATAAAACATGAGAACTAGTTATAGGATATAAGGCTAAACTTGTAGTTAAAGGATATGCCCAAATTTTTAGAGTTGACTATTGTCATACCCTAATTTTTAACCCTAAGATCAGCCCACTTATCATTTTCATCTTTACACAAACAAAATCACATGTTGGTTGCCCCCCCCCCCCCCCCCCCCCTCTCTTCTCCTTTGGGGTTTTGCTTTTAAGATCACCAAGCATCTTTTATGTGTATTAATATTTATGTTATATGCTTATTGTTTAACTAACCACTAATCAAAATGCAAAAAATATGTCTTGTTTCTTTAAGCTCGTTGTGCAAGGTAGAGCATTTCATCAAGAGCACTATGCTTAGTTCCTCAACTAGGGTTTTGATCCCTCAAGTCAAAGTGTGAACATCCATTGACTCTCAAGGACTTATTTCTCAAGATATGACTTCTAATATCAAGGTCTATGTTCTCAAGCATCATCCTATATCATTTTGAGCAAGAGTACCTCAAGGTTGTGTAGCTTGTTTCTCAAGAAAGTCAAAGGTTCATGTGTTTATTTCCATGCCTTCCTCAATAAGTTATCTCAAGCCTTGGTTAATTTAATCAAAGGACATTCAAGGACATATTATTTTGGTTTCATATGACCATCCATGTACCTTAAAGTGCAAGAAAATCTCAAATATACAAGTTGGTTCAAGAAGGTTTGACCAAAAAGTCAACATTTTCAAATCAAAGTTCCAAGGACTACAACTACTTCAATTCTACATATTTTTTAGTGCTTCTTTTTGCATATGACTCTTCTCAACATCCTCCACAATTTCTTTTTACATGACAAGAGCAAATTATGCTTGGAGGACAATCAAAAGTTTGAAGACATTATAGGTCATTTGTGAACTTAGTGAAATTTGACATATTTTCAAGTGACTTTTTCTCAACTTTCAAGGATCACAACTTCTTCAATTGTTATCCCTTGCTTCAATGGTCAAGATCAAATTATGCTTGGAAGGCCTTGGAATTTGATGGAACATTATAGGTCATTTTCTGCCTCAAAGACTTAGAATTTTTTTAAGTATGATGACCAGTTTTTCATGCCAACTTCAACACATCATAACTTTCTCCTTAGATGTACAAATGAAACCTTTCTTGGCACATTGTAAACTAGGCCATGAGGACTACACAATGCAAGAAGAATGGTGGAAAAATCCTCTTGAGTAGGATGCCCCATCAAGGTGAACATGGCAACTTGAAATTGAAGAAAACTCCATGATCAGATTTTTGATTCATTCTAATTCCAATTAGAGGCCAAATTAAAGTTCAATTTCGTGCCTAATCAAGTTTAGCAAGTATCCAGGAGTTATTTAGCACTTGAAACGCAAGTTTTGGTTGAGTTTTGATGACTTAAAAGTCACACTTTTGGCATGATGAGGGTGTGCACGAATCCTTCAACTCTTTGATCATTCCACCCCTCTCAACATCCCATTATTCATCTATAAATAGAGGGTCTCCCTCCATTCATTTCCAAGCTTTTGAGAGACATTAACCCCTGCTTGAACTTCAAATTTTCTCCAGAATTTTCATAATCGGGTTTTGAATTCTAGCCATTTTTAATCTATTTTCTTTGTTCTAATGCCTTCACCGGCCTCCTCTGAATATTTTGCATCAAGTCTCAAGCTCCCAGGCCCTCTGAAGTGCTCTGACCATATCAAGCTTCTTCAACCTCCAGCCACCATCTCAACAAGGTAGTTAGAAGCTTCAATTTGCTTCAAATAAGTTATCAAGATGTAGTTCATCACTCTTTGATCCTTCCCCTCATTGATTCTTAGTGTTAATCGATTAATTTTAAATTTCGTGAGTTGCTTATTTCTGCGTATTTTGCAAAATTCACCATGCTCACTTTTAATAAAGGAAAATGAAGCATATGGTTGAGGTCGTCCCAATGAGACGGTCAGATTGGCATAGGTCTCATGACCTGAGGTAACTATTTGCCAAAGCCCCGGTGAGAGCTCACCGGAGAATATGACCGAAGGTTTGGCTTGAGTTTCTGATTTAAAATGGATTGTGTGTGTTATTTCCTTTGAGGACCACGATGCTCCTTCCATTTTATCCCTTGGATGCACATACATTGACTTTTTTCATTTAAATCTGATGGCTGATGATTTATTGGATCTGGTGCTTTTATTTTATTAAATTCCATGATGCGCTCTCTCTCCTAACCCTTGGATCTGACTACTTTGATTAGTCTGACTCCATCCAACGCATCATATATTTTCTCTTTTATATTTATTTTCTTTATTTTTTTCATTTTGTTGCATTATTTTCAAAAATTCATAACTAATTTATTTTTTATCCAAAAAATGCCAAACCAATTTCTAAAATTTTCTCATTTTCTCCTCTTTCTGATTATCTTTTTTTTTTTTTTTTTTTTTTTTTTTTTTTTACATTTTTTCCAATATTTTTCATGATTTTCCTTTTTTGCATATGTTTTAATTAGTTTAAAAATATTTTTATGCATTTAAAAATTCTCAAAATTTTTTGCATAGCATTCTTGAGTTGTTTCTGATGTTCTGGATTTTTCTTGGTCATTTGTGAGCTTGTTTGATCCATCTTTTGCATTTTCATGTTTATTTTCATTTTAAAATTCATTTTAAAAATTATTTTGATGCATATTAATTCATATTATTGCATTTTTGTGTTTGTTGTCCTTTGTTGACTTATGTTTAACTTGGATCTTGGTTGATTTGGTCAAGTTTCATCAAGCTCAATGGATCTTGGGTGTTGATGGGGTGAAAACTCTAATCTACCAAAAAGGATGATTTATCTTGATGATAACTTGATCAATTCATGGATTCAACTTGTTGTTTTTGTTTCCTTGCCGCCTCTTCTTCATCTCCCTTCTTTTTTTTTTCTTTTGGTTGATGAAAATCTTTAACATCATGGATTGTTGATGATAAAAGATGTTTGAACCTTCATTATTTCAAACATGTTATTAAAGTGATCATTTGGATCACTCACTTCACTTTGGAGTAGTGATAGGTTGCCTTTGATCATTGATGGAAGTTCTTTGATTAAGATGAGACCACTCCTCTTTTCTCTTTGTGTGGCATGCTTTAGTAGAATGATCTATATATCATTTCTCTACCATGTATTAACACATAAATTATTATTAACCGGCCTCAGATAGTTATGACTTCTACATAAGTCCAATTACGATTGCTTAACATAGCACTAAATTTGTCCCGAATCGGAAACTAAATCATTTTTGTAAGTGAGATTGTCAACCTCCTATTCTCCATGGTATTGTGTGAAATAGATTGAATCTTTTGCTACCTAAGAGAGCTAGTGACATACTTGTTGATTTCATCCAAGTTGGAGCCCTTGTTTTGGTAATGTATAATACCATGTTTTCATGCTTGTGGATGTTTAGTTGAGTGTTCTCTAAAAATGACAAATTGGCCTCTCTTTTCTAATCACTAACTTACTAACATTTTTTGATTTAATATTTACTTTAAAGTCATTTATATTATGCTCTTTACTTATTGCAATTTACTTTATGCTTTTACTTTAGCATTTAATATCATATTATCATATTGCTTTTTTTCTTTGTCCACTTGGACTTGTGTTTATGCTTATGCTCTTTTTATTTTGTCCATTTGGACTTTCTCTTAAAACATTAATAAATATCAAAACTCCTAAAAAATTTGGTTATTTTCATGGACTTAATGTTACTACCCTATGCATTATTGAGGAGTTATGGACTTAGAATTAAGACCTTGACCTTTGCTTGAAAGTACATCTTAAGACCTATTTGGATTCATCCGGTACACTTGGCTTAAGGATTCTCTTGAAGACTCATCCTGGTTATTATTAATTTCATCTGATACTTATATTGTTATTGTTTATTTGGCTTGCTTGAGGCCTAATCCAAAGGAGAGAATTCTTGATTGACTTATATCATGGGGCTTGCTATCTTCTCTTAATTAGATCTTTATTTGTCCTATCTGTCGCTCTCGGGATTTTCATCCAGGTACAAACGCGAAAGTGGCGCGGAAGAAAGAAAGAGAGTCGCCAGCCAGGCATTTTTATCCCAAAGAAAGGGAAGGGTAATGCTGCCCAAACCCGGGAGAAAGGAAAGAACGAGGTCTCGCAAACCAAAGAGAAAGGGTAAGGGAGTCGGTTACGTGAAGGGAAGGTTATCGCACCCCTTCACATCCGTCGTACTCGACGGGATCCATGCTTGAAGTACTGCTCAAAGGGTGATAAACGAAAAGGAACTAAGAGAGAACGAGAAACAAATGTAGGGAAAATAAAAGAAGTGCTCGAATGGGCCTTACCCCACTGCCTACGTATCTCATCGGGAACATGAGAATCAGAGAGACGTAGTTCCCCTGACTAAGGGAAAACTATTTTTGTGTTTTTTAGGGAATGAATAATGTTCTAGCTCAGATGTTGCAGGCTCGCTGAAACGAGTGCGTTACCGTATTGCAAGAGAACGAGGAGAAGCACGTTCGCACGTTGAGAGTGAATGAGATGAGAAGAGAATTCCCGAAGGAAAGACGTTATTGTTTGTTTCAAGTGTTTTAGAAGTTTTTTATTTGAAGTGTTTTGCATAGGAGAGTGTACCTAAGTCTTTTTCAATGGAATGTGCGTCTCATGCATTATTCCAAAATGAAATGATGATGAAGTACACTAAGTATGAGGAAGATCCTCAAACTTACTTCCAAAGTTAAAGACTTAAGCACACTAGCCTATTCCCTTTATTAAATGTTTTTGTTGCTTTTAAATGAAGAAGTGTTTTTGATTTTGTTTGTGAAATCACTTCATGTTAAAGACTTGTACATCATGCTAGGAAACCTACAACACATTCCAAGATGGAATGTATGCAAGCCCCCCCATGGAATAAGGCTCATGGCACATGAAGATATTCCAACCTTTATTAGGTGTTTTGAAGTTGTTTTGAGATGAGAGAAGAGAGACTCAAAAGAAACAAAGGTAAAGACTAAAGGATACTAAGGCTCACCCTAATGTTATCATGCTTGGATGTTCCTAATGGTTTAGTGTGGTTTAGAAACCTAAGTCTAAAAGAAGAGAGAAGGAGAATAAGTTCTAACTTACTTCAAAGATTGAAGTTAAGTTAAGAACTCAAAGGGATGAAAGAAGTTGAAAAAAGAAAGCATTGAAATGCTTATCACAATCACAACTTGAAAGCTTAAAAGAGATAAGAAAAGAGATTGTATGTGGGAGCACACCCACACACTTGACTTACCATTAGCCCCTGAAAATGTTAGCAAGAACAAATTACAAGTAAAGAAATAAGGAAAGAAAAAACAAGTAAAGGTCAAACAAGTTAAGAACTAAAGAAGAAATATTCTAAGGGTTGAGAAGTACTCAAGGTCAGTATGCACACCATAAGGAATCATACCAATGGATACATGTCTTATGAAATCAAATAAAAGCTAACTATGTGCCAAACAAATGCATAAATGTAAGTAATGTGCTACTAATGTAAACTAGGTGCATAAGAAATGTAAACATGTACAAATTCAAGAACATAGCTCAAGGTCAGAATTAAGAGTCATTAAAGGATGCATATGAAGGTCATGGAAGTATCATACAAGACATGAGTGCAATGATTCAAGAAGAAAAGACAAGATGAAAAGAAGTTCAAACAATGTTCAAGTTCAAAAGATTTGACATACTTGTAATGCAAGTTATGAATGAGGAATGAAACATGAACATGAATAAGAATAGATGCAAGTCAGTAATATACGATATTCTTGATCATATTATAATGTAATAATGATCTCACAAAGATGCACACAAAACATGTTAAGACATATTAAAGAAGATGCATACAAATAGGTCAAACTTAGTTCATATAAGCACCAAACATTTATGAACCAAAATAAAATGACAAATGACCTATAATCTAACATGGATGACCTATAACATTTATGAAATGACCTCTAAAATTATCACACAAGTCCTAATGCAATGGCACAAGTGCCTCCTAATCAAACAAGATTGAAAAGTAAAAAAAAAGCACACAAAATATCACCTATAACATCAAGCAAGGCAAAGATAGAAATGAACTTGTAAAAAATATGAAATTTAAGTACAAAGCACCTAAGTCAGAAGCAAAACAAGTGTCAAAAGCTCATGGAAAAATTCACAAAGAAACTAGGTTAAACAAGTCATCAAAGTCACATTAGGTCAACAATGAATAATTCACAAAGATATGGTTCAAAAGCTATGTAAAAATGACTTCAAAAATACACAAAAATTATATGAGATGTCTTGATGTGTTGTTTAGACATGGAAAAAATATTGGGTGCAAGATGATTTTTGAACTATGCAAAATAAATGGATGAAATTCAAGTATCAATGAAGAAACACTTTGAAAAAATAAATAAAAGAAAATCCACAAAATATGATCAAATATTCACAAAATCAGAATTAAAAATGATACAAAATTATTTAAATGAGTCAAGATAAGGTATGAATTTATTTGGAATTTTTAGAATGCATATAGTATTTTTAATAAAAGAAAATCAAAACAATATAAAAAAGAAATTAAAAATAGAATGAAAATATGCAAGGGGTGCAGACATAGTAAAAGCCACGTTCAAAATGTGTTTGGGCGCAGACAGAGGTGTGTGAAAAGCAATTGAGGCCTGGGTCCAATAAGGCGCGTGGCATACAGAAATATGGTGGAACTCTGTCAACAGGTTGACTCAATCATGTGCGTTGGATTAAGTCATGATGATCAATCAGGTAAAGTATGCAAGATGAGTGGATCAGATTTAAAGCACACGATAGCAATCATGAGGCACACATACATAAGCATTCAGATCACAAAATCAATGCACGCGAGATGCACATGGTCATTAATGTGTTGGCATGCTTATGAGCGTTAGATCAAATGAAATCAACGGCTGCGTTTTAAAATCCAAAACCCTAACTGAAAACTCTCACCTACCGGAGAAGGACCTCCGGTCATCTTCTCCGGCGTAGCACCACCACCTGCAAATTTCAAACTCTCCAAAAATTCACAAACCATACATCATTCAAAAGTTGAACTTATGCACATCACGAATCTAACATTGAAATTCACGGATCAATCATGCATAAAGAGAATCAAGCACAAACATTTTGCCCTAGAATTTGAATCTAAGCACTTAAGGTGCCTATCACTAGCCGAATCATTCACATTGCTTCTATTAAGCTATAATCAACATGAAAATAGCTTAAGCACAAGAAAATGAAGCAAGATCAGTTGAGGAATTTCAAACCTGGCACTGTGAAGAACTTGAATCAATAAGATAACCAGAGGTGTAGGCTTGTTCTTGAGCTTCCAAGGAGCAAAATAAATGCTTCAATGCCTTGGATCATGAAGATAATGGAGAGAAATCCGAATTGGAAAAGTTGCTACACTTGAGGAATTGATCTTGTTCTTGTTTATTCTTGAGCCAGAGAGTTACAATGTGAAACAATGGATGAAGATGATGATGAAATCGTGCAGAGAGAGAGAGAACTTAGAGAGAAATTTGAGAGTGAGAGTTTGTGAAAATGTGAGAAATGATGAATCTCCTCTTCAATTCTGTTAGAATCAAACTTATATATGTGTGGTTAGCTTCTAACTAGGATGGTTGATGGTTAGAACTCAGGTTAGACTGAGTTAGTTAACTGAGTTGTGAGTTAACTAACTGAGTGAGGTTGTTAATGGAACGCGTTGAGAGGCTTGGTTAGAGTTTGGAGAAGCTTTTGTCACTTATGGTGAGGCTGAGAAATGAGAGGTGGTGATGTTGATATCAGTGCAGCAAGACTTGTTGGACAAGCTTCTTATTTTTCCTCTTTGGTGTATGGGGCAACATGTATGCATGTATGTGTAAGATGGTGTTGGTCCAAATGAGGAAAATGTGACTGGTGTGAAGTGTATATGCGTGCATACAAGCTGAAGCATCAACCACAATGCCATAACATCTTTATCTTGGCCAGCATGACATCAATGGAACTATGGAAGTTTGATGGAAGATTTCTTCATGTACAAGACATGAAATGATGCACTTTTGGATGCAATGAAAAGAGGATACATGATAGAACATAGTTGATGTTGATTGCAAGTTAAAATGAACCTTTAAAATGGTTTGAAAATACCTCTAAAGACATTGGTGTCAAACTGGTTTGGTGTCTTGGTTGGATGTCACACGTGCCTGGCCAATGGCCCAAGGAAAATTCAGCTTGGAGACCTTCACTTTGACCTCCCATAACTCTTAATCCCTTGATCAGATGAAAAAGTGATAAACATGAAAGTTGTAGAGAGCATGGAGATGAACAAGATTGGTGTTCAACATTTTTCCATTTGAAGTTTTCTTGATGGAGAAAAATATCTTGACATTTGGCACACCACCTGTTTGATGAAATTATGGCCTGGAGACCTGAACTTGCCTTGCTATGACTTGAGATTTGCCTTGATTTTGCTCCACTTTGATTGATCATAACTCCCTCAATTTTGATCCAATGGAAGAGTTCCTGGTATGGATTTGAAGCTTAGGATGTGATCTTTAATTAGCTCAAATTGGACCTGAAGTTTGAAACTTTTATCATGGAGAAAGAATGCCTTGAAGTATGGTGCAAAATGGTCCAAAACTTGCCATTTTTAGAAACCTTAAGTTTCTATTTTTGGCAACTTTGTACAATTCTTGATTTTTGATGAATGTCTTGACATTTCTTGATCAACTCTTGTCCAATGAACATATGTGACTTGAATTTCATGAATTTGACCTTAAAAAGTCAGGAGTTGACTTTTTCCTTTGCATAGTTGACTTTTCCCCAAATTTCTTGATTCTCAAGCAACTGACCAATTGAACCTCTTCTGAAATGAACCAATGGGCAATATTCCATCCCTAGATACTTGGCATCATGTAGAAAACATTGAGATCAAGTTTGAACCAAAATTTCATCAGGAGACTGCTTGAATCCAAAACCCTAATTTGGACTGTTTTTGGTTAAGAGATGATGAACTGTCTATCTTCTTGATGAATTTCCATCTTCCAATGACTTGTGGGATCAAATGAGATGAAATATGATGTAAAAGACCCTTGAGGCTTGTTGGGAGACCTGTGGCTCTAGCTCTCTTGCTCTGGATACTCAATACTTTGAAAACCACTTATCACATGCCCCAATGCAACACGTATGAGATATGAGATGAAATGAGATGTAAATGCAATGCAATGAAACACATGCCAAATGATATGAAAGATGAGAGGGAAAAATTTGGGGTATTACAGCTGCCCCTATTCAATCACTGTAGACCTGAATGGATGATAGCGATTGCTTTCAGACTTTCAAGGTATGGAGGGATTGAATACTGAAGAATAACCAGAAAATTTGCACTCTGTGGAGAAGAAGAAAAGGGATATAAACCCAACCAAATGAGCTCTGCTTGGATAAAACTCTGATGGGAAGAATAGCACTGGAGATATGTCTTTTGAACGACGCCAGACAACTACTGGCTTGCCACACTGCGGATGGACTTTGAAAACGTCTTTTGTACGACGCCAGACGACTACTGGCTTGCCATACTGCGGATGGACTTTGAAAACGTCTTTTGTACGACACCAGACGACTACTGACTTGCCACACTGCGGGTGGACTTTAAGAATGTCTTTTGGAACGACGCCAGACGACTACTAGCTTGCCACACTGCGGGTGGACTTTAACAATGTCTTTTGTACGACGCCAGACAACTACTGGCTTACCATACTGCGGATGGACTTTTAACAATGTCTTTTAAACGACGCCAGATGACTACTGGCTTGCCATACTGCGGATGGACTTTAACAATGTCTTTTGTACGACGTCAGATGATTACTGGCTTGCCACGCTGTGGGTGGACTTTCGCCAATCTGCGGTTGGTCTTGAATTTGTCTTTTACATGGAGTCAGACGACTACTGACTTGCCACACTGCGGGTGGACTTTCGCCAATCTACGGTTGGACTTTACCCTGCTTGGCCACCCTAAGATGGACTTTTGCCAATCTGCGATTGGACTTTGAAGCTTGGCCACCCTAAGATGGACTTTTGCCAATCTGCGGTTGGACTTTGCTGCTTTGCCACCCTAAGATAGACTTTTTCCAATCTGCGGTTGGACTTTGCTGATTTGGCCACCCTAAGATGGACTTTTGCCAATCTGCGGTTGGACTTTACTGATTTGCCGCCCTAAGATGGACTTTTGCCAATCTGCGGTTGGACGTTGCTGATTTGCCACCCTAAGATGGACTTTTGCCAATCTGCGGTTGGACTTGAAACTGCTTTGTCTTTCGAATAAAACCGGACAAATGCCGATGGGCCACGCTGTGGGTGGACTTTTGAAAGATGCCTTTGGGATGAAGTCAGTTGACTACTGATTGGCCACACTGCGGGTGGACTTTTGCAAAAATTCAACACTGGATTATGCTCTGCATACATATCAGACATCCCTGCTGACTCTGCTGAGGAACAATGATCAATGATTTGACCTCAAAAGCTCCTAAAAGGATAATATCTCTGCCGGAGAATGACTGAACAATCCGTCTACTCCAAATTACCACGCTTGCCAAAAATAAATTGGACTTTGAGATATGGGGAAGTGATGACTCTGCCAGGAATTATTTCATCTGTCTGGGGGTGAATTCTGATCATAGCAACTCCGTTGGAGGAATGACAACTTTCCGACTTGGCTGGGGAAAGAATGTACTAACACTCTACTGAGGAAGAGATTTTGTTGATCTGCTAAACCTCTGCGGGGAGAAAAAACAACTCAGCTGGGGAGTATTACTGACAAGATTCAATGCTGAACTATGTGGGGGATACAACCGTATTTAGCCCTGGTAGCTAAGCAATGAATTTACAGTCTCTTCTTGTTGAGAATAAACTGCCGGGGATACAATCTTGCTGAGGATCAGAACTACTCCGTCGGGGATACACAAATCCTGGTTAGAATACGTCCTGTTGCGACTCGCTGGGAAAGAGTCCCTAGAGATCTACTGGGAAAACACAAAGAAAATGCATGGTAATCTGTCGAGGACCAAAGCTGTCGAGCTTAAAATAAGTGCCACAATGCCCCATGTTAGGCGAACTTTCCGTTTGACGACTCCACTGGGGATAATGAGTTTACAACAAACTCTGCTGGGGAGAACCGCTTCAAAGCGTCTCGTGCTGGGGATGCCCCTTAAAAGGATTTTACAGAAGACCATGCATCTTTAAACTCTTAAGCAAATGCCGAGACTTGAGCTAAGAATACAACAATTGAGAGGTCACTCTACTGGAGATAATAGATCTGGAACACATCTTGTCGGAGGGATTTCAAGATGCCCCATGCTTGGGAGGGTCACCAACTCACTTTTCCCCAGATTACGCGGCTGATCTGAAGAAATCGTCCCAAGAGGATTTTACAGAAGATTTGGCCTCTTCAAACTCCTGGACACTCACTGAGTCTTGAACATCAACTGCGAGGTCTGCGAAGTAACTCTACTGGGGAATTTGCAACCGTCATCGACACAGAAAAGCTTGTAGCTGTTGGAAGTATTGAATGGGAGAATCAACTTAATAAGATCCAACGATCCCTTATTATCTTTGCCTCGTTGATCTCATCTTGCTAAATATGGTTGCCCCAGTATTCTGACTTATGGGTAAGTGATCACTTGTCTGGAAGAAAATGGCTCTCACCTTCGAAATCACTTGTACTTGTTACCTGCAACAAAAGAATACGCACACATGCCCCAGGATATTGCGTGGTTTGAATCCACTACCCAGGATTACTCAACATTCAAAGTGATTTTAGATGTCTTTCTGCGCATGTTATTGTAAGGCCACAATGTTTTCAAATGCAATGTTTTATAAAAAATTTGGACGTTTTTGCAAACAAAGCAGTAAAAACAAAATAAGAAGCTTTTGACTGAAATTCAATTTATTGAAAAAATGCCTGAAATCGGCAAATACAATCGGAAGCAAACCCTGGAAAGAGGAGATTGCTGTAAATAGAGAAAAGAAACTATCTTAATGGCAATGTGAAAACGGCATTCTACTGAGTTTCGATTCTGCTATAGCCAGTATGTCTTCAAAACTCCCCGACCTTGCCTTCTGAGGAGTGATTGGACCGATTCCTATCCTTTGGAATGTCAGTTGCTGAAACGGTGATGGAGTACAAGTAACTCAGACCGCAATCGTTCGCTTAAATCCCTCTTTTGCATGGACCGGCCTTTCGGGTTTTCAATCCACCGGGATACCCCTTTTTGCCTAAGTTGGCCTTTCGGGTTTTCAACTTACCGGGTGTACAAATTTTTTATTTATATCCCTAATTTTTGTCCAAACCTTTTTATTCTGTTTTTATGGTTCGTCGGGATGCCCTTTTTTGCCCAGACTCTCTTTTTTTTTATTCTCTTTTTTTTTTCTTGAACACGTCGTGTGACACCGGCTGTCTTGATTTCTTTGGAAGTGTTGTGACTGTTTCACTTCTCGGTTGATGAGGGATAACCATTGTGGTTTCCGCTCTTTGGACCTCTTGATGCGGTAGAGTGAAAAGTAATGGATCCTCAGATGCACACTCCTTTTGAGGTTTGAACGCTTGGTCAAACTAACTGACACCTACCCTGCCCCGGGGTTAAATGTTAGGTTTTTTTTTTCTTTTTTTTTTTACTAAAAGAAACTCCTACTTTAGGGCTCCTATTTGGGCGAGGGTCTATCTCCCTTATATCTCCAGTGTTTGGGATTTGAAACAATGCCTTTACACATCGTCAACAGGGTTTTATCCAAAAGCACACAATTAGATATTTTTGCGTTTTCAACTCATCATCCTCCTTCAAGAGTTTAAGCACGACAGTTGGTATTGTAATGCACATATACAAACTTATGAGTGAATACGAATAGATTACTTCAGGAAAAACATGCGTGCTTTATTAGGATTAACATAAAAAGAAAAACAGATTTCATGCACGCATACAAATGTTTTGACAAACATAAAAAGCTACACATGAGAATGCAGTAAAGAAGCTAAATGATTGTCCTTGTTGAGGAGGCTTGACTCCGTCTGGACTTATTGATTCTGAAGATGTCTTTGCAAACTGGGTGCTCAATCTGATGAAGAAAGTTCAATTTATGGGCCACCCGTCTGGTGTGATAATCTTCGAGTTAATCAAGTCTTGCACCTTATTTTTGAACATTCTGTAATTGTTAATTGTATGTCCAAACGTTCCCGAGTGAAACTCACACCTGGCATTCATGTTATAATCCGGAGGAAAAGGGAACGACACTGGCGTGACCTTGTCCAGCTGAATCAAAGAGCCTTGGAGAAGGCGAGCAAGAAGTTGGCTTTGAGAAATAGGAACTGGAGCAGACACTCTCTCAGACCTCCTACGTCCTCGTTGCCTCTGGTGCTGACGGTTTTGCTGCCGATGTTGATTATGGTGCCTAGTCTGCCCATGTACTTTTTTTTCCACATTTGGCCGAGGATCAAACAAAGGTTGTTGACGTGATGACTTTGAAACCTGAAGCTGAGGAATACACCCGTGACCTGAGGTAAACCCTAGAGAAGGGGAAGGAATACTCACTTCCTTTGCATCTACTGGCGTAAGATCACCTGATACCTTCATGCCATCCGGTACGAACTCGATTGCTTTGGAGTCAATTAAGTCTTGTACTAGGTGCTGGAATGCTCTACACCCCTCAATATCATGGCCTGGTGCCCCTGAGTGAAAATCACAATAAGCCTTGGCATCCCATCCTTTTGGAAGCTTTGCAGGAGGAGTCAACTTTCGGAGCTCAATCAATCTTAACTGAAGCAATTGCTGAAGTAATTTGGTATGACACATCGGTAGAGGATCAAAAACCCTTTCTTGCTTCTGTTGATGATGAAAGGATGCAATCGGAAGGGTCCCAGCTGTGATTTGCTGATGCGGTTATTTCAGAACCCAAGGCTTCTGGATTGAGGAAGGTCCCTGAGAGGAGGGAAGAAAATCCATTTCTTTAGCAGCAGTTGGAGGAACATCTCTTCGCTTGACAGTGCTGATGGGCGCAAACTCGATTGCCCCTGAATCAATGAGCTCTTGGACCTTATACTTGAACATCTTACAATTTTCAACATTATGACCAGGTACCCCTGAATGGAATTCACACCTATCATGGACATTGGAACCCATACGAAACTTGGTGTGTGGAGGTCCCGCAGCAATCAATTCAATTAGCTGAAACTTGAGCAAGTGCTGAAGCAACTGAGCGTATGGCATCGGGATCAGATCAAACTTCTTCTCAGTCTTTTCTGACTTAAGACCCTCAAGAAACAGTTGGTGATGAAAAATCTCTGACGGTGGAGAGGATTCACGAGGTAAACCATGGTCTAGAGGAGACCCCAAAGAGGTAGGAGGAGTGAGAACCTTTGCTGCGGAAGCGGACGCCTGATTGCTTTCCTTTCTTAACACTTCATTCAGAATTTCCATAACCCGACCCATCTGAGTCTTTATCCGGTTGACTTCTTCTCTCAGCAGTTCCTGACCTCGGGATAACGCCTGAATGTCCACTATAAAATGCCCCAGTTGGGTCTTCATCTCAGTCACCTCCGCTCGGAGTTGTTCCATATCTGAACCTTGATTGTGGTGAATCGAGTAGTTGAAAGAAGTCATGTTGGCCGTTCTGCAGAGAATACCCAGTCAGAATGATAATCCACACCCTTAGATTCGGGTACCTGTTATGAATGCATGAATACATGAATGTATGCAAATGCCATATTTGGTTATTTCCAAGGAATCTATCTGCTTTGATTCAAATTTTGTAAAGAATAATCCACAAGAAAAGAGGAGACTGCTCAATAACAAAATTCAGATATAAGATCCTTGGAAATAACAGAACATGTGTGCTGAAATGCTATGATGTTACATATGTACAGACATATGATCAGGGTTTCCATAAGTATCCTGAATAAAACTGTGTTGAACCGATCTGGCTGAACAATAACCGGTCAAGTATGCAGGATCAAAGGTCCAACAAGAAAACCAGAAAACCAGAAGAACCCCCGTAGGTTGATGGCCATACTTTATATGCATCTGCCCTGTTGTAGCGGAAAAATCATGAGTGTAAGCTATTGATTAACTTAACTCGAAAAGCAAGAGTCGCCACCGCACTTTTATTTTATCCAAAAAGGAAAGGAAAAAGAGCGAACAAAACCTACACAAGCTCTAAACAAGAACAAGTGAAGAGAAACCGGGTAAGGGGGTTGGTTACGCAATGGGAAGGTGTTAGCACCCAAAACGTCTATAGTACTCTATAGGAGCCCTTTGAAATATCTACCGCTTTTGGTCTGAAAAGGTTTGCTTGAAAAGTGATTGAGGAGATGAGAAGAGAAATTGTTTTTTTAAGATTTTTGTGTTTGGAGAGACTTGTCGTCTCATGCCTACGTACCCACGATGTGCAATGTAGGATCAAAACCCCGTAGTTCGTGGTACAAAGAATGAAAATTTGTTTGTTTTGGTTGTTTTTAAATGTAAAGACAAGTCGTCATTTCTAAGCGAATAATTCCGCTTAAAGAAATGAATCATGCCTAAACTTATGAAAAAGTTAAAGGAAAAGTGCACGAGGGCACAAAAGAGAGTAAGTGAGTTTGGTGTTTTTTAAGGTCTTGTGAAAAGGATGTCAATATGCTTATGTAGTTTAGCATTTGATTAAGAAATGAAAAGGAAAGAGTAAAGTCATTTGACAAAGTCAAGGTTTGTTTATGAAAGCGGTGAAAGTTTGAAATCAAGAAGGTTTTTGAAAGAGAGAGAGAGTTTTGAAAATTAAAGAATGGGGAGGAGAAGAAGAGACTATCCTAAAGCATAAAAGAAAAGCTAAGGAAGAGAATAGCCTAACCACACAAGTATGCTTCCAAGTCTTCGAACCATAATTCCAAAGCAAAGGGAGGAATGGTCCTAAATTCTAAGTCCAAGGTTCCAAGAATTGCATTGGAAGTCCAAGGTCTAAGTGCAAAGCTCCATGTCCATTGCAAAGGATAGTAACCATAGTCCAAGATTAGAAGCACAAGTTTTTAGAGATTTTGGCCTTTATTAATGTTTTAGGTCCAAGTGGACAAAGAGAAAAAGGCAGAAGCATAAACATGATATGATATGATAATAATGAAGCATAAAAGTAAAAGAGAGATAAGGGATAAGAAGGAAACAAGATATAATAAATGATTAGTACCATAGAAATGTTAGTGAATAACGGTGTGGAGAACTTAATCATCCACAATCAAAGACAAAGCAAATAGTGTCAAAGAGAATGAAAAAGTAACCGGTTCCGCTTCATATCTTGCACTACGGTGATTAATTAATGCAATTAGTCCAAATTTAGTGAAGACTTGAAAGAAGATTGGGATACCCAAAGCAACCACGCATTAAGCTTCAAAGTTTATGGAACTAACACAAACAAATAATCAACCTTGGGATGACGCGACTAATCAAAGTCCGGTCCACGAAAGTACAAGTGTTGAATTGGATTTATTCCGAGTAGGGACAAATTTTGGTCTATGTTAAGCGCACGCCGAGTAATTTGTTCGAGCAATTACCCTACAAATGAGGCCGGCCATGAGATATATGTGTTAATGCACGCGAGATAAACGATACAGGGATCGTTATCCTAAAGCGGTGCCACACGAAAAGAAAAGGTGGAAATGATCTCGTCTCGATCGAAATTCAACAAAGAAATTTCACGATCACTTCGACTTTCATCGATCAAAAAAGAAAATAGATGAAGAAAAAATGGATCTAAAAGTTATGATCCACACAACCAATCAAAAATGAAATAAAATGAGAAAAACAAGATAAAATAAAAAACAAGAATTAAAAGGTAAATCACATAATACAAAATTTTTTATGACTTTTTTCAAGAAATTTTTCTAAAACAGAATTTAAAAATAAAATCTAAACTCCAAAAGTTACTAAAAAAAAGAAACTAATTGGAAAAAATTTTAAGAAAATGAAAGAAAAGAGAAGGTGAGAAAATGAATGGAGGTGGTGTGGAAAGTTAGGCGCATGAAATTAGGCCCAAATACTACATATTTTTGTTTAAAAAAAAAAGACTACAAAAGTAAATAAATATCAGAAAAGAAAAAGAAAATAGCAAAATGTAGCTTCTTCTTCTTCATTGCAAACGTGGACACTATTCACCACCACCATAGCCACCATTTCAAAACTCCCTAAATCGGAGCGGCGGGACGCAAAATTAGCACGGTTATGACCGAAAATGAATGCTCTACGCAATGGTGTCAACAACTTCAAGAACGGTTACCGACGGATACGACTCGAAAATACCGAAATCTCTTCCACACTACCTTTAAATCAAGGTAAATGATGCTTCAATCTTCCTCTCTTTTTTTCTGATGTGAGCGGATTATTGTTGTTGATGTTGATGGCGAGCGATGCGTTTTTGTTGTTGATGTTGAAAGAGGTTGAAGATGGATGAATGGTTTGTATATGGTTGTGGAGTGGTGTTTATGAGTTTCGGATTGAAGAAGGTTTATGGAAGTGAAATGGTTGAAGGTGAATGAAGCTTTGAGTGTTGATTTTGGCAGGGTGTTTAGGGCTATCAAAGCTTGAGAATTGGAGTGAATGGAGGGTGTATTTATAGGAGAATTGGGGAGAATTTGAGAATTGAAGTTTATGTCGTTTTGTGTTAATACAGCTGCGTTTTGGACTGTGAGTATTTTCTGCGTGTGTTCTCTTTTGTTGTGTTTTGATGTGTGCAGTGCGTGATGGAAGTTTGTGATGTGGAGGCTCAGTTAGGAATTTGCGGGAAACTTGCGGTTTGTGTGTATGCTGGCTGGAGCTAGGTTTGGTTTTCGTGTTGGGCTTGGAAACTGGTAGATGGGCCGGTTGCTGTTTGGCTTGTGCGTGGAAGTGATGGCGTGAGGTGTTGAAGTGGCTTGTGTGTGCATCTTTGCGGAAGTAGTAGCAGCTGGGAAAACGACGTGATGGGCTCCATGAAGCCTCTTGGCTTATTATTTTTTTTTACCGATTTTTGTTGGAATTGATCATATGGGCTTATGATATTTTTGGAAATAAAAGAAACATGGTAAATGGGCCTTGGAAAATATCTTGGACATGGAAATATTTTTAGAATTGGATTTGAAATGGATAGAAATATAAAACAATGGATTTAAGTGGAAGTGGTTAAAAAAAAAAGAATTTAAAATGGATAATAATAAGAAAAATGGATATTTTTGAATTATGGATATGGATTAAATTGGATTTTAGAGAGTGGATATGGTTTATGAAAATAATGGATAAAAATTGGAAATGGTTATGGATATTGAAAATTGAAGTGAGTATTAGAAAGGTGACAACAGGGATTAAAAGTGGATAAAAAAAATGGTTTAGAAAATGGGTAGCCAAAAATGGGAATGGATGAGGATCATGGATGACCAATCTTGATTTTCAGCCCAAAACCAAACTTGACTTTTTTTCCGTAAGCCTCTGATAACATATGCAACACAACAAGCCACAACTGAAACAACGGCCATCTGAATCTGTCTGGACCCAAAACTCACATGAACCACTGCTTGATAAACTGAAGAATCTCAATCACAAGACATCTTGCTTCTGAGCAACACCTGTGACTTGAAATCACTTCATTATCTTTGACAAACCTGCACAACACACAGAGAGAAACACAAGCAAACGACAGCATATTTTTGGTATTTTTGGTTAGAGGTTAGATAAACAGAAACAAGTAAGAAAAGTAAGTGAGAAAATACACAGATGCTCAGGAGAAGCACAAACTGTGATCTTGTTTGTGATTATGGGATGCAAATGCAATGTGCGAAATCTTAGGGGTAAAAATTAGGGTCTTACACCTGTTAGTGTAGAACCATGAGCCAAGTGTCTGAATAGAATCATATCAGGCATATCGGACCGAGTGCCGGTATAGAACCAAATTCAGAATACCAGAACAAAGTACCATTATCACTGATCATATGAGAACCACACAAAAGGGAGGGTAGAAGGTCAAGGTTACCTGCAAACCTGTAAACAACCCCCCGTCTCACATGTAGGTTCTAAAAAGTAGGATCCTCAAATTCGGATCCCAGAATGAGAAGCAATAGCACATTCAGCCCGTAGGATACAATGCTATCGCTAAACAAAGAAACGTCATCTGATTCACCACAAAATTAAGGCCATCCTATGCAAGTTCCAAAGTGGGCCCTCGGGTACGAATGGGTTTGCCACAGAATGTGGTCTGCCACTGTCACCTCTACAGAGGGATGTTTCCACTAAGGTCCTCAATGATCGGTCACCAAATGCACATAACTCTCAAAGTCATACCCTGAATGAGGAAGAACCTCAAAGCAATATAATCCAAAGAAAGTCGCACTCTGGTTGTGGAACTCACAACTACTCTCGTGGCTAAATACCATGAGAGCCCTGTGACTGTCCACTCTAAGTCCTAAAGTACACTCGAGCCTGGGTAATGGGCTCATCTCACAGTAACAATCCCATCCCGCCAAAGGAAACTAGACAGTCCAAAATATATGATGCATGATATAAATAAAATGCAATAAAGGCGGTAAAGTAAAGCGATAAAGCTGTAAATAAAAGCAGTAAAGCTATACTAAAGCAAACAAAGCAAACACCCAATAAGCAGAAACAAACAAGCGCTAGGAGAGACTCGCATCGGGGAGGGACCAGCAAGAGGTCAACTACTCCCCAGCAGAGTCGCCAGCTGTCGCTCCAGGGATTTTCATCCAGGTACAAACGCGAAAGTGGAGCGGAAGAAAGAAAGAGAGTCACCAGCCAGACATTTTTATCCCAAAGAAAAGGAAGGGTAATGCTGCACAAACCCGGGAGAAAGGAAAGAACGAGGTCTCGTGAACCAAAGAGAAAGGGTAAGGGAGTCGGTTACGTGAAGGGAAGGTTATCGCACCCCTTCACGTCCGTCGTACTCGACGGGATCCACGCTTGAAGTACTGCTCAAAGGGTGATAAACGAAAAGGAACTGAGAGAGGACGAGAAACAAATGTAGGGAAAATAAAAGAAGTGCTCGAATGGGCCCTACCCCACTGCCTACGTATCTCATCGGGAACATGAGAATCAGAGCGACGTAGTTCCCCTGACTAAGGGAAAACTGTTTTTGTGTTTTTTAGGGAACGGCTAATGTTCTAGCTCAGATGTTGCAGGCTCGCTGAATCGAGTGCGTTACCGTATTGCAAGAGAACGAGGAGAAGCACGTTCGCACGTTGAGAGTGAATGAGATGAGAAGAGAATTCCCGAAGGAAAGACGTTATTGTTTGTTTGAAGTGTTTTAGAAGTTTTTTATTTGAAGTGTTTTGCATAGGAGAGTGTACCTAAGTCTTTTTCAATGGAATGTGCATCTCATGCATTATTCCAAAATGAAATGATGATGAAGTACACTAAGTATGAGGAAGATCCTCAAACTTACTTCCAAAGTTAAAGACTTAAGCACACTAGCCTATTCCCTTTATTAAATGTTTTTGTTGCTTTTAAATGAAGAAGTGTTTTTTATTTTGTTTGTGAAATCACTTCATGTTAAAGACTTGTACATCATGCTAGGAAACCTACAACACATTCCAAGATGGAATGTATGCAAGCCCCCCCATGGAATAAGGCTTATGGCACATGAAGAGATTCCAACCTTTATTAGGTGTTTTGAAGTTGTTTTGTGATGAGAGAAGAGAGACTCAAAAGAAACAAAGGTAAAGACTAAAGGATACTAAGACTCACCCTAATGTTATCATGCTTGGATGTTCCTAATGGTTTAGTGTGGTTTAGAAACCTAAGTCTAAAAGAAGAGAGAAGGAGAATAAGTTCTAACTTACTTCAAAGATTGAAGTTAAGTTAAGAACTCAAAGGGATGAAAGAAGTTGAAAAAAGAAAGCATTGAAATGCTTATCACAATCACAACTTAAAGCTTAAAAGAGATAAGAAAATATATTGTATGTGGGAGCACACCCACACACTTGACTTACCATTAGCCCCTGAAAATGTTAGCAAGAACAAATTACAAGTAAAGAAATAAGGAAAGAAAAAACAAGTAAAGGTAAAACAAGTTAAGAACTAATGAAGAAAGATTCTAAGGGTTGAGAAGTACTCAAGGTCAGTATGCACACCATAAGGAATCATACCAATGGATACATGTCTTATGAAATCAAATAAAAGCTAACTATGTGCCAAACAAATGCATAAATGTAAGTAATGTGCTACTAATGTAAACTAGGTGTATAAGAAATGTAAACATGTACAAATTAAGAACATAGCTCAAGGTCAGAATTAAGAGTCATTAAAGGATGCATATGAAGGTCATGGAAGTATCATACAAGACATGAGTACAATGATTCAAGAAGAAAAGACAAGATGAAAAGAAGTTCAAACAATGTTCAAGTTCAAAAGATTTGACATACTTGTAATGCAAGTTATGAATGAGGAATGAAACATGAACATGAATAAGAATGGATTCAAGTCAGTAATATATGATATGTTTGATCATATTAGAATGCAATAATGATGTCACAAAGATGCACACAAAACATGTTAAGACATATTAAAGAAGATGCATCCAAATAGGTCAAACTTAGTTCATATAAGCACCAAACATATATGAACCAAAATTAAATGACAAATGACCTATAATCTAACATGGATGACCTATAATGTTTATGAAATGACCTCTAAAATGATCACACAAGTCCTAATTCAATGGCACAAGTGCCTCCTAATCAAACAAGATTGAAAAGTCAAAGAAAAGCACACAAAATATCACCTATAACATCAAGCAAGGCAAAGATAGAAATGAACTTGTAAAAAATATGAAATTTAAGTTCAAAGCACCTAAGTCAGAAGCAAAATAAGTTTCAAAAGATCATGGAAAAATTCACAAAGAAACTAGGTTAAACAAGTCATCAAAGTCACATTAGGTCAACAATGAATAATGCACAAAGATATGGTTCAAAAGCTATGCAAAAATGACTTCAAAAATACACAAAAATTATATGAGATGCCTTGATGTATTGTTTAGACATGAAAAAAATATTGGGTGCAAGATGATTTTTGAACTATGCAGAATAAATGGATGAAATTCAAGTATCAATGAAGAAACACTTTGAAAAAAGAAATAAAAGAAAATCCACAAAATATGATCAAATATTCACAAAATAAGAATTAAAAATCATAAAAAATTATTTAAATGAGTCAATATGAGGTATGAATTTATTTGGAATTTTTAGAATGCATTTAGTATTTTTAATAAATGAACATCAAAACAATATAAAAAAGAAATTAAAAATAGAATGAAAATATGCAAGGGGTGCAGACATAGTAAAAGCCACGTTCAAAATGTGTTTGGGCTCAGACAGAGGTGTGTGAAAAGCAATTGAGGTCTGGGTCTAATAAGGCGCGTGGCATACAGAAATATGGTGGAACTCAGTCAACAGGTTGACTCAATCATGTGCGTTGGATTAAGTCATGATGATCAATCAGGTAAAATATGCAAGATGAGTGGATCAGATTTAAAGCACACGATAGCAATCATGAGGCACACATACACAAGTATTCAGATCACAAAATCAATTCACGTGAGATGTACATGGTCATTAATGTGTTGGCATGCTTATGAGCGTTAGATCAAATGAAATCAACGGCTGCGTTTTAAAATCCAAAACCCTAACTGAAAACTCTCACCGGCCGGAGAAGGACCTCTGGTCATCTTCTCCGGCGTAGCACCACCACCTGCAACTTTCAAACTCTCCAAAAATTCACAAACCATACATCATTCGAAAGCTGAACTTATGCACATCACGAATCAAACATTGAAATTCACAGATCAATCATGCATAAAGAGAATCGAGCACAAACATTTTTCCCTAGAATTTGAATCTAAGCACTTAAGGTGCCTATCACTAGCCGGATCATTCACATTGCTTCTATTAAGCTATAATCAACATGAAAACAGCTTAAGCACAAGAAAACAAAGCAAGACTAGTTGAGGAATTTCAAACCTGGCACTGTGAAGAACTTGAATCAACAAGAAAACCAGAGGTGTAGGCTTGTTCTTGAGTTTCCAAGGAGCAAAATAAATGCTTCAATACCTTGGATCTTGAAGAGAATGGAGAGAAATCCGAATTGGAAAAGTTGCTACACTTGAGGAATTGATCTTGTTCTTGTTTATTCTTATGCCAGAGAGTTACAATGTGAAACAATGGATGAAAATGATGATGAAATCGTGCAGAGAGAGAGAGAACTTAGAGAGAAATTTGAGAGTGAGAGTTTGTGAAAATGTGAGAAATGATGAAGCTCCTCTTCAATTCTGTTAGAATCAAACTTATATATGTGTGGTTAGCTTCTAACTAGGATGGTTGATGGTTAGAACTCAGGTTAGACTGAGTTAGTTAACTGAGTTGTGAGTTAACTAACTGAGTGAGGTTGTTAATGGCACGAGTTGAGAGGCTTGGTTAGAGTGTGGAGAAGCTTTTGTCACTTATGGTGAGGCTGAGAAATGAGAGGTGGTGATGTTGATATCAGTGCAGCAAGACTTGTTGGACAAGCTTCTTATTTTTCCTCTTTGGTGTATGGGGCAACATGTATGCATGTATGTGTAAGATGGTGTTGGTCCAAATGAGGAAAAGGTGACTGGTGTGAAGTGTATATGCGTGCAAACAAGCTGAAGCATCAACCACAATGCCATAACATCTTTATCTTGGCCAGCATGACATCAATGGAACTATGGAAGTTTGATGGAAGATTTCTTCATGTACAATACATGAAATGATTCACTTTTGGATGCAATGAAAAGAGGATACATGATAGAACATTGTTGATGTTGATTGCAAGTTAAAATGAACCTTTAAAATGGTTTGAAAATACCTCCAAAGACATTGGTGTCAAACTGGTTTGGTGTCTTGGTTGGATGTTACACGTGCCTGGCCAATGGCCCAAGGCAAATTCAGCTTGGAGACCTTCACTTTGACCTCCCATAACTCTTAATCCTTTGATCAGATGAAAAAGTGATAAACATGAAAGTTGTAGAGAGCATGGAGATGAACAAGATTGGTGTTCAACATTTTTTCATTTGAAGTCTTATTGATGGATAAAAATATCTTGACATTTGGCACACCACCTGTTTGATGAAATTATGGCCTGGAGACCTGAACTTGCCTTGCCATGACTTGAGATTTGCCTTGATTTTGCTCCACTTTGATTGATCATAACTCCCTCAATTTTGATCCAATGGAAGAGTTCCTGGTATGGATTTGAAGCTTAGGATGTGATCTTTAATTATCTCAACTTGGGCCTGAAGTTTGAAACTTTTATCATGGAGAAAGAATGCCTTGAAGTATGGTGCAAAATGGTCCAAAACTTGCCATTTTTAGAAACCTTAAGTTTCTATTTTTGGCAACTTTGTACAATTCTTGATTTTTGATGAATCTCTTGACATTTCTTGATCAACTCTTGTCCAATGAAAATATGTGACTTGAATTTCATGAATTTGACCATAAAAAGTCAGGAGTTGACTTTTTCCTTTGCACAGTTGACTTTTCCCCAAATTTCTTGATTCTCAAGCAACTGACCAATTGAACCTCTTCTGAAATGAACCAATGGGCAATCTTCCATCCCTAGATACTTGACATCATGTAGAAAACATTGAGATCAAGTTTGAACCAAAATTTCATCAGGAGACTGCTTGAATCCAAAACCCTAATTTGGACTGTTTTTGGTTAGGAGATGATGAACTGTCTATCTTCTTGATGAATTCCCATCTTCCAATGACTTGTGGGATCAAATGAGATGACATATGATGTAAAAGACCCTTGAGGCTTGTTGGGAGACCTGTGGCTCTAGCTCTCTTGCTCTGTATACTCAATACTCTGAAAACCACTGATCACATGCCCCAATGCAACATGTATGAGATATGAGATGAAATGAGATGTAAATGCAATGCAATGAAACATATGCTAAATGATATGAAAGATGAGAGGGAAAATTTTGGGGTATTACACTATCTTTTATTTTTATGGTTTAGGATAGTCTCTTCATCTCTTCCCCATTCTTAAATTTTCAAAATCTCCTCTCTATTTCAAAAATCTTCTTCTTTCAAACTAAAACCTTTTTCTTAATAAACCTTGACTTTGTCAAGTGCATTTTAAAAATCTTTTCTTTAATAAATGCTAAGACATCTTAAGCATATTAAACAATTTCAAAAGACTTAAAAAAATACAAAAACTCATTCAAATCATTTTGTGCCTTTTATGCACTTTTCCTTTTGAAATTTTTCATAAAGTTTAGACATGAGTCATTTCCATAATTGAGATGTACTTCTCCTATCCCTATAGTATTGATAATAATTATTTTCCACTTGTGAGAGTTAATGGCATACTTGTTAATTTTTATCCAAGTTGGAGATCTTCTCCTTGTGATGCAAAGTTCTCATTACTTATGGGTGATTAGTTGTAGTATTCTCCTAAATATGACAACTTGTCTTTTCATTTAAAATAAATCAAAACAAACCATTTTGTTATTTTTACCACAAACTATGAGGTTTTGATCCTCCATTGCACTTTGTGAGTACGTAGACACAAGACTCGGGAAGTCTTGTCAAACACAATTAAAAAAAATACTTCTTTTCTCACCTCCCCAATCTTTTACAAGCAAACCATTTTCAAACCAAAAAGCGTAGATATTTCAAGAGGTTTCTATAGAGTACTATAGACGTTTTGGGTACTAACACCTTCTCTTTGCGTAACCAACCCCCTTACCGTCTCTCTGTTTATTTGTTCTTGTTTTAGAACTTCTTAGGGTTTTGTTCGTTCTTTTTCCTTTTCCTTTGGAAATAATAAAAATGCGGTGGGGACTCTTACTTTATGAGTTAAGTTAATCAATAGCTTATACTCATGATTTTTACCGCTACAACTATATTATGTAACTTTTCAACATGTGTCAAGACTAGATACAATTAAATTGGTGTTAGCGATTGCTTCTCAAAAGAGATGGAAAGTATCACAGTTACATGTCAAATCAACTTTTTAAAATGGGGTATTAGAAGAATAGATATATGTGGAGCAACCCGAGGGATTAGTGGTGTAATGTGAAGAATATAATGTCTATTTTATTAAGAAAGCCTAATACTATGCTTTATCTTGGTTTAGGAGTGGTATTGAGCTTCTGATTTTGGGGGATCTTGGTTTATGAGTGGTATTGAGATTCTGATTTTGGAGGATCTTGCTTTCGAAAAAACTCTAATTATCGTCTTAGTGGTTTCTTTTGCTTTTATATTTTCTTGCAGTTTCTTTTTGTTTTTTCGTCTTCATTATGGTTTCTCTATGTTTTCCCTTCACTATATCCTTTTAAAATTTTAATAGTCACTTTTCATGATAAAATATTGTTCAATGCAAAACTTGTTCATGTCGTGAACATTCTCCATACCACATCACTATTCATATTGCAAACATTGTTCGATGTTTTTTGGCCATGGACATATAAAGTGTTTTTCTATCCATCTTGGGTATTTATTTTCATATTTGAGAACCTTAGTTTGTGTGTGATTTGAAACTCATACATACTTTTTCTTTCCTTTACTGATATTTTATTCTATGGATGAAGAAGTGACTAATATGACAAATACTTATTCTCTAATATATTAATGTAAGTTTCAGTTTCCACATCCACATGGTAAGTATTATTTTTCTTTTAAATTTTATGCTTCACATACACCCTATAACCAATATTAGATTTTGGATTTCTGATGCCACTAACCACAAGACACCCTTACCCATTCATTTCATTAATTTTCCACATGTCCTAGGAATAAGAATTTTTTTATAGAAAATGGCACCATTATAATTGTTAAATATTATAATTGTTAAATATGTAATTCATTGTTTTAGAAAGATTAGATTTAATTTAGAAATATCAAATTTGATTTAGAAAGATTAGATTAGATATTTTTGGACTTTTAAAGTTTGAGCTTTAACTTGAGATGCAAGTTAACCTAAATCTATAAATAGGGAGGAACTCTTATCATTGTAATAATTAAGTTTGATAATCACGGTCTTGCAGTTGCAAAGTGATAATAAAATTCCATAGTTGTGGGCAGAGAGTTACTCTGCAGTTCATACTCATCTTCTTTAAACGTGTTCTTGTTTTGTTCATTGTCATTACATAACAATCTTGAGATCAAGATTGAGACGAATTCACCATAGATCGTGGTTGAATTCCAACATCTGGTATCTAGAGCTCCGGTTTTGATTCAAGGGAAGAACAACTGTGATGACGATGAATCACCCGAACGGTCACTTTCCAGCAAATCTTCCAATTATTAAGAAAGATAATTATGAGAATTGGTGCAAGTAGATTAAGGTGGTTTTCTGTTACCAAGATCTTTGGGATCTTGTGAAGGAAGGAGTAGCACCGCTTGCAGAGAACACGGCGGATCAAGAAAAGGTTGCACACAAAGAATTGAAGAAGAAAGATTATAAAGCTCTCTTTATAATCCATCAATGTGTTGATCCAGATAATTTTGAAAAGGTTAGTGATGTAGAATCAGCAAAAGAAGCTTGAGAGATTTTTGAAAAATCGTTTGGGGGCTCAGAGAAGGTGAAAGAGGTGAGGTTACAAACTCACAAAAGGACTTATTAATTGCTTCAGATGGAAGACAATGAAAGTATAACAAATTTCTTCACCAGAGTTACAAAGCTGGTGAATCAAATCAAGGTATGTGGAGAAGTGTTGATATCAAGATCAGTTGTTGCAAAGATCTTAAGGTCATTGACTCCAAAATTCGACCACGTGGTAGTAGCCATAGAAGAGTCAAAAGACTTGTCAGTATTGACAAAGGAAGAGCTTCAAGGGACGCTTGAGTCTCATGAACAAAGGATGGCTGAAAGAGCTGCAGGAAAGTCGAAGAGTGATATGGCTTTGTGTTGGTTGCGGAATAGCGACAAGCAGCAAAAATATTTATTTTCGGAAGAATTCCCTCCGGGATTTATGTCGTGTCCACAGAGATCGGTTCCAGGGAAAAATTTCGTTCAACAGTCTCTCGCGTTTATGAGTTTGGGTTTAAATGGTTTCAAACAAGAAAACAGAAAAGTAAATGTCAACATAGAAAAAATTCATTCTTCAGAGAGAAGAAACTTAACCGGCATGCACACAATTTACTCCTCACAAACTTAAACTTACCGACCAGTTATACTCAACATATAATACTCCTCAATATCACCCAGCATCGCTCACAACAAAGGTTATGTCTAACGCAAAGTTGAGAGAACAACCATGCTACCATCGTCGACACTCTCGCACTCGACTCAAGACACGGATGGCATTAAGTTCCGACGCCTATTGAAGAGTGTTAGCTCTAAATCTATCTCTAGCATCCAGAAACTAACAGATAATCATCCCTAATCGAAGTTCGCGATGTTTATCTCTAACACAACACAAACTCCGGGCATAAAGCAAAAATCAGAGACAATCACCAATAAAGATTTGTAAAGCATATTTCATATAACGCCATGGGCGACAAATATACATGAGATCATAATAAATACATATACACAACCCAACAAAGAAGAAAAACACAAAGAAGAAAAGAAATGAACCAAACATCTCGCGGATTATCAGAGCTGATCGACGATCAATCCACTCCGGTTCATCCGTGTGCAAGCTTCCAAATTGTTTTCTAGCTACCTCTACCAATGAATGAGGTTGATGAAGTTGGGAGAGCAAAAATCACCCCCAAACAACATCCTAACAAAAATGAAGTAAAATGAACTAAATACAAAATTCTGTCTCAGACGCACCGCCCGGCGGAAGAATGGCTTCGCCCGGCGGAGCACTTTATTACTCTCACACCAGCTGTGTACTTGGACAGCCTGGCAACAAATATCTAGTTTTTCCCGGCGGCAAAAGCATCGCCCTGCGAAAGCTCAAAAACTTGGAATGCTAATGGAATTTCCTTATTTCCTTACGCCCCTGCTTCGCCCATCGAAAGGCAGTATCGCCCGGCGGAGCATGACAGTCAGCAATTCTTCTGGTGTAACTCGCCCGGCGAAAGGTAGTATCGCCCAGCGAAATCAGGTTGACTGCACTTCTTTATTATGGCTTCCAGCTTCTATACAATGGCTTTCTTTCTTTGCCTTATTCCTTTTATTGATCCAAATGGTACATCCTGGAGCTTTTAATACTCATTGCTCCAACAGTGCTTAATTACCTACAAAATGAATGGAAAACTATTAATCGTTACACAAATGAATCAAAAACACAAGTATACACTAAAATGTAAAGTAAACGTATTTATAAACAAATCGGGGTTTGTTCGAACGATATTAACCAAAAAGTATCGATAAGTCCAACAAAACTTATATACAAAAATAGTTACATTTAGCACTTATCAAACTCTCCCCAACTTAAACTTGTTTGTCTGCAAACAAGAATCAAGCAAACTTAAAAACACAAAAGCAATAACCAAAGAATCACGAATCAACAGGTTTTGAAAAACGAAAACAAATGTATGGTTCAAATGAAAAACGGTACACATAAAGTAAATACTTACCACTAAACTACGACGATAACATAGTCACGAAACAAAAGCAAAATACAAAAATCATGCCAAACATCCTAAAACAACACAAGTTCCAAATGTGAATCACACCTAGCAAAAACAATCATCGGTAGATGAAAAACACAAAATGGGGTACTTATCACTCACACAACAATCATGCAAACAATATACTAAATTATGCAACCATCCAAAAATCATATTGAACATATAAAGGCAAGAATCACAAGGACTTTCAAGGTTGTAGCGTGGCCGGGTAAATAAACAAGGGGCAATTTCTAAAGGTAATTGAAACAAAAACTTGCCTAAACCTAAGGGAGTGATCAACTCACAAAGACTCAAACACAAAATTCCAATCAACTTCTTCCAAAATCCCAAGTGTTACACAACACACAATACTTATTTAGCACAATTATTCGAACTCTTTTTGTTTCCTTTCTCAAGGATTTTCTTTTTCTTTCTCTTTTTTTTTTCTTTTCTTTTCCATATTTTTCTCTTTTTTCTTTTCTTTTTCAACCTCATAGAAACCAACCAATGAGTAAACAATCATTCTCTCCCCAACTTGAATTCAACCACATCATCATGTGAATACTCCCTACTTTCTAAGGCAAGGCAAAAATTCATACAACAACACAAATTGAGGGTTCAAGAAAAAACAAAATCCAATCAAAAATAAGTGAACTAAACACTCATAGACAAGCATTAAGTTCAAATAAAACATGGATAAAAAAGCTCAAAGGCATTACAAATGATCACACACTCACAAGGTGAATGACTATTTGGCTAGGTAGTTGTGCTCAAAATGAAACAAAATGCCTTGATCCTTTTCATGAATTCATATAATCAACACAAACAAAAGATTAAGCATAATAAAATCCAGCTAGAACAAGAATGTTGGTACTCTGCGCATATATGAACAATGGAAATCTACCCCACAAAAAGGTGGGAACTAAAGTGATTCATACAAGAACAAGTATACAAAAGAATGAATGGCATGGAAGTTTGTAAAATGCCTAAGTATCATGAATACGCTAAAGTCAAGAAAGCGATAAACACATACCTTGGACGTGTACAAAACTTAACAATATCATTACCATACATCCGCAAGTTGAAATGATCAAACTTGGAAAATCACAAAATGCATCCTCAAATTAGCCAACCAAAATTTGCGTCCAGACAACAAACAAAAACATTAGAAACTAAAAACAATAAAACATGTTTGTTTTACGTCGTAAGCTCGACGCCTTTACAATGCTTAGCTAGCAACTTCCTTCCTTCATGCCATGGTGATGCCTCGCCGCGCAAACCAAAAGCAAGTGTCCTAACCAAACACTTAAACAAACGTTAATATACAAGTATCAGTATAACAAGTGAAAATATACAATATATACGATATCTACAAAACTCAAAAACAAAGAAACTATCGCAATACGATCCAATATCAAAACCAATCCCCAACAACGGCGCCATTTTGTTGGTTGCAGAATAACGGCAAGCAGCAAAAATATTTATTTTCGGAAGAATTCCCTCTGGGATTTATGTCGTGTCCACAGAGATCGGTTCGAGGGAAAGAATGATGTTCGACAGTCTCTCGCGTTTATGAGTTTGGGTTTAAATGCTTTCAAATAAGAAAACAGAAAAGTAAATATCAACATAAAAAGAATTCATTCTTCAGAGAGAAGAAACTTATCCGACATGCACACAATTCACTCCTCACAAACTTAAACTTACCGACCAGTTATACTCAACCTACAATACTCCTCAATATCACCCAACATTGCTCGCAACAAAGGTTATGTCTAACGCAAAGTTGAGAGAACAACCGTGCTACCATCGTTGACACTCTCGCACTCGACTCAAGACACGGATGGCATTAAGTTCTGACGCCTATTGAAGATTGTTAGCTCTAAATCTATCTCTAGCATCCAGAAACTAACAGATAATCATCCCTAATCGAAGTTCGCGATGTTTATCTCTAACACAACAAAAACTCCGGGCATAAAGCAAAAATCAGAGACAATCACCAATAAAGATTTGTAAAGCAGATTTCATACAACGCCATGGGCGACAAATATACATGAGATCATAGTAAATACATATACGCAACCCAACAAAGAAGAAAAACACAAAGAAGTAAAGAAATGAACCAAATATCTCGTGGATTATCAGAGTCGATTGACGATCAATCCACTCTGGTTCATCCGTGTGCAAGCTTCCAAGTTGTTTTCTAGCTACCTCTACCAAAGAATGAGGTTTATGAAGTTGGGAGAGCAAAAATCACCCCCAAACAACATCCTAACAAAAATGAAGTAAAATGAACTAAATACAAAATTTTGTCTCAAACGCACCGCCCGGCGGAAGAATGGCTTCGCCCGGCGGAGCAGTTTATTACTCTCACACCAGCTGCGTACTTGGACAGCCTGGCAACAAATATCTAGTTTCGCCCGGCGGTAAAAGCATCGCCCGACGAAAGCTCAAAAACTTGGAATGCTACTGGAATTTCCTTATTTCCTTACACCCCTGCTTCGCCCAGCGAAAGGCAGTATCGCCCGACAGAAAAAGCATCTTCCGACGGAGCATGACAGTCAGTAATTCTTCTGGTGTAACTCGCCCAACAAAAGGTAGTATCGCCCAGCGACACTAGCTTCGCCCAGCGAAATCAGGCTGACTGCACTTATTTATTATGGCTTCCAACTTCTATACAATGGCTTTCTTTCTTTGCCTTCTTCCTTTTATTGATCCAAATGGTACATTCTGGAGCTTTTATTACTCATTTCTCCAACAATGCTTAATTACCTACAAAATAAATGGAAAACTATTAATCGTTACAAAAATGCATCAAAAACACAAGTATACACTAAAATGTAAAGTAAACTTATTTATAAACAAATCGGGGTTTATTCGAACGATATTAACCAAGAAGTATCGATAAGTGCAACAAAACTTATATACAAAAATAGTTACATTTAGCACTTATCACTTTGCAGGCGCAGTCAGAAAGAGAAAGGAAAGGCAAAGGAAGTTGGAATGACAATAAAGGTAGAGGAGGCAACAACAATTCGACTGGTTGAAATCAGCAGGAAGGAAACTGGTCGAATCAGAGAAAACCCTGGAACAAAGGTAACCAAAGAGGTGGTGTTGCAGGTAGAGGAAGATTTAGTGGTAAAAAACCTGAAAAAAGTCACATTCGGTGTTTCAATTGTCAGAAGTATGATCACTATTTTAGTGATTGTCCAGAAAAGAAGAAGAATCAAGAAACTGATGCAAAGCTGGCGAAACATCAAGAAAAGTCACATTCGGAGGCCAAATACACTACTTGGCTGTCCAATCTTGTACTTGTAAAGAAATCAAATGGAAAATGGTGCATGTGTGTTGACTATACCAATCTCAATAGGGTCTACCCTAAAGACGCATATCCCCTCCCCAACATAGACAAATTGGTTGATAATTCTGCTGGTTTTAAATTATTATCTTTCATGGACGTGTATTCGGGCTATAACCAAATACCCATGGTCAAAAGCAACAAAAGATACACAACTTTCACGACCGAATCGGGCAACTATTACTACAACGTAATGCCCTTCGGCTTGAAAAACGCTGGCACTACCTACCAAAGAATGATGAACAAAGTCTTCTGAGGAGAAATTGGGGATATGCTCGAAGTCTACATGAACGACATGATCGTGAAATCCCACGAGGAATCCGATCACACGCTCCACCTGAAAAAAGTCTTTGAGCAAGCCAGGAAGTACAGGATGCGCTTCAACCCGGAGAAGTGCACGTTCGGGGTGCGAGCGGGCAAGCTCCTCAGCTTCTACCTAACAGAACGAGGAATTGAAGCTAACTCCAACAAGTACAGAGCCTTCTCCGAGTTCCCTACGCCTAACTCAAAGAAGTCCATCCAATCCCTAAACGGGATGCTCGCTTTGCTGTCCCGTTTTGTGGCAAAATCTGCTCAGCACGCACTCCACTTTTTCAAATTCCTCCACCTGAAACAAGCATTGTCGGAACCACCGGTCCTCTCCTGGCCAGATAACGGGGAGACCCTCTAATTCTATCTCGCCGTCGCTGCCGAAGCCATCAGCGCCACCCTTATTCTTGAGACCCCTAATGGGCAGAAGCCTATATACTTCACGAGTAAGGCACTGCAAGGACCGGAGCTTAGATACTAGCAGATTGAAAAGGTGGCTCTGGCCCTCATCAACGATGCAAAGAGGCTAAGGCACCACTTCCTAGCCCACACAATTGTGGTGCACACGAACCAGCCCATGAAGCAACTATTGGGCTGCCCGAACATGGCCGACAGAATGCACAAATTATCGCAGGAACTATTCGAGTTCGACATCCAGTACGAGAGTAGGAAATTCCTCAAAGCTCGGGCACTGGCCGACTTTATGTAAGATATGACCTTGCCCGAATCCCCGACTTGCGGAGCTCGCAAGTGGACAATTTTCGTCGATGGGGCATCCAGCTCAGCAAGGAGCGGAGCGGACATCATCCTTGAAAACAAAGAAGGTATCCTCGTAGAAGTCTCGCTTACCCTATCTTTCCCCACTTCCAAAAATCAAGCAGAGTATGAGGCCTTCCTCGTAGGTCTATGCCTCGTCGAAGACCTGGGAGCCGAGGAAGTCTTTATCTGCACAGATTCTCAACTCGTGGCCCTCCAAGTTCGGGGAGAGTATCAGGCCAAGAACGACAACCTATCTGAATACTTGACCTTGGTCAAGAAAAAGATGGCGAAGTTCACGACGGTGGAGGTAAAGCATGTTCCCCGCGAACAAAATGTTTGGGCAGATGTTTTTTCAAATCTGGCGAGCAAGAAAAAGAAGGGCGGAAACAAATCCGTCATCCAGGAGGTACTTCCTCGACCTAGAATTGAGAAAACTTCCACGACCCTCGACGTGCATGTCATTGGCGACAACAAGTGCTGGATGACCCCTGTCTACGACTACCTCGCCAAGGACGAACTACCGTCCGACCCAAAGGAAGCCAGCATAGTCAAGAGCAGAACCTGCTCCTATGTCCTGGTCGAAAATAAGCTCTACAGGCGAGGGTTCTTAATACCTCTCCTCAAATGCATCGAGAAAGAGATGGTCGCCTACGTCCTGCACGAGATCAACGAGGGGATCAATGCCTAGCATCTCGGGGGAAGATCCCTCGCCAAGAAAGCCCTACGAGCAGGACATTACTGGCCGACCATGTAGCATGACGCGAAGGAGCATGTTAAAAAATGTGACAAATGCCAACGGCACGGGGACATGCACTTGGCACCGCCCAATGAGCTCAAAGCAATGTCCTCCCCGTGGCCCTTCGTATGGTGGGGCCTAAACATCCTAGGACCATTCGTCATGGGGTCAAATCAGAACAAATATCTACTAGTAGGCGTGGACTACTTTACAAAGTGGATCGAAGCAGAGGCTCTGGCCAAAATAACGGCCCACAATATACTCCGCTTCTACAAGCGAAATATCCTTGCTCGCTTCGGCATCCCCCAAGCGATTGTCACCGATAATGGGACTCAGTTCACGGACAAAAAATTCCAAGAGTTCGTCGCCCAACTGGGCACCAAACAACACTTTGCGTCCGTCGAACACCCGCAAACGAACGGGCCAGCTAAAGCAGCCAACAGGGTAATCCTACGAGGTCTCAAACGGAGACTAGACGAAACCAAGAAACAATGGGTCGAGGAGCTGCACAGTGTGCTCTGGGTCTACAGTACTACGCCCCACTCTTCGACCGGGGAAACCCTTTTTTGTTTAGCATACGGGACTGAGGCAATAATCCTCATCGAGATTCATGTGCCCTCCCTGCGGACTGAAGTTCCCCTGGACGAGGAGAACAACAGCGAGGCACTAAGGGAGGTGATCGATCTCGTTGAGGAGGTCCGATCAGGAGCATCCCTCCGCAAGGTCTCGTTAAAACAAAAAATCGCAATTAGGCATAACTCCAAAGTCATACGACGAGACTTCCAAGTAGGTAGTCTCTTTCTAAGGAGAAATCACAAAGATTTCCATGAAGGCAAACTCGCCGCAAACTGGGAAGGACCCTATCGTGTTCGAGCAAAAACAGAGAATGGGCCTACTACCTAGAACATCACAACAGGGAAAAACTCACTCGACCATGAAACGTAAAAAAGCAAAAACAATATTATAGTTAAGGCCTTGACTGTCGGAATGTTCCGTCGACACGACGAGAATAACGTATCAACCATAAGTGCGCGCCCAGGTACAAGCGCTACATACTAAAATAAATCAAGGCAGGCTTTTGCTCAGGAACGAGCAAAACCCATTCCCGACAGCGGTCCCTCGACCGAGCCCTCCGTCGTTAAAGTACCACGAAAGGCAGAACACCCAGCTCGTGATGGGAAGTTCACGCCGCGAACTCAGGCCACAAATGCGACCTGAGCTCCGCTCTCATTGTAACGCCCCAAATTTCGTAGAATATTTATTTAATATATTTAAATATTATATTCGTGGATTTCTGTGAATTTTGGTGTTTCGTGTCAATGTCGGTGATTTTGTGAAGTTTTGGGTATTTTAATTAAATAATAGTATATAATATGAATATATTTGTATTATTATTTATTTTAAATAATATTAGAGGAATTAAGGGTAAAGTGGACAATTGAGGAGAATAAGTGAGGGTTTAATGGGAATAGCACATTTAGGGGTATTTTTAGAGAGAATAGTGAAAGGAACTCATTATTCGTATTATTTTGAGGAAGAGACAAAGGTGCTCTAAAGAACAAGTGAGAAGGAGGCTAGGGCATAGAAGAATTCCGGCAAAACTTCAAGAGAGGTCGAAGGAGACAATATTCTAATGTATGGGGAGTATCACCTTGCAATATTTTGATATAAAGATTAGGTGTTAGTGGGTAATTGGGGTTTTGGGGGAAAACCTAGGAATTGGAGGTTAGAGATGACGGATTTTGATGATTTGCTATGTGATGATTGTTGTTATTGATGTATATGTGATAGTTATAGGTTATAATAACATAATCTGTGGAAATTTGAGGATAAAACCTGGTTTAGGGGTGTTGAATCGCAGATGGAGCAGTGCTGTTATCGCAGGGTTTTTCTGCCCAAATCGCATAGCCCGCTTAGCGCGGCCTAGCGCGTTTAGCGCGGTCTGGAGAAATTTCGCCTCTTCGAGGCAGTGAGTAGCGCACTAAGTGTGGGAGGGGCGCGCTTAGCGCGACCTGGGACTGGAAAACACTATTTTTATTGACTTAAAATTCATGGAAAATAACTGTTTTATATTATATTAATGTTGTGATGATGCTGTAAGTTACTGCTATGTGTTAATGCGTTATATGATGAATATGAGATTATGATATTGTGATGTTTTTATGAATAATTGATGATCCAATTTACTATGAGTTTTATTGATGATCACAAACCGTTGAGATATGATTAATTGATGATATGAATTACCATGATGTATAACAACGTTATGAGCTGTGTATATATGTGATGTTTTGAGGAACAATTGATGATGTGAATTGCTATGAGATATGTTGATGATTTAATGACGATGATACATGACTATTTTGATGTGAATTACCTTGAGTTATATTGATGATTACGAGATGCTGATTAATGATGATTTGATGACGTCTTTGATGTTATGACGAAAATGTGAGTTTGATGGATGATGATGCACGTAATGACTTTTGTTGATAATGATAATTAGGACGTTGTGCATCATGCATTCATAGCATTTAGACTTCGGTCTATTGATGATGTTAGGGCTTCGGTCCAGTGGTGGCTTCAATCCCATTGTGTGGATTGAGGTGTTTATGACGTGCTCCCTTGTAGTGGGTTGATGGCCTAGTGTCCATTATTATGACGATTTGGTACCACATGCATTTTTATGATGTTGCATTTCATTCTTGGTGGAATTGCATGATCACATATGAATGATATTGGTGATGTGATGTTTGTATGATGTTTTGGATGAGTCGCTGTAGTATTGGATAAAAACAACTGTTGCCCTGTTAGTGTCTTTTCTTTATATGATTTATATTGAATTGTGATTACTCACCCTGCCTGTTTGAATGTTGCCTCCACGTGGGTAACGTGCAGGTGATCAGGTTTAGCCGTGGATGCTTTCGAGGACTTGAAGTTATTTGCTTTTGGTCGATTTAGAGGGTCTTGCTCTGATAGTGTAACATCGGGTTGGGGTCCTTTGAGTCGAACTATGTTGTTCCCTTATTTTGTTGTCGTTTGATGATGTGGTTTTATTTTTTATTATTTCGACGTTTGTTGAAAACCTATTAATTGAGAATTTAGAGTTCCGCTGCCATGTGAAGGCTTTTTGTGAAATTTTGAGGAAAACCCTTTTGTTTACAGGGTAATTGTGTTATTTTGATTTAATGAGAAATGTGCACCCTTCGAGGGAATTTTTATGCTTTACTCTGATAATTGAGTTGTTTCTGCTGCAACATTATTTAGGGGTAGAAAAGGGTGTTACATTAGTGGTATCAAAGCCTGGTTGGTCAGTCCGGCCAGGTTTTTACTTGATGTTTGTCCCTGTCAGTCGACGAGTGTGTGTACACTGTCGATGTTTTAGTTCTTCTAACCTTGTTGGTGGTGTACAGGATGGCTGGAAGAAATGATTGTGCAATTGCTAATGCGTTGGAATCGGTTGCTAATGTGGTGGCGCAGCTAAATCCAATTGGTAGAGCTCCTGATGATTTTCGTGCTTTGGGGAAGTTTCAAAGGAACAATCCACCGACTTTTGTGGGTACACATGATCCAGAAAGTGCACACAAGTGGCTGAAGGCGATCGAGAAGATCTTCCAGGAGATGGGGTATTCTGATGAGCAACAGGTTCAGTTTGGAACGTATATGCTGGAAGAAGAGGCTGAGGACTGGTGGGATAACACCCGTCAGAGGCTTACTGATGTTAGCACTGTGATAACTTGGGATGTGTTTAAGCAGGAGTTTCTAGGCAAGTATTTCCCAGAGGATGCTCGTGGCAAGAGAGAAGTGGAATTCCTTGAGCTGAAGAAAGGAGATATGACTGTGGCAGAGTATGCCGCGAAGTTTGAGGCTTTGGTGAAGTTCTGCCTGCACTACAATCGTGATGATGCAGAGATGTCTAAGTGTCTCAAGTTCGAGAATGGGCCGAGACCAGAGATTAAGCAGTGTATTGGGTATCAGCAGATCCACAGGTATGCTGAGTTGGTTGACAAGAGCAGGATCTACGATGAGGACAGCCGAGCTCGATCTGCTCACTATAAGTAGTTGAGTAAGAAGAAAGGGCAGTATAGGGGTAAGCCTTATACAACTTCAGTTGACAAAGTGAAGCAGAAGGCTTCAGATGAGAAAAAGACAAGTGGGGGAGCCGCTCCCGCTTCTGGAAAGTGCCATAAGTGTGGCGAGCAAGGTCACCGTACTGATGCGTGTACCAACAATGTGGTGAGGTGCTATCGATGTGGTAAGAAGGGGCATAGAGCTACTGACTGCAAAGATGAGGGTCCAACCTATTTCAATTGTGGTGCGAAAGGTCATATCAGTACTCAATGTCAGAAGCCGAAGAAGACTGCGACTGCTTCTCAGACCAGTGGGAGAGTGTTTGCCTTGAGTGGTGCAGAGGCGCCAGAGAAGTACAACCTGATTCGAGGTACTTGTTTTATTAATAATATCGAGTTCGTTGCTATTATTGATACTGGTGCTACTCATTATTTTATCTCGCTTGAATGTGCTAATAGATTGGGTTTGAAGTTATCTGATATGAATTGTAATATGGTAATAGAAACTCCAGCTAATGGTTCTGTTACTACTACCCTTGTGTGTTTGAGATGTCCTATGACGATTTTTGAGAAGAACTTTGTGATGGATTTGGTGTGCCTACCCTTGCACCAAATTGACGTGATCTTTGGGATAAACTGGTTGGAGTTCAACCGGATTCATATCAATTGTTATAACAAGGCTGTAGAGTTTCCTGAGATTGATGATAGTGGGGAGTTGATGTTCTTGTCTGCTAAACAAGTAGGCAAACTTCAAGAAGACGAAGCTTTGGTGTTTACAATGTTTGCATCGTTGCAAATTGATCGCGAAGCTGAGAGTGTGGAGTTGCCTGTTGTCTGTGAATTCCCAGATGTGTTTCCAGATGACATCAGTGGTTTGCCTCCAGAGCGTGAGGTAGAGTTTGCAGTGGACTTAATACCAGGTACGAGTCCAGTGTCGATGGCTCCTTATCGGATGTCAGCTTCTGAGCTAAGTGAATTGAAGAAACAACTGGAAGAATTGCTTGAGAAGAGGTTTGTTCGACCAAGTGTTTCTCCGTGGGGTGCTCCTGTGTTACTAGTGAAGAAGAAAGATGGAAGTATGAGGTTGTGTGTTGATTATCGGCAGCTTAATAAAGTGACGATCAATAATAAGTATCCGCTACCAAGAATCGACGATTTGATGGATTAGCTAGTAGGTGCTTGTGTGTTCAGCAAGATTGATTTGAGGTCGAGTTATCATCAGATTCGAGTTAAGCCTGATGATATTCCGAAGACGGCTTTCAGGACAAGGTATGGACACTATGAGTACACTGTGATTCCGTTTGGTGTATCTAATGCACCTGGTGTGTTCATGGAGTATATGAATCGGATTTTTCATGAGTATTTGGATAAGTTTCTGGTGGTGTTTATTGATGACATCTTGATATATTCTAGATTTGAAGAAGAACATGCCGAGCATTTGAGGACTATGTTGCAAGTGTTGAAATAGAAGAAGTTGTATGCAAAGCTGTCGAAGTGTGAGTTTTGGTTGAAGGAACTGAGTTTCCTTGGCCATGTGATTCCAAGTGGTGGTGTTGTTGTTGATCCTTCTAAGATTGATACTGTGTTACAGTGGGAGACTCCGAAGTCTGCTACTGAGATACGAAGTTTTTTGGGATTAGCGGGTTACTACTGCAAGTTTATTGAAGGCTTTTCTAAGTTGGCATTACCTTTGACTCAGTTGACTCGAAAGGGTCAGACTTTTGTGTGGGATGTAGCTTGTGAATAAAGTTTTGTGGAATTAAAGAATAGATTAACTACAGCTTCAGTGTTGATTTTGCCTAATCCGAGTGAATCTTTTGTGGTGTATTGTGATGCATCGAAGATGGGTCTTGGTGGAGTATTGATGCAAAATGGACAAGTAGTTGCTTATGCTTCGAGACAATTGTGAGTTCATGAGAGGAATTATCCTACGCATGACTTGGAATTGACCGTTGTGGTGTTTGTGTTGAAGATTTGGAGACATTATCTGTTTGGCTCTAAATTTGAAGTGTTCAGCGATCATAAAAGTCTGAAGTACTTATTTGATCAGAAGGAATTGAATATGAGGCAGAGAAGGTGGTTAGAGCTGTTGAAGGATTTTGATTTTGATTTGAGTTATCATCCAGGCAAAGAAAATGTAGTGGCCGATGCGTTGAGCAGAAAGTCATTGCATATGTCGATGCTTATGGTGAAAGAGTTGGAACTAATTGAGCAATTCAGAGATTTCAGTCTGGTATGTGAAGAGACTCCTGACAGTGTGAAGTTGGGAATGTTGAAGTTGACTAGTAGTATTCTGGAAGAAATCAAAGCGGGACAGCAATCTGATTTAAAGTTGGTTGACCAATTGACTTTGATTAACCAAGGTAACGGAGGTGATTTCCGGATTGACGAGAATGGTGTAATGATGTTCAGAGACAGGGTGTGTGTTCCAGATGTTCCAGATATTAAGAAGAGCATTCTTGAAGAAGGACACCGAAGTAGGTTGAGCATTCATCCCGGTGCTACGAAGATGTACCAAGATTTAAAAAAGTTGTTTTGGTGGCCAGGTATGAAGAAGGATGTTGCGGAGTTTGTTTATGCGTGTTTGACTTGTCAGAAGTCGAAGGTTGAGCATCAGAAGCCTTTAGGTATGATGCAGCCGTTGAGGATTCCAGAATGGAAATGGGATAGTATTTCCACGAATTTTGTGGTGGGATTGCCGAAGACTGCTAAGGGAAATGATTCAATTTGGGTGATCGTGGATAGATTAACTAAGTCAGCTCATTTCTTGCCGATGAAGATTAATTATTCTATGCAGAAGTTAGTCGAGATGTATATTGAAGAAATTGTGAAGTTACATGGGGTACCTTCGAGTATTGTGTCGGATAGAGATCCGAGATTTACATCGAGGTTTTGGAAGAGTTTGCAAGATGCGTTGGGCACAGAGTTGAGAATGAGTTCTGCCTACCATCCGCAGACGTACGGTCAGACAGAAAGGACGATCCAATCTTTAGAGGATTTTCTAAGGGCTTGTGTGTTGGATCATGGAGGATCGTGGGATAGCCATTTGCCGTTGATTAAGTTCACGTACAATAATAGTTTTCATGCTAGTATTGGAATGGCGCCCTACGAAGCTTTGTATGGGAGAAGGTGTAGGACTCCTTTGTGTTGGTATGAGTCGGGCGAGAGTGCTGTACTCGGACCTAAAATTGTGCAAGAGATGACTGAGAAGATTAAGAAGATCCAAGAGAGGATGAAAGCTTCGCAGAGTCGTCAGAAGAGTTACCATGATAAGAGGAGGAAAGCACTTGAATTCCAAGAGGGAGATCACGTGTTTTTGAGGGTGACGCCAGTGACTGGTGTGGGTCGAGCTTTGAAGTCTAGGAAGCTCACTCCACGTTTTGTTGGTCTATATCAGATATCACAGAGGATAGGAGGGGTAGCCTATCGAATTGCTTTACCGCTGTCACTTGCGAATTTGCATGACGTGTTCCATGTGTCTCAGTTAAGGAAGTACGTTCCGGATCCGTCGCATGTGATTCAAATGGATGATGTACAAGTAAGGGATAATCTGACTGTGGAAGCGTTACCGGTGCGTGTTGATGGTCGAGAGATGAAGCAACTGTGGGGTAAAGGCATAACTTTGGTAAAGGTGTTGTGGGGTGGACCAGCTGGCGAAAGTTGGACATGGGAACGGGAAGATTAGATGAGGGAGTCGTATCCGACTCTGTTTCCTTGAGGTAATTTTCGAGGGCGAAAATTCTTTAAGTGGGGGAGAGTTGTAACGCCCCAAATTTCGTAGAATATTTATTTAATTTATTTAAATATTATATTCGTGGATTTCTGTGAATTTTGGTGTTTCGTGTCGATGTCGGTGAGTTTGTGAAGTTTTGGGTATTTTAATTAAATAATAGTATATAATATGAATATATTTGTATTATTATTTATTTTAAATAATATTAGAGGAATTAAGGGTAAAGTGGACAATTGAGGAGAATAAGTGAGGGTTTAATGGGAAGAGCACATTTAGGGGTATTTTAAGAGAGAATAGTGAAAGGAACTCATTATTCGTATTATTTTGAGGAAGAGGCAAAGGTGCTCTGAAGAACAAGTGAGAAGGAGGCTAGGGCATAGAAGAATTCCGGCGAAACTTCAAGAGAGGTCGAAGGAGATAATATTCTAAGGTATGCGGAGTATCACCTTGCAATATTTTGATATAAAGATTAGGTGTTAATGGGTAATTGGGGTTTTGGGGGAAAACCTAGGAATTGGAGGTTAGAGATGATGGATTTTGATGATTTGCTATGTGATGATTGTTGTTATTGATGCATATGTGATAGTTATAGGTTATAATAACATAATCTATGGAAATTTGAGGATAAAACCTGGTTTAGGGGTGTTGAATCGCAGATGGAGAAGTGTTGTTATCGCAGGGTTTTTCTGCCCAAATCGCAGAGCCCGCTTAGCACGGCCTAGCGCTCTTAGCGCGGTCTGGAGAAATTTCGCCTCTTCGAGGCAGTGAGTAGCACGCTTAGCGCGGGAGGGGCGCGCTTAGCGCGACCTGGGACTGAAAAACACTATTTTTATTGACTTAAAATTCATGGAAAATATCTGTTTTATATTATATTAATGATGTGATGATGCTGTAAGTTGATGCTATGTGTTAACGCGTTATATGATGAATATGAGATTATGATATTGTGATGTTTTTATGAATAATTGATGATCCAATTTACTATGAGTTTTATTGATGATCACGAACCGTTGAGATATGATTAATTGATGATATGAATTACCATGATGTATAACGACGTTATGAGCTGTGTATATATGTGATGTTTTGAGGAACAATTGATGATGTGAATTGATATGAGATATGCTGATGATTTTATGATGATGATACATGACTATTTTGATGTGATTTACCTTGAGTTATATTGATGATTACGAGATGCTGATTAATGATGATTTGATGACGTCTTTGATGATATGACGAAAATGTGAGTTTGATGGATGATGATGCACGTAATGACTTTTGTTGATAATGATAATTAGGACGTTGTGCATCATGCATTCATAGCATTTAGACTTCGGTCTATTGATGATGTTAGGGCTTCGGTCCAGTGGTGGCTTCAATCCCATTGTGTGGATTAAGGTGTTTATGACGTGCTCCTTGTGGAGGGTTGATGGCCTAGTGTCCATAATTATGACGATTTGGTACCACATGCATTTTTATGATGTTGCATTTCATTCTTGGTGGCATTGCATGATCGCATATGAGTGATATTGGTGATGTGATGTTTGTATGATGTTTTGGGTGAGTCGCTGTAGTATTGGATAAAAACAATTGTTGCCCTGTTAGTGTCTTTTCTTTATATAATTTATATTGAATTGTGATTACTCACCCTGCCCGTTTGAATGTTGACTCCACGTGGGTAACGTGCATGTGATCAGGTTTAGCCGTGGACGATTTCAAGGACTTGAAGTTATTTTCTTTTGGTCGATTTAGAGGATCTTGCTCTGATAGTGTAACATCGGGTTGGGGTCCTTTGAGTCGAACTATGTTGTTCCCTTATTTTGTTGTCGTTCGATGATGTGGTTTTATTTTTTATTATTACGACGTTTGTTGAAAACCTTTTAATTGAGAATTTTGTGTTCCGCTGCCATGTGAAGGCTTTTTGTGAAATTTTGAGGAAAACCCTTTTGTTTACAGGGTAATTATGTTATTTTGATTTAATGAGAAATGTGCACCCTTCGAGGGAATTTTTATGCTTTACTCTGATAATTGAGTTGTTTCTGCTGCAACATTATTTGGGGGTAGAAAAGGGTGTTACACTCATCCCCGGAAGCTGCCCAGGCCTTTCTACTAGTTTCCCTCACTATCGAACACAACTTATCGAGCAAACCCTGAAATAATAAAAATCATTCACTAAAATGGCCCATACAACAGGCACGAGTATCGAGCAGCGTCTTGACACTTATCAAAAATAAAGCAAAGTAAAAACATGCAAACCATACACAAACGACGACCATGGCCGAGAATAAATATTGTCATAAAAAATGGCCATAAGGACCACGGTTGTGTTTGTTACAATACAAAGGGGCCAAGCCCCATACAAAAGATAAATTACAAAAACACGGAACGCATGCCGAAAGTGCAATAAAAAGAAAATCAGTCGGCTGTCGACTGAGGCTCTTCACGGGAAGACTGCTCCTGCTCCTCGCTGAATCAAAGGAAGTCAGGGATGACGATTTTGCCAACCACCACACTGTGGAGAAATCTGGTCCCCTCGGTGGACAGTTCGACCTCGGAGTTCACGATCCTCAGCTGCTCCACAGTATTGTTGAAAGCATCCTCGGCGATACCCACACAGTCATCCTCTGCCTGGCTGATATGAGCAACAAGCTCAGCTCGAGTCATCAGACTCTTCACTTCATCGCTTTCATCCTCGGCAGGAGCAGCGGCGACCCTCAATGACTCGACCAGGTCCTCGGCGGCCAGGGTATCCTTCTCCCCGGTGACCTTGGCCAGCTCGTCCTTGTACTTTTTCACCGCCTCTTCGGTGGCCCTAGCCTGCTCCTCCTGGGACTTCTTCAGTTTCTCCTCCAGAGCCGCATTTACGGCCTGAGCCTTCTTCAGCTCTGCCTCTTAGAGGGACCCCTCCTCGGTGTACACCACCGCCATTTCCAGGACCCTTATATAGAGTTGTCAAAATGGGCTACCCAGCCCTAAACGGGTCGACCCTGATGGGCTCGGGCTTTTTAGGGTTGGGCCAAAAAAGCCATTTCTAATATGGGCTCGAAAATTACTACTCAAGCCCGACCCAAGATGGGCTTTGGGCTACCCGGCCCTAAATGGTTTTTTTAATAAAAAATTAAAATAAAAATGACATGATATTTATTATAAAGAAAGTTAAAAATTATATTATTTTAAACATAATACATTTGTATGATACATTTTAAGTACTATATTATCTTTTATCAATACTATAATGTGTTTTTAAATACAATACATGTCTAAATTGTATAAAATAATACTCGAATATTTAACATAAGAGAAACTAATAGAATACGAGAAAATAGTATTGATTATATTAATGTATAATATCTAAAAGAGAAAGTTTGAATAGAATATATATAAAATTTAGTGAAGTGAGAAAAATCAATGTGTTATTTTGGAGTAAGATAATATAAGTATTAGTATAATTTTTTTAAAATTTATAGTGATATGGGCCTAATGGGCTACCCACGGCCCATATGGGCTAGCCCTACTGGGTAGTGGACTTTTTAGGGCTGGGCTAAAAAGGCCCTGAAAAATATGGGCTCTACTTTTAAGGCCCAAGCCCTATGATTCTTCGAGCCTGGCAGGCCGACCCATGTAGGCTAGCCCATTTTGACGGATCTACCTTATGAAGGCAGCAACATCTTGAGCCTGCGTCGTCCACTTGCTCAGACGATCCATCTCCTCGAGCTTCAAAGACTCCGACCAATGGAGTACAAGAGAAGAGCCCTCAAAGAAATTCCTGTTGTGGAAACAGGGAGGCAGCTCGAATTTACTCTTCTCCCCTTCGTGGGTAAGGTCCAGAATCTCACCTATTCGAAGGCGCTTGGGCCTTGAGGTTATTGGCACCGGGGATGTCTAGGTGGCAGATGGTGTGGACGAGGAGGTCCCCGAGCCCGTCTGTGGAGGAGGCACTTGCTCGCTGAGGCGGCTCTTCCCAATCTTCTGGCCCCCCTTGAGCCTTGCATGGGCACTCTTCACCATTTGCTCCTGGGCAGAAGACATTTTGTAACACCCTTTTCTACCCCGAATAATTTTGTAGCAGAAACAACTTAAATAATCAGAGTAAGGCATAAAATTTTCCCTCAAAGGGTGCACATTTCTCATTAAGTCAAAATAACACACTTGCCCTGTAAACAAAGGGATTTTTCCTCAAAATAACTCAAAAGCCTTCACATGGCAGCGGAACTCAAAATTCTCAATTAAAAGGTTTTCAATAAACATCATAATAATCAAAATAAAACCATATCGTCAAATAACAACAAAAATAAGGAAACAACATAGTTCGACTCAAAGGACCCCAACCCGATGTTACACTATCAGAGCAAGACCCTCTAAATCGGCCAAAAGCAAACAACTTCAAGTCCTCGAAAGAATCCACAGCTAAACCTGATCACCTGCACGTTACCCACGTGGAGGCAACATTCAAACAGGCAGGGTGAGTAATCACAATTCATCAAATGCATCAATGCCACATAAGATGCAATGCATAACAAGACTCATGCATGTGGTACCAATCGTCACAAAGGATGGACACCAGGCCATCAACCCTCCAAAGATCCCCGTCAATAGGATCGATCCCATAATCGGAACCGGAGCACGTCATAATTACCTCATATCCTCACAATGGGAATGAAGCGTCGTCACGGAGTATGCATATGAATGTATGATACACAAACGTCAATAATTCATCATCATCATGTAAACATCATTATGTGCATCATCATTCATAAATTCTTCATAAATTCATATCATCATATATTCATCGAAACATCACAAACCAGCACCTCAATATCATCAAGAACATCATGGTAAATCATCATAAATATCACAGCATCAAACACCAGAACGACAGAGCACAGAAAGCAGAATTTTCACAAAACAACAGTTGTTCGCTCCAGGGTTCGCCTAGCAAACCTGTTCGCTGCGGCCTTCGCCTAGCGAAGCCGCCAGCGAACCCCACAGATCCCACACTCAACACCAGAAACCCCACCATCTGTCACGCTCGCTAGTTTGTTCGCTTAGCGAACCTACTCGTTGTTCCCTTCGCCTAACGAGGCTTCCAGCGAATCACTCCCTCTACTCCAGAATCACCTCTGTACTCACACTCACAATATCGCGCATTCGCTGCGCTGCTCGCCTAGCGAGCCCTGGCGAACATTCACCTAGCGAAGCAATGGTTCGCCTAACGAACCTGCAATTACAGCAAATCGCTGCTACGCATCAGTAGCTCCCAAACCTCCAAGGTACCTGCGATTACAACCCCAATTAACCGAAAAACATCCCTATAACAGTTCTAATACATCACAGAATTTAAAGTCCTAAAACCTATGTTTGTTAGGTCGATTCAGGACCCTACAGGAAACCTTAATTTCTCTTAAACCTTCAAAACTCTCAAGCTTCATATAAACTCATAAATCCTTCACCACAGGGTTAAAACTACAGCAACGGGGAAGTCTGCCCCAAAGGTCTATTTTACCGATTAAATTCGACTCTTATCAATTGTTCTCACAGAATACCCTCAAAGTCATCAGTTTACCTCAAAACCCATAAACCCTCAAAACCCCAAAATCCCCAACATCCACTTTAATCATTCGAATCCTATAATGAAAACAATAAAAGGCAATTACTCCCCATACCTTAGATTGTCGATCCGATGAGTTCTCTCTTGAGCCTTTGGAAACCTTCACGAAAATCCTCGCCTTCTCCCTTTTTCCTCAGAGCTCTGCACTTTCTCCTTATTTTCACGATCTCCACAAATGAATCCTAATTCTCCTCAATTCCTCTTTTTTGGTTAATTTAACTCTTGGGCCTCAAAATTGGGCTTTCTCCATAATACCCTCACTAATACTCCTAAAATGTCCATCTTACCCTCAATTCCTCTAATATTATTTTAAATCAATAATAATACTAATATATTCATATTATATACTATTATTTAATTAAAATAACCAAAACTTCACCAAAAATACCGACATCGACATCAACCACCAAAAATCACAGAAAACCACGAATATAATATTTAAATAAATTAAATAAATATTTCTCATAAATTTCGGATGCTACAACTCTCCCCCACTTAAAGAATTTTCGCCCTCGATAATTACCTCAAGGAAATAGAGTCGGATACGACTCCCTCATCTGATCTTTGCGTTCCCAAGTCCAACTTTCGCCAGCTGGTCTACCCCACAACACTTTCACCAAAGTTATGTCTTTACCCCGTAATTGCTTCATCTCTCGACCGTCGACACGCACAGGCAATGCTTCCACAGTCAGATTATCCCTCACTTGTACATCATCCATCTGAATCACATGCGACGGATCCGGAATGTACTTCCTCAACTGAGACACATGGAACACATCATGCAAATTCGCAAGTGACGGCGGTAAAGCAATTCGATAGGCTACCTCTCCCATCCTCTGCGATATCTGGTATGGACCAACAAAACGTGGAGTGAGCTTCCTAGAATTCAAAGCACGACCCACACCAGTCACTGGCGTCACCCTCAAAAACACGTGATCTCCCTCTTGGAATTCAAGTGCTTTCCTCCTCTTATCATGGTAGCTCTTCTGACGACTCTGCGAAGCTTTCATCCTTTCTCGTATCTTCCTAATCTTCTCAGTCGTCTCTTGCACAATTTCAGGTCCGATTACAGCACTCTCGCCCGATTCATACCAACACAAAGAAGTCTTACACCTTCTCCCATACAAAGCTTCGTAGGGCGCCATTCCAATACTAGCATGAAAACTATTATTGTACGTGAACTCAATCAACGGAAAATGGATATCCCACGATCCTCCATGATCCAACACACAAGCCCTCAGCAAATCCTCTAATGATTGGATCGTCCTTTCTGTCTGACCATCCGTCTGGGGATGATAGGCAGAACTCATCCTCAACTTGGTACCCAACACATCTTGCAAACTCTTCCAGAGCCTCGATGTAAACCTCAGATCTCTATCCGACACAATACTCGAAGGTACCCCATGTAACTTCACAATCTCCTCAATATACATCTCGGCTAGCTTCTGCATGGAATGATTAATCTTCATTGGTAAGAAATGAGCCGACTTAGTTAATCTATCCACGATCACCCAAATTGAATCATTTCCCTTAGCAGTCTTCGGCAACCCTACCACAAATCCATGGAAATACTATCTCATTTCCATTCTGGAATCCTCAATGGCTGCATCATACCTAAAGGCTTCTGATGCTCAACTTTCAACTTCTGACAAGTCAAACACGCATACACAAACTCTGCAACGTCCTTCTTCATACCTGGCCACCAAAACAACTTTTTCAAATCTTGGTACATCTTCGTAGCACCGGGATGAATACTCAACCTACTTCGATGTCCTTCTTCAAGAATGCTCTTCTTAATATCTGGAACATCTGGAACACACACCCTGTCTCTGAACATCATTACGCCATTCTCGTCAATTCAGAAGTCACCCCCGTTACCTTGGTTAATCAAAATTAATTGGTCAACCAACTTTAAATCAGATTGCTGTCCCACTCAGATTTCTTCCAGAATACTACTAGTCAACTTCAACATTCCCAATTTCACACTGTCAGGAGTCGCTTCACACACCAAACTCAAATCTCTGAATTGCTCAATTATCTCCAACTCTTTCACCATAACCATCGACATATGCAATGACTTTCTGCTCAACGCATCGGCCACTACATTTGCTTTGCCCGCATGATAACTCAAATCAAAATCAAAATCCTTCAATAGCTCTAACCACCTTCTCTGCCTCATATTCAATTCCTTTTGATTAAATAAGTATTTCAGACTTTTATGATCACTGAACACCTCAAATTTAGAGCCAAACAGATAATGTCTCCAAATTTTCAACACAAACACCACCGCGGCCAATTCCAAGTCATGCGTAGGATAATACCTCTCATGGACTCGCAATTATCTCGAAGCATAGACAACAACCTGCCCATTCTGCATCAACACTCCACCAAGACCCATCTTCGACGCATCACAATACACCACAAAAGATTCACTCGGATTAGGCAAAATAAACACTGGAGCAGTAGTCAATCTCTTCTTCAATTCCACAAAACTCTCTTCACAAGCTACATCCCACACAAAAGTCTGACCCTTTCGAGTCAACTGACTCAAAGGTAATGCCAACTTAGAAAAGCCTTCAATAAACTTGCGGTAGTAACCCGCTAATCCCCGAAAACTTCGTATCTCAGTCGTAGACTTCGGAGTCTCCCACTGTAACACGACATCAATCTTAGAAGAATCAACAGCAACACCACCACTTGAAATCACATGGCCAAGGAAACTCGCTTCCTTCAACCAAAACTCACACTTCGACAGCTTTGCATACAACTTCTTCTCTTTCAACACTTGCAACACAGTCCTCAAATGCTCGGCATGTTCTTCTTCAGATCTAGAATATATTAAGATATCATCGATAAACACTACCACAAACTTATCCAAATACTCATGGAAAATCCGATTCATATACTCCATGAACACACCAGGTGCATTGGATACACCAAACGGCATCACAGTGTATTCATAGTGTCCATATCTCGTTCTAAAAGCCGTCTTCGGAATATCATCAGGCTTAACTCGAATCTGGTGATAACCCGACCTCAAATCAATCTTGCTGAACACACAAGCACCTACTAGCTGATCCAACAAATCGTCAATTCTGAGAAGTGGATACTTATTCTTGATCGTCACTTTATTCAACTGCCGATAATCAACGCACAACCTCATACTTCCATCTTTCTTCTTCACTAACAACACAGGAGCACCCCACGGAGAAACACTTGGTCGAACAAACCTCTTCTCAAGCAATTCTCCCAACTATTTCTTCAATTCACTTAACTCAAAAGCTGACATCCGATAAGGAGCCATCGACACTGGACTCGTACCTGGTATTAAGTCCACTGCAAACTCTACTTCACGCTCTGGAGGCAAATCACTGACGTCATTTGGAAACACATCTTGAAATTCACAGACAACTGGCAACTCCACACTCGCAGCTTCCCGATCAATTTGCAATGATGCAAACATTGTAAACACCAAAGCTTCGTCTTCCACAAGTTCGTCTACTTTCTTAGCAGACAAGAACATCAACTCCCCACTATCACCAACCTCAGGAAACTCTACAGTCTTGTTATAACAATTGATATGAACACTGTTGAACTCCAACCAGTTCATTCCAAAGATCACGTCAATTTGGTGCAAGGGTAGGCACACCAAATCCATCACAAAGCTCTTCTCAAAAATCGTCACAGGACATCTCAAACACACAAGGATAGTAGTAACAGAACCATTAGCTGGAGTTTCTATTACCATATTCCCATTCATATCAGATAACTTCAAACCCAATCTATTAGCACATTCAAGCGAGATAAAAGAATGAGTAGCACCAGTATCAATAATAGCAACCAAATCGATATTATTAATAAAACAAGTACCTCGAATCAGGTTGTCCTTCTCTGGCGCCTCTGCACCACTCAAACCAAACACTCTGCCACTGGTCTGGGCAGAAGTAGCAGTCTTCTTTGGCTTCTGACATTGAGTATTGATATGACCTTTCTCACCATAATTGAAACAGGTTGGACCTTCATCTTTGCAGTCAGTAGCTCGATGACCTTTCTTACCGCATCTATAGCACCTCAGCACATTATTGGTGCACACATCAGCACAGTGACCTTGCTCGCCACACTTATGACACTTTCCAGAAGCGGGAGCTGCTCCCCACTTGACTTTTTCCTCTCTGAAGCCTTCTGCTTGCCTTTGTCAGCTGAAGTTGTATAAGGCTTACCCCTATACTGCCATTTCTTCTCACTCAACTACTTATAGTGAGCAGATCGACCTCGGTTGTCCTCGTCGTAGATTCTGTTCTTGTCGACCAACTCAGCATACCTGCAGATGTGCTGATACCCAATACCCTGCTTAATCTCTTGCCTCAGTCCATTCTCGAATTTGAGACACTTAGACATCTCAGCATCTACACGATTGTAGTGCGGACAGAACTTCACTAGCTTCTCAAACTTCGCAGCATACTCTGCCACAATCATGTCTCCTTGCTTCAGCTCAAGGAATTCCACTTCTCTCTTGCCACGAGCATCCTCTGGGAAATACTTGCCCAGAAACTCCTGCTTAAACACAACCCAAGTTATCACAGTGCCAACATCAGTAAGCCTCTGACGGGTGTTATCCCACCAGTCCTCAGCTTCCTCTTCCAGCATATGCGTTCCGAACTGAACTTGTTGCTCATCAGAACACCCCATCACTCGGAAAATCTTCTCAATTGCCTTCAGCCACTTGTGTGTACTTGCTGGATCATGCGTACCCACAAAAGCCGGTGGATTGTTCCTTTGAAACTTTTCCAACGCGCGAAACTCATCAGGAGCTCCACCATTTGGATTCAGCTGCGCCACCACGTTAGCAACCGATTCCAACGCATCGGCAATCGTACGATCATTTCTTCCAGCCATCCTGCACACCACCAACAAGGTTAGAAGAACTACAACATCAACAGTGTACACACACTCGTCGACTGACAGGGACAAACATCAAGTAAAAACCTGGCCGGACGGATCGACCTGCTCTGATACCACTAATGTAACACCCTTTTCTACCCCCCAATAATGTTGCAGCAGAAACAACTTAAATAATCTGAGTAAGGCATAAAATTTTCCCTCAAAGGGTGCACATTTCTCATTAAGTCAAAATAACACACTTGCCCTGTAAACAAAGGGATTTTTCCGCAACAAAACGCAAAAGCCTTCACATGGCAGCGCAACTCAAAATTCTTAATTAAAAGGTTTTCAACAAACATCATAATAATCAAAATAAAACCATATCGTCAAATAACAACAAAAATAAGGAAACAACATAGTTCGACTCAAAGGACCCCAACCCGATGTTACACTATCAGAGCAAGACCCTCTAAATCGACCAAAAGCAAATAACTTCAAGTCCTCGAAAGCATCCACAGCTAAACCTGATCACCTGCATGTTACCCACATGGAGGCAACATTCAAACAGGCAGGGTGAGTGATCACAATTCATAATAATCATTATAAAACAAGATATACATAAAATGACATTATCTTCATAAACGACATCATCAAGGAAAACAACAGGAAACACCATATCACAAATTCATCAATGCCACATAAGATGCAATGCATAACAAGACTCATGCATGTGGTACCAATCGTCACAAAGGATGGACACCAAGCCATCAACCCTCCAAAGTTCCCCATCAATAGGATTGATCCCACAATCGGAACTGGAGCACGTCATAATTACCTCATATCCGTACAATGGGAATGAAGCGTCGTCACGGAGTATGCATATGAATGTATGATACACAAACGTCAATAATTCATCATCATCATGTAAACATCATTATGTGCATCATCATTCATAAATTCTTCATAAATTCATATCATCATATATTCATCGAAACATCACAAACCAACACCTTAATATCATCAAGAACATCATGGTAAATCATCATAATTATCACAACATCAAACACCAGAACGACACAGCATAGAAAATGGAATTTTCGTGAAACAGCAGTTGTTCGCTCCAGGGTTCGCCTAGCAAACCTGTTCGCTGCGGCCTTCGCCTAGCGAACCCCACAAATCCCACATTCAACACCAGAAACCCCACACTCTGTCATGCTCGCTAGTTTGTTCGCTTAGCGAACCTACTCGCTTTTCCCTTCGCCTAGCGAGGCTTCCAGCGAATCACTCCCTCTACTCCAGAATCACCTCTGTACTCACACTCACAATATCGCGCATTTGTTGCGCTGCTCGCCTAGCGAGCCTTGGCGAACATTCGCCTAGCGAAGCAATGGTTCGCCTAGCGAACCTGCGATTACAGCAAATCGCTGCTATGCATCAGTAGCTCCCAAACCTCCAAGGTACTTGCGATTACAGCCCCAATTGACCCAAAAACATCCCTATAACAGTTCTAATACATCACAGAATTTAAAGGCCTAAAACCTATGTCTGTTAGGTCGATTTAGGACCCTACGGGAAACCTTAATTTCTCTTAAACCTTCAAAACTCTCAAGCTTCATATAAACTCATAAATCCTTCACCACAGGGTTAAAACTACAGCAAAGGGGAAGTCTGCCCCAAAGGTCTATTTTACCAATTAAATTCGACTCTTATCAATCGTTCTCACAGAATACCCTCAAAGTCATCAGTTTACCTCAAAACCCATAAACCCTCAAAACCCCAAAATCCCCAACATCCACTTTAATCATTTGAATCCTATAATAAAAACAATGAAAGACAATTACTCCCCATACCTTAGATTATCGATCCGATGAGTTCTCTCTTGAGCCTTTGGAAACCTTTACGAAAATCCTCGCCTTCTCCCTTTTTCCTCAGAGCTCTGCACTTTCTCCTTATTTTCACGATCTCCACAAATGAATCCTAATTCTCCTCAATTCCTCCTTTTTGGTTAATTTAACTCTTGGGCCTCAAAATTGGGCTTTCTCCATAATACCCTCTCTAATACTCCTAAAATGTCCATCTTACCCTCAATTCCTCTAATATTATTTTAAATTAATAATATTACTAATATATTCATATTATATACTATTATTTAATTAAAATAACCAAAACTTCACCAAAAATACCGACATCGACATCAACCACCAAAAATCACAGAAAACCACGAATATAATATTTAAATAAATTAAATAAATATTTGTCATAAATTTGGGATGTTACACATTTTACCTGCAAAACAACGAGCACATTAGTAAACGAGGAAAATAACAATCCAAACAAACTAAGAAGAAATAAAGGGCTACCCAGAAGTTCTAGAGCCTTCTCACGAGTGCTAAACTCGAGGAGCTCCTTCGTGTTAATATAGCGGTTCTCCATCTTAGGCCCCCCATCATCTTCATTAATTGGGGCCCCACTCTTGGTCACGCACTGAGCAGGGGTGAAGTCGTCGACAAAGCCCACCAGTTTCTCGTTGCTGACCTTATCATCCTCCGCCAGCAGATTCAGATTGGCAAGGTAGTCATCAGTCCCCTGGGTAAAATGGTCCCCGCTCTAGCAAAGGGGAACTTCAGCAACCTCTGCCCCTGTACTTTGCCCTGCTCGTCGACAAGGGCTTCCCCATTCTCGTCTATCTTAACCTCCCAGACAAACGAGGAGTTTGTGACCCTCTCCGACACAGGCTCAATGATGTAGAACCTCTCCTTGAACATCCTGATGGAATCCAATAAGGGTTTGAATCATTTCCTCCCCTGCTTCTGGGAGACCCATCCGAACTACCTCCTCGAAACTTGACGCTGAAGATGAAAGATGGTAAAGAAAAGGGGAAGAGTAGCTCCAATCTTCAGATATTCACATGTTAGCTTGAATACCCACATGAAGGCAATCAAGTTTGGGTGTAGTTGTGAGGGCGCCAGATCTAGATTCCCGAAGACTGCCATCTGAAAGTCCGTGAAGGGCAGCCTTAACCCTATCTCTTTGAAGATATACTCAAACATGGGGAACCTCTCCCCGTATGCCGAGCAGATTCGATCATTCGCCCGAGGAAAATGGACCCTTTAATCTCCCTCGGCCCCCACCGTCGTGAAGGCGTCCCGGGTATAAGAAGCGAAAAGGGATGCATGCTCCCGAGGCTCAGCAACAACCCACTCCTCCGCGGTACTACTTGAAGCGGAAGTTTCGCCGTCATTCTGGGGAGGGAGGCTTCGCCATCATTTCGGGGAGCAAAAGTATCATTTGTGCTACTATCGTCCGAGGAGCTTTCCTCAGAAAACTCCTTCATAATTTCATCTTCGGCTCCGCGAGACATCTCCTTTACTTGAAAAGCAGAGGACAAAAGTGAATTTGACGACAAAGTCAAATCCACCCTTCCACCGCTAGTCAAGTGAAAGGGCGCGCGAAGGCCCGAGGACCACATCCACGACCTAAGCCCTACTCAAATAGCACAACAACGGTGCAAGGAGACACCCAGGGCAATCCCTCTAACCCACGCAAGGTGATCCTCCCCGGTGCATTACCCAGAACTTCCATTGGAAATCCATCGGAAAACTCTTGAGTACACCGGAAAACTCATGGATCCCACCGGTGACGAACTCATCTGTTGTTGCAATGGTGTCAGAATCAACCAAAAAGCCTAAGTTCCTAAGGCTCCGACGACGCCACCGGCGGCAGAAGATGGCCTAACCACCGCCAGCCACCAACAATCGCCGAAAACCACCCCTACTCTACACTATTTCTTCCTAACCACATGCAAAATAAGGAAACAGAAATTGAAACACCTAAAACAAAGATCAATTGAGATGACTTACGTGGTCGAGGAAAAGAGTTAGGTGGTCGATGCGCGTACTGCGGTTGAACGACATTGAACAACGGCGAATGACGGAAGACAAAAGCAGAGAGCAAGAGAAGAGAGAGAAGCGAAAAGTGTAAATGAGTGTGTTCTCCCTCTATTTATAGACAGACCAAGTGCACATACAGGAGTACGCACGGCATAAGGGCATCATCATGACCCTAGCCTAGCCATCATTATGCATTGAATGCGGCACGCGGCTCGAGGCTTGCGTGGCACTCCATCCCTTCGAATCCCATCAACCATTGGGCTCCCCGTACGCCGGGCATGCCGGACAACATTACAGATTCCTCGGGCACAGACCCCGCGAGCACCGCGAAGCAACCTCGTCTCAGTGACGCACCTTGAAAAATCGCTAATTGAAGACACGGCCCTCGCGCGAAAGGCGCAGAAGAAATTGTGGTTCGATAGAGTTGCCACCGAACTTAATTTATCCCAAAAGAGGGAAAGGAAAATATCAAGAAAACCTTTAAGGGAGATAAGAGCATGGCCGTCGCAACCATATTCTGGGTTCGGGAGTCGGTTACGTGAGGGGAAGGTACGCGCACCCCCTAACGTCCGTTGTACTCAACGGGAACCTCGTAATTCGAATCGTGATGAATGTTAGCTAAGCTTGTTTGTTTTCTTCTGAACGATAAATGCGAAATGGTAAGATAAAAGGAAAAGATGCTATGGGAAATGGGTGGTTTTAGGATAGGGTGTTCGCCAAGGATTAGGGCCCTTGTGCCTACATATGCTCATTCGGACAAGAATGAGTAATCAGAGCAATCGTAGTTCGACTACGGGGTTTAGACGAAAAAGATGGGAAAAGAAAAAGTGTGCTCGCTAAGATCATCGCAATCTTGTGCCTACGTATCTTTACTAGGACGAGAATAAAGAATCAGAGCAGTCGTAGTTCGTGGATATGACCACGAAAAGAAAGGGGAAACGTTGAAAAATGGAGAAGGTAGCCCGCCAAGATCATCGCAATCTTGTGCCTACGTATCTTTACTCGGACGAGAATAAAGAATCAGGGCAATCGTAGTTCGTGGATACGACGAAGAAAAGAAATAAGGGTAAACGGTGAAAAATGGAGAAGGTAGCCCGTCAAGAACATTGCAATCTTGTGCCTACGTATCTTTATTCTGACGAGAATAAAGAATCAGGGCAATCGTAGTTCGTGGATACGACCACGAAAAGAAAGAAGGGTAAACGGTGAAAAATGGAGAAGGTAGCCCACCAAGATCATCGCAATCTTATGCCTACGTATCTTTATTCAGACGAGAATAAAGAATTAGGGTAATCGTAGTTCGTGGAGACGACCACGAAAAGAGGGAAGTTAGTTGGTTTGGATGACGATTACTTGAACTTAAGAAAGATTCCTCGGGATCAAGTAATCGGGAGAGTGAGTCAAAGATTTGGCTCTCTCTCTTTTTCTTCCAAGGTGGTTGAGTTTGAAAAGGTTTGACGGTTGAAAGAATGGTTCAAAAATTGTCGGGTTGGAAGTGTTTTAGAGGCGTCAATTGCTCACACACGAGTAAGAGATCCCGCACCTAAACAACCGAAGGGAGGTCAAAGACTCAAACCCCCAGTTTTTACCTTGAAAAGTGTTTTAATAGTTGTTAGTTGTTTTGAGGTTTATTTATGAAAATCCGCTTGACATTGGATCAAGGGTTTATTTGTATGCGAGGAAGTTTGAAAAAAGTTTGGTTTGAGGTTGATTTGAAAATGGCTCGACAACGAATCGAGGGTTTGGTTAAAAAGAGGATTGTTTTGAAAATGGCTCGACGACGAATCAAGAGTTTGATTAAAAATGGGTGAGAAGCGATCCTAGTCCCTAGGGGTGCTCCTAATAACAAAACCACGATGAATGGTGAGTGTGAAAGGTTGATGGTGAATGCTAATTAGCAATTGACTTACGGCGGGGGGGGGGGGGGGGGGGGTGTTTTAAAAATGGGCTCGACGACAAATCGAGAATTAGTTTGAAAATGGTTTTATCTATGCTAGTCCCTAGGGGTGCTCCTAGTAAATAAACCACAATTAAAGAAAATTGAATGCGTACATCGGAATGGGAGCGGGGGTACATGTAAATTACAAGGGATTGCACGAAATAAAATGTCTCATTGTAAGGTAGCCCAAGAGGAACCGTGTGTGTGCGAGGTGTCCTAAACTAAGCCTTGAGCAAGAGTCGGACAAAACCTCCTTTGTTAGGGTTTCTGTACAAGGTCAAGGTTCCGTTGCTCGGAAAAAGTAACCAACAGTCCACCAATTGAGTTTTTGATTGTTTCGATAGTTATTAGTGTGTTTTGAATGATGATGAAATAAGAAACAAGAAAAGGGTTAGATGAACAAGTATGAATATGATATAATAATATGAACAATTGAATAGTATGATCAAGATAATATTTGACGGAAAATAAAATCAAGAATATATTGACTGAAAGTAAAGTTAGTGGTTAGTTGTTTAGTTGTTAGAACAAATGATCCACAATGGTTAAATAACCATCCGTGGGCTTTCAAACATAGGTTTGGGCCACGAAGAATCATTTTCTGATACGGGACATGTAGCGCTAAACCATCGTAGCACGATCTATGACGAAGATCCTACTATAGGAGGTCACGCAATTGATCTATGTGTTAAAACACGATGGAGAAATGATATTGAGGATCATTCTCCAATGAAATCGTGCCACACGAAAAGAAAATGTGACAATCTCGTCTTAATCACAAACTTTCGTCAATTAATCGAAGGTAACCTATCACGATCCCAAAGTATAGAAAGTGATCTTGATGATCACTCACTACAAATTTGAAATAATGAAGGTTAATCGCTTCAACAACTAACATTCGTGAATAAAAAGACTTCATCGATCGAAAAAGAGAAAATAGAAGAAGATAATGTGAAGTTAAATGGAAAGAGAAATAAAATCAAAATGGTCTCAAAAAGAAAATGGCCTCGTCTTAATCATGATTTTAAATCGAGAAATCGCTAATCCATGATATTTGACTTTCATTGACCAATAAAAAAGAAAATGGTCTCATATTGATCACGATTTTCGTTGATTTGAATAAATCAACCAATCATGATCTTTTGTTATATCATCGACCAAAAAAGAAAAGAAAAAAGAAATCGACATGGAAATGAGATAAAGAATCGATATTAAGGTAAATCACATAAATGATTAAATAATAAAAATGTATTATAATAATGAAAATCCTCTAAGAAAAAATTAACAAATTAAAGAAAATAAAGAAGAGGGGGTGTAGACCAGATTAAGGGTATATGGAAATGAGTGGGTTTGAGACATAGGGAATCATCATGGGCTTTGAAGCCCACTCATCCCAAAATAAATAAAAACGGTTCATAGCTCACGGAATAGGGTGGACCAGAAAACCATCGCAGGTTGTGAAATAAATTTATCAACTCACAGAAAAACATCCACCAGATTCATTTTTAAAACAAAGACTCAAAAACTGAGGTCAAATTTTATTTTTAAAATAAAGTGAAAATGAAGCTTGAGTGAAACACAGTGCATCATCATTAACATATCAAAACACTATTCATTTGGGGAAACGGAAACCAGCCATAGAAGGTGCGTCTTAACCTTCTTCGTAAAAATCTCGATTTCTGTCTTTCTCGTCCACGGCTTGGATTTCAGGTTTGTTTCTCAAACTCTTTCTCCTTAGATCTGGATTGGTTCGGGGTTGCGATTGGAGTTTGTTTTGGGTTCTGTTTATCTCTCTTCTACTCCATCTTCCTCTCCTTCGTTTTGTTTTACGATTTCTGGTTTTGGGATTCGATATGGGTTTAGGATGATTGATGAGTTGTTGTTGATTTAAGTTGGTGATTTGGAAGGTTTGGGTGGGTTTTGGTTTGATTGATGTTTGGGTTGAAACGAAGAAGGTTTGAAGGAGGGGGTCATATTTAAGCAGAGTAACAATGGTTGTTTAGAGCTTGAGAGAAATGAGGTAAGGGTAGAGTCTATTTATAGGAGAGTGGAAGGGGTAGAAGTGGAGAGAATGGAAGGAAAATTTGTGAGCTGGCAATTTCATTTTGCCGTACGAATAGTTTGCGCACCCGGAAGTTATGCAGGTCGGTTGTGTGCATGTTGCGTGGAAACGGTTTCCTCTTCACTTTTGTCGTTTGCGCAGGCTCGAATGGGCTGTGATAGATGTTATGTATGGTTTAATTTTATGCAGGTATTACATTGATGGTTTCAAATCATGGTTTAGGTTGTGTTGTATTATGGAAAAGGTCACGTCTTGATTTTTTGTGAATCATGTTGGTGGGGTCATCTTTGTATGTGTGGTATATTGCTGCAGCATGATTTTATGAAAATTTGTGTGGTTTGTTGTAGGCACATGATTTAGTAATTTGTGAACCATTGTGTGTTTGTATTGTGCAGGTGAAATGGCTAGGCTTTTGAGTCAAAGGTGCTAGCATGGAGGCTTGTAACAACTTGCGTATGGTTTGTTTAATGTACCAAGTGGGGCGCTGCAAAAAAGATTATTGGTTTTGTGTTATTTTTTTATTTTTTTTGGCTGTAATGTTGTAAAAATGGACAATGGGTTTTGCTGGAATTTTGAGATAATGGGCTGAACATGTGCTAGCGGCTCATTTTGCTTATTATTTTTTGTTTGTCAATTGTGATTGTAATGGAATAATGGGTTCTACATGATGTAATTGGAAATGAAAAAAGGATTTAAGAAGTGAATTAATGGAATAAAAAAAGATTTAGTTTGGATATTGATTTTTTAAAAGATGGATTAAAAGGTGGATAGTTGAGAAAAGAAAGTGCATGGATATTAGAAGGAAAGCGGAAATGGATAATAATAATTGAATTGGATATTGTGGATAAAATAAGACTTGAAATGGGTTATGGGTGGATCGCCCTTGAGAACTAACAACCTTAGCCTCAAAACTTGGAATCATAAATCACTCTTGATAAACTTCACTACATGAAAACTGATCCGGAGTACTCGAACAGGTCCACGTATGCTGGTCGTTAGATGGGCAAGGTGCTCGGAATGTTGATGAGGAGAGGAGGGGGTGTACCTGCAAGGCACTCTGACGCTCAAGTAAGAAAGGGTCAGAGAAAAGGGGCAAGTACAAAGCATATTCTTAGGGTCGAAAAATGATACCTGACCCTCTCAAGCGAGAGGGTTTATATAGAGCCCCCAACGGGTGGCCAACGGTCCTATTTTTGGGGCGAAATAACCGTTTTCCCCAAAGAATAGGTAACCGCCCAAACTAGTCGTTATGTCGGGCAGGTGCCCGGAACTAGCCGTTATGTCGGGCATGGGCGCAGTTTCGGGCACCTGTCCTTTGCTTGTTCGGGCAGCGAGGAAGTCGTGCGTAACGGGCATCATAGCCGGGGAGGAATGTTGCGTTCCTTGCCTGGTTGGAGGGGCAGAAATGTCCTTTTGGCCCCTCTGTGGATTGGACTTAGGCAATTTGGGCCGCTCTGGAGCAGAGGCGGATTGGGCCAATTCTAGCCATTGGTCCAGTCTAGAACAGGAGCCCCCCAAGTCATTGCTCCCGAGCATGAGAGTGATGACTTAAGGACTGCTCGTCGCTCCGGGGAGCTAGCGTGGAGTCGTCGTTTGGAGACGAGGATGATTGTCTCGAGGTGCTCGTGGCTCTCCGTGTCCATGATATTCGTGGTCGAGACTCAATTGCCCGGTATTCGGGGAGATAAAGCGTCAGACAGAATGGGAAACGTTGGGTTTCCACGTGTGCTTCAAGCCCTGTGTAGCAGTTAATAGGTAATGATGGCTAGTGGGCAGTCATTATTGCCTACGGGCGCGTGTGTACACGTGCCCCTCAGTATAAAAGGGGGGAGATTGTCCCATTTTGCACTTTTTCTCTCTGATTTCTCTTCGCCTCTTCTGCATTCTTGCCCGTCGCCGTCTTCAGAGCATCTGACCACTGTGCCAAGCTTCGAGCAGCCTCTTTCTTCTACCTAAAACAAGTAAGTTTTCTGGTTTCCAGCTTGTTTTACTTTCTTTTGTCGTTAGTGGTAGATTGCATGCGGCTAAGGTTAGCTTTAGGTGACAAAATAGGTAGATTTCTGGCGAGTGTTGGTGGTGGACGGTGGTTCTGCCCGTTTGCTGCTTCTAGCATCTCCCGGAGTAGGTAGTGCGTTCAGTGAGCATGGTGGTCCACGTCGTGGTTGCGAGTCGTGACCACCGCGTCTGATTATCTTCTGATGGAACGGTGAATTTTCCGGTAAAACGTTTCTAGATTCCGGTGGAGCCTTGCGGTTTCCGGTGGAGCTTCAAACGGAATCTGGGCACGAGTGCGGGGAGGTTCTTCGTTTGATGTTAGGGCTTAGGCCGGGGACGTTGTCCTTAGCCTTTTGCGCGCCCTTTCACTTGACTTGGCAGTGGAAGGGTGGATTTGATTTCCTGTCGAATTCACTGTCTTTCTCTGCTTTTTCAGGTGATCGTAATGGCAACGGGGCCAGAGAGAAGTTATTCTAGACACGTCCGAGGAGGAAACGGGCTCCGAGGAGAATAGCAGCTCGACGGCTTCGAGTTCTACGTCTTCGAGCTCGGCGGCATCGAGCTCCTCGGGCAAAGTCGAGGAGGAAAAAGAATTGGAAGTCATGGAGGAAGATGTTGAAGGGTTCTGTCCGGAGGAGTGGGAGGTGGCCGAGCCTTCCGAACATATTTCTACGTTCGCACGGTCTTTGGCGGACGTCTTTACAGAGGTGGGCCCAGAAGGGGATTGGAAAGTGCATTTTCCCACCTTGGACGAGCGGGTCTGTTCGGATTTCGGGGACCGCTTTATGATGTACGAGTATGTTTTCAAAGAGTTGGGGCTGAGGTTGCCTTTTACTGATTTCCAGCGGTCGGTATTCGAGCATCTGAAGCTGGTGCCCTCTCAACTCCACCCCAATTCGCTGGCCTTTATACGGGCTTTTGAGTTAGTGTGCGAGCATCTCGCCCTGGGGACTACTCTCCCTCTATTTTTTGCTGTTTTCCATCTTCAACGGCAGCTGGAGGGGAAAAAGTACGGATGGGTTTCCTTGAAGCAGCCCAAAAAGTTATTCAAGCCGTTCTCGGAGTCAATTCGAACGTTCAAGGGACGGTACTTCATCGTCGAGCCAGTGTCTAAAGCTGCCCAGAACAGCACGTATGTCTGGGAGATAGAGGTTGATGAGGACGGAGAGGAGCTACTCAACGAGGAGGGGAAGTATATCGGGGAGAGGGTGTACAAGTTCCCGATCCGCTGGGGACCTGACCATTTCTCCAAGAAGCCCGACGCTTATGTCTTCGAGCCGAGCGAGCTACGCGGGCAGGACGCCGTGTCTTATGAGAAGCTGGTGAACTGGGTCAACTCCTTCAGTCTTGCAAGCTGCTGGACGAGCAAGGGCAACCCTATCTACGAGGAGGATGGGAGCCAGAGGGTTGAGCGCAGATTCATTAATGTTAAGGCACTGCTGGAGTGCAAGACTCCCGCGGATGCCGAGAAGCTGCTCGGTAGTCTTGGTTATTTAGACTTTGTTTGTGTTATTTCTTTTCCTCGTAACTAACGTGCTTGTTTTCGTTTGTGCAGGTGAGATGCCTCAAGCTCGCGATCGCGTGGTGAGCAATGCCATGGCGAGGAATAAAGCTGGAGCGGCTCCTCCTAAGACCCGGACTGCTGCTGGTGTTCGTACTCCTCCCCTTGTTCAAACTGCAGTGGGGACCTCTTCTTCTCCCTCTCCTGCTCCACGGGGATCTCCATTGCCTTTGACCGGACAGGGGAAGCGGCAAAGGACATTAGATGCTGTGGATCTGACCTTGGCGCCTGAGAAAGGGAAGTTTGAGCTCCCCCCGTGCATCCTCGACGGGAGATTTTTTTAGGGCAACACCCTGGTCGTTCCTCGGGCAGAGTCTCTCAGCTTGGAGAGTATGGACCGACCGAGCAAGAGAGTGCTGGTAGCCAAGGATGCTTCAGCCCTTGTGAGGATGCTGGAGATGGCGGCCGTTTATGCAGAAGGGGACTCTGCGCTTGAGGCCAAACTTAACGCTGCCCGGGCTTCTGAGGCGGCCCTCAAGGAGGAAGTTAAGAGTGCCCGTAAAGCTCAGAGAAAGGCCGAAGAGGAGACGACTAGGTTGAAAGAGGATGTCACCAAACTGGAGATGGAGAAAAAGGCTGCCGAGGAGCTGAACAAAGAGTTGATGGCGGCCAGTGCCCCGGGTGCCGACGAACCGGATGAGATAAAAGAGTTGAAGACTAGGGCTGAGCTGGTTGCCGGCATCCTGCAGGCCGAGGATGACGGTATCGCCGTGGCAGTGGAGTCTATCGAAAGTGTCGTGGCTCAGTTGCGGGTGGTGAACCCTGGGCTTGAGATTTCGATCGAGGGTACTCACTATCTTGCGCGCGTGGAGGACGGTCGCATCGTCTTACCCGCAGGCCTTGTTCTAGATACCCCTGAGGTTCAGCCCGAGGACCAGCCCGAGGAGGACCAGAGACCTGAGCCGGCATCAACCGAGCATGCGGGTGAATGAGGAGTTTTGTTATTTTGATGTTGTTGTATCTTGTCCAGCCTGCGCGCCGTTGAATTATTTGTAACTTTATTTTTGGGGGCATGGCCCCGTTCTATGTAATAACGCACAATCGTGGCCCTTGTGGTCATCTGTTATGTTAATTATATTTCCGTCTTCTTCGCGTGCATGATTTTACTTGCGTTTGTTTTTGCTAAGTGTTGTATGCATGCTCGCTGTGGATGTATGTCTGCCCGTCGGAGGGTGTGTCTGTTAACGGAGCTTTCTTTTGAAAGATAGCTCGTTGTGTGTGAATTCGCCAGTGCGGAGAACTGGTCGAATAGCCGAGGAAGGTCCTGGGGAGGTTGCGGATCTCAGGTCGGGATCGAGGCCTGAGGTCGCGGCGTGAACGTCCCATCGCGAACTGGGGTTCTGCCAATCATGGTACTTGGGCGAAGGCGGTGCTCGGTCGAGGACCACCGACGAGCAGAGTTCCGGCTCATTTACTTGAGCGGGATTCTACTTTGTACGTATGCGTCATTTGTACCTGAACGAGCATGGTGACCGTTAGGTGGTCCTTTGATGCGGGGAAGTCTATAGCTTCTTTAGCTGTAGTATTGCTTAAGTTTTTCAGCGTTCCATGGTCGAGGGATTGCATCCCCGTTGAGGTTCTCGAGGAAGTATGCACTATTCCCCGTTCTGGCACGGACTCTGTATGGCCCTTCCCAGTTGGCTGCTAGTTTGCCTTCGCGAGAGTCCTTGTGGTTTCTTTGCAGGACAAGGCTGCCCACATCGAACTCTCGTCGTAAGACTTTGGCGTTGTGCCTGATTGCTATTTTTTGCTTAAGAGATGCTTCGCGGAGGGCTGCTCCTGTTCGGATTTCCTCGACAAGGTCGAGTTCCTCTCTTATTGCTTCGTCATTCATTTCCTCGTCTAGAGGTGATTCGGTCCTCCTGGACGGTACGTGAATTTCAATGGGTAATACAGCCTCCGTGCCATATGCTAAGCGGAAAGGTGTTTCCCCGGTGGTGGATTGAGGAGTGGTGTGGTACGCCCATACGACGCTGTGGAGCTCCTCGACCCAGGCTTTCTTTGTTTCATCCAGTATTCGCTTGAGGCCACGAAGAATGACACGGTTGGCCGCTTCTGCCTGCCTGTTGGTCTGGGGATGTTCTACCGAAGCGAAATGTTGCTTTGTTCCGAGATGGGCGACAAAGTCCTGGAACTTCTTGTCCGTGAACTGCGTTCCATTGTCCGTGACAATTTCTTGGGGAATCCTAAAACGGGCAAGGATATTCCGCTTGTAAAAGCGCAGAATATTAAGTGTTGTTATCTTTGCTAAGGCTTCTGCTTCTATCCATTTTGTGAAATAGTCTACGCCCACTATCAGGTATTTGTTTTGGCTGGACCCCGTCACGAAGGGTCCTAGGATGTCTAGGCCCCACCAGGCGAATGGCCACGGGGAGGTCATGCTCTTCAGTTCGTTAGGTGGAGCTTGTAGCGAACGATTTTGGACGCGGTTCTTAAGCGCTGGTCGCTCTCTGCGGTTGAGCTTAAACTACAGGTCGATTCATTTTTTATCCTATTGTGAGCAGGATAAGGAAGGGAAATAGATGTCTATAATTAACCCTGCTTGCATACTGAGTTTAAACAGCGGTCTGTTAGGTTACAGATGCTATCAATGTGGGGGGGCCTTTCTTGTGCTATTTAACAGAATGACAGGTTTCTGGCGGGGAACAAGGATTAGGATGTTAGGACTGACGCTTTTGAATTACTGCTTTTGATTGATGGAGATATGGGATTTGGGTTTTTTGTTGATTGTGCTCGCTAAGATCTTTTCTTTCGATCTTATGCCTACGTATTCCCGTTTACCGAAATAGGGAAATCAGAGCGTTCGTAGTTCCTCCTATTCTATGGGAGGAAATGGTTGTTTTTATGTCTTGTTCAAAGCCTAATACGTGAAGCGAAAGGTGATTTGTATCTTGTTCAAAGCCCAAGATATGAAGCTGAAAAGTCTATTTGTGTCTTGTTCAAAGCCCAAGACGTGAAGCTGAAGGACCTCGACTTTAGAGAGAATTTGTCATCTCTAAAGAAGGGTTTGTTTGTCACAACTGTTGCGTGACTGGTTATAAAGGAGAATTACTTTAACCGGGATACGCGGATCCTAGTAATGCCATAATTTCCTTTATAGGGGATTTTAACCTAAAGGAGGAGACTTTAACTCAGTGTAGAGCAATGTTATCTTTCCTTAGGAATTTTTCATGCTAAAAGAGGGACAGTGGCGTGGATGTAGATGATCCAGAGGCTTACCGCTTACAGCGATTAGATGAAGGGGAAGGAGTTGTTGATGTTTGTGTACTGTGAACGAGGCACAGCTTTGATGCTAAAAGGTTAATTGGATTAACCAGTGGTTTCCTTATATAAAGCCTAAGAGGAGGCTATTATGTGTCTCGTACAAAGCCCGAGAGAGAGGCTAAAAGGGTTTTGACTCGACGATGAAATCTTTTGGTATCTCGTATAAAGCCCGAGATGGAGGCGAAAGGGGTGGTTGACTCAACGAGGGAGTCTCTTATGTGTCTCATACAAAGCCCGAGAGAGAGTCTAAACGTCTGCTTCCGCTGGGAAGAATCATTGTACAAAGCCCAGGGGAGAGGCTATGGTAACTGTTTTAGTTAAGTGACAGGTCCAGTATACTGAGTTGAAAGAGAAAATCAGTTCTTATATGAGCAATACTGTACTCAAGGATTTGTTTCAAGGATCCGGGTTATTCCTGTTCTTTAAGGGTATTGAGACTGTCTGAGTCTGCGGGTTTCTTTCCTATTCTTGAAGGGTGCTTGAGAATGTCTTTGAGAATCAAGGGAATTAGACTGTCCAAGTCTAGAGTTTTATCTTTTGTACTATGCTTTGAGAAACAGTAGTAGACTCTATGAAAGGACTGTTCTATGAGGATGACTAGGTTCTGTTCCTATACCTCTAGGAGGTTGTCGGGACAATTTGTACGAAGCCCAAGAGGAGGCTAGAATCTTTTTAGAAGCCGACGGGTCCTTGTACGATGCCCAAGAGAAGGCTATCATTCCCGGAGGAAGAGATCATTATACGAAGCCTAAGAGGATGCTGTGAATACTTCTAAGAAGCCGTAGGGGTCCTTGTACGATGCCCAAGAGGAGGCGGGGTTGCTTTTAGGAAGCCTGTGGGTCCTTGTACGATGCCCAAGAGGAGGCCGATGCTTTTAAGAAGCCTGTGGGTCCCCAAACCCCGAAAAATTCAAGGCAAGCTATTCACAAGGAATAGATCAAGTCAGGAAAGTTTAAGAATTTGGAAGAAACTCAGAGATGCCGTTCACGGAGAAGACATTCATCTCTGGGAGTAGAGTTTCTTGACAATTCCTAATGAGGATAGCCGAAGAGAAGACTGTATCTGGTGATCCTATTGGGGATCTAGGTGTCTATTTCTACGAATAAACAAAACGGCGTCACCTAGTTCTAGACGTAGTTGCCGGGGAAACTCGAAATATCTATACTATTATTACATAGTTGATATGAGTTTATGAAAGGAGACTTACAGTGAAACAGCCCCACAATACAGTTATATGTATATAAAAGCGGTAAATGAAAGCAATAACCACTTACTCGGTTGTAGAGCTTCCATGCTGTTTGGTTAGTTGTTCAACAAAGAAAGATGGAAAACAACAGTATATACAAAATCAAAGGAGAAAGTGCTTTGAAAAAGAAAGATTTGGGGCTTACAGCTCAAGGAGAGGCCCAGGGTTTTATCAGTGAGCGCACTGTTTGAATTTGTACAGAGGGACTTATACAAGTGACTGAGGCCAAAAAATATTTCTGTACAAGGGGGTTGGGTCTTACACTCTCTCAAGAGGCCCAAAAATGTTTTAAATGGGTCTTATAGCTCAAGGAGAGGCCCAAAAAGTTTTTCTTAAAAGGGCGACGGTCGCACCGTTTCTTTTTGACGGTATCGGGACTTATACAATACACTGAGGCCCAAAAATGATTTGGTCAAAAAAGGGATTGGGTCTTACACTCTATTAGAGGCACAAAAAGTTTGAAAAGTTTGATGAGGGTTGAATTGATTCAAAACCCTAATTTGTTTTCAAAATGTATTTTTTTAATTGAACAAAAATTCAATTAAAATGATTAATATTTGTTAAATACATGAAAACAAGTTATGATCTTGGACCAATGTTCCAAAAAATCAGGTTTCTTCCTACAAAATGATTGAAGTCAAATTAGGGTTAGAAAATGAAAAGAAAAGAAACATTTTAAATGCTAAAAACACATAAAACATTAATTCTTTTCAAAAATATCAAATATAGGAAATAAATAATATTTTTGGGATTTTTTGGTAGAATTAAATATTTAAACATTTTTGTGAATTATTGCAAAAAGAACCAATCAAAAATGATAAAAATTGAAGGAGTTATTAATTTTTCAAATTATTAAAAATAATAATATGAAAAATAACAAAATAAACAAGTGATAAAAAGAAGTCTGGGGCGAGGGGGATTCGAACCCCAGACCTCTCGCTTGCCAATACACACAAAACCAGCTGATGAACCGCTGGGGCGCAATGCCAATTCAAATATAATATGGCAAGGAAAAAATATATAGAGAACTTGTTGGTTTTTCTGAAAATGGCACCATGGCCATCCTCCTCCTCGAGCTCGTGCATGAAGCACCCTATCTCCCTCATCTCTCCACCATTGGACATGATTCAAACACCAAACCCGTGCGTTTTTTCACAAGGAATAAGATGGCAATACCCAATTTTATTCATTTTCAGTGTGGAGTAAAATAATCATAATGAACACAGATGAACCCTAATTTGCAAAAGCAATCGTGCAGGCATGGTTATAAGGTCTATGATCCAATTTCTTGAGGCAAAACAATCAACATATGATGGCAAGCAATTGGCAAAAATATCATGCGAGGAAATATGCATGGATCATGGAGTTTGAGTTTGAAGCTCACCTTGATGCAAGCTGAAATGGTGCTTTGCCCAGATGGTGTTCCAGTCGTGAATTGATGATCCCTACAGCTTCAATGGATGTTATGGATTGTGTTGCAAGCTTTGGAACACTTTGAAACTCTTTGGATCAAGCTGGAGACCTCCACCTGCAAAATTGAAGCATAATGGCTTGGTGGAAGAGTGATTTTGAGCCTGAGGTGTTACAGTCAGTGTTTAAGTGTTTGGACACCTCAAATACATCATATGTGATGTGTTTGAGCAATTGGAATTGATTGCCTATGGCTGCAACTCAAAACCCGATAGTGGTTACTCAAAAATAAGAAAACTTGAGGTTTAAGAAAGAATGAGAGAAAGCAGTGCTGTAACTGGCTTTGGTGTGAGTTGAATGATCCATTGGGACCTCTATTTTTAGGTGATCAACTTTTGTTTTGGAGGAATAGTGAATGGATTCTGGATCAGATCACATTTGCATGGATTGGCTTGGAGGATTTCTTCTCAAGCAAGGCAAGCTAGCCATTCCCAAGAGCAGGGCTATGCCTTGACCAAAATCACATTCTTCATATGCTTTTATTGTTGTTTAATCAGAGAATTTGACTGAGTAGAGTAGCTACCTTGACAATGCACTATTCCACATTAATGCACTTTGAATTCAAGGCAAAATGTGCCAAAGTGGATGAATTTCAAGTTGAAAGATTCCTTGGCTTTTTGACTCAGATTTATCAGTTGGATCAGTTGCATTGTGATTGGTTTGAACACAGGTGGCATGCTGATCCCTAGTTTTTGGTTCAAAATCGTGTGTGGTAAGCAAACATGCAAACTGATTTTTCCAAAATAGCTTGCAGCAGCATGACTTTGGGCATGGATTTCTCATGGCTTAAGTTGAATCAATTCATGCTGTTGAGCTCTTTGAATTCTTAGTAACATATGCAACAATATTGATGTTTAACTTTGGACTTGATTCAGCTTGCAACTATGTGAAAAGATCTCACAAGTTTTGGTGTTTCAACAAAACCTGTCTTGGACAGAATTTTTCTAAGTGTTGGAAAATGGTATACTTTCATGTTTTCAGCCACTTTGGCTCACTCATAGCTCAAAATCCATAATGAATTGGAGTTAGGCCTAGTTGAAGTTTTTGTAGAGGGTAATGAGAGCTGTAAATCAAGCTTTGGATGGGGCACAATGGCCTTGTGTTTTAGGAGTTATGGTCCTCCAAAGTTGGTGTATTAGTGGTACTTTTCCATAACTTAGAAAAATTTCTAAGTTTTATGGTTACCCCTTTTACAAGTCATCCCACTTTTCTTGATTTTTCTTGATGAATGATGATTCAAATCATACATAAACATCATTTTAGGGTTAAAAATCCATTTTGGTGAAAAATATCAAAAAGTCAAAGTTGACTTTTGTGCACAGTTGACTTTTTATCAGATGAATTCCAAATTGTGCAATTCTTCAGGAAATCATGTCCTTGACCTAAATCAAACTTGATGGACATGTTCCATGGGTGTCATAGGGTATATTGATGCATGCCATAGGGCTTAGGAGCATGTCCTGGTCAAAAGTCAAAGTTACAGTTGACTTTTCCCTTAAAACCCTAATTGTGGTGCAGATGAAATTGAGACTTGTTGCTCAAACTTCTTGGATTAATCCATTGTTCCAAATGGATCAATATAGTTCATTAGAGACCCTCAAACCCTCTCTTGAGGTCTTGTCTCATGTTTTGTCCCAAAAGTCAACTTAGGGGTGAATTAGGTCAAGAAACCCTAATTCCTGATTTTTGATGTATGCATCCCCTGAGGTCAAATTGACTTGATGTTTGGGTCCATGAGGTTCCATGGAGTACATTGGGTTATGTTTTGGAACACTGGCCCATGCCCAGATGAAAATTTTCATCTGGGGCCCTGGTCGACCAAAACCCTAATTTGGTGACACTGTCGATTTTGAAGCTTGATCCACCTAAAAGGGAGCAACCTTGTGCTTAATCCTTGAAGTGGGAGTCCTCTTGATCCATTGTGAATGTTTGGGAGGTTAGACAAGTTGAAGATCATGTCATTCCTTGATTGATCCTTTGTCTAAGGCTCTAAGAGGGCTTGAAACCCTAATTTTGATTGTAGTGGATGCTCACCCATCTTTGGGGAGATTGATGAAATAGGATGGTTCCTCCATATTGTGATGATGATTTGCACAATGATGGGAAATCTTAGTGGTCAAAATTTGGGGTATGACAGATGCCCCTATTTAATCTTCTTGGACACGAAGGTGTGAATAGCGAAGGTATTCGGGCATTCGGGGTGCAAGAGGATTAAATATCGGAATACCCAAAATTTTGATGGTGGTAATGAATGGTAGCTTGCGTATTCATCTTCTTTTGCTAAGCAATGATGCTTAGAAAAGGTAAACTTCCCCTCGATCCTGGTCTTCAGCCAAGGAACTGGTCGTAGTTGCGGAAACAAACTTCCCCTCGATCCTGGTTTCCTACCAAGGAACTGGTCTCAGTTGCTGAAATAAACTTCCCCTCGATCCTGGTTTCCTACCAAGGAACTGGTCTTAGTTTCTAATTTAAACTTCCCCTCGATCCTGGTTTCCTACCGAGGAACTGGTCTTAGTTTCTTTCGTTAATAAACTTTACTGACAAGGGACGCTATTCGTAGCGGCTTTCCTTCAAACTTCTCGCCAAATTTTCCTGGGGAGATGCCATTTGAGGGAAATAGTTTTGATTGAGCTTGCTGGGGGAACCCATCAGTCTGAGTTGTAGAGTTGCACAAACTTCTCTGTTGGAGATGCCATTTGATGACTCTGCTCGGGGAATGCGAGTCCCTTGAGAGACTGCATTCGTTTGGGAGCTTGCATCATACTTTTCTCGGGATCTTCCCGGAGAAATGCCATATGATGGGATCCAATTTTGAGGTGCCGATGACCTTTTCATCAGCGATCTTCTCGGAACGAGACTGGCATGCTGCCAAATTTCTGATTACGAGGCTTTCCTTGTGGATTTTCCTTAATCCGGGAAAGCAGGGATATCATCTTAAATGGAGAAGAGTGATGTTTGTTGAAAGCTCTCTCTGGCTTTTCAGAGGTTCAAGTTATCAAAGTGGTCAAGGACCAACTTCTTTTCAGAAATAAACTGGAAGCGAGGTTGTTCATACGCAACACTTCCTAACGAGGCAAGAACTGACAACTCGATTGAGAGACCCTCTACCACTTGGGGACAAGACCGACTAGAGTGATAGTGATGCAATATGAAATGTGAATGCAAATAAAAAATGCATGATGCATGTATGTTTATGCCAACAAAACCGACGCGACATACAAACTAAAAGATGAACATGACTGGATACTCGGCCATCGCGGGGCGTGTAGAGATATCGCTGGTTCAAGATAGCAATTCCACCTTGCCTAGGAGAGATAGTCCCTGCGGGGAATATCGTTGATCGGGCTTAGGAGACGAGAACTCGGCCGAAGATGTCAGATAATGTATCTGTATCCGACACTGTTGATCCTTCATTCAGGCACACTGGCGTATGAGGAGTACTTTGATTATGCACTTTGAAGCTCGATTACTTCTGGAGAAGCGAGCAACGTTCTTTCGATGTTTACCAGTCGAAAGAAATTGTCGTCTTTATTTTAAAAGCAGAAAAAGTTTAACAAGTAAATTCATTTTTGTTTTATTTCAAGAATCGTTAATCATGTCAACAACATCATTCTGTAAAGCTAAAACAAGTAAGAAATACAAACAAAAGCACAGGGGCTCAAATTTTATTGATAGGATGGAGATCAGCCAAACGCGTGATTCCAAAGAGTATATACAAAGTTTGAAAATGGTAATTTATAGGGAAAATGGCTACGTTGAAACATAACGACCACTATCCTTCTACCAACTTTGAATTCGGGGCATCCTGAGCTTCCGTCGAAGATGACCTTGACTGGAGTTTTCCTCCAATGGATGGTATAACTGCTGCTGCTGAGGGATTTTCCTCTGTTGAACATAGTTACTTGCCATTATCCCTAATTTTTGCCTGGATTGTACTATGAGATTTCCAATCCATCGGGATGATTTTTTTCATGTCTCTAACTTTTGTCTGGACCGCCCTTTCGGGTTTTCAATCCACCGAGATGTTTTTTTTTTTAGTTTAGGCGAAGTATTTCTTGACTACATCAACATTCGTGGGGTAGGAAAATTCCTCTCCGTCCATGATTGCAAGTCTCAAGGCGCCGCCTAAGAAAGCTTTCGTGACCACATAGGGGCCATCATAATTTGGGGTCCATTTGCCCCGAGAGTCAGTGAGAAATGATTGTATCTTCTTGAGCACGAGGTCTCCTTTTCTGAAAACACGAGGTCGGACCTTTTTGTCGAACGCCCTCTTCATTCTCTGTTGATACAGCTGACCATGGCATAGTGCCATGATTCGCTTCTCTTCGATCAGATTCAGCTCGTTGTGTCGACTTTGACACCATTCAGCTTCGGTAAGCTTAGCTTCCATCAATACTCGGATTGACGGGATCTCTACTTCTATGGGGAGCACTGCTTCCATGCCATATACTAGAGAGAAAGGGGTTGCCCCTGTTGAAGTGCGGATAGATGTGCGATAACCGTGAAGAGCAAAGGGTAGCATGTCGTGCCAGTCTTTGTAGGTTACAACCATCTTTTGAACGATCTTCTTGATGTTCTTATTGGCCGCTTCTACCGCTCCGTTCATCTTGGGTCGGTAGGGAGATGAGTTATGATGTTCAATCTTGAACTCTGCACACAACTCTTTCATTATCTTGTTGTTCAAGTTAGATCCATTATCAGTAATGATCTGGTTCGGAACACCATAACGACAGATGATATTGTTTTTGATAAATCGGACCACCACTTGTCGCGTTACATTAGCGAATGACGCTGCTTCGACCTACTTGGTGAAATAGTCAATGCCTACCAGGATGAACCGATGTCCGTTTGAAGCCTTAGGTTCGATCAAGCCAATCATGTCGATTCCCCATATGGAAAAAGGCCACGGGGAAGAAAGAACTTTGAGATGTGATGGCGGTACATGAATTTTGTCGGAGTATATCTGACACTTGTGACACCTCCTCATGTACTTGTAGCAGTCGGATTCCATGGTCAACCAGTAGTACCCTGCTCTTAGAATTTTTCTCGCCATTGTGTGTCCATTGGCATGAGTGCCAAAGGATCCTTCATGAATTTCTTTCATAAGCATGTCTGCTTCTGGTCTGTCGACGCATCGGAGCAAAACCATGTCAAAATTCCTCTTATAAAGAGTGTCATCGCTCAGGAAGAAGTTTCCAGCCAAACTTCTGAGGGTTTTTCTGTCTTTTCCAGATGCCCCAGGTGGGTATCCTTGTTTCTGAAGGAAGCATTTGATATCGTGATACCAAGGTTTGTCATCTATGACTGCTTCGATCGTGAAGATGTAAACGGGCCGTTCAAGGCGCATGATGTCAATCTTAGGTAAGTCATTCCATCGACCTACGCTAATCATGGAAGAGAGAGTGGCTAAAGCATCAGCCATGTGATTCTCTTCACGAGGGATGTGATGAAACTCGATTCTATTGAAGAAAGGTAGCAACCTTCTTGCGTAGTCTTTGTAAGGAATCAATCTTGATTGGTATGTGTTCCAATCTCCTTTTATCTGATTGATAACCAGGGCTGAGTCGCCATATACGTCCAAGTTTTTTATCCTTAAATCAATTGCTTCCTCGAGACCCATAATACAAGCTTCGTATTCGGCCTCGTTGTTTGTACATTTGAATGTAAGTCTGGCAGTGAAAGGAATGTGGGTACCCTGAGGGGTAACAATGATTGCCCCAATTCCGTTTCCATAATGATTAACTGCTCCGTCAAAGATAAGCCCCCATTGGGAACCTGGTTCTGGCCCTTCACTGGGTAACGGTTCATCGCAATCTTTCATATTTAGATACATGACATCTTCATCTGGGAAGTCAAACCCGATTGATTCTTGATCGTCAATCGGTTGATGAGCCAAATGATCGGCTAAAATACTCCCCTTAACGGCTTTCTGAGCATGGTACTCTATGTCATATTCTGATAGCAACATCTGCCAACGGGCAATCCTTCCCGTAAGAGCAGGTTTTTCGAAAACATATTTGATTGGATCTATTTCGGAGACCAACCAAGTAGTATGACGAATCATGTATTGGCGAAGACGTTTGGCTGCCCAAGCCAAAGCGCAGCAAGTTTTCTCGAGCATCGTGTACCGAGTTTCACAGTCGGTAAATTTCTTGCTCAAATAGTAGATGGCAGACTCTTTCCTCTTGGTTTCATCTTGTTGGCCAAGTACACATCCCATTGAGTCCTCTAGGACTATGAGGTAAATGATCAGTGGTCTTCCTTCCACTAGAGGTGACAGAATCGGAGGATTCAACAGATATTCCTTGATAATGTTGAAGGCAGTTTGGCAATCTTCTGACCAAACGCAGTCCTGGTTCTTTTTTAGTAATTTGAAGATTGGCGCACAAGTCGCGGTCATAAGGAATATGAATCTGGAGATGTAGTTCAAACGTCCCAGGAATCCTCTGACTTGTTTTTTAGTTTTCGGAGAAGGCATTTCTTGAATGGCCTTGACCTTGTCGGGATCAACCTCAATTCCTTTCTGGCTGACGATGAACCCTAGTAGTTTCCCTGAACGGACACCGAAGGTGCACTTGTTGGGATTCAAGCGGAGCTTGAATTTTCTTAGACGTTCGAACAATTTTGACAGATGTTCAACGTGCTCACTCTCTGTTTTCGATTTTGCAATCATATCATCGACATATACCTTGATTTCTGTGTGTATCATGTCATGAAACAGAGTAGTCATGGCCCTTTGATAGGTTGCCCCGGCGTTCTTCAAACCAAACGGCATTACCTTGTAACAAAAGGTACCCCATGGGGTGATGAACGAAGTTTTCTCCATGTCTTTCGGCGCCATTTTGATTTGATTATGGCCCGAGAATCCATCCATGAAGGAGAAGACTTTGAACTTTGTTGTACTGTCTACCAGCATGTCAATATGTGGTAAAGGAAAGTCGTCCTTTGGACTAGCCTTGTTCAGGTCTCTGTAGTCGACACACATTCTGACTTTTCCGTCCTTTTTGGGAATGGGTACAATGTTGGCTAACCATTGAGGATATTTTGATGTGGTGAGGAAACCTGCGTCAATCTGTTTCTGTACTTCCTCTTTGATTTTGATGGCCATGTCCGGGTGAGTCCGTCTCAATCTTTGCTTTACCGGCGGACATTCCAACCTCAACGGTAGATGGTGTTCCACGATGCTGGTATCCAACCCTGGCATATCCTGATAGGACCAAGCGAACACATCGAGGAATTCTCTGAGAAGCTTTATCAAACTTTCTTTGGCAGCTGGACTGAGCAGTACCCCAATCCTGACTTCTTTTCTCTCTTGTTCTGAACCCAAGTTGACTGTTTCTAGCAACTCTTTGTGAGGTTCAATGGACCTTTCCTCTTGTCTAAGTAGTCGGGAGATCTCTTCTGGAATTTCGTTGTCATCTTCTTCTTCAGCCTCGAATACCGAGAACTCAAAGTTGGGAAAAGGCATCGGATCGTATGTTTCAACGGGGTTTAAAACAAGAAATATGCATGACGGTATGATTCGTGTTTAGAAGAAATAGAGAAAATGCAAGTGTGTGCAGTGTATTTATTTTACTGCTTGTTTTTATTTTTAATTGTTTTTTAGGATTACCATTTTCTGAAAAAGCAAAAAGAGAAAACAGCAATTAATGCGGAAATTACAGAACGACGTTATTTTATTAATGAACAAGTCGAATCTTGAAACTACAGTCCTATAAAACAAAACTCTGTCGCTTTGGGCTAAGCGAAGAGGGAAAATTTACAGAAAGCGAGCCCTATCAAAACATTCGTTTCACCTGGGCAGGGTGAAAGGTTAAAGATGGCAATTACTTTGACTGATGAACGACCTTCGGAACCTCGACGGCAACCCATTGGCGGCAAACTCCTCGGTGAATCACAAAGTCTGGCACCTTCCTTGATTTGTCTTCAGAAATAACATTGATTTCTGGTGGAGAGGGATCATTGGAATCTGTCTCCCAGGCAGAATTGTCGTAGGAGAATTCCTCTATTGTATTTTGCATAGCATTTATGCTCTCAACTGTATCTCCCCATCCAGTTGGCTGGATATCTTCGAGCCTGATACGAGAGCTTTCGGGAGCGGTGTACTTGACCATAAAGTCGTATTTTCCACTTGGTTCTCCTAGAGTGTCCCAAACTTCTTTGGAACTGGAGGAGTCATCCCTCTCGATGACGTTGACCTCAGGAAAAGCATAGTTGATGAATTCAAGTCCTGCAAACGTTACAAATCCATCGTCATGTTGAGTAGTTTCTGAATGACCTGAGTGTTGATCCCATGACATGGTGGGGACACAGGTATTCTGTTCAATGATGCTCAGCCGAGTTTCATCATTCGGCTGACTTTCTTGCCCCAAATTTCCTGGATAAGGTTGCCACATTGGCAGACCATCCATTGGGCCATAGTAGTTGTAGTCAAAATTGTCTTTCATCGGAGTGTCTTCCTCTAATGAATTTGGCGGAGCACGACATCCTTCCGGATCACAATTTTCGTATATCATTTCGACATCTGATCTTGGTATAAATCTTGGACTTTCTGTAGGAAAGCAAAAAGGTATAGGCACCTCTTCTTGAGACATATAACCGTCCTCATTAAGATAGGACTTCCATTCTTCATCCGTGTCAGAGGGATCTTCCTCGTTGATAGCATGTACCACTTGAGACACCGGGCGAAGGAAACCTCCACTGGGGAAGAAGTTTTGAAGTGGATGAAGACTTTCGTCGTTGGCAGCTGTCTGGGTACAGGTTGCAGAAAAACCAAGACCCTTTTTTGTTTTATTGTCAGTGGGAATGACAAGCTGTCCCCATCCTGTTGTATCGGTACTCTCGACCGCTTTGATAGCATCTTTGTATGAGGAAATCGAGGTTCCTCCTTTGAACTGGTTGTCCTTGCTCACCGACAGTGCTTGGAACTGCGTTCCAATAACCCCCTCGGGTTCTATACCAGTAGATGATGACAAGTTACTTACAAGCAAGGCTTGTTCCCCACAAACTGTGACAAGTTGATCGTTCTTAACGAATTTTAGCTTTTGGTGGAGGGTCGAAGTGACCGCTCCAGCCTGGTGTATCCAAGGTCTTCCTAATAAACAACTGTATGTTGCCCGGATGTCCATGACCTGGAAAGTGATTTGGAAAATGTGAGGACCGATAGTTATGGGAAGATCAACTTCGCCGATAACTGTTTTTCTGGATCCGTCAAACGCTTTGACGATGACCTCGCTGATTCTCATCGGAGGGCCCTTGAATGATAATTGCATCAAAGTGGACTTCGGCATAACATTCAGGGCTGACCCTGTGTCTACCAGTACGCTGGCTAAAGCATTGTCCTGGCAGTTAACTGTAATGTTGAGCACTATGTTATGACGGCGGCCCTCTTCGGGTAATTCCTCATCACTAAATCCCAAATTATTGCAGGAAGTGATGTTAGAGACAATGCTATCGAACTGTCTGATTGTTACATCCTGTTCCACAAAGGCTTGCTCCAAGACTTTCTGTAGAGCCTCCCTGTGCGCTTCTAAACTGAGTAACAGTGATAATACCGAGATCTTTGAAGGAGTCTGTAACAGCTGATCAACAATGTTATATTCGCTCCTTTGGATGAGCTTCAGCATCTCATCATTATTTTTCGACAGGTCGAGATTATTAGATTGACCGACTGGTGGATCAGGAGCTTCTGCCTGAAGTTCCTTTTCCTTGTTAAGTTCTCCAACTCCTCGGTTGAAGATTCTACCACTCCGTGTTACACGACTGATGTCTGCAATATTCATGACGGAGGGTAATTGAATTTCCTTTCCATTCTTAATTGTTGTCGCACCGTATTTGTAAGGGATAGCCTTAGTTGATTCATACGGTAACGGTCCCGGTAGATAGATGACTACGGGAGCTTTCTGATTTTTCTGACCATCGTAAGTAATCTCGATTCGTTCCTTGTTGGGAACCTTAGATTCATCAAGTAGAGGGATAATGGCAAAAACATCCCTGGTTTGGTGACGACAGGAGATTGTGACAACATCCTCAACTTGCTCGGCAAGGTAGTTCGGCGTCCAATTGATGGGTCCAGAACCCGGATATGGGCGAATTTCTCCACGATCGACCTGACCCTGAAGAGCTGCTCTCACAAGGTAACACCCTTGGTTACTTTCCGAACAGACGCTACAACGGTCGTAATTGTGCAGCGGCACCTGACCACGCCCACTTTGAATACAATGTAACCTCACTAGGTTAGCTTCCATAGATCGGACATCCTGACTCTGACGCCGAGTAGGATTCCTGTTGCTGATACTAATTTGCTGAGTATCTTCATCCATATAAATTGGCATCCACCAGTGATTTAACAAGTGCTGAAGTGCCTCCTGGACAAGGGTACAACCTCGATTATTTTCGCAACCCGCTTTACAGCTTTGATAGTCATGTGATATTAAGAATCCGAGTCGGACCTGCTCAGTATGTAACTCTACCAGGTTGGTATTCATCACGCGAATATCGAAGATTTGAACCATGTTGATCTGATAGGAATTCCTATCATGGTAGTCTTGGATCCATCCAAGATCCATCTGACGTTGGAGGGCCTCCTGTATGAAAGAGTATCCCTGTTTGTTTACCGAGCAAGTCAGACAGGAACTGTAATCGTGCCGCGGCAGATTATGATACTGGCTTTGCCTTGAGTGCATTGCCACCAAGTTGACACTCATTGTACAGACATCGTGGTTCTGAATGACGTTGGAATTCGTGTAGACCATGTTAACTCCACGAACTCGGTGCTCTTGGATCCATCCGAGATCCATTTGTTCTTGCAGAGCTGTTTGCACCACAGAACATCCTCGATTCTCTTTAGAGCAGATATCACACTGATGATAATTATGAGGTGGCACATGGCCATATCCACTCTGTCTACAATGCATCTTGACCAGATTGGTTTTTAACAAGAGTACACCATGAATTTGATAGACATTGTTAGTTTCTCCTTCTATCAAATTGACTGCAGCCTTCTCGTGTTGAGGCAGCGGGTTTGTGAGAACATTAGGATTCGTATCCTTGAAGGATAAGACCCCGCTCCTAACAAGTTTTTGCACGTCAGACTTGAAATTGAGACAAGTCTCTATGTTATGCCCTGAACCTCCTTGATGGTAAGGGCAAGTTTGATCCACCTTAAACCAAAAAGGCGGATTTTCCGGTACTGTAAGAGGAGATTTAGTCTGAATGTGCCCCTTAGCCAGTAGTAATGGAAACAGCTCTGTGTACGTTACGGGTATAGGATCAAACCCTGGTGGCCGTGTTGTACCGTTGTTATTATATGGAGGAAGAGCCTGTTGAAGAGGTTGTTGTGTCCTTTGCTGATCAGGTTGGCTTTGCGCAACCTGAGGTTGATATGTAGGAATAGGCGCAGGGCTAATAGCAGGAGTCACAACTGCTACTGGTTGATAACGTCGCCTTTGCTTTTCGAGAGAGATATTCCCAATATCTTGATCTTTTTTCTTAGGGAGAGCACTACCATATTTTTTAGTACCGCTCGGTGATCCAGTGTCTTTTACCAAACGTCTTTCTCGGACGGCTTCCTCAAGACGTACACCCATGCCCACCATTTCGGTGAAGTCACCGGGTGCACTAGCAACCATTCGGTCGTAGTAAAATGAGGTTAAGGTTTTTAAGAAGATCTTTGTCATCTCTTTTTCCTCCAGAGGTGGACAAATTTGAGCGGAAATTTCACGCCACCTTTGAGCATACTCCTTAAAGGTTTCCTTGTCCTTTTGCGACATTGATCTGAGTTGATCTCTGTCGGGTGACATGTCCAAATTGTATTTGTATTGTTGGACGAAGGCAGTACCAAGATCTCTGAAAGTTCTGATCGTAGCACGGTTTAAACCCATGTACCATTTGAGTGCGGCACCGGTTAAACTATCCTGAAAGTAGTGAATCAGTAGGTCCTGATTCTCCGTCTGAGCTGACATCCGCCGAGCGTACATCACCAGATGGCTTTGAGGGCAAGAGTTACCCTTGTACTTTTCAAAGTCGGGCACTTGAAATTTGTGCGGGACTTTCACATTTGGGACCAAGCAGAGATCTGCGGCGTCCTTTCCAAATAGATCCTGACCGCGAATGGCTTGCAGCTCCTTCTGCATTTCCAGGAACTGTTCCTGGAATTCATCCATTCTATCGAACATAGTTTCCTTCTTACCATAAGGTGTTGGTGGAATCTGTCCTTCCGGGACACTGTGCACCACAGGGGGTGGTACCGTGACTACGACAGTAAATCTTGGCGTTTCCTGAAGTTTGTAACCTTCATGAGTCTTTAGTATGCCCCTGGCATCTTCGTTTTCCCGAAGTTTGTAACCTTCAGGCCCAGCGGCTTCTGTTGTGATTCTCTGATCCTCAGTGATCGGCGAAACATATTCTTCCGGAATATAGTTGACAGGCATGCCCCAGGGATGATCTTTCGGCATCTGATACCTAGGATCATAATTCTCTACGATGGGTGTTGAGGTGATCTCTGAGATCACAGTTCTTTGTAGTTGAGCTTCTGCCATGGCTTGCATGTCGTTACGAAGCTTTCTCATATCCTCTCTCAGAGCGTCGATCTCTTCTTTCAACTCTCTGTTTTCTTCCTCAAGATCATCCATCTTTTTCTGACGATTGGCCCGAGTATTGTACGAATGAGACAGTTTAGAATCAATACACAAACATGAGATTCGCAGGTAAGAAGAATACGCGATGTGAGAATGATGAATGCAATGATTATATTAATTGTTTATGGTTTAAAATAAACTTCGACAATTAGATTGCAAATATTGAACAGTGGGGAAACCCCTTTTTATTGAAATTCAAAAGATTACAGAAATGAAAATACAGTAGATTACAAAGTGCAGAAACAGAAACCTAAACTAATGGGTCCCGAGTCTTCTCTGAAGAGAAATTGGGTGCTGATTCTGGTATCTTCCTTTTCTTTGACCGGGGCTCTTGGGCCGTTGTCGGGTTGTCGTTCCTTTGCCAAGTGAAAGGAGTGAGCAAATTCCTTTGGTCATCTTGATTCTCTACAGCATGTTGCTCCAAAATTTAAATCAGAGCATCTTTCTCTTTCAGTAGTTGCTGTATTTTGATGCACTCTATGTCGAGGGTGCGGTACTTGTTCTTCCAAGACCTTCTCTCCTTCTGAACTTTGTTGAGAGTAACCTGAAGCTTTTCAGTTTCCGTCATGAAGTACATGACAGATTCCCTCGGCGGAAGAATTCCGTAACGAGGATAAGGCATTTTCAGCTTGAGAGCTCTAGTTTGTACCCAATGGAGATAAGGCTCCACCGAGACACAGTCCGGTTTTCCTAGAGACTCTCGTCCTTTCTTATGAACATGTTTCCAAGCGTGCGCTATTTCCATCTTTAGTGCACTGTCGTTTTCTCCTTCTTTGAAGAAAAGACCTTCCAGATGAACACCCAGTGGGATGTGTCTCATCGGGTATCCAAATTGACGGCGAACCAATACCGGATGGTAGTTGATTCCTCCTTTAGTTCCTATAAGAGGTAAGTTGAGGAAGTTTCCACAACGATCAATGATTCTGATTCCATCATAAATCATATTACACCAATCTATATCAGAGTTGGTAAGAGACATGATCTTCTGTGACCAACGTAAGGCACTCTTACAATCCCAAAAAGTAGCAGACTTGGGCAAGTGAGATATAAACCATTTGTAAAGCAGAGGTACACAGCATGTGATCTCCCCTCCACTGTACAAATTTCCTAAGTGTACAGAATGATACGCATCTGCGAGCAAAGTCGGCACAGGGTTTCCAATGAGAAAAACCTTAATGGAGTTAACGTCAACGAAGTTATTAATGTTGGGAAACAAAAATAACCCGTAGGTGAGCAAGACAAAGATGCTTTCAAAAGCAGTTATGTTTCCTATACTGGCGAAATACAGGGCTTTCTTCGTCAAGAACTGGGCTGGCAAACCTTGGATGCCACCCTTAGTAGTCATGTGAGTCCTGACCTCAGACTCGTCCAAATGGATTGCTCTTGCAATGGTCTGATTCTTTGGAATTTCTTCCAGTCCAGAAAATGGAGCTCGATCAGTGATATGTAGATCAGTCAGATGAGAATACTCCTCCAGCGTTGGTGCTAGATGGTAATCCGGGAATGTGAAACAGTGATAAACCGGATCGTAAAACTGAATGAGCGCATCCATGATTCCCTCAATCACATGGACTCTTAACTGGGGTAGCAAACCTCCGTGCTTGGCTCTGAAAGCCTCTGGGTTAGTGATCATCCTTGCTAACCTTCTCAAATCCTCTAGTTTTGGAACCTTGAAGGTATACCTATGAGTTCTCCTTCTACCGAAATCCATTAGTGCAATCCCTTTCTCTGATATATGCAATCACAGTCTTAGTTTAATTTGAAAAACAGAGAGACTGGAAGAGAAGTTTTTTTTTTTAGTTTTAATGTTTTTTAAATGAATGCATGAATGCAGCACACAAAAACATAGAAAAAACATGGGGTCAAAGGGTCGTTGTCATGAAGTCAAGGCTCTACCCATCCCCCAAAGGTTTATACTAGGGTGATTTTTGTACCTGTACTCATTATCCTCAGCTCCTCCCAAGAAAGCAAAACAACAAGCGGATCGCCAGCGAGTTGTAGTGCAATCTTAGAGTAAGTTCCATTCACCAAGAATAGATCACTAGCCTCAAATGAGGGTAGTATCGCGTAACAACTATTTCCGATAGTTTCCGCACTATGAAAGGGTTTGGCTCCTCAGCTTCTCAGACTTAACAACCGGCCCATTGTCTGGGTGAGAGAATGGGTTGCGTTGGTCAGCCTCCACTGAGGTTGATGGTCGACCTCGTCACCATCACTTATCTTAAGTGTATACTCAATCTTTCCACATACGGCATCACCCGCATTCCCATTAGCAGAAAAATAAACACGTATAGCAATTAGGAAAAGCGGTATATATATTTGTCCTAATCATCCTAGACCTATAAAGCTAAGGATCCTAAGTTCCTGACAGAAAATGGGTTCCCCTGCGGAAGCCCCAATCTGTGGTATCATACGAGAGAAAAGAAAAAAGGTTAGAATGGCCCCACGGTGGGCGCCATTTTTCTGTAGCGAGCGATTTTGGACGTGGTTCTTAAGCGCTAGTCGCTCTCTGCGGTTGAGCTTAAACTACAGGTCGATTCATTTTTTATCCTATTGTGAGCTGGATAAGGAAGGGAAATAGATGTCTCCAATTAACCCTGCTTGCATACTGAGTTTAAACAGCGGTCTGTTAGGTTACGGATGCTATCAATGTGGGGGGGCCTTTCTTGTGCTATTTAACAGAATGACAGGTTTCTGGCGGGGAACAAAGATTAGGATGTTAGGACTGACGCTTTTGAATTACTTCTTTTGATTGATGGAGATATGGGATTTGGGTTTTTTGTTGATTGTGCTCGCTAAGATCTTTTCTTTCGATCTTATGCCTACGTATTCCCGTTTACCGAAACAGGGAAATCAGAGCGTTCGTAGTTCCTCCTATTCTATGGGAGGAAATGGTTGTTTTTGTCTCTTGTTCAAAGCCCAAGACGTGAAGCGAAAGGTGATTTGTATCTTGTTCAAAGCCCAAGATATGAAGCTAAAAAGTCTATTTGTGTCTTGTTCAAAGCCCAAGACGTGAAGCTGAAAGACCTCGACTTTAGAGAGAATTTGTCATCTCTAAAAAAGGGTTTGTTTGTCACAACTGTTGGGTGACTGGTTATAAAGGAGAATTACTTTAACCGGGATACACGGATCCTAGTAATGCCATAATTTCCTTTATAGGGGATTTTAACCTAAAGGAGGAGACTTTAACTCAGTGTAGAGCAATGCTATCTTTCCTTAGGAATTTCTCATGCTAAAAGAGGGACAGTGGCGTGGATGTAGATGATCCAGAGGCTTGCCGCTTACAGCGATTAGATGAAGGGGAAGGAGTTGTTGATGTTTGTGTACTGTGAACGAGGCACATCTTTGATGCTAAAAGGTTAATTGGATTAACCAGTGGTTTTCTTATATAAAGCCTAAGAGGAGGCTATTATGTGTCTCGTACAAAGCCCGAGAGAGAGGGTAAAAGGGTTTTGACTCGACGATGGAATCATTTGGTATCTCGTATAAAGCCCGAGATGGAGGCGAAAGGGGTGGTTGACTCAACGAGGGAGTCTCTTATGTGTCTCGTACAAAGCCCGAGAGAGAGGCTAAACGTCTGCTTCCGCTGGGAAGAATCATTGTACAAAGCTCAAGAGAGATGCTATGGTAACTGTTTTAGTTAAGTGACAGGTCCAGTATACTGAGTTGAAAGAGAAAATCAGTTCTTATATGAGCAATACTGTACTCAAGGATTTGTTTCAAGGATCCGGGTTATTCCTGTTCTTTAAGGAAGCGGGAAATCCAAAGGGTATTGAGACTGTCCGAGTCTGCGGGTTTCTTTCCTATTCTTGAAGGGTGCTTGAGAATGTCTTTGAGACTCAAGGGAATTAGACTGTCCAAGTCTAGAGTTTTATCTTTTGTACTATGCTTTGAGAAACAGTAGTAGACTCTATGAAAGGAATGTTCTATGAGGATGACTAGGTTCTGTTCCTATACCTCTAGGAGGCCGTCGAGACAATTTGTACGAAGCCCAAGAGGAGGCTAGATTCTTTTAAGAAGTCGACGGGTCCTTGTACGATGCCCAAGAGAAGGCTATCATTCCCGGAGGAAGAGATCATTATACGAAGCCTAAGAGGAGGCTGTGAATACTTCTAAGAAGCTGTAGGGGTCCTTGTACGATGCCCAAGAGGAGGCGGGGTTGCTTTTAGGAAGCCTGTGGGTCCTTGTACGATGCCCAAGAGGAGGCCGATGCTTTTAAGAAGCCTGTGGGTCCCCAAACCCCGAAAAATTCAAGGCAAGCTATTCACAAGGAATAGATCAAGTCAGGAAAGTTCGAGAATTTGGAAGAAACTCAGAGATGCCGTTCACGGAGAAGACATTCATCTCTGGGAGTAGAGTTTCTTGACAATTCCTAATGAGGACAGCCGAAGAGAAGACTGTATCTGGTGATCCTATTAGGGATCTAGCTGTCTATTTCTACAAATAAACGAAACGGTGTCACCTAGTTCTAGACGTAGTTGCCGGGGAAACTCGAAATATCTATACTATTATTACACAGTTGATATGAGTTTATGAAAGGAGACTTACAGTGAAACAGCCCCACAATATAGTTATATGTATATAAAAGCGGTAAATGAAAGCAATAACCACTTACTCGGTTGTAGAGCTTCCATGCTGTTTGGTTAGTTGTTCAACAAAGAAAGATGGAAAACAATAGTATATACAAAATCAAAGGAGAAAGTGCTTTGAAAAAGAAAGATTTGGGGCTTACAGCTCAAGGAGAGGCCCAGGGTTTTATCAGTGAGCGCACTGTTTGAATTTGTACAGAGGGACTTATACAAGTGACTGAGGCCAAAAAATATTTCTGTACAAGGGGGTTGGGTCTTACACTCTCTCAAGAGGCCCAAAAATGTTTTGAATGGGTCTTATAGCTCAAGGAGAGGCCCAAAAGGTTTTTCTTAAAAGGGTGACGGTCGCACCGTTTGTTTTTGACGATATCGGGACTTATACAATACATTGAGGCCCAAAAATGATTTGGTCAAAAAAGGGATTGGGTCTTACACTCTATTAGAGGCCCAAAATGTTTGAAAAGTTTGATGAGGGTTGAATTGATTCAAAACCCTAATTTGTTTTCAAAATGTATTTTTTTAATTGAACAAAAATTCAATTAAAATGATTAATATTTGTTAAATACATGAAAACAAGTTATGATCTTGGATTAATGTTCCAAAAAATCAGGTTTCTTCCTACAAAATGATTGAAGTCAAATTAGGGTTAGAAAATGAAAAGAAAAGAAACATTTTAAATGCTAAAAACACATAAAACATTAATTATTTTCAAAAATATCAAATATAGGAAATAAATAATATTTTTGGGATTTTTTGGTAGAATTAAATATTTAAACATTTTTGTGAATTATTGCAAAAAGAACCAATCAAAAATGATAAAAATTGAAGGAGTTATTAATTTTTCAAATTATTAAAAACAATAATATGAAAAATAACAAAATAAACAAGTGATAAAAAGAAGTCTGGGGCGAGGGGGATTCGAACCCCAGACCTCTCGCTTGCCAATACACACAAAACCAGCTGATGAACCGCTGGGGCGCAATGCCAATTCAAATATAATATGGCAAGGAAAAAATATATAGAGAACTTGTTGGTTTTTCTGAAAATGGCACCATGGCCATCCTCCTCCTCGAACTCGTGCATGAAGCACCCTATCTCCCTCATCTCTCCACCATTGGACATGATTCAAACCCCAAACCCGTGTGTTTTTTCACAAGGAATAAGATGGCAATACCCAATTTTATTCATTTTCAGTGTGGAGTAAAATAATCATAATGAACACAGATGAACCCTAATTTGCAAAAGCAATCGTGCAGGCATGGTTATAAGGTCTATGATCCAATTTCTTGAGGCAAAACAATCAACATATGATGGCAAGCAATTGGCAAAAATATCATGCGAGGAAATATGCATGGATCATGGAGTTTGAGTTTGAAGCTCACCTTGATGCAAGCTGAAATGGTGTTTTTCCCAGATGGTGTTCCAGTCGTGAATTGATGATCCCTGCAGTTTCAATGGATGTTATGGATTGTGTTGCAAGCTTTGGAACACTTTGAAACTCTTTGGATCAAGCTGGAGACCTCCACCTGCAAAATTGAAGCATAATGGCTTGGTGGAAGAGTGATTTTGAGACTGAGGTGTTACAGTCAGTGTTTAAGTGTTTGGACACCTCAAATACATCATATGTGATGTGTTTGAGCAATTGGAATTGATTGCCTATGGCTGCAACTCAAAACCCGATAGTGGTTACTCAAAAACAAGAAAACTTGAGGTTTAAGAAAGAAAGAGAGAAAGCAGTGTTGTAACTGGCTTTGGTGTGAGTTGAATGATCCATTGGGACCTCTATTTATAGGTGATCAACTTTTGTTTTGGAGGAATAGTGAATGGCTACTGGATCAGATCACATTTGCATGGATTGGCTTGGAGGATTTCTTCTCAAGCAGGGCAAGCTAGCCATTCCCAAGAGCAGGGCTATGCCTTGACCAAAATCACATTCTTCAGATGCTTTTATTGTTGTTTAATCATAGAATTTGACTGAGTAGAGTAGCTACCTTGACAATGCACTATTCCACATTAATACACTTTGAATTCAAGGCAAAATGTGCCAAAGTGGATGAATTTCAAGTTGAAAGATTCCTTGGCTTTTTGACTCAGATTTATCAGTTGGATCAGTTGCACTGTGATTGGTTTGAACACAGGTGGCATGCTAATCCCTAGTTTTTGGTTCAAAATCGTGTGTGGCAAGCAAACATGCAAACTGATTTTTCCAAAACAGCTTGCAGCAGCATGACTTTGGGCATGGATTTCTCATGGCTTAAGTTGAATCAATTCATGCTGTTGAGCTCTTTGAATTCTTAGTAGCATATGCAACAATATTGATGTTTAACTTTGGACTTGATTCAGCTTGCAACTATGTGAAAAGCTCTCACAAGTTTTGGTGTTTCAACAAAATCTGTCTTGGACAGAATTTTTCTAAGTGTTGGAAAATGGTATACTTTCATGTTTTCAGCCACTTTGGCTCACTCATAGCTCAAAATCCATAATGAATTGGAGTTAGGCCTAGTTGAAGTTTTTGTAGAGGGTAATGAGAGCTGTAAATCAAGCTTTGGATGGGGCACAATGGCCTTGTGGTTTAGGAGTTATGGTCCTCCAAAGTTGGTGTATTAGTGGTACTTTTCCATAACTTAGAAAAATTTCTAAGTTTTATGGTTACCCCTTTTACAAGTCATCCCACTTTTCTTGATTTTTCTTGATGAATGATGATTCAAATCCTACATAAACATCATTTTAGGGTTAAAAATCCATTTTGGTGAAAAATCTCAAAAAGTCAAAGTTGACTTTTGTGCACAGTTGACTTTTTATCAGATGAATTCCAAATTGTGCAATTCTTCAGGAAATCATGTCCTTGACCTAAATCAAACTTGATGGACATGTTCCATGGGTGTCATAGGGTATATTGATGCATGCCATAGGGCTTAGGAGCATGTCCTGGTCAAAAGTCAAAGTTACAGTTGACTTTTCCCTTAAAACCCTAATTGTGGTGCAGATGAAATTGAGACTTGTTGCTCAAACTTCTTGGATTAATCCATTGTTCCAAATGGATCAATATAGTTCATTAGAGACCCTCAAACCCTCTCTTGAGGTCTTGTCTCATGATTTGTCCCAAAAGTCAACTTAGGGGTGAATTAGGTCAAGAAACCCTAATTCCTGATTTTTGATGTATGCATCCCCTGAGGTCAAATTGACTTGATGTTTGGGTCCATGAGGTTCCATGGAGTACATTGGGTTATGTTTTGGAACACTGGCCCATGCCCAGATGAAAATTTTCATCTGGGGCCCTGGTCGACCAAAACCCTAATTTGGTGACACTGTCGATTTTGAAGCTTGATCCACCTAAAAGGGAGCAACCTTGTGCTTAATCCTTGAAGTGGGAGTCCTCTTGATCCATTGTGAATGTTTGGGAGGTTAGACAAGTTGAAGATCATGTCATTCCTTGATTGATCCTTTGTCTAAGGCTCTAAGAGGGCTTGAAACCCTAATTTTGATTGTAGTGGATGCTCACCCATCTTTGGGGAGATTGATGAAATAGGATGGTTCCTCCATATTGTGATGATGATTTGCACAATGATGGGAAATCTTAGTGGTCAAAATTTGGGGTATGACAGAGCTAGGTGCATATCCCCGTGTCGTTGGTATTTGTCGCATCTCTTCACATGCTCCTTGGCATCGTGCTGCATGGTTGGCCAATAATACCCTGCCCGGAGGGCCTTGCGGGCAAGGGACCTTCTTCCTAGGTGCTGGGCGTTAATGCCTTCGTGGATTTCTCGTAATACGTGGGGGACGACTTCCTCCTCTATGCATTTGAGCAGTGGGATGGAGAAGCCTCGTCGATAGAGTTTGTTTTCAAGGATGACGTACGAGCAAGCTCTTCGTCTGATGGTGCTGGCTTCCTTGGGGTCATCCGGAAGTTCTTCCACGGTGAGGTAGTTGTACACGAGCGTCATCCAGCAATTGCTGTCCCCAATCGCGTGCACGTGTAGGGTCGAGGATCCCTTATCGATGCTGGACCGGGGAAGTATCTCTTGGATGACTGACCTGTTTTCGCCTTTCCTCTAAGTGCTTGCTAGTTTGGACAAGACGTCTGCTCGCCCGTTATTTTCGCGCGGGACATGTCTTACTTCTACCGCTCTAAACTTCGACATTTTTCCCTTGACTAGGGTTAGGTATTCAGAGAGACTATCGTTTTTGGTCTGATACTCTCCTGATATCTGGTGGGCTACGAGCTGGGAGTCCGTGCAGATGATGATTTCTTCAGCCCCTAGGTCTTCGGCTAGGTGCAAACCGGCGAGGAAGGCTTCATACTCGGCCTGGTTGTTCGACGTGGGAAAGGACAATGTGAGAGAAGCCTCGACTATGGTCCCTTCGTCGTTCTCCAAAATTACCCCTGCCCCGCTGCTTGTCGAGCTGGAAGCTCCGTCTACGTAGATGGTCCATCTGTTTGCTACCTGGACCGGGGAGTCTGAGAACGTCATTTCCGCTACGAAATCGGCCAGAGCTTGGGCCTTAAGAGCTTTCCTGTTTCGTACTGGATGTCGAACTCGGACAGTTCCAACGACCATTTGAGCATTCTGCCGGCCATGTCTGGTCGTCCCAGTAATTGCTTTATGGGCTGATCCGTTCTTACCACGATCGTGTGAGCCAAGAAATAGTGTCTCAGTCATCTGGCAGCGTTGACGAGGGCCAATGCTACCTTCTCTATCTGTTGATATCACAGCTCTGTGTCCTGCAATGCTTTGCTCGTGAAGTATATTGGCTTCTGTCTGCCAGTATTCTCTCGAATGAGGACGACGCTAACGGTCTCGGCAGTGACGGCAAGGTATAGGAACAAGACTTCCCCGGTCTCTGGTCGTGATTACACGGGCGGTTTCGACAGGGCTCGCTTCAAGTGAAGGAGGGATGTTTCACATTCCTCGGTCCATTCGAACGCTGCCTCTTTCCGCAAGAGCTTGAAGAAAGGAAGGGCGTGTTGGGCAGATTTTGCCACGAAGCGGGACAACGAAGTAAGCACCCCGTTGAGGGATTGGATGTTCTTGTTAGACGTGGGCGTTGGGAACTTAGAGAATGCCCGATACTTGTCGGGGTTAGCTTCGATTCCTCGTTCTGTTAGGTAGAAGCCAAGGAATTTACCTGCCCGTACGCCGAACGTGCACTTCTCTGGGTTAAAACGCATTCGATATTTTCTTGCTTGCTCGAAGATTTTGCGAAGATGAGCGACATGATCTAGTTCCTCGTGGGACTTGACGATCATATCATCCATGTATACTTCGAGCATGTCGCCTATTTGTCCTTGGAAGACTCTGTTCATCATTCGTTGGTACGTAGCGCCGGCGTTCTTCAGTCCGAAGGGCATTACGTTGTAGTAATAGTTGCCCGATTTGGTCATGAAGGCCGTGTAAGTTTTATCGCTCGCGGCCATTGGGATTTTATTGTAGCCCGAGTAGGCGTTGAGGAAAGATAAAAGTTTAAAGCCTGCTGAGTTATCTACGAGCTTATCGATATTGGGGAGGGGGTAGGCGTCCTTCAGACAGGCCTTATTAACATCGGCATAATCAACACACATCCTCCATTTGCCATTATTTTTTCTTACAAGTACAACGTTTGAGAGCCATGTAGTGTATTTGGCCTCAGAAATAAACCTAGCTTCTAGAAGGTCTTTGACAGCTTTCTCCGCGGCTTCCATCTTTTCCGGGGACTGTTTCCTTCTGCGCTGGGCAACGACTTTGACGGCCGGATCAATTGTAAGTTGGTGGCAAGCGATGGATGGGTCCAGTCCTGGCATTTCAGCAGCACTCCATGCGAACAATTCTGCGTTCTCCCAGAGGCACGCTTTTAGTTGTCTCCTGGCTAGGTCGGGGAGGTCTGCTCCGATCTTTACTCCCCGTTGGGGGTCTTCTTCGAACGGAACGATCTCGAAGTTTCCATCAGGGACAGGGCGTAGGAGATGGCTGCTGTTGTTGGACTGGCTACTCGAAGTTGTTGGGTCCTTGGCGCGGTCGTCCTCGCTGAAACGGCTGTCCAGGTCGATAAATTCGACCCGGGGAAGCGGTTTTGGCTGCTAGGAGCTGATGGGCAGAGGGGGACGACCAGAAGCCCTTAGTCCTGCTGAGATGGTGATGAGTCCCTTTGATGCTACTTCAAAGCACCGAAGGGCAGCTTCGATGTCGCCGTGGAGGGTGGCGACCATCCCTTCAGAAGTGTAGTACTTCATCTTGAGATGTACGGTGGAAGGTACTGCAATCAATTCTGCCAGGGTTGGCCTTCTAAAAATGCACTGGTATAGTGACAGGCATTCAATTAACAGAAACTGTGCTTTAATTGCTCGGGTTATCTTTCCTGAACCGGAGGTTATGATGAGCTCTACGTAACCCCGGGGCTTTGTCACTGCTCAGTTGAATCCCTGCAGGTCGGATCCAACGTATGGAGTAAGGTGAGAGTCGTTCAGCTGCAACGTTTCTAACAGGTGGTTGTACATTATATCGACCGAACTGCCCTGGTCCACGAGTATTCTGCGAACGTCAAAGTTCGCCATCTTTGCCCGGATAAGCAGCGGGATGCTTGAGTTCGGTGCCCCACCGAGGAGCTCTTCCTTGTAGAAGGAAATAGGAACGGATCCCTTGTGAGAGGTGTCCAGCGTAGTGACTTCATTGGAGCTTTTGCTGATCAGTTGATCGAATCTCCTCTTGACTGAGCCGACCGTGATTTTGTTGAATCTACCACCAGAAATGACCATGGCTGACGGGAAGGCCTCCCACGGGCTGTGAGCAGCGAGGTACGTGGAGACGGGCAGACCATCGGGGATGCGGAAGTCCTCTGGCCGAGTTATAGACATAGTGACCTGTACGTTGGTGTCATCAGAGGGCGGAGTCTCTTCTGCAACCTTTTTGCTCTCCTGGGTTTCTTGTCGGGGAGCGTCTTTCATTTTCGCGAACTGCTTCAAGTGGCCGTCGCGAATAAGGATCTCTATTGCATCTCTGAGGTGGATGCACTCTTCCGTCGTATGACCGTGACTCTTGTGGAAGCGGCAATACTTGAATTTGTCTACACCCGGTCTGGCCGGCAGCTTTTTGGGGAAACGGAATCCCGCCTGTTTGAATTCCGAGTTGGCACACTCGGACAAGATTTTCTCCCTCGAGGCAGTGAGGGGGGTATAGTCATGGAACCGCCCAGAAGGTCCCTTCTGTTCGCGTGCATCGCGAGGCCGATCGTCGTGTCTTTTATCTCCTCGACGGGATGTCGAGGGCTCTTCAGCTCTGGATGAGCGGGCACCTTCTTGGTGTCGAGAGGCCCGGACAGAGTGTGCGGCAACCTTCTCCTCGTACTGTATATGCGACTGGGCTTGGAGGAGAAGGGCGTTAAGGTTCCTCGGTGGATCGAGGTCGATGGCTTTCGCGAAGTCTGAGCCCGGACGTAATCCCTGCTCGAGCAGGAATTTCTTCATGTCGTCGGTCGTTGGCACTTGGACGGCCTCCTTGTTGAACTGCTCAATGTAAGCCCGGAGAGGCTCATCTCTTCCCTGTACGACAGCTCCGAGGGACGCCTCGGTCTTTGGATGGCGTCGCGATGCAGTAAAGTGACGGGAGAAAATCCTCCCCAGCTGCCTCCAGGATGTAATGGATTCTTCTGGCAGCTGCTTGTACCATGTCATTGCTCCCTTCCGGAGCGTGGTCAGGAACAGGCGGCATTTGATGGCTCCTCGTACCCCTCTGTAGTCCAAAAAAGCATCTATGTTCTCTATGTGCTCGTCTGGGTCAGTGGTTCCATCGTAAGTCCCTAGAGACGGAGGCTTCTCTAGTCCTTTAGGGAGGCGAGTAGCCAAGATCCTGCGGGACAACGGGCCGCAAGGCTCGTCGTCGCTATCTGAACTTGGAGTTGATGGTGACCGTTGTCTGCGCTCGTGGCAGTGGTCTCTGCGGGGCGATGGTGAATGTAGCCGGTCACGAGGTCTGACTGGTGGAGAATGCCTATCCTGCCTCGTTCTCTTGTGTCTTGGTGATGATTGATCTCGCGGGGAGATGTGGTCGCGCTTGTGAATGTGTTGTGATTCAGGTTCATGCATGGATCTATGGTCTTCCCCATGCCTAGGTGGCGGGCTTCTTGATTTTCGATGCTTGCTCCTTGGAGGAGAGGATCTTGGAAGAGGTGCTTCCTCGAGGGCTCCTATTCTCTCTCCTTGCTGCAAGATAAGGAGGTTTGTGTGGTTGACAACTTCCAAAAGAGCTGAAATGGCCAGGTCGGCGCTGGGAGGGCCAGGAATTGGTCGTTCACCCGGCGGTAGCTGTTTGCCTCCTTGCTCGGTGGGAGGAGGAGTCGGAGACGCAGTAGCCCCGTCTTGAAGGAAACGGGGATCAGAAAGTAACAGAGATCTTCCGTTAACGTCCATCTTATTGACGGGAACGAGAATCATAACGTCAGCACCTTTCGCGGAGTTCTGAGCGGCCATATGTGGGCGGATCAAAGAAATTATGTTTTGATCTTTAGTTTCCAAGGAGGAAAGAAAGAAGGGGAGAACAAGGTGTTCCCACAGACGGCGCCACTAATCCGGAGTACTCAAACAGGTCCATGTATGCTGGTCGTCAGAAGGGCAAGGTGCTCGGAATGTTGATGAGGAGAGGAGGGGGGTGTACCTGCAAGGCACTCCGACGCTCAAGTAAGAAAGGGTCAGAGAAAAGGGGCAAGTACAAAGAGTATTCTTAGGGTCGAAAAATGATACCTGACCCTCTCAAGCGAGAGGGTTTATATAGAGCCCCCAGCGCGTGGCCAACGGTCCTATTTTTGGGGCGAAATAACCGTTTTCTCCAAAGAATAGGTAACCACCCAAACTAGCCGTTATGTCGGGCAGGTGCCCGGAACTAGCTGTTATGTCGGGCATGGGCTCAGTTTCGGGCACCTGTCCTTTGCTTGTTCGGGCAGCGAGGAAGCCGTACGTAACGGGCATCATAGCCGGGGAGGAACGTTGCGTTCCTTGCCCGGTTGGAGGGGCAGAAATGTCCTTTTGGCCCCTCTGTGGATTGGACTTAGGCAATTTGGGCCGCTCTGGAGCAGAGGCGGATTGGGCCAATTCTAGCCATTGGTCCAGTCCAGAACAAAAACCCTAATTGAAAATGAACCAGACCCCACATGACTCTCCATCATGAATGATTTAATACTCAGCCTAACTTGACATTCTGATACTCACACACATATGATTTGAATTGCCACAAACCCTAATTGAAGTTTAGACATAAATCACCTGAACTAATGCACCCTAACCTTGATCTTGCAACAAACCTTTGTCTGACTGACATATTAAATCAAAGACCATTGTACCTCAGTTTACACTACTCATATACCAGACTTGACAGACTTGCCTGAAACTCAATTCACCCAGGCAACACTTTGAGCAGGAACAACATATTTTTTTGAGTTTTGGATGATGGTTAGTGGATGGATGTACATATGAAAATATACAAGTAGGACAAATTTAGGGTATGACAGATGCCCCTATCTAATTGGCTTGAACCTAGTAAGATGAACTACTACGGCGTTCGCACTTTCAAGTTAGAAGACAATTAGATATGAAGAAGACCACGAATTTGTCCGAAAAAGAAAGTGCTTAGGAAGGAGGAATGACAGATAGTTTGCAGAGGTCGTTATCACCAAAAGGATGATAACAGGAAATCTGACACCAAAAGGATGACAGACCTATCACCAAAAGGATGATAGTAAACACACACACATGGACCTTTCCACCAAAAGGATGAAAATGAGGTCCACACTCGATATTACCAAAAGGATAATAGAGCACACATGGATATCTGACACCAAAAGGATGACAGACCTATCACCAAAAGGATGATAGTAAACTCACACGACGCGACCCTTCACCAAAAGGATGAAACGGCGGTCAAAGCTTGCTATTACCAAAAGGATAATAGAGCACACACACACACACAGATATCTGGCACCAAAAAGATGGCAGACCTATCACCAAAAGGATGATAGTAAACTCACACGACACGACCCTTCACCAAAAGGATGAAACTGAGGTCAAAGCTTGCTGTTACCAAAAGGATAATAGAGCACGCACACACAGACCCTTCACCAAAAGGATGAAAATGAGGTCCAAGCTCGCTATTACCAAAAGGTTAATAGAGCACACACACACACCCTTCACCAAAAGGACGAAAATGAGGTCCAAGCTCATTATTACCAAAAGGATAATAGAGCGCACACACACACAGAGACCCTTCACCAAAAGGATGAAAATGAGATCAAAGCTCGATATTACCAAAGGGATAATAGAGCACACACACCGGGATATTTGACACCAAAAGGATGACAGACCTATCACCAAAAGGATGATTGTGAAACACACACACACACACGTATATCTGACACCAAAAGGATGCCAGACCTATCACCAAAAGGATGATAGTAAACTCAGACACACAACGACCCTTCACCAAAAGGATGAAAGTGAGGTCAAAGCTCGCTATTACCAAAAGGATAATAGGGTAAATACAGAGATATCTGACACCAAAAGGATGACAGACCTATCACCACAAGGATGATAGTAAACACACGCACACAGACCCTTCACCAAAAGGATAAAATGAGGTCAAAGCTTGCTATTACCAAAAGGATAATAAAGCACATAAACACATAGGATTCTGATGTTGTCGTTTGCCAAAAGGATGACTCGCAAACCAAACAATCCCACTGATTTACCGGCACCAAAAGGATGACGGGTCTACCTCCAAAAGGATGATAGAGACACACGCACATGATGACCCTTCACCAAAAGGATGAAAATGAGGTCAAAGCTCGCTATTACCAAAAGGGTAATAGAGCACACACACACAGACCCTTCACCAAAAGGATGAAAATGCGGTCAAAGCTTGCTATTACCAAAAGGATAATAGAGCACACACACATACCAAGATATCTGACACCAAAAGGATGACAGACCTATCACCAAAAGGATGATAGTAAACACACACAACTCCGACACCAAAAGGATGACGGATCTATCACCAAAAGGATGATAGAGGACACACGCAACTCCGACACCAAAAGGATGACAGACCTATCACCAAAAGGATGATAGTGAACACCGAGTGTCGTACCCCAAATTTTGACCACCCTTCTATTTTTTTAAATATTAAGGGGATTATTTGGGTAGGATAAATTTATATGGGGATAGATTATTGTTATTTAATATATAGGGATTAATTAGGATTAGATTAATTTTTAATCAAAATTACATTAGGGTCATAGTGGGGTTATTAGAGTATTAATATTAGTATTAATAATATTATTAATATTAATATTTATCATGGAATTATTATTAAATTATTATATACTCACTAATGATGTCTTATTTCAAATAAATAAAATGTCATAGTTGGTAGCAAAAGTGTACAAGGAGTTAGAACAGGGAGAGGTCATGGGTTAGAATCCAACTTTCATCACTTTTAGAGTTTTTTTTTCTCTTTTTATAGTTTTACCTTCATTTTATAAAAATTGTTTTTTCATAATATAATTTTCAAAGTTTAAATTAATTTATTTTTCATTATTATTATTATTTTCCAAAAAATAAAAAAAATTGTTTTAAATTTATTTTAAAATAATTTTTGTTTTAATTAATATATTTTTTGAAAAATAATTAATTTTCAATTTTTGCACTTCTTACTCAAAAAAAACCCAAATAAGATACAAAATATATCTTGTCTTAAATGCATTCTTATTTAAATTAATTAGATTAATTCTATTTTTAATTCTACTAAATCTAGGTTTTAAGTAAAATGATTTTATTTGATTATTACTTAAAATATAAAATCATAAAATTTGTATTTTTCATTTTTTATTTATTATTTTTCGTATTTATTTTTTAGGCATTTTTAAAAAATGTTAATTTTCACATTTTTTCACATTTTAGCAAAAAATATCCAAAAATTATAAAATAAACAAATATTTGAAAAGATTTTGTTCATATTGCATTTTAGGATAATAATCCTCTTTTTTTAAAGGAAGATTAACGTGATTGATCACTAAATCAAAATCACATAAAATTGATTTATGAACTTTTATTTTAATTGATTAATTTTCTTTTTATTTAACCTAATTGTGTCCATATAAATAATTACATAATTCATTCACAAGAGGGGGGCAATTTACAAACCATACGATAAAAAGTTGTGGTTCTTCACATCGAAGAACAACAATAAAACCCTAAACCCTCAACAACATTAAAACCCTAAACCCTTAACAACATTAAAACCTTAAAACCTTCAACATCCCCTCCGAGTCAAAAAGGAAAAGACAAAAGAAGGGAAAAAGGCAAAAGAAGGGGGAAAGGCTAAAGAAGGGCAAGGAAAAAGGGAGTGTGAAGCAGCTTAAATTGGTCACGGCACTCCAGGTTGGTACCTTCAAACTATTAGTATGAATTTTCTTTTGGATTGCAATTTGGTGTATCTTCTATTCTAAGATGCCAATGTATGTATATTGATGTGGTATATTTAGTTTTGTTCTTTTACGATTAAGGTTTTGTAAGGTTATTATTATTATTGACGCAAAAAGAAAAAAAAAATTTGTAATCAACATCGTAAACCGTTTTTATATCATAATTTATAAATTTTTTAAAAATAATAAAAAAACAAAATGGGATAAAAATACAATATAATTGGAGGATTTTAAATAAGGGTTAGGGTTAATTTCACAAATTCACATAATAATAGGATTTATACTAAAATATTATAATAATAATTAGGATTACAATTTTAACTGATTAAAATATTTTAATTAGGAATTAAGGGATTAATATATGTATATAGATAATTAGGATTTAATAGGTTAGAGATCGATAATATTAAAATACTTTATTTATTAAGTTAGGATTTAATATATTAAAACTTATGGATTAATAGGGTTAAGCTAGTATTTTCTTAAATTTTGGGTATTATTAATTGGGTTAAATATACAATACCCCCTGCAATGTTAGCGATTTCTCACTTTAGCCCCTGTAAAAATTTTTTTTTTAAACACCCCCTCATCTTATTTAGATTCCCTCAGATACCCCCCCAGAGTCCAAGTGGCATGTTAGATTCCTCTTTGACCATTTGAATCTGTCCAAGCTGGCATTTTGGATTAAATTTTAATGGCTGACTGGGTATATATTGTTGTGTTTCACCCCCTTGTAATTGTTAGGGTTTTACTGCGACGGATGAACAGTTGCGAACGGAGGAACATCTGCGACGGAGGAACATCTGCGAAGAACTCACATACACGAAGACCAACAAAATCGTTCACGAATTCATTTCCGTAATCGAGGGTCGCAATGAGTGAGGTATGTATTTTGGTAAACTTCTTGACGATAAACTTCCACGAATTCATTCTGTTAGTGTGTTTTTTTTTTTTTGCTTCTGAATGATTTTGAAATCTTGATGGAAATATTAGGGTTTTTAATATGTGGTTTTTGTTTGTGAATGATTTTGAAATCTTGACAGGAGTTCAAACCCTTTGATGTTACTTTTCACCATGGGGGGGAATTTGTTAGGAGTAAGCCAGATGAAACTATTTACAGAGGGGGGGTTGATTCGACCGTAAATGGTTTACTAGTTGCGAACTGGACAATGGATAACATTTTCAAGCTGTTGGGTGAGTGGGGGTATAAGGAAGGTTCATTTAGGTTATGGACAAAAGTGTTAGACATTCAAGAGGGATTTATTAGAATTAGAAGAGATGATGACGCATACGACTTTGCTACATACTTCAGTGCAATGGAAGTTGTTGGGGATATATTTGTGGAACATTCTGCAGAAACACTGGACTGTGAGGGTATTGAACCTAGGTGTATTAATGAGAATATGAGTGATGATATAGAAGATGAGGATGTTGAAAGGTTAGAAGACAATGAAGATGAGAGAGCAACTGGTCTAGTTGATGGTTTTGAAGGAATTGATGAGCCTGTGCCCATAACAGTAGATAAAAGCAATCTTGTGACAAGTATGGGTGGGCCTAGTGTTAGGCCCAAAAGGTACATGTGGCTTTATTTACTTCCTTGTTATTATGTATTTAATGTTGTTTATGTAATTAATGTGTATACTTGGTGTTGTGTTTCAGGGACTTGTGGCTGTATTTGAAGAAATGCTTGATAGGATTGAGCACAGGGTGTGTCTTAGGCATCTTTATGCCAATTTCAAGAAAAGGTTTGGTGGTGGATCATTGATCAGAGACTTGATGATGGGAGCTGCTAAGGCAACATATTATCAGGCTTGGGTCTTAAAAATGAATGAGTTGAAGAAAGTAGATCAAAATGCTTGGGAATGGTTGATGGCAGTCCCAACCAAAAGCTGGTGTAAGCATGCCTTCACTTTTTACCCTAAATGTGATGTTTTGATGAATAATATCTCAGAGTCTTTTAATGCTACTATCCTAGTTGCTAGGGACAAACCAATACTGACTATGTGTGAGTGGATAAGAAAATACCTCATGAATAGGTTAGTCACATCTACTACTAAACTTGATAAGTGGCCACATAGAGTGATGCCTATACCTAGAAAGAGATTGGACAATGAAGTTTTTAATAGTGGACATTGGTTGCCAACATGGTCAGTTGATGAACAATTTCAAGTCACACACAGTTTTAATAATCAAGAGTTTATTGTTGATATTGCCAAAAAATCATGTAGTTGTAACTTTTGGGAATTAGTGGGAATACCATGTAGGCATGCTGTAGCAGCATTGAGCTATAGGAGGCAAAACCCTGAAGAATTTGTGGATGAATGTTATACAAGACAAAGGTTTGCCCTATGCTATGGTTTTTCTGTTAGTCCAATCAATGGCCAGGATATGTGGCCAGAAGTTGAAATGGAGGAACCCCTCCCACCATCCTATAAAATTGGCCCAGGTAGACCTAGGAAGGTAAGGATAAGAGAAGTTGGAGAGGAGGGTGCAAGAAAGAGAAGAACAGCTGTGGCATATAAGTGCACCAAATGTGACAAGTTTGGTCACAATGCATCGACTTGTAAGGCCTCCTCACAGGATCCCAATGCACTTAAGAGAAAGGTACTTATGTTGTATTACTTTGGCATTTTGTTTGATTTATAATTCTATAATAGCTCATTGACTTGTGTCTTATCCTTTATATGTAGAGGAAAGTTAAAAAGGAGCAACCTGCTGCTGCTAATGCACAAGGAGCCAATGCACAAGCTTCTAATGCCAATGATAGTGGGCAAGGAAGTGCTGCTGATAATGCACAAGGATCTGCTACTGATATGACTCAAACTTCTACCCCAACTAATGTTGTTTCTGATGGTGCCCCTACTAATTCTATGAACCTGACCCAACCACCAACTGTTATGAGTCAAACTGGATCATGTGTTGTTGATTCATTTAAAACCAAGAAAGGAAAGAAACTAGTCATTACAAAGAGAAGGCAAAGTGAAAGGATCAAACTGTCTTGGTTCAAAAAACCAATTGTGGGAGAAGGATCTAGTGAACAACCAATCACACTACCAGACAGTGAGGCCAAAGCAAGTTCAAAAGAGTCTTCCCTTGGATTGCAGACTAGGTCTATGAAGACATGGAATTCCAAGAAAAAGAGAGACTAAGTACTATGTGTCATTTTGTTTGTTGTCATTTTGTTTACTTTGCCAAAGTCCTAAGTACTATGTGTCATTTTGTAGAATTTGGTGTTATTTTGTACTATGTAACAATGAAGTACCAGACACATGCACCAAGTGTGCTTTCTTTATGTATCAGACATATTACTTTTGAAGAATTCCCAACTGTGCAACAAGAATTGCAGAATTTTGTGTAACTGTTTTTGTTTTACAATGGAAGTAATTTCTGTAACATACAACTTACATTGATAACAAACAATTCAACTTAAATCAAACATTAACAGTGAAACATAACAAATGTTTTCATTGATAAGAACAACTCAATTTACTTTGCTACATAACAAAATCTTTCATTTATAACCACAACTCAACTTACATCAAACTGTAACATTAAACACCTAAATCTAAACTGAGTTTATTACAACCATGACAGACATTCCTCTAACATACCAACCTAAACAACTTCTATGACAGACCATCCTAAACAAGTACTATGACAAACCAAGTGCTATGTATCAATTCCAACCAACCTAAACAACTAAATCAAAACAGACTTTGTTACATAGACATAAACGATACTGCAAAGATCAACCATGACAGACCAAGTACAATCGACATCCATACATTTTTCCTCTTCTCCATTAGAATCTTTCTTTTCAATTTTTCTGTCTTGATAATGCTTCCATCTGCACCATACTTCTTCAAAACTCTGCCTTCAATTTCCTGAGCAACCTCCTTTGCAAATTCTCTCAAATAACCCTTTGTGCCTTCACAATCACAACATCTTGCAAAATCGTTAACAAAATCGTCCCACACAAACAAACCGCAACCATTCTGCAAATTAAATTAAACCGAGGATTAAGACATGCACAGTGATTAACAAATCGAATGAACACATGGATTTAACAAGATGAATATCAACTAACCAAAGAATTTCGACATTTCCAGAATTTTCTGCTAGGATTTTCAACTGTGTTTGATACAAACATCTTCATCGTATCATTGCAACCACATCTTGGCAAACTCTTTGGAAAATTTCCCCCAGACGATGATGACCTGCTACCACCCATGTACACGACGACGGCGAACGAAGAAGATGGAATAATGGGAGCCAAACCCTAACAATTTCAAGGGGGTATTTGTAAATGCATAAATGTATACCCAGTCAGCCATTAAAATTTAATCCAAAATGCCAGCTTGGACAGATTCAAATGGTCAAAGAGGAATCTAACATGCCACTTGGACTCTGGGGGGGTATCTGAGGGAATCTAAATAAGATGAGGGGGTTTTTAAAAAAAAAACTTTACCAGGGGCTAAAATGAGAAATCGCTAACATTGCAGGGGGGTATTGTATATTTAACCCTTATTAATTTTATAATAAATTTGAATTATTTATAATTTTGGGGTATTTAACTTATTTTTATAATAAAATAATGAGGATTTATAATCTTGGGTGCATAAAAATAAATGTGGGTTTATAAATGGGGGATTTATTCATTGGAGTTTATTTATAATAATTTCAGGTTTAATTTATATTTAGGGGTATTATAATTTAAATATTTTTACAATTAATATCTTTGGGTTTAACATATAATTTTGGGTTTATAATCTAGTTGTTTTTACGATTAATATCTTTGGGTTTAACTTATAAGTTTGAGGTTTATTATAAAATTTGGGTTTAATTTATAATTTGGGGTTTATTATAATAAATTAGGGTTTAATTATATCAATTTAGATTTAATTTATAATTTGGGGTTATTATAATCTTTATAATTAATAAATTTGGGGTCGATTTAAAATTGTGATCTATTCATTTCTTTATAATTAATAAATATGGGTTTATTATAATAATGATATATTTGGGGTTTTGTTTTATTTATTTTACTTGATAATTAAATTATTGGGGTTTAACTTGGTTATGTAATTTTTTTTAATTAAATTTATTTAATTAATTTTCATAATTGACTAAATTGGGATTAGGGGATAACTTACTTGGGATAAAAGCGATTAATTAAAATTTAAAATAACTTTACATTTATTTAAGAGTTCCTCTTTAATATAAATATTATAAGGAATAAAAATGGGGATTAATTAGGGAATAATAATCAGTTTGGGAGATTGGAGTTAATTATTTGCGATTGATTTTAGGGATAATTATGTGATAGTATTTAAATTGGGAAATAGGGTTAATTCCTTGGGATAATTTTGGGATAGTTTTAGGGATTAAGTGGGAACATTTAGGATTTAATAATTAAGGTTTTTTTTTCAAATAATTAGAATCAATTTAAATGAGATCTTATTTTTTTTTATGTTCAATTTAATAATTAGGATTATTTTTATTTTTGGGATATTAAAGGTTTTAGGATTAAATAATTGGAATCTTAATAATTAGGATTTATTTTCATATTTTGATATTATAAATTATTAAATAATTGGGATTAATTTAATGAAGGGATATTATAAGATTTAACTTATATTTTTTGGGATATTACAAGTTATTTAATTATGTAATTATATGATTATTTTGAGATATTATAAGTTTTTTGTAATTAAATAGTTACGATTAAGTCATATTTTGGGGGCATTAAGATATTTATTTTTATAATTGAATAAATGGGGAATTAACTTATGTTTTAGGATATTATTTTTCACTTTTATAATTAATTAGATGTGGAATAAACCTATATTTTTTGGGATTATCATATTTTGGGATAAGGGATAATTACAAGGGATATTAGGGATTTAATAGGATAAAGTCGTGGGATAAAACTCTTAGGTTCCAAGAGTATAAATATAGGCCAAGGGATTAGGATTTGGGATAAAACTCTTGATATCCGAGAGTATAAATAATGGATAGGATTTGGGATAAAACTCTTGATATCCGAGAGTATAAATAATGGATAGGATTTGGGATAAAACTCTTGATATCCGAGAGTATAAATAAATGGATTAGAAATTAAGGGATAAAACTCTTCCTCCGAGAGTATAAATAAATGGATAGGGTTCAAGGGATAAAACTCTTCCTCCGAGAGTATAAATAAACGGATCGGGATTTAAGGGATAGAACTCCTTATCTAGGAGTATAAATAATAGATTTAAGGGATATAACTCCTTATCTAGGAGTATAAATAATAGATTTGGGGATAGAACTCTTTGTCCAAGAGTATAAATAATGGATTGGGTTTGGGATTAGGGTTAGGAATAGGACTAGGGGGTAGGAATAAGGGAGGTGAACTACGGCTACTCCGATCCTTCAAAATTGAAGGTACGTAGGCATAGAGTTGTAAACCCTAGCGAGTATAATAATAAAAAACTTAGGATTCTGATCTTACCGGTTGATCAGAACCTGGAAGTGGGCCAGAGACTTTGTCTACGATGCTGGAATGGAGGAGGAGGAGGGGGTGTACCTGACCCTCTCAAGTGAGAGGGTTTATATAGTGCCCCCAGCGCATGGCCAATTGGTCCCTATTATTCAGGCGCGGATCGCGGATCCCCCAAAAATAGGTAACTGCCAGAACTAGCCGTTGGAATGGGAAGGTCTGCTCGGAACTAGCCGTTGTGCTGAGCAAGGGAGTGTTTCCGAGCAGGTGCATTCCAACCAGGTTCTAGATGATTGTCCGTGTATGACAGGCAGAGTTGAGATAGAGGGCAGAGATGGGCAGCTGTCCCTGGAGGTCAGCCGGGCATCTCATTCCGGCCAGGTTCTGGATGATTGTCCGTGTATGACGGGCAGAGTTGAGATAGAGGGCAGAGATGGGCAGCTGTCCCTGGAGGTCAGCCGGGCATACCTGCTCGGAACTAGCCTGTTGCTTTGGGCAGGGGAGTGTTTCCGAGCAGGTGCATTCCTGCTTGGTCCTGGATGGTTGTCCCATGTATGATGGCCAGAGATGAAATGGAGGGCAGGGATGGCCTTCTGTCCCTGGAGATCAGTTGGTCAGCCTTCCTCTGCATATGGGCAGGAGGAAAATGGCTTTCCTTTGTCCTTAACTGGCTGGATCGAGACTGTTGGGTCGTTCCGGGCAGCTGCCTCGGCGGAGGGGCAGGAGATGATTCTGGGCAGGAGCATTACGGCCATCCCTGGATGTCTTCCCTGTGCGTGACGAGCAAGAATGCCGGGGAGGAGCAAATGACCTTGAGGTTCATCTGTCCACAGGTGCCCGGTAGAGGGGCAGAAAGGTAAATGTTGCCCTACCTCAGCTGGACTTAGGCAATTGGATCGTTCTGAGAGGAGAAGTGGATTGGGCCATGCCTAGCCATTGGTCCAGTCCAGAACAGAAGCCCCCCAAGTCGTTGCTCCTGGGCATAGGAGTGATGACTTAAGAGTAGCTCGCGATCCCGGGGAGAACTGTGCACGGTTGGTGCGTGTTTGTGGAGATGACGACGTTCCGTGGTGCCCATATGTGGACGCGCTCGAGGAACGAAAGCGTCGCCTTGTCTTCTAGAGATGTTTTCACTCGCTTGTTATCGCTAAGTATTGCACGATTCTCGTCGTGAGTGCTCGTTTGTATGAGCAGTTTTGTATGGATTATTCGTAGTGTTTTGGGGTTTGCTCGATAGTTATTTCATTTGTACGATCAGTTTGGGGAACTGGTTCAAAGAGGCCTGGGTTGTTTCAGGGCACGAGAACGGTGCTCAGGTCATGATTGTAGCCCGAGCTCCGCGGCGTGAACGTCCCATCGCGAGCTGGGTGTTCTTCCAATCATGGTACGATGACGACGTCGGACTCGGTCGAGTATCCGACGTGTGACAGGATCTTCTCATTCAAGAGTAGAGGTCTGCCTTGTTAAACTTTTAGGTATGCAATGCTTGTACCTAGGCATGCATTTATGGTCAGTACGTTGCACTTCGTCGCTTAGACAGGCACGCTGACTGTAGTGGCTTTAGCCGTAATATATCGAGCAACTTGTTCCCCATTGAGGTGTTCTAGGTAGTGGGCCCCATTTTCCATTTTTGCTCGGACAAGATAGGGACCCTTCCAGTTTGCGGTGAGTTTGCCTTCGCGAGAATCTGTGATTTCTCCTTAGGACGAGACGGCTGACTTTGATGTTTTGTCGTATGACTTTGGCTGCCCATGCTTAACGGGCAGAAATGTGAAGGAGGGTAGTGGTGCTCCTGCTGATCTTGGGTGTCAGCTGACCAGCCTTCCTCGGTGGATGGGCAGAAGGAAAAATGCTTTCCTTTGTCCTCAATTTCTAGGAACTAGTCATTGTAATGGGATGACCACTCGAAGCTGGCCGTTGCGTTGGGCAATGGCGTAGTTGCGGGCAGGAGCATTTCGATCGTTCCTGGGTGGTTGCCCATGCGTGACGGGCAGAAATGTGAAGGAGGGCAGCGGTGCTCCTGCTGATATTGGACGTCAGCTGACCAGCCTACCTCGGTGGAGGGGCAGAAGGAAAAATGTTTTCCTTTGTTTGAGGTGTTCGTGGGGAACATATTCCTGTTTGGCTTGTGTGTTTGCATGGAACTGTTTGTTCATGCACTCCACTCGTTGGGGAGGTTGGTGAGGTCATCTCTGCTTTGTTCGGGTCATTGCCGAGGAGGATAACTTCGAATTCTCCGTATGAAATGGGGGGCAGGGGACCGGAAGGTTCCGCGCTGCTAGTTTGTGTCGAGGAGATGGGCTTCTCGATCTGCCCTTCGGTTCCTGGCCACTGGATGGGCATCCATGATGGGCAGCAAAAACCGAGGAGAGCTGGTCCTCTTGTCCACCGAGGAGAGTTGGTCTTTCCGAGGAGGAATTCGATCGCGTTTCTTGATGGCCAGGGATTCAGGCTTCTCTAGTTCCTGGGCGTTCCTCCTTCGTCGAGGAGAAAGGCTTTGAGACTTCCTCTGCCCGCGCCTCGGGGGAGGAGATCATAAGGGGTGGACTTCTTCTGTTGTCCTAATCCTCGCATTCTGGTGGAGGATTTGGAAGTTCTTGCTAATAGCTTCGATCAGTGATGCCATGGCCGGGCGGCGTTGGGCGGAACAAGAATAGGTTGGGGACCCTCTGGTGCTCTTCCGGGGATCAGTATGGACCCATTGTGCGTTGGGCGCTTGTCCTCCATCTCGTGGCGATCTAGAGAGGGGGAAGTAGTGACTCTGTCCCTTTGGAGGGGGACGTGGTCCTCGAGAAGAGGAAATGGTCCATCCTTGTCCATCTTGCTAACGAGGAGGATGATAGTGTTGCGAGCATCACTGGTGTTGTCACAGCTGGCCATGATCGGAATCTTGAATATCTGCTTTGATCTTTGGTTTTCGGGGAAAGAAAGATGGGGAGAGCAGGCTTCCCACAGACGGCGCCACTGATCTTACCGGTTGATCAGAACCTAGAAGTGGGCCACAGACTTTGTCTACGATGCTGGAATGGAAGAGGAGGAGGGGGTGTACCTGACCCTCTCAAGTGAGAGGGTTTATATAGTGCCCCCAGCGCATGGCCAATTAGTCCCTATTATTCAGGCGCGGATCGCGGATCCCCCAAAAATAGGTAACTGCCAGAACTAGCCGTTGGAATGGGCAGGTCTGCTCGGAACTAGCCGTTGTGCTGAGCAGGGGAGTGTTTCTGAGCAGGTGCATTCCGACCAGGTTCTGGATGATAGTCCGTGTATGACGGGCAGAGTTGAGATATAGGGCAGAGATGGGTAGCTGTCCCTGGAGGTCAGCCGGGTATGTCATTCCGGCCAGGTTCTGGATGATTGTCCGTGTATGGCGGGCAAAGTTGAGATAGAGGGCAGAGATGGGCAGCTGTCCCTGGAGGTCAGCCGGGCATCTCTCCTCGGCGAAAGGGGCATACCTGCTCAGAACTAGCCTATTGCTTTGGGCAGGGGAGTGTTTCCGAGCAGGTGCATTCCTGCTTGGTCCTGGATGGTTGTCCCATGTATGATGGCCAGAGATGAAATGGAGGGCAGGGCTGGCCTTCTGTCCCTAGAGATCAGTTGGTCAGCCTTCCTCAGCATATGAGCAGGAGGAAAATGGCTTTCCTTTGTCCTTAACTAGTTGGATCGAGACTGCTGGGTCATTCCGGGCAGCTGCCTCGGCGGAGGGGCAGGAGATGATTCCGGGCAGGAGCATTACGGCCATCCCTGGATGTCTTCCCTGTGCGTGAGGGGCATGAATGTGATGGATGGGCAGAGATGGTCGGCTGGCCATCTCTCCTCGGTGGAGGGTCAGAGGGAAAATCGGTTCCCTCTGTCCTCAATTGGATGGATCTAGGCTATTGAGCCATTCTGGGAAGCCTCTTAGGCGGAGGGGCAGGAGTACTACGGCCATCCCAGGATTTCTGCCCTGTGCGTGACGAGAAAGAATGTCGGGAGGAGCAAATGACCTTGAGGTTCATCTGTCCACAGGTGCCCGGTAAAGGGGCAGAAAGGTAAATGCTGGCCTACCTCAGCTGGACTTAGGCAATTGGGCCGTTCTGAGAGGAGAAGTGGATTGGGCCATGCCTAGCCATTGGTCCAGTCCGGAACAGATTCTTTTGTAAAATAAATAACAAGTTTGACGACAAACAAGCATACCCTAAAATCTAAGGAGCATCCCATTGAGTACAATGGAGGTGAGGGGTGCCTAACACCTTCCCCTCACTTAATCGACTCCCGAACCTTAGGAATCTCTACCCTTGGGATTAGGATTTTAGGTTTATCATTTATTTTCCTTAAAAAATATGATGGCGGCTCGATATTTTTGCCGGCCGCGACACCGAGATATCTGACACCAAAAGGATGACAGACCTATCACCAAAAGGATGATAGTAAACACACACACACGCAATGACCTTTCACCAAAGGGATGAAAGTGAGGTCACAACTTGCTATCACTAAAAGGATAATAGTAAGCAAAATGATAGCAAAGATTGTTATTCACCAAAAGGATGATACAGAGACAAAAGGTTTACGGATCGCCGACATTAAAAGGATGACGGTAAGATCAACAACACAAGTTGCTACCACTAAAAAGATGATAGGAACTTCCCACTTGTTCTGGACCGGGCAAGGCTTCCTGCCCTTAAGGGCCAGGCCCAATCCATCATATTTGGCGAACAGGCCCAATAGGCACAATATAGCCGTTGGGCACAATATAGCCGTTGGGCACGTCCCCTCCACGCGCAGAATGGTTCACGCGACCAACTGCCTCCTCGGAGATAGCAGAAACAGTTAGAAAGACCACGCGCTTCCCCCTCCATCTGGCAATACCTCATTGGTCGATCAGGCACTTTGTTCGCCAACAATCTCCCTATAAAAGCCCTCGCTTGAGAGGGGCAGGTAACACAAATCATATACTTGACGTCTCTTACTTGCTTTCCCCTTTCTTTTGACCAAATACTTACTTTGGCATCGGAGTACCTTGCAGGTACCTCCACCCCTTTTTCCTCTCCTACGAGCAGCAACTCTTGTCCTACACGAAGGCCACGACGATCCCCTTTTTCCCCGTCTTTTTGAATCAAGATCCCTCATCTTTTCACCCAAAAGACCAAAGCTTTCATCTCTCTCCAAAATCCCAGATCATCATGGCTTTCGTTAAGAGTGATACCCACCAAGAACCTGTGGCCGCCGCCGCCAATGTCGACAAGAATGCTTTCGTTGGGAACATCCTATCCGAAAACGTTCAGCGCAACGATGGACCAGCTTCCCCGAAGCCCGACGAACAAAGGCCACGAGCACAAGCCGTGGAACTTTCCTTCGAACCCATTCTGGTTCCTCAAGGCGCAGATCCGACCACCGCGGCGCTCATCGCCTCTTTGAACAACTCCAATCGTTTCATCCTCCAGCAGGGAGAAAAAATCAGTGCCCTCGAGCACGCCCTTCAGGAGCATCATACCTCAGAGACGCTGAACCTCTCCCCACCTCCATGAATTCACTCAAAGCGGAGACGTGATAGTCCTTCCCCGGTTAAAGAGCGTCCAAAATCAGGAAGCCCAACACCCGATATTGACCGCCGACATCGTCATTCTCCTAGGAAAACCAGGCACTCCCCTGTTTCCAAAAGACACCGACATTCGGACAAGTACGAGCATAAGCGTATCCGCGAACACCCTCCTCGCCGCAGTCAAAGTCGCGACCACAGTCATTCTCCGTCACTTTCTCACAGCTCTAGCAGTGACGACGAAGCTCGAGGCCCGTTCATGAGAAACATTGTGGACACCCGGATCCCCCGCGGGTTAGAGAAACCTCCCACACTGGCTACATACGATGGCACGTCAAATCCTCACGAGCACCTGGAGAACATCGAAGCTATGCTCCAATACCATGGTGTCTCCGGAGCCATCAGGTGCAAAATATTTCCCATCACCCTGAGGAAGGGTGCGATGACATGGTTCAAAAGACTCCCTCGAGGATCCATCTCCTCCTGGCGCGAGCTCAAAGGCCAATTCACCCGCCATTTCACAGCCTCCCGACGACACCCAAAAACGGAGGCAACGTTGGAAGCGATCATACAAGGCAGGGAAGAACCTCTGCGGGAGTACATCGAAAGATTTAATAAGGAGGCAGTGGAAGTCAGAACTTCCGATCACATGAAGAAGTACCTCCTCGAGAAAGGACTCCGACCAAAGAGTGACTTCCGCAAAGCTGTCGGGATCGAAGCTCCTCGAACGCTGACAGAACTTCTCCACATGGCCAAAGATTACATCCGCTACGAGGAGAAAGAAGCCGCATACCGTGCCCGGGACACAAGAGATCGGGAAGCACCCCAAGCACCCAAAAAGGAGGAGTCAGAGCCATCCCGTAAGGGGAAGGAGAAGCGACGGGAGGAACGTCCCCGTGAAGGCAAAGGGCCAGCTGGCCGATTCAATGAATACACTGTGCTCACTACCTCACGTGAGCGTATTCTCACTGACTGTATCAACACTAAATTCAAACAAGGAGGTGTCAGGTTCCCTAAACCAACCACGTCCAAGGGAAACGTCGACAAAAGCAAATACTGTCGTTTCCACCGTAGCCACGGGCACGTGACGGAAGATTGCGTGCACTTCAAGGACGCCATAGAGATCCTCATCAAAGAGGGTCACCTGAAGTAATTCGTGAAGAAGGGAGAGTCCTCCCGAAGAGACACGTCTGATCCGAAGAAAGAAGCAGAATCAACCCCCTCCAGTTCTCCCCCGCAGGTCGCAATGTCCATCAGCCGACCAGAGGACTTCTTCGTTCCTGACCACTTCGACCCGACTTCCCAGGCATTCATACATAGCACCTGGGAAGCCTTTCCTACGACCATGGTTATCTCATGTGGGGGATACCATGAGCTCACGATAGGATCTATCAAGAGAAAGTTTGAACAGCTGATAGACAGCAGCCCCGATCAGTTGTACACGATCGGCAAGGGTAAAGGGCGTTCACAGCCGATCACGTTCTACAAAGAAGAACTCCCCAGAGGATCGCCGAATTCCCACATTCCTCTCCTGATCAGGGCCAAATTATCATCTACTGATGTGCGGAGAATCCTGGTCGACCAGGGCAGCTCCGTGGACATCATGTACTCCAGCCTGTTCTGCGCACTGAAGCTGAATAAGTCTAATCTCTCCCCGTACGTGGGATCTGATCTCCAGGGATTCAACGGAGCAACGGCCCGACCTTGGGGTTACGTGGAGATACCGGTCACGTTTGGTGAAGAGGAGGCATCCCGGACAATCAAAACGCAGTTCTTAGTCATTGATTGCCCGTCGCTCTATCAGTACATCCTCGGCAGACCAGCTCTCGCCGAACTCGTTGCTGTCCCCTCGACGGTCCACCTCAAGCTCAAGTACTACACTGAGAAAGGACACGTCGCAACTCTGCACGGTGACATTGAGGCTGCTCGCAGATGCTTCGAGGCCGCAACAAAAGGGCAGAACCAGATCGCGACAACAGCAAAATCAGCAAAGCGCACCAGAGAGGACGAGGGTCCAGCCGAAGAGGGTCAGCCAGAGAAAAAGCCCACGCTTCCCGTGCACACCATTGACCTCGACAGCAGGCTCGCTGAGGAAGGAAACGAAGATCGGGATGAAGATGGAAAGTTAGGAGTGACAAGCTCCCCATCTCCTACACTGCTGCGACTAGTTCCAGATGGGGAGTTTGAGATCATCACGTTCAGCAACAACCCCAGCAGGGGAGTAAGGATAGCCGCTGGTCTTCCCGAAGAGGTAAAGAAGGATTTGAAGAAATGCCTCGACGACAACGCCGACCTGTTCGCATGGAGTGCGGCGGATATGCCCGGCCTTGATCCAGAAACTGCCTGTCACCACCTCACAATTAATCCAGCTGCCCGCGCCATTGCCCAACGAAGAAGGAAACAATCCGAAGAGAAGGCACAGGCTGCCGAAAAGCTTGTACAAGACCTCTTAGAGGCAAAATTTATTTCCGAGGCCAGGTATACGACCTGGCTCTCAAATATTGTACTTGTAAAGAAAAATAATGGAAAGTGGCGCATGTGCATTGACTACACCGATCTCAATCGGGCTTGCCCGAAAGACGCTTATCCACTGCCGAGCATAGATAAACTCGTAGATAATTCCGCAGGTTTCAAGATCTTGTCCTTCATGGACGCTTATTCGGGATACAACCAAATCCCAATGGCCGACGAGGACAAGAGATACACGGTATTCATGACCTCCTCGGGGAATTATTACTATAACGTAATGCCCTTTGGACTAAAGAATGTCGGGGACACGTACCAACGCATGATGAACAAGGTCTTCTGATCAGAAATCGGTGACATGCTCAAAGTATACATGGATGATATGATCGTGAAATCCCAAGAGGAATCCGAACATACCACCCACTTGCGCAAGGTGTTCGACCAAGCTCGAAAATGTAAAATGCGTTTTAATCCAGAAAAATGCACCTTCGGTGTGCGAGCAGGAAAATTCCTCGGATTTTACCTCACCGAAAGAGGAATAAAAGCAAACTCGGAAAAATGCCGAGCACTCGTGGAAATCCCCACGCCGCGGTCGAAGAAGGGGATACAATCCCTCAATGGGATGCTCGCGTCCCTTGCTCGCTTCGTAAGTAAGTCCGCCCAGCACGCCCTGCCCTTTTTCAAATTACTCAGGAAGGAGGCAAATTTCGAGTGGACGGACGAGTGCGAGCAGGCCCTTGCCTATTTCAAACAAGCTCTGTCCGAACCACCAGTATTGTCCCGACCAGACCGCGGGGAAACCATATACCTGTACCTCTCTGTGGCCAACGAAGCAGTGAGTGCAGCACTCATTCGCGAGACTACTGACGGGCAAAAGCCCATCTATTTCACCAGTAAAGCCCTACAGGGACCCGAAGTCAGATACACGCAAATAGAACGGGTGGCCCTTGCTCTCATAATCGCCGCGAGGAGGCTCAGATATTACTTCCTAGCGTACACTATCGTCGTCAGGACCGACCAGCCAATTAGGCAGCTGCTAAGCCGACCAGACATGGCGGGCAGAATGCTAAAATGGTCCCTTGAACTGGCCGAGTTCGACATTCACTACGAAGGAAGGAAAGCCCTCAAGGCGCAGGTCCTGGCCGACTTCGTGGCAGAAATGACTCCGGAATCGTTCCCCCCAGTAGGGACACAAGAATGGATCATTTACTTGGATGGCGCGTCAAGCCCCGCGGGCAGCGGAGCAGGGATTATACTCGAAAACAAGGAAGGGACCCTGATCGAAGTATCCCTGATCCTTTCCTTCAAAACATCCAACAATCAAGCCGAATATGAAGCCTTCCTTGCAGGGCTACGACTGGCTAAAGACGTCGGCGCGAGGAAAATTAAAATCTGCACTAATTCCCAGCTTGTGGCATCCCAAGTACGAGGAGAGTACCAGGCAAAGAACGACCAACTAGCAGAATACTTGACCACGGTGAAAGAAAAATTGACAGAGTTCGAAGCATGGGAATTTTAGCACGTCCCACGCGAACAGAATACCCGAGCAGACATCCTCTCTAAATTAGCCAGCACCAGAAAAAAAAGGTGGAAACAAATCTGTCATACAAGAAACACTGGCTAACCCGAGCATTACAAAGCCCGACCTGGTAGATGTTAACGTCGTCGGAGACCCCCATTGTTGGATGACCCCGGTATACAATTACCTCACCAAAGGGGAACTTCCCGAAGACAGTAAGGAGGCCAGTGTAACCAAACGACGAGCCTGCTCATACGTACTAGTCGAGGACAAGTTATATCGACGAAGGTTTTCCATTCCCCTATTAAAATGTGTCGACGAGGCCCAGGTCCCCGAAATCTTACAAGAAATCCATGAGGGCATCAAAGCACAACACTTAGGAGGAAGATCCCTGGCTTGAAAGGCTCTGCGCGCAGGATATTACTGGCCGACCATGCAGCACGACGCCAAAGAACATGTGCAAAAATGTGACCGTTGCCAGTGCTACGGGGACATGCATTTGGCACCCCCCCAACGAGTTGAAGACCCTCTCCTAGCCGTGGCCTTTCGCCTGGTGGGGGATGGACATCCTAGGCCCCTTTACAATGGGATCTTATCAAAATAAATTCCTAATCGTGGCCGTCTACTATTTCACAAAATGGATTGAAGCCGAAGCGCTAGCCAAGATCACAGCCTTCAACATACTGCGTTTCTACAAAAGAAACGTCCTCGCCAGATTCGGGGTACCCCAGGCCCTCGTGACTGACAACGGAACCCAGTTCACGGACAGAAAATTCCAAGACTTCGTCGCCAAATTAGGAACGAAACAACACTTTACTTCTGTCGAGCATCCACAAACCAACGGGCAAGCGGAAGCCGTGAACAGAGTGATCTTACGCAGATTAAAACGAAGACTAGGCGAGGCCAAGAAAAGATGGGTCGAGGAGCTCCACATCGTCCTCTGGGCGTACAGGACAACACCCCACTCCACCACCGGGGAAACCCCTTTCCGACTAGCATATGGGACAGAGGCGGTAATACCGGTGGAGATAAGGGAGCCCTCTAGAAGGACTGAAGCTCCCCTCGACGAAGAGATGAACGATGAGGCTCTACGCGAGGAACTCGATCTGGTCGAAGAAATAAGATCAGGGGCTGCCCTCCGCGAGGCCACATTGAAGCAACAAATAACAATGCGACATGACGCCAGAATCATAAAGTGCGACTTCCCCGTAGGCAGTCTGGTCCTGCGCAGAAACCAGAAGGATTCTCGCGAAGGGAAACTGGCGGCGAACTGGGAAGGACCCTATAGGGTCAAGTCCAAAACGGGCACAGGAGCATATTACTTGGAAACACTGGACGAAAAACAACTTGCTCGACCATGGAATGCTGAAAAGCTCAAGCAGTACTATAGCTAAGTCCTTAACCACGAGGATATACAAGTCGCCGACATAGTCACCCCAAAACGGGGAGATCTGCGCGACCATCGTATCGTGCCCTGGTAAAGCGCGACACGCATTACAACACCGGCCAGCTTTTGCTCATTGGACGAGCAGATCCTGTGCACAACGGGGATACCTCAACCGAGCTCCGCCGTTGCCGCACCATTCAGGCAGGACACCCAGCTCGCGATGGGAACAGTCCAAGCCTATGAGATTAGTACCTCAAACGAAGTCCTAACCTCATCATGGGCGGAACCACTTCGCCCTCCTCGGTAGGTTTTACGCCTAGCCGGGGACACACGCACACAAACAAAAAGAGCAAGTCCATAATAAAACATCCACAAAACCCAAGTATATTAAAGTACCGGCCACGACCGGACAATGTCATAAATACAAAGAGGGGCAGCGCCCATACAAAACGAAAAATACAAATTGATAAGGGCACGCAGGCCCACAAAACATGCTAAAAACAACCAGGTCCTACTCTGCGACTTCACTCTCCTCTTCGGATGGGATAACTTGACCGTCCACCACTCTGTTGAACAAACCCATTCCATCTGTCGTGAGCTGCACATCAGAGTTAAGGGCCACCATCTGCTCTTTAGCCGCATTGAAGCTGAACTCAGCCGCTTTCAGGTTATCTTCGCCAAGGATCCTGATCCTCCCGATCAAGTCGATCCGCGACTTTAGAGACTGCTCGTCATCATTTTCATCCTGGACAGCTGAAGTCAAGCCTTCCAACTCAGCTATCCTCTCCTGCAGTCTCTTCCTCTCCTCGTCAGCCTTGAGCGCAGCTAACTTCAGCTGGGTCACCTCCGTCTGGAGCAGCACCTTGGCCTCCTCGTGACCTTTAAACTGTTTTAAATCGTTGAACAGCTTGTTGTTTTCTGCCTCTAGCTCGGCTATTCTATTCTGGGAAGTCACGAGGCTCGCCCGAGTAGCGGTTTCATCGTCGGCGAGGACAATGGCAGCTTCAAGGACCCTGAACATGCCTGCCGCATCCTGGCACAACTGTTTTCTCCTCACCTGGGACTTGGCGTTCAAAATAGTCGTGGCTTCAGAATCATGGACTTCTATCGAATTCCCTTCAACGAACAAGTCTCGGCGCGTGTAGCAGGCGGGCAGGACGAAATGACCGGCACCGGACCCCCAGGACCAGCGGCCACAGGAGTCCCCGCAGCATCCCTCTTCCTCTTAAGAGAACCCTCTGGGATCAGCGGAGTCGAGGCTCTCTCCGGGACAGGGGTAGATCCAACAGCAAAACTCTCAATCACTGTCTTCTTGGGCGCCCCGGCCTTGGTACCGATGGTCGCCTTCTTGTGAACCTTCGCAGCCTGCGACCTCATCAGACGCTCTCACATGTCAGCCATCATACCTGCGAACACACACATCAAGTCAGAACCAAAAGAATTTTAAGAAACAAAGCTAAACAGTAGAGCATACCAAGCAAAGTCATAGCGTCGTCATCGTTATCACACTCAAGAAGAGCTTTGACATTAATATATCTAGCTGCTCGGGCAGGTCCATCCTCCCCGACCAACTGATTCCCGTCCCGATCAACGACGAAGGCCGGAGAAAAGCTCTCCACATAAGCATGGAGGATCCTGTACGACTCCTTATCCGTCGGGAAAAGCTGCTCATGCTTCACCAGGAACTGATCTGTTCGGCGCTTAAAATGGGTGTAGACCCATTCCAAAGGAAAGATGGAGACCACACCATCCCTTTCCCGACCATCCACCATCACCCTCTCAATGGTCGAGATGCTCCTCTTGGCCTCTTCAGTTATAGGCTTCACGATCAGAAACCTGTCCTTGAAATTGCATATCGAATCAGAGTACAGCCAGAACAGCCTGCTCTGTTGCTTGAACGATACCCAACTCTGTTTCGTCCCCGCCGTGCTCCGCTGAATTTGGAAGAGACAGAAGAAGAGATCCGTGGTCGCCCCGATATTGAGATAACGACACACTAACTCAAAAGCCCTTATAAAAGCCAAGGCGTTTGGGTGAAGTTGGGACGGGCACAAGGCCAGATGAGTGAACAGGGAGGATTGGAAGTCAGTGAAAGGGAGACGCATTTTGGCCTCCGTAAACGCAAATTCGTACATAGGAAAGCGAAGTCCCGAGTACGAGGAACAGATTCTATCATTTTCCCCGGGACGAAAGGCTTTCCATGCCCATGGAGCATCCTCGTCGCGTCTCTCCAACAAGTCGAAGTCCCGTATCTCCTCCTCGGAGAAGGTTGATCGAAAAGACAAAGGCTCATGTCCAAGCCAGTCAAGTCCCCTCCTGCGACCTTGATATTCGAGTAATCGGCGGACACACTGGGCCCCTCTTGTACTTCCTATGCGTCGGGCATAACTTCATCGCGGGGTTCAGCCATTTTCATCTGAAAAGCAGAGGAAGAGAAGTGAATTCGACGTCCGCGATCAAATCCACCCTTCCACCACTAATCAAATGAAAGGGCGTTAACGAATCCGAGGACAACCACGTGCCCGTATGAATTACCTATAATAGGTAGGAGAGGTCTCCGCGACCAGAACTCGCAGATACACATACGAGGACGCATGTTTGTCTCAAAATCACGCTAAAACTCCGAACATGCCTAGTGCCCGACTACAAACTAAATTCTACACCTAACCAGATTCTACAAGGATCTACGCTAACAATTTCTACAAAATTCTAGAAATTCATAAAATTCATCATGTTCTTCACTAAATGTCTTGGAATTCATGTGTTCATCGAAGAACACATGAAGTTCAACCGGAAAATATGAACTTCAACCGGAAAACCTATAAAAATATGCAGAAAGGAAGAATGGACTTACAAGTAAAAGAAGAGGTTGACGGTGGCGAAGAGAAGATCCGGCGAAGACTAAGTACAGAGCAAACGAGGCCATAAATGCTCACCACGTGTCACAAAAACTCTTCGCCTGGTTCAGCGCAGAAAATACACTAGCCCTTGGTCCCCACCAGCAAGTCTCTTTGCCAAAGTAAACACGTCCGTGCAGAGATGCTCGCCAAAAACTCCCATTTTTCTGAGGACGCTGCGAACCCTGATCGACGTTTCGCGCTAATAGCTGACGACCACATCTGGTCGGGCACGAAAGGAACATTCCAAGCGAGCATCATCCTCCCCGACAGTACGGTCGAAATCGCAGCTGAATAAAGTCATTGCTCTCCAACAGAGCAACGACTTGGGGGCCTCCTGTTCTGGACCGGGCAAGGCTTCCTGCCCTTAAGGGCCAGGCCCAATCCATCATATTTGGCGAATAGGCCCAATAGGCACAATATAGTTGTTGGGCACAATATAACCGTTGGGTACGTCCCCTCCACGCGTAGAATGGTTCACGCGACCAACTGCCTCCCCGGAGATAGCGGAAACAGTTAGAAAGATCACGCGCTTCCCCCTCCATCTGGCAACACCTCATTGGTCGATCAGGCACTTTGTTCGCCAACAATCTCCCTATAAAAACCCCTCGCTTGAGAGGGGCAGGTAACACAAATCATATACTTGACGTCTCTTACTTGCTTTCCCCTTTCTTTTGACCAAATACTTACTTTGGCATCGGCGTACCTTGCAGGTACCTCCACCCCTTTTTCCTCTCCTACGAGCAGCAACTCTTGTCCTACACGAAGGCCGCAACGATCTCCTTCTGGTCCTCTCCGATCACCACTTACGAGGACCAACACTGAAAGGATGAAGGTTAAATTAAAATGACAGGAATGGTTACCACCAAAAGGATGATAGTAAGGCAATTGACAAAAGGTCAAGTTTGCTGAGGATATGATTAGTGAGGCTTATTTGGAGACATCAACAAAAGATTGAAGCAAAGAAGTCACTGAGAAATACCATCCTTGTCAACAAAAGGTTGAAAGGAACCAACTCACTGGGGAACGCCCAATAGGAAGGATAAATATGTCTGAGGATAACGACTACATCAACAAAAGGTTGAAGAGATCCAACTCAATGAGGAACTCCCACTGACTCGGAGAAATGCTTATTGGTTGAGCTGGGGATGACCACTTCATCAACAAAAGGTTGAGGAACACAACTCAATGAGGAACGCCCACTGACTTCCTTGGAGATAATAGCTTCATCAACAAAATGTTGAAGTAATTCCATGAGGAACGCCCATGAACTTGAAGAGGATGCCCCTGACTGGACTGAAGATTATCTGCGGTCTTGTCTTGATCAACAAAAGGTTGATACAACTTCATGAGGAACGCCCACGAATTTGAAGAAGATGCCCCTGCCTGGGCTGAAGATCGCTTGGAATTTCGAGATTGATCCTGGATCTTGACTATGCATGTATGAATGCTTGATTTTGTAACGATGTTCCATAAAGAATGGAAATGCAAATGCAAATGCTGAAGCGCGGAGATGCAGGTGTTGGGGAAGTATGATTGTTTTGTGTATGCATATTATGCACATTGTTGTACCCCAAATTTTTCCCTTAGATACATTGTTTTGTCTGCATATCATCTTAGGTCAATCATTCGTGCATAACTAACCATTTTATTTAGACTTTTGTCTGTTTGTTTATTTTGAGGACAAGTGTTGTTGCAGAAGGTTCAAGAGCTTGAAGGCTGTGTTGTGAGTGTGTTTGTTGAGGATCTCTAGTGTTGGACTCCTGTGAGATTATTTGCCTTCACCCTTTTTTGGTCCCTAAGCCACCACCAAAGTCATTTGCCTCCAGATTTCTCATAAGTTTCATTAAGGTGGATTGCAGTTTCTATCCTTTGGTATTGAGCATGGTTATTAGAGAACTGGCTTGAACTTCGTGGGGAGTTGCACTACAAGTGGTGTCCTCGCTTTCAAGGATCTCACGTCACTGAGTGGGAAAGTTTGGACTCTTAGTAGCCCGCGAAATATGCACTTTGAATCGTTCTTTTTGGACGGAGGAGTGGATTTAAAAGTGTAATTTGAAGTTTGTTCTTGATGACGGCACTTTGATCTCAAGTTTGGATTTTGACGGACTTTGAACACATTGTGGTTTTAAGTTAATTTGGGCATTGGTTCATCTTATCTCGAATTTGGTGGTATGTATCATTTCAAAAAGTTTTGGCTTTTATTAAGGATTATTATTGGTTACAAAGTTCAAGCACAAAGATTCAGTTCAAGGGTACAAGAACAAGATCCTCACAAGTTCTTTAAAATTCTAATCCGTATCCGAAGTTCCAGTTTTAATCAAGGTGTGTTATGATCATGGGCCAGGCAGAATTCCCTTCAAAATTGTCGTCAATATCACTTGTGGGCCCAGAAGGCAACATGAGTCTATGCGCAGACATTATGGAAGAATAGCGGATACGCTTTGATTACTTTTTCTAATGTTCTCAAATACAAGTATGATGTTAAAAAGCATAGAAAGGAAGTGCATAAATTAATACAATGAATAAGTTTTTCAATATTCATTTTCCTTGCCTATATGCTAACAGTGAATAAACCGCAACCGAAGTAGCATCAATACTTCATCTAGAAGGCATTTGTTTGAAGATTATTTAACTTTAGCATAAGGTACATGGCAGAAAATTTAGAACCATACTTAGCCTATTAATACATCTCACGGCTACCAAGAACATATCACTAGCTATGATAATAAAGGACTTTTACAAAGAATAATCTCATGGCAACACTATCAGTAAGCATCACCAAATGGTCAGAGTCGGTACCGCCGCCAATATTCGTAGCCTGGTCAACACAATTTCAAAAAATAAGAAACATGGGATTTATGGTAATATCTTAGAGTTGTTAAAAGACTTCCCTTGCGGCATCATTCCTCAGCGACACCATGAGAAAGCCACTGTCTGCGACAGCAGCATTCACTGAATAACCAGAGGAGTTAGAAGAAGCAAGATGGATGAGAGATTATAAGAATTGAAGGACCTCATACCTCCAAGTGATCAAGATAGGTACGCCTCCTGCAGTTACGCACATGCGCCGAATTCACCATTACTGAGGTCGCTGCATTCACAGTTAGGTTCAGATTCTAAGATAAGGAATTATTTTGTAACACATCAATACGACTTAAATTGAAAACCTAAACCGAATCCAAGAGGTATCCAATACACGAGAAGCTTACCATGTTTTTCACTTGCGCTTCGTATGCCTGACGGGATCTTCTCACTCATATCAGTTTCTACCGCCTGCGCAAACTCCTGTCTTCAGGGTAAGATGAGAAGCTGAGTCTTTGGCCCTGATGCGTCCGAGAATGAGCTTACCATTGTCAAATTGGCCTGCGTCATAATGGAAGGTGCGACGAGACTCGCGACTACATCCACTTCATTGTGCCTGCAAAAGGGGAGCAAAGTCAGTCATAGCAAATTTCCAACTCGTTTGGTTTAGTTTGAAAAATTTAAAGATTGGAATTATCTGACGGCTAGAAGTTTCAAGCAATGGACGTAAGAAAAAAAACTGATGTAAAGCTTCTCAACAAACCCATTTTCTGCAGCAGTTTTGGTCACCTAGCGCTTTGAAATTGGGAAGTCTAATGAAAACAAAACCATCAAACATGGTCAACCAAGCACGAGTACTAGCTTTCAAGATTGTTGTTTCAATCTCACATGATACATCAGAACAGAATCAGACAATACTCAAGTTTTCCTATTTGGCCTCAGAGTGTTTTGAATCAGAATTAATTCAAGTTGAGGGCAATGTCTCAAAGATATCACCAGCAGCAACTCTTTCTTAATTCGGAGTAATCAGATTTCCTAAACCGTTCGAATCAAGGCAGCATTTCAAATATTTGGATTTCCAAATCAAGGCAATAAAACCGTATCATGACAAAACATCAGGATTTCCAAAATTATCAAATCAGTATCAAATCATATCACCATTTCATTTACTTCAGATTTCCAATCGTATCACCAATTCAATTATTTCAAAAACTTTCCGAATCAAGCAATCTAAATCAAATCAGTAATGATTGGAAATATTGACAATAAACACACATTAAAACCTTCCGAAATCTCATCATTGGCCATCAGTTATAAAAGGGTCACGACATCAGAGAAAAAGGAGACGGAAAAATCAAAAAAACCTAAGAGAGAAAAATCGCAAAGATCCCAAATCAACAATCACCAAAAAGTTTCCAAACCCACCAAAGACACAGGCTCAGGAGCGCGTTGCCTCATCATTGCCGCAAGGATCAGAAATCAGAAGAGGAACGAAGCAATCGCAAACTCACAAACAAGAAGGTAGAGAGAAGGAGAACTTCCCTGATCGGAGCCGTCGCCGTTCCGCCATCGCTTTCATTTCGTTTGCATTCTATTATTTGTAATCTGTAAAACACCCACATGTAGTGAAATTGGGGAAATAGGGGCCGATTGGGAAGCCGAGAGATCGAGAGAGAAAACGATGTAAGCGGCGGCGATTATGGGTTTTCAAAACCCTAACGTTTGAGAGAAATGTAAGAGAACGAGTGAGAGGAACATGAGTGTCTGAGCCGTGTGAGGATCCCTCCGCCTTTACCTTCGTTTTTTTTTGTCTTCTTTAACCTTTCTTTTTCTTTTAATAATCACAAATCAATTTGTTCTTAAATTTTAAAATAAATAGAACCACCTTTTAGTATAACTTCCTCTAAAAAAAACTGTAACTAAACTAATTAAATCAACTTTTATTGGTAAAGCTTTTCGTAATTACTTTTATTTGATGAAAAACGTTTATTAATAAGAAACACTCTTAATTAATCTTTTATAATAACTTTTAAATCCTTAAAAATAAACCCCAAACCTTTTTTAACCTAACTTTAATCTTTTTTTAAATAATTAATTTGTTTTATAACTAATCTTAAAAGCATAAGTATGTAGAAACTTTTTACATTTATAAAAAACCGATTCTAAAACCTCTTTCTAGTAAACTTTTCTTAAAATATAATTAATCCTTTTACTAAGAGTTTAAAACTAAAACCTTATAATTTTTTTAACTATTCCTCATAGTAAACCCCCATATTAAGATTACCCTTTTTATTATTCAAGAGAAAACCTTTCACAAGTAAGTCTCTAATTTCAAGTTAATAAAACCTATAAACACAATCCTCAAAATAATAACCTCAATAACTTTTTTTTCCGTAATAAACCTTAACAACCAAGCTTTTCATAATAAACCTTTAGAATAAATCAACTCGTTAGATCCCCAACGTGAGTGAATCGCTTGCTGTATGCCATTTTATATTTTGCTTGCTATATGTTTATATCGATGCATGTTTACTATGTCAAAACCTTTTCAAAAATACTAAAAAACTCTCGATCCAACGTCGAGCCAATTTTATACCTATGTAAGTCGAGTGCCTTTGGGTCTCGCATTCAACCTTATCGGTCACAATACACATTAACTAGCCCACTTCGCTAGCGCGCACAATTAATCTTAAGTTGGGTCCCTCGACATTCCAAAGGAAGGTTCCCTTAAAATTGACTAAATCGTCATAGGACTAACACTTTAGAACCCTTGGCCTTAGGATTCGGAGTCGCCGTACTCCACGTCTCGCCGTAGACACTTAGAATCTTAGCCTTAGGATCGGAGTCGCCGAACTCCAAGTAAATGCTCCGCCGCGAACATTTACAATCCTACCCCTCTTAAACCAACCTACAACTTTAGAGTCGCCGCACTCTATGTAAGGTCTTGCCCAAGACTTTACTTCCCCTTGGAACCTTGACCCCGTAAAAAAGTTCCTCTTTTTAGAACTACGCATACTCTGATTCTACTCCCGAGGATACGTAGGCGTAAGGTGCGATACCTTATCGAGTATACTTAGATACTAACCCCTAGGGTTCAACCTTTAGCATAGCACCCTTAGCAAGCGAATGAGAGATAACATATGTACTAACGAGAGGTTCCCGTAGAGTACTACGGACGTTTAGGATGCTAATACCTTCCCTAGGCGTAACCAACCCCCGAACCTTAGATCTTTAGGTTTTTTTCGCTTTTGAACCTTTCCTTTGGATAAATCAAAGACGGTGGTGAACATTTAAAGAAATGTGATCCTAGTTCATTAATAACTATGGTATCCAATTCTCACCGCAACACACATGATGTTTATGATGTTGAATGCGATGCATATGATTGCAGACGGGTGATTGGATATGTTTTGTAAAGGTGCCAGCATGGTGGACTTTTGGTAGTTGCCAATGCGGATTGGACTTCGGGTAGTGGGAGGGTTTGATTTCCTCGACACTCAGTTCGTTGAAGATGCCATGATTGAAGCAGACGAAGATGTTCTCGATGCTCCAAGTTTGATCACTTAATGATAAGTCATGAGTTTGTTTCTGAAAGAACCACAACTTTGTGCTTGATGGTCGGGATGGCCTATAAATGAGCACAACGACGTGATCCACTCATAAAGGTCGTGCCTTTGCTCTGAACTTGATGATTACTAGCGTCTGGCAAGATCTTCTTGTCCAACTTGAAGGTTCAGGGAGGATATGCCTTCTGCGATGGGTCTTGCCCCAGTCTGAACATGGTAATGGCCTGCCCCTGTGTAATACGGTGGAGAACTGAATTTTTAATTTTGTTTTCGCAAAATATGTTGCGGTTAGCAAGAGTCGCCACCGACTTTTCGTTTATCCAATTTATTTAGGAAAGGTGAAAAGAACAGGAAAGACCTTTTTGAAAAGATTTTGAGTTCGGGGGGTAAATTATGAAAAGGGAAGGTGTTAGCACCCCTTTTCATCCGTAGTTATCTACGGGCTCTTAATTGCTTGCTCACTTTAACTTGCCTTTTTTGAAATGTGGTGTGTGTTTAGAAAATATTTTGTAAAAAATTGACTTTGTAATAATTCGCGTGAGAATGTATACAAAGTGTTTGTTTTAGAAAATATTTTTTAAAGTGTGAGGTGTGAAAAGTATTTGTTTTGAGTTGTGAGCAAGCATTTAAAAGTTACTTACCCTTAATTTATAAGGTCTTTCTGGTACTTATCCTTTTCCTTGAGAGATAGTACTATCCATACCATTAGTGGGTAGGTAGTCCTATCTATTAGATATGAAGGGACAGCGAAGGGTCATCGAATGGTCATAGAAGGCAACATGTAAGGATACCTTAGCAATTCGAAGGGACTATCATCATTTTTCCGTAGGGTCATCGAGGGACAAGATCATCTTTTCGTAGGCAACTCGAAGGGTCATCGAGGGACAAGATCATTTTTCGTAGGCAACTCGAAGGGTCATCGAGGGACTATGATCTTTATATCGAAGGGACTATGATGATATTATTCGTAAGCGTCTTTTGCTAAAGTATCCCTACGTTCGAGGGACATGACCATGTTCGTAAGGCAACTGAGAGAGGGATTACCCTAAAGGTGCTGATGGCGATCGTATAATGGTCGACTTACGTGTGTGGATAAAGTGTGTCGTATTCAGTTATTTATCTTGGATTAAATGATCTAACGTTTATTTTTTATTTGCATACATTCTTTCCACGCCCTAATGTTACTAACCACGCAATTTAAAAGCGAAAAAGTAAAGGTTCTACGCTATTACATCATGGGGAGGGGGATACATAACTAAAATCGGGGGAGTGCGGAAATTAAAACTAACTATTACAAGAGAATTGACATCCTATACATTGATTCTAGAAATAAAAATAAAATCGGGAATGAAAGGAATAAAAAGTTCGGATGTCGATTAATTGATTAGAAAAGATAAATTATGGTTTAAAGAAATTAATTTGATAAAAAAAAATCTAATATTTTTGATATTTTTATTTTTTCATAAAAAAGATTAATTTGATTAAAAAAGAAAGCTAAATTAAATGTTTATTTACAAAATTATTTTATTTTTATTATGGACATAAACATATAAGAAAGATATAAATCTAATTTAATTAAAAAAAAATTATTTTTGATATTTGATATTTTATGAAAATAAAAATTATGATTTTATAAATTTATGATTGGTTTTTTTAAAAAAACATTATTAGTTTAGTTATTAAATAATTTAGTCAAAAGAAATTAAAATAAATAATTAAACTAAGAGAAAAAGAGAGAGAATGAGAAAATTGAAAAAAAATATGAGAAAGGGGTCACTGGGTATTGAACCCAGGACCTGATGCTCATCAGACTTGACTCCGACCACTAGGCTGCGCGCCCTTTTTGTGAAACAATCTGGAAAAAAAGAACAAAATATAATAAAACAATATCCAAATTCGCCTGGTACTGTTCACCGTCTTCAACCTTTTTCCTGCGAATTCTGCTGCGAATTTTGCTGCGAATTTCCTGCATTTTTTTTGAAACACCATGAAAACACCAAATAAATTAATCAAAAGGCCATGGTTCGACTGGAAACAAGCCCCTGAATCCAATGGTGGCCTTAGTTTTGTCTGAAAACGCATGTATAGTGAGATTCGAAGAGTTTCTTCTTTATGCCCTAAACATGGCACCCATGGAATCGATCATGATTTCGCACATGTAATCATTCAAACCTGTTCTAAATACACTCAGGAACTCATTAGCAATGTTAGATGGAAATAAAATGCAATGATAATGAAAATTCAAGAAATAAAAATATGAAGAAATATGTGATTATGGTATCATGTTATTTGTGATGTTTTTAACGTGGCCAACTCTTTGAGACTACCTTATACCACCTCAGAACTGGAATGGAAGTATCGAAAAGCTTTGAGAAGGGCTGGAAAAGGAGATATGAATTTTTATTTTTTGAGAGAATTTTAGAGTTTGTGGAGGCTGCCAAGCATGAAGGGTTTCGTGCCTGAAGTTGGTGAGGATCATGAGCTTATATAGGGGAGTATTTCAGGTCAAAAAGATTCATGGGCTTGGGTCATATTGATTCACCTTTGAATGATGATAAAAACTTGCTATTTTGGTGCATATTTGGTCATCATATCTTTCCCTTCTCATTGTGCACGAATTTGGACCAAATATATTGACCATAAACTTCATGATCTGATCCCATAATGAAGATCACATCAAATATTTGATTTTCTAATATTTATTTCAATAAAAATTGAATTTAAATGAATTAAATCCAAAATAAATAAAATAAATAAAGAAAATGCAAATATTATGACCATGAGGTCGTGGATCCTCTCAATATTAAGTTTGGATCAGAAAAGAATGGGCTCATTTGTCAAAAAATCAAGTTTTAGTCATTACTTACTTCATGCACCCCCTCAAATTTGCTCAACTTTGACAATGCATAACTTTCTCAATTTTTATCTCATGAGTGCAAACTAATACTTTTTGGAAACCTCAAGATGTCCTCTAATCACTCCTTTTGGTCCCATGTCAATTTGATCTTCCATGTTCAAGTTATGAGCTTTTGAAAAAGGTTGACTTTTGTTGACTTTCAAAATGACCTATAATGCCTTGGCTCATATCTCCCGAATGAAGCATTTCTGGACTTGGCTTGTGAGACACAAAGTTGTAGGGAATTAAATTTCCTTCAAGATGAGCTTTGGTTGAGTAATTTTTGATGAATTATGTGGAAGTTAGGTCTGGTCAAAGTATAGTTGACTTTTCCTACAAAAACCCTAATTTAGTAACTCCCGATTCTTGATGATTCTGAGGTTTCCTTGATGAATCATGATCAACCCTTGATCAAATGATGAATTTCACCCCATAATCTTGATTTTGACCAAAAATCTTGAGGTTTGACTTTGTGTTGACCACAGTTGACCTTTTGACCAAGTTAACTGATTTTTGACTGTCTGAGCATCTGACTGACCAAACTTGTAAGGAAAGTCTTGAAACTTGTTATGAGGATTCTTTGAAGTGTATGGGACACCATGAAGTCCTTTTGAAGCTTTAGAAGTCCAATCTACTTTGAGAAGTACACAACCCTAGTTGGATTTATTGCTTAGGAGGAGGCTTTGTCTGATGAAACTTTTGAGTACTCTTGAGCAACTGAAGACCTTATGAATCACTAGGAGACCTCTTGAGGCATATCGTCTTGAATATGTGAGGGCAAATTTTGGGGTACAACAGCTGCCCCTTTTCAATCTTCTTAAACCTGAGGAGTAAGATTGGTATTCGTGCCGATCGGGATCTGAAGGTGGAAGAGGATTGAACAATAAGAACCCAAAAATTTGCACTCGCTGGTGTGCTCTGTTGGTTGATCGTATTGCTTGAATGGGCTTAAAAGATGCCATTCGAAGTGTACGACAGGATGGAGATGGGCTTATAGATGCCAACCAAAGTAACTGTTGATAGGAGTATCAGAATGAGTTTAGGTTTGACTGTATCTGAGGAATATACTAGAATGAGTCTGTGTCCAACTGTATCTAGCAGACGTGCTGGGAAATGCCAGAATGATTCTTATGCCTTGAATGTATCTGTATGATGTTCTAGAATGATTCTATGTCTTGACTGTATCTATAAGGAGATCAGAATGAGTCTTTGCCTGACTGTATCTGAGAGTCGTATTAGAATGAGTCTACGCCTGACTGTATCTGAAAAATTAGTATTAGAATGAGTCTTCGACCGACCGTATCTAAAAGATTAGTATTAGAATAAGTCTTCGACCGACTGTATCTAAAAGATGTACTGGAATAAGTATCAGAATGAATCTGTGTCTTGATTGTATCTGAACTGTGTCTAGAAGATGTACTAGAATGAATCTGTGTCTTGATTGTATCTGAACTGTGTCTAGAAGATGTACTAGAATGAATCTGTGTCTTGATTGTATCTGAACTGTGTCTAGAAGATGTACTAGAATAAGTATCAGAATGAATCTGTATCTTGATTGTATCTGAACTGTGTCTAGAAGATGTACTGGAATAAGTATAAGAATGAATCTGTATCTTGATTGTATCTGAACTGTGTCTAGAAGATGTACTGGAATGAGTGTCAGAATGAATCTGTGTCTTGATTGTATCTGAACTGTGTCTAAAAGATGTACTGGAATGAGTATCAGAATGAATCTGTGTCTTGATTGTATCTGAACTGTGTCTAGAAGATGTACTGGAATGAGTTTACTCCTGACTGTATCCAAAGGAGTATCAGAATGAATCTTTGACTGATTGTATCTGAAGGATGATAAACTGTTGACAATATTTGTCCGTTTGAGAACTAACCTGAAAAAACCAAGTTAGTTTTATGCAATGTCATGATATATGTAATGCATTGTGTAATGATGCTATTAAAATAAATGAGAATGTTATATGCATTTTGTATGCATATGCTATGATGTAGTGTAAATGATGTATGGGTGCGAAATGTCGCTGAAGGTAGCGGTGGCTTTGAATAGTAACATCTGATTGGGGAAAATAAATCCCTGACTGTTGCTGGGGATGGAGAAAATAAATCTTCAGATCCTGTTTAGAATGACTCTACTGGGGATTCAAACTTCCCGTTTGGGAATATTCCACTGGGGATCTTTGACTTCCGCTTGGGGATAAAGTATTCTGTCAGGAGAGTCGGTCGTTCGTCGTGCTTTTTATTGGAGGATTTGATTCTTATGTACCCTGACTGGGGATAAAAGAGATGGATAATCCTCCGATGCACTATCTGACCAAGTTTCGGACATGGGTGACCACTCTTCTGGGAGTAGCAACCATGGAAGAAATCCTGTTGGAGAAGAGAACTCTGTCGGGTAATTTGTAGTGTTGGAGAAGCAAACTCCGCTGAGGAATTGAATTCTGTATACTTACAAGAGGGAATATTATCTGATGGGGATCAAAATTCCATAGGCTATGCTGAGGACATATCTGCAATAGGTTAGGGAATGATCAAATTCCTTTATCTGTTAGGGGATCTTATTGAGGAAGATGATCATGTCAAACCGTCCGTTGGGGAGGTTTCTTTATGTACTCTACTGGGGACGCAATCTCGAATAGACCTGGCTGAAGAGAGAAATTCTGTCGTGAAGGAGATGTTGGGGAAATAAACTCCGTTGGGGAACTCTCTGGAGCGTGCTGTGGAAGGAATCAAACTTCTGTCTTGTTGGGCAATCCTTTGGGGATATGGGAGTGAATTGCTGGAAAGTATCCCAAATGTTGCTTGAGAGTATGTTAATTCTGCTGGGGAGTATATCTCTGTTGAGGATGATCTCCACTGGGGAAGCAACGCTGCTGAGGAATAAACTCTACTGGGGACGAGCTTGTGAAAATAGCTCTGTAGAGATAGTTCCATGGAGATTGCTCTGTGGGGATATTACCATGACACCGGCTCCGTGGGGGTGATTCTGTTAAGATCTGTTGGATACAGGACTTGCTAGGGATTCCAACCTCCAAGAGTCTTTAGTAAATGCTGATTCTGTGACAGCAAACCGGGTGGAAAAGATCACTTCGGGCTTCAACTCTGCTATTGCCCCTAAGTATTTCATCACTTGCTGTCGGTAGAAAATGATAAGATTGATATACGTTGTTTGAACGGAGTTGGCAATGAAATCTGGTACTGACTCGTAAGTGGATGATCCAACGGGACATAGTCGTACGCTTTAATCCCTAACTTCTGCCTGGACCGCCTTTTTAGGTTTTTAGTCCACCGGGATACCCTTTCTTGCCCAAGCCGCCTTTTCAGGTTTTCGACTTGTCGGGTGTACAATTCTTTTATATATGTCCCTAATTTTTTTCCCGAACCTTTTTGGTTCGCCGGGATGCCCTTATTTTTGCCTAGGCTTGTCAACCTAGCGGGTCTTTTTCATGCGTAGTATTTTTTTGACTATGTCCGCGTTCACAGGGTGCGAGAAATCCTCGCTGTCCATGGTAGTAATCCTCGTAGCGTCGTCAGAAAATATCTTCTTGATTACGAATGGCTCTTCGTACGTAAGAGTTTGTTTGCCCCTGAGATCACCTGTATTTAGAACTTTCGATAGTCTCGACTTCCCCAAACAATTTCTAGGAATTATCATGACTGGATCCGAAGACATGATACTGACACCATCTGATACTATTGGCACAGACAAGTAACTCCCACGATGGCTCTTACTGAAACTCGGGATCAATGCCATGTAACAGGAGGAATGTGCTTCCAGACTGCGGTGGATCGTGTATTCCCTGGTTAATGGTTGAGGAGCTTGCAACTGAACTTGATCTGATCAGATTTGAAAAGAAAGCGTTGCCCCTAGTGGAGGATGATTTGCCCCAGAATGGAAGTATTTGAAAAGAGCTGCTTCAAGAGAAATAACTGGGATGCCCCATGATATTATGCCCCTTGATTGGAAGATAGTGACCATGCCCCTTGTATACATTGGCTTTTAACCAACTGAGTCAGCGCAGGAAATATTTCTTCTTTTCGATGCACCTCTGAAGCAACTTTGTCTGTCGGGAGGACTTTTGTTCATTGAATGTTCATCATGTGAACTTCTCTGCTGTCAAACACTTAGTTATATGCAAACAATGATATTCAAAATGCAACACTTATGTCTGTCTTGAAGTTTTGACAAATAATTATTTAGCAAAACCAGGTTTGTAAAAACTGTGATGTCAACTCAAGATTTATAATAAGCCCTAAAGAAGTCAGGATACCTTTTGGTAACAGTATGCCTTCGAACTAACCATGCTTCAGCTAGGACTTTTAAAGGGTTGTAACGTGGCCTGGTTCACAGTTTAAGAAACAAAGGATAAAGGCTCAAAGTTTATTTGTACCCAACCCATTCTCCGTGATGTTCTTCAGTCCTATACTCAGTTAACTATGCATTCAGATTCCTAGAGATTTTGGAATTTTAACACTGATGTTTGGTGATGGTTCAAAAAACGGAAGTTTATTTGAAAAGGCAGTCATTATTTTTTGTAACATTTTTCTTTTGAGGGTTTGTAGTGACCTCTTTTTGACTTTGTTATCCCTAACTTTTGCCTGAACTGTTTATTTTGAGATCACAGTCAGCGGGATGTCTCAATTTTTACTAAATCTCCTTCATAGGTTTTGACTTAGCGGGCTTTCCTTTTGATGGATATTGATTGCCTGACTTAATGATTACAGGGAACCGTCACTAATTGTGTACAAAAGATCAACTGGCATAATTGAGTTAACTGAGGAACTACCCTGCCCCAGGTTATGATTAAGGGTTTTAATTTGCATGAGAAGGAAAACTCCTACTTCTTAGGCTCAAAGGGGTTGACTAGGGATTAACTTCCTTATAACTCCACTATTTAGGATTTGAAACAATGCCTGTACATCGTCAGCACAGTCTGTTCAAAAGCATGCCGTATGAAATTTTGGTATCATTTTCGTCATCCTCCCTCTAAAGGCTTACAACTTTAACGAGAGTTAAATATCACAAAAGAGAAGTAAGAAGCATAGTTTAAATATAGTGAAACGAATTGATCAATTCAAGACGAACATACGCCATGCATTAATGTGAAAAAACCAAAGTTTGACATAATAGTAAGTGCTTAAGCCAACAAAAGAAATTACAAATGAAAATTCAAATGATTTCAAAGCTTCCCTTCCTGAACCTGTCACTTCAGACGATGTGTCTTGCAGCTTCGATATTAGATGGGCGATAGAAGAACTCAATCTGACCATCTGGTGTGAACTCGAGGACTCCTTCGTCAATCAGGTCTTGGATTCTATGTTTCAATGGACCACGGTCTTCAGTATCATGACCAGGACTATTCGAATGATAAGCACATCTTGCGTTAGGTTTGTAACCAGGAGCAGGGTTGGCTGGAGCTGAGTATGAAGGCAATAGAGTTATCAAGTTCTGATTGAGCAATTATTGCAAATCCTGAGACGCCGGCATGTGCAACGGGGTAAATGGTCGTTTAGGTTTGGATTTCCAAGTACGTTGACCACCATGCTGCCTACGCTGATCTTTCTGTTGTTGAACTGGTGGTGCGACAACCCTATAAGACCTTCTCCCTTCAATTGGAAGACTATCAGTAGTAACCTGTCTCTTTCCTTCTTTTGTCCTCATCTTTTTCTCAACCAAGTCAGCTTGTTTCCTTGGAGGCCGACTGATGATCTGATCCCCGACTCTGTTGTCTTGAAGTTTATTGACGAGGACTCTCAGCTCTTCTTGCCCCCGAGCTAAGTTTTGGATAAGAGCCATCTGACCATACATCTGGATTCTCATCTCTGCCATCTCAGCTTGCAGTTGTTCCAATTGATCATCCTCGTTGTCTTCAGGATTTTTCTTTTTCATGTCCTTAGTGAGGAGGGCTTTCAACTCTTCTTGCCCCTTGAATAGGCTAGGATCATCTCTTGGAATTGGGTGTTCTGAGTCTGGAGATCCTTGACAGCTTGTTCTAATGCCATTTTCTGCTGAAATAAACAGCGAGGAGATGAGAAACTCGTTGTGGAAACCTGTTATGATATGTATGTAAATGCATATGCAATGTTTTCAAGGATCTTTATGGAATCTAGTTTGCAACACTAGAAATTGAATTTGGTTGCATCTTTGTCTTTGAACGTCCTTCTATAAGAATCAAGCTCGCCATATCAAGTGGGTCATAACCTCTGATTCAGGATACTGTTCTTTTAAGTTTGAAGGCATCTGGCTAGAGGAAAATAAATCCTCTTGCCCCTTGATAGAAATCTGGCTTTTGATAATCCTTCCATAATAGCACCTGCAAATTGTGCGCCATAAATCCCTAAGATCCTTAAAAAGGTTAGTTAACATTCTATGTTATGATGGTATGTGGATGCTATGCATTAAGTAAAAGCACGAGGACAAGTAAGTCCCGCAAAGAGTTCAAGTTGTTAGAGTACAAACAAATCCTACAAGGAATTCAAGTTGTTAGATAGTGAATACAAATAAGTCACACAAGTAGCCTTAGGTTTAAAGGCTTGCATGAAGTCCAAAGGTAAGTACCCTTCCCATACCAAGGTTTAGTTGGTTTAACCTGTCCTAAAATAGTAACTGGGTTCTAGGAATCTCATATCACGGATCTTTCTCGCAGGCTTTATTTTGGTGCGACACTCGAGCGGCCGACCAAAACATCCCGAAAGTCCAATCTCAATGAGCGTAGTCTCGAGGATCAACCAACTTTGGAACATGCCAAACCGGCTATCTCACTACCTTCTAATGGCCAAGGCTAAGTTCAACTAGGGTTCTAAGGGCAAATTAGTGCTTAATGACACCACGCGGCAGCCTAATGTTATCCCCAATCCAAGCCTCGAGGAACATCAGTACAAACCAAAGTGTTACACTAACGATGGCTACCATATCAACCGTATCGGTACATGCCGTACAGTCTCCTTGGTCTCTTGCCATTTACCTAAGGTCCTAGATCCGGGTGTAGGATCATTTACCCAAGTAATACCCCACAAGACAAAACCCTTAAAAGTAAAGCACACAAAACAGATAATTAAAGCAATTAAAGTGATCTAAACCCTAAGGTAACCCCTCTTTTAAGTATTTCCCCAGCAGAGTCGCCAGTTCTGTAATACGGTGGAGAACTGACTTTTTAATTTTGTTTTCGCAAAATATGTTGCGGTTAGCAAGAGTCGCCACCGACTTTTCTTTTATCCAATTTATTTAGGAAAGGTGAAAAGAACAGGAAAGACCTTTTTGAAAAGATTTTGAGTTCGGGGGGTAAATTATGAAAAGGGAAGGTGTTAGCACCCCTTTTCATCCGTAGTTATCTACGGGCTCTTAATTGCTTGCTCACTTTAACTTGCCTTTTTTGAAATGTGGTGTGTGTTTAGAAAATATTTTGTAAAAAATTGACTTTGTAATAATTCGCGTGAGAATGTATACAAAGTGTTTGTTTTAGAAAATATTTTTGAAAGTGTGAGGTGTGAAAAGTATTTGTTTTGAGTTGTGAGCAAGCATTTAAAAGTTACTTACCCTTAATTTATAAGGTATTTCTGGTACTTATCCTTTTCCTTGAGAGATAGTATTATCCATACCATTAGTGGGTAGGTAGTCCTATCTATTGGATATGAAGGGACAGCGAAGGGTCATCGAATGGTCATAGAAGGCAACATGTAAGGATACCTTAGCAATTCAAAGGGACTATCATCATTTTTCCGTAGGGTCATCGAGGGACAAGATCATCTTTTCGTAGGCAACTCGAAGGGTCATCGAGGGACAAGATCATTTTTCGTAGGCAACTCGAAGGGTCATCGAGGGACTATGATCTTTATATCGAAGGGACTATGATGATATTATTCGTAAGCGTCTTTTGCTAAAGTATCCCTACGTTCGAGGGACATGACCATGTTCGTAAGGCAACTGAGAGAGGGATTACCCTAAAGGTGCTGATGGCGATCGTATAATGGTCGACTTACGTGTGTGGATAAAATGTGTCGTATTCAGTTATTTATCTTGGATTAAATGATCTAACGTTTATTTTTTATTTGCATACATTCTTTCCACGCCCTAATGTTACTAACCACGCAATTTAAAAGCGAAAAAGTAAAGGTTCTACGCTATTACATCATGGGGAGGGGGATACATAACTAAAATCGGGGGAGTGCGGAAATTAAAACTAACTATTACAAGAGAATTGACATCCTATACATTGATTCTAGAAATAAAAATAAAATCGGGAATGAAAGGAATAAAAAGTTCGGATGTCGATTAATTGATTAGAAAAGATAAATTATGGTTTAAAGAAATTAATTTGATAAAAAAAAATCTAATATTTTTTATATTTTTATTTTTTCATAAAAAAGATTAATTTGATTAAAAAAGAAAGCTAAATTAAATGTTTATTTACAAAATTATTTTATTTTTATTATGGACATAAACATATAAGAAAGATATAAATCTAATTTAATTAAAAAAAAATATTTTTGATATTTGATATTTTATGAAAATAAAAATTATGATTTTATAAATTTATGATTGGTTTTTTTTAAAAAAACATTATTAGTTTAGTTATTAAATAATTTAGTTAAAAGAAATTAAAATAAATAATTAAACTAAGAGAAAAAGAGAGAGAATGAGAAAATTGAAAAAAAAATGAGAAAGGGGTCACTGGGTATTGAACCCAGGACCTGATGCTCATCAGACTTGACTCCGACCACTAGGCTGCGCGCCCCTTTTGTGAAACAATCTGGAAAAAAAGAACAAAATATAATAAAACAATATCCAAATTCGCTTGGTATTGTTCACCGTCTTCAACCTTTTTCCTGCGAATTCTGCTGCGAATTTTGCTGCGAATTTCCTGCATTTTTTTTGAAACACCGTGAAAACACCAAATAAATTAATCAAAAGGCCATGGTTCGACTGGAAACAAGCCCCTGAATCCAATGGTGGCCTTAGTTTTGTCTGAAAACGTATGTATAGTGAGATTCGAAGAGTTTCTTCTTTATGCCCTAAACATGGCACCCATGGAATCGATCATGATTTCGCACATGTAATCATTCAAACCTGTTCTAAATACACTCAGGAACTCATTAGCAATGTTAGATGGAAATAAAATGCAATGATAATGAAAATTCAAGAAATAAAAATATGAAGAAATATGTGATTATGGTATCATGTTATTTGTGATGTTTTTAACGTGGCCAACTCTTTGAGACTACCTTATACCACCTCAGAACTGGAATGGAAGTATCGAAAAGCTTTGAGAAGGGCTGGAAAAGGAGATATGAATTTTTATTTTTTGAGAGAATTTTAGAGTTTGTGGAGGCTGCCAAGCATGAAGGGTTTCGTGCCTGAAGTTGGTGAGGATCATGAGCTTATATAGGGGAGTATTTCAGGTCAAAAAGATTCATGGGCTTGGGTCATATTGATTCACCTTTGAATGATGATAAAAACTTGCTATTTTGGTGCATATTTGGTCATCATATCTTTCCCTTCTCATTGTGCACGAATTTGGACCAAATATATTGACCATAAACTTCATGATCTGATCCCATAATGAAGATCACATCAAATATTTGATTTTCTAATATTTATTTCAATAAAAATTGAATTTAAATGAATTAAATCCAAAATAAATAAAATAAATAAAGAAAATGCAAATATTATGACCATGAGGTCGTGGATCCTCTCAATATTAAGTTTGGATCAGAAAATAATGGGCTCATTTGTCAAAAAATCAAGTTTTAGTCATTACTTACTTCATGCACCCCCTCAAATTTGCTCAACTTTGACAATGCATAACTTTCTCAATTTTTATCTCATGAGTGCAAACTAATACTTTTTGGAAACCTCAAGATGTCCTCTAATCACTCCTTTTGGTCCCATGTCAATTTGATCTTCCATGTTCAAGTTATGAGCTTTTGAAAAAGGTTGACTTTTGTTGACTTTCAAAATGACCTATAATGTCTTGGCTCATATCTCCCGAATGAAGCATTTCTGGACTTGGCTTGTGAGACACAAAGTTGTAGGGAATTAAATTTCCTTCAAGATGGGCTTTGGTTAAGGAATTTTTGATGAAGTATGTGGAAGTTAGGCCTGGTCAAAGTATAGTTGACTTTTCCTACAAAAACCCTAATTTAGTAACTCCCGATTCTTGATGATTCTGAGGTTTCCTTGATGAATCATGATCAACCCTTGATCAAATGATGAATTTCACCCCATAATCTTGATGTTGACCAAAAATCTTGAGGTTTGACTTTGTGTTGACCACAGTTGACCTTTTGACCAAGTTAACTGATTTTTGACTGTCTGAGCATCTGACTGACCAAACTTGTAAGGAAAGTCTTGAAACTTGTTATGAGGATTCTTTGAAGTGTATGGGACACCATGAAGTCCTTTTGAAGCTTTAGAAGTCCAATCTACTTTGAGAAGTACACAACCCTAGTTGGATTTATTGCTTAGGGGGAGGCTTTGTCTGATGAAACTTTTGAGTACTCTTGAGCAACTGAAGACCTTATGAATCACTAGGAGACCTCTTGAGGCATATCGTCTTGAATATGTGAGGGCAAATTTTGGGGTACAACACCCTGATTAACCAGTTTTGAACATAGTTGGATCTTAGGAAGCTGAGCTTTGATGTATTTTGAGATAGCTTGCCCCTGATTGAGCTGTTGAAGGATTTTCCCCTGATTGTGGGTTTTGAGGTAGTCTTGATTCGGGTCGGCACCGCTGAAAGTTCAAGTTCCTCTTTGACTGCTTCTTGTTGGAGTGTCTTGGATGTCAAGCACTGATTTGCAATGAAAATTGCATATTCACAAATGGTAGCCTTAATGCAATGCTCATGCAAGTTTTGAAAAAGTGTCGTTTATTGGAGTGTTGGGATTTTGTGAGACGAATGAACCGTTAGTCTAGACGTTGTGCTGATTTTGCTATTGAGTGAAAGATATGGCAAGGAGAATGACACCAATGCTGCAGATTAGCAAATATGTGGGGATTCAGTTTACGCAACCTTGCAATGGTATGCTTTCAGAATAAACCTTGCCTCAATTAGGTCTTTTGAGGGTTGTAACGTGGTCTGGTTCACGGTTTATGAAACAAAGGATATTAGGCTCAAACTTGGTTTGTACCCACCCCTTCTTTGTGATGATCTCCAGTCCTACGTTCAGTTAATTCTGCACATGTTTGTCTTCTAAAAGGGTTGACGGTGTAAGCGTGATGATTCAAGGTATACTCAAAATGGCAGTCACCTTATTTTGTTTTAGATGGATGTCAATGACACTTTGGTTTTGATAAGGTGGCCACTGGATATTATTTTGTTTTAGTTGAGGGTTCGAGGGCCTCTTTTGATTTTGTTTTTTATCCCTAATTTTTGCATGGACTGATTTCACTTTTCGAGTCCATCGGGATTGCCTTGATTTTTGCCTAAGTCTCCTTTGAGGTGCTCGACTTAGCAGGCTTTTGATTTTTTTATTTATTTTGTTTTTTATTTTGTTGGAGGATTGTGACTGCCAAGTCATGGGTTATGGATGAACAAACGTCATGTCTTTAGGATTTAGCTTTGTGATTTGAGTGCGTAATCAGATTAACTGAACACTACCCTGCCCTAGGTTAAGTGTAAGGGTTTGTATGAATCCGAAGGAAACTGCTACTCCTTGGCTCGAAGTGGTTTACTAGGGATTAACTCTTTGTCTCTCCAGTGTTTGGGGGATTGAAACAATGCATGTAGGTCATCGGCAAGATTTTATCCGAAAGCATACAGTTTGCAATTATGGGTATTTCGCTTTCATCATCCTCCCTCCAATCATTGCTAAACAACGGTATGATAAAGAAGTGGAGATATGTATGTGTCAGTGATTTACCGTAAATGGAAGAAATGAGTGAATACGACATAACTGATTCAAAACATGCATAATCACTACATAAATAAAACCAAATACGAATGGCAATGTTTTAAGCAAATAGTACTTAAACAAACAGAAACAAAATATAAGAATACAAAATGACAGAATGGCATGACGACTACCTTCTTTGGGGAGCTGAACTTGACTTTGTTGATTTGATGCTTAAACTGGCTTCTTCAGAGTTTGAGACTATCCTGCTTGTCTTCGGCAACTCCTTCAATAACTGATGGTCCTACCTGTATATGTGGCGGCATGATCTTGTTGAATTTGATTCATCATTCGTCTGCTATTGGCTCAAGTTGTGTATCCGTGTCGAGGGAATGGCTTGATTTATTGGATATGAAGGAAGTTGAAATGAGTCTCGAGTGTTGAAATGAAATGTATAATTAATGCAATGCAATGCAATGACATGAGATGCAATGCAAGATACAAGATCCAGGATCACAGGTTCAGCGGATTCTGAGGTCGGCCGGAGGTACGGGTCAACAACCAAAGCTCGGATCAAAGAAAGCCCACGGGTAGGTTTCTAAGACGGGTAGGTTCCTAGAGTCACGGATATCTTTCAAAGACATTATAGCCATGACGAAGGTGTCATACCCCAAATTTTGACCACTAAGATTTCCCATCATTGTGCAAATCATCATCACAATATGGATGTACCTTTATGCCTCATCAATCTCCTCAAGGGATCGTTGAGCATTCACCACAATCAGAATTAGGGTTTCAAGCCCTCTCTGAGTGCTTAGTCAAAGGATCAATCAAGAAATAACATGATCTTCAACTTGTCTAACCTCTCAAACATCCACAATGGATCAAGAGGACTCCCACTTCAAGGATTAAGCACAAGGCTGCTCCCTTCTAGGTGGATCAAGCTTCAAGATCGACAGTGTCACCAAATTAGGATTTGGTCGACCTGGGCCTCCAGATGGGAATTTTCCTCTGGGCATGAGCCAATGCTTCAAAGCATAACCTAATATACTCCATGGAACCTCATGGGCCCAAGTATCAAGTCAATTTGACCTCAAGGGATGCATACATAAAAAATCAGGAATTATGGTTTCTTGACCTAATTCACCCCTAAGTTGACTTTTGGGACAAATCATGAACCAAGACCTCAAGACATGATTTGAGGCTCTCTAATATACCATATTGATCCATTTGGAACAATGGATTGATCCAAGAAGCTTGAGCAACAAGTTTCAATTTCATCTGAACCACAGTTAGGGTTTTGCGAGAAAAGTCAACTGTAGCTTTGACTTTTGACCAGGACATGCTCCCAAACCCTAGGACATGATTCAATATACCCTATAACACCCATGGAACATGTCCATTAATTTTGATTTAGGTCAAGGACATGATTTCTTGAAGAATTGCACAGTTTAGAATTCATCTGCTAAAAAGTCAACTGTGCACAAAAGTCAACTTTGACTTTTTGAGATTTTTCACAAAAATGGATTTTTAACCCTAAATTGATGTTAATGTATGATTGGAATCATCATTCATCAAGAAAAATCAAGAAAAGTTGGATAACTTGTAAAAGGGGTAACCATAAAAACTTAGAAATTTTTCTAAGTTATGAAATAAAGTGGCAAGGGTACCAACTTTGGAGGATCATAACTCCTAAACCACAAAACCATTTTTTCCCATCCAAGGCTTGATTTGTAGATCTCATTTCCCTCTACAAAAGCTTCATACTGATCTATGTCCAAATTCCTCATGGATTTTGAGTTATGGAGTAATCAAAATCAAGAAAAGTCACTTTGTTCCAACACTTAGTGAAAATTTCACTAAGTCAGAATTTGCTTCACTTTTTTCCAAATGTAGGGACATTTTTCACTTGGATCCAAAAAGTATCAAAACCAAATATGATCAAACAGTTGTTGTATCATATAAGGGCTTTCCAAAATGGCCAAGAACATCACCAAATTCAACTTGAGCCATGAGATATGACATTGGCAAGATGCCTTGCTGAAATCTGCCAAGGCAAGGCATATTTTTGCACTTTTGGTCGATTTGCCAAAATCAGCCAATTCCAAGCCTTGTCATCACTTTGGACACATCTGAGGATTGAATATAAAGGGGACAATCACTGAGCCAAGCCTCCAAAGTCCTTGGAACAAGAAATAGCATGCCAAACCTAGAATTGCCTAAAATAGGGACAAGACTCCAATTTTGGATTGGAGCATTCAATGGAAGCACCAAGGTGGCGTGCACTGAGCTATTGGCAATTGAATTCAGTCAAGACTTATCCAAGACCAAGGAAACCAAAGCTCTGTGCCCTAACCTCTAGTCAATGGCTAGAGGAGACTTGGATTTTCATTTGCCAACATTGGCCAACCCTACTCAGCAGTTGCCATTCACTATTCCTTGCAAAACAAACTTGCTCTACTATAAATAGAGCTCAATTGTGATCAATTTGAGTACACAAAAGCCATCAAACAGATGCTTTCCTCAAAATCTCTTCTTTCACTCCAATTTTGCCTTTTAAGGCAAGTCACTATCAGGTTTTGAGTTTGAGAGCAATTCCAATCAAACCAATCACACACACACCTCACATACATCATATGTGAGCTGATCAAACACTTAAACAACATCTGGAACATTGATTTCTCAGAATCACCAGTCAATTGCTCAAGGTTTTAACCAAGTTGCAGTTGAGATGCCATGAAGTGATCCAGCCAATGTCCATCAAGTCCAAGCATTCAAACACACTCCATAGGGTGTAGGGAAGCGGTTCAGATCATCACAACTCATCTGTAACACCTCCTACTCAGAAATCATTTTGAACTTGCTGTCACGACCTAGAGGTAAGCCTAAACTTAGTCATCTCTTAATCTATGCATATTTCCTCGCACAATACTTTTGCCAAATGTTCATAATCATGCATGGAATGTTTCCCCTCAATTAATTGCTTTGTTTGAATCGTGTATCAAAAATCCCAGCCTTCATGTAGAAATTAGGGTTCTTGAGGATTTATCGTGATTTCTTATTTTATGCTTAATTTAAATGAAATTAATTGTCATAAACATGATCGTGAGGTTGAGACGAGCATATTGATATGTGGATTGCATGATATAATCAAGTATTCAGTGAGATTGGATAGAAAATGAAAATCTGGGCAAAACTGAAAAACGCGCGTGTTCTTCAGCTGTTCTTGGCGCCATTTCTCTCAAATTCAAATATTTGAATTTTGTGATTTTATTTAATTGATTCAAAAATTAATTTCTCTCTGAGTTTTAATGATTTTGAGTTGATTCTTTTTTTAATAATTCACAAAAATGTTAAAATATTTTATTTTACCAAAAAATCCCAAAAATATTATTTATTTCATATAATTGATATTTTTGCAAATAATTAATGTTTTAATTGTTTTTGACATTTAAAATATTTTTCCCCCTTGATTTTGTAAATTTTAATGATTTCTAATCATTTTGTAGGGCAAAACATGATTTTAGAAACATTAATCCAAGGTCACAATTTGTTTTCCACAATTTTAAACATTTTTTATCATTTTAATTGAATTTTTATTCAATTAAAATACATTTTGGAAATAAATTAGGGTTTTTGATTAATTCAACCCTCACAAGTCATTTTCAAACACTTTGGGCCTCTAATAGAGTGTAAGACCCAAGCCTCTTTGTAAAATAAACCTACTTTGGGCCTCACTTATTGTATAAGTCCCTCCGGGTATTTTCAAAAACCTCGACGCAGTCGTCGTTTTGTACAAAAATAACTTTGGGCCTACCCTCGAGTAGTAAGACCCATTCCTTTTTCTTAAACACTTTGGGCCTCTTGAGAGAGTGTAAGACCCAAAATCCCTTTGTACAGCAAACAATTTTTTGGGCCTCAGTCACTTGTATAAGTCCCTCTGTACAAATTCAACAGTGTGATCACTGATAAAACCCTGGGCCTCTCCTTGAGCTGTAAGCCCCAAATCTTTCTTTTTCAAAGCACTTTCTCCTTTGATTTTGAAATACACTGTTGCTTTCAATCTTTCTTTGTTGAACAACTAACCAAACAGCATGGAAGCTCTACAACCGAGTAAGTGTTTATACGCTTTCATTTACTGCTTTCATATACATATAACTATATTGTGGGGTTGTTTCGTTGTAAGTCTTCTTTCATAAACTCATATCGACTATGTAATAATAGTATAGATATTTAGAGTTTCCCCGGTAACTACGTCTAGCACTAGGTGAAGCCATTTTTCAATTATTCGTAGAAATAGACAATACTAGATCCCCCATAGGAGCATCAGATACAGTCTTCTCTTCGGCTGTCCTCCTTAGGAATTGTCAAGAAACTCTACTCCCCAGAGATGATCTCTTCTCCGTGAATTGCATCTCTTGAGTTTCTTCCAAATTCTCGAATCTTCCTGGCTTGATCTATTCTCTGTGAATAGCCTGTCTTGAATTTCTCGAGGTTTGGGGACCCACGAGCTTCTTAAAAGCATCCGGCCTCCTCTTGGGCATTGTACAAGGACCCACAAGCTTCCTAAAAAGCATCCCCGCCTCCTCTTGGGCTTAATACAAGGACCCGTCGGCTTCTTAGAAGTATTCACAACCTCCTCTTAGGCTTCGTATAAATGATTTCTTCCTCCGGGAATGATAGCCTCCTCTTGGGCTTCGTACAAATTGTCCCTCGGCTTCTTAAAAGTTTCCAGCCTCCTCTTGGGCTTCGTACAAATTATCCCGACGACCTCCTAGAGGTATAGGAACAGAAATTAATCATCTTAATAGAACAGTTTTTCCAAGAGTCTACTACTGTTTCTCAAAGCATAGTACAAAAGATAAAACTCTAGACTTGGACAGTCTAATTTCTGTGAGTCTCAGAGACATTCTCAAATAGGAAAAGACCCGCAGACTTGGACAGTCTCAAATACCCTTTGGATTTCCCATTTCCTCAAAGAAAAGGAAATATCCCTGATCCTCGAATCAAAATCCATGAGTACAGTGTTACTCATATAAGAACTGATTTTTTCTTTGAACCCATATACTGGTCACTCAACTGAAACAGTACCCTCTTTAGCCTCCATCTCGGGCTTCGTACGAGATATAAAAAGACTCTCTTGTTGAGTATAAAAGACTCTCTTGTTGAGTCAATCACTTTTAGCCTCTATCTCGGGCTTCGTACAAGATACAAAAACACTCTCTTGTTGAGTATAAAAGATTCTCTTGGTGAGTCACCCTTTTAGCCTCTCTCTCGGGCTTCGTACGAGACACACAAAAATCACCCTCTTGTTGGGTCGATAGTCTCCTCTTAGGCTTTGTATAAGAAAACCACTGGTTGATCCAATCAACCTTTTAGCATCAAAGTTGTGCCTCGTTCACAGCACACTCCTTTCCTTTCATCTAATCGCTATAAGCGGCAAGCCTCTGGATAATTTACATCCATGCCATTGTCCCTCGTTTAGCATGAGAAATGCCTAAGGAAAGATAGCATTGCTCTACACTGAGTTAAAGTCTTCTCCTTCAGGTTGAAACCCCCCTATAAAGGAAATTATGGCATTGTCGGATTCACATATCCCGGTTAAAGTAATTCTTCTTTATAAACAGTTGTGACAGACAAACCCCTCTTTAGAGATGACAAGTTCTCTCTAAAGTCAACACCATTTTAGCTTCATATCTTGGGCTTTGAACAAGATACAAATAGACCTTTCAGCTTCACATCTTGGGCTTTAAACAAGATACAGATCACCATTTTCGCTTCACGTCTTGGGCTTTGAACAAGACACCAAAACACCCATTTCCTCCCATAGAATAGGAGGAAATACGAACGCTCTGATTTCCCTGTTTCGGTAAAACGGGAATACGTAGGCATAAGATTGAAAGAAAAATCTTAGCGAGCACACTAAACAAAAATCCTAAATCCCATATCAATTGAAAAACATCAGTCCTAACTTCCTGCCCATAGAATAAACCTGTCATTCTGTCAAAATAACACAAGAGAGGCCCCACTACCACATAGCATCTGTAACCTAACAGACCGCTGTTTAAACTCGGTATGCAAGCAGGGTTAATTGGAGACATCTATTTCCCTTCCTTCATCAGCTTTAATAGGATAAAAAATGAATCGACCTGTAGTAACCCCAAAAGAGAGCGATAGTGCTTAAGAACCACGTCCAAAATCTCTCCCTACAGAAAAATGGCGCCCACCGTTGGGCCCTTCTCTTCTTTTTCTTCTTTCCTTGTGTAGAAACCATAGAATGGCGTTTCCGCTGGGGAGCCATTTTCTGTCAGGAACATAGGATTCATAGCTCTTAAAAGTCTAGGACATTAGGACAAATATATATACTGTTTTTCCTAATTGATATATGTGTTTATTTTTCCGCTAATGGGAATGCGTGTGATGCCGTATGTGGAAAGATTGAGTATACACCTAGGAAAAACTCCTTTAGTGGCGCAGAGGCTATCGGAAATAGTTTTCATGCGATGCCACCCTCTTCTGAGGACTCTTCAAAAAACACCACCTAGCACGGTTCCCGGCCCGCTGGTGTTTTCTTGACAAGAGTTGATGATGATGAGAGACAGGTACAAAAATCATTAGTAAACCTTTGGGATGGGTAGAGCCTTGACTCCATGACAACGACCCTTTGACCCCATGTTTTTTCTATGTTTTTGTGTGCTGCATTCATGCATTCATTTAAAAAACATTAAAACATTCAAAAAATTTCTCTTCTAGTCTCTCTGTCTTTTCAAAATAAACAAAGATTGTGATTGCAAATATCAGAGAAAGGGATTGCGCTAATGGATTTCGGTAGAAGGAGAACTCATAAGTATACCTTCAAGGCTCCAAAACTAGAGGATCTGAGAGGTTTGGCGAGAATGATCACAAACCAAGAGGCTTTCAGAGCCAAGTACGGAGGTTTGCTACCTTTGTTAAGAGTCCATGTGATTGAGGGAATCATGGATGCGCTCGTTCAGTTTTATGATCCGGTCTATCATTGTTTCACATTCCCGGATTACCAGCTCGCACCAATGCTGGAGGAGTACTCTCACCTGACTGATCTACACATTACTGATCAAGCTCCATTTTCTGGAGTGGAAGAAATTCCTAAAAATCAGACCATTGCAAGAGCAATTCACTTGGACGAGTCTAAGGTCAAGACTCACATGACTACCAAGGGCGGCATCCAAGGTTTGCCAGCCCAGTTCTTGACAAAGAAAGCCCTGTATTTCGCTAGTATCGGGAACGTGACTGCTTTTGAAAGCATCTTTGTTTTACTCACCTACGGGTTATTTTTGTTTCCCAACATCAATAACTTTGTCGATATCAACGCTATTAAGGTTTTTCTCATTGGAAACCCTGTGCCAACTTTGCTCGACGATGCGTATCATTCTGTACACTTAGGGAATTTGTACAGTGGAGGGGAGATCACATGCTGTGTACCTCTGCTTTATAAATGGTTTATCTCCCATTTGCCTAAGTCTGCTGCTTTTTGGGATCATAAGAGTGTCTTACGTTGGTCACAGAAAATCAGGCCTCTAGGAAAACCAGACTGTGTCTCGGTGGAGCCTTATCTCCACTGGGTACAAACTAGAGCTCTCAAGCTAAAAATGCCTTATCCTCGTTACGGAGTTCTTCCGCCAAGGGAATTTGTCATGTACTTCATGACAGAAACTGAAAAACTTCAGGTTACTCTCAACAAAGTTCAACAGGAGATGAGGTATTGGAAGAACAAGTACCGCATTCTCAACGTGGAGTGTACCAAAATACAGTAGCTGATGAAAGATAAGGATGCTCTGATCGAGATTTTAGAGCAACATGCTGTGGATAATCAGGATGACCAAAGGAATTTGCTCGCTCCTTTCACCTGGCAAAGGAATGACAACCCGACAACGGCCCAAGAGCCCCGGTCAAATAAAAGGAAATTACCAGAATCAGCACCCGGTTTCTCCTCAGAGAGGACTCGGGACCCAGTAGCTTAGGTTTCTGTTTCCGCACCTTGTAATTTACTGTATTTCCATTTCCGCAATCCTTTGAATTTCAATAAAACGGGGTTTCCCCACTGTTTGATATTTGCAATCTAATTGTCGAAGTTTATTTTGATTAAACCAAAAAACAATTAATATAATCATTGCATTCATCATTCTCACGTCACGTATTCTTCTTACCTACGAATCTCACGTTTATGTCTCGGTTCTAGAGTCAAACTGTCTCATTCGTACAATACTCGGGCCAATCGTCAGAAAAGGATGGATGATCTCGAGGAAGAGAACAGAGAGTTGAAAGAAGAGATCGACGCTCTAAGAGAGGATATGAGAAAGCTTCGTAACGACATGCAAGCCATGGCAGAAGCTCAGCTACAAAGAACCGTGATCTCAGAGATCACCTCAATGCCCATAGTGGAGAAGTATGATCCTAGGTATCAAATGCCGAAAGATCGTCCCTGGAGCATGCCTGTTAACTATATCCCGGAAGGATATGTTCCGCCGATCACTGAAGATCAGGAAATCACTGCAGGAACCGCTGGGCCTGAAAGTCACAAACTTTGGGAAAGCGAAGATGCCAGGGGCATGACAGCAATTCCTGAAGGTTACAAACTTCGGGAGGCACCGAGAGTCTCGGCCGTAATGACTATACCACAACCCGTGGTACACACTGTCCCAGAAGGACAAATTCCCCAGATACCTTCTGGTGGAAACGAAAGCATGTTCGAAAGAATAAACGAGTTCCAGGAATAGTTCCTGGAAATGCAAAAGGAATTGCAAGCTATTAGCAGTCAGGATCTATTTGGAAAGGACGCCACGGACCTCTGCTTGGTCCCCGATGTGAAAGTTCCGCACAAATTCCAGGTGCCCGACTTTGAAAAATACAAGGGAAACTCTTGCCCTCAAAGTCACTTGGTGATGTACGCTCGGCGAATGTCAGCTCAGACGGAGAATCAGGACCTGCTGATTCCCTGCTTTCAGGATAGTTTAACCGGTGCTGCACTAAAATGGTACATGGGGTTAAACCGTGCCACGATCGGCACTTTCAGAGATCTTGGCACTGCCTTCGTCCAATAATACAAATACAATTTGGACATGGCACCCGACAGAGATCAACGCAGATCAATGTCACAAAAGGACAAGGAAACCTTTAAGGAGTACGCTCAGAGATGGCGTGAAATTGTCGCTCAGATTTATCCACCTCTTGAGGAAAAAGAGATGACAAAGATCTTCTTAAAGACCTTAAGCTCATTTTACTATGACAGAATGGTTGCCAATGCGCCCAGTGACTTCACCGAGATGGTGGGCATGGGAGTTCGTCTTGAGGAAGCCGTCCGAGAAGGAAGTTTGGTAAAAGACACTGGATCATCGAGTAGTACAAAACGATACGGTAGTGCTCTCCCTAAGAAAAAAGAGCAAGATATTGGGAATATCTCTCTCGGAAAGAAAAAGCGACGTTATCAGCCAGTAGCGGCTGTGACTCCTGCTATCAAACTTGCGCCTATTTCTACGTATCAACCTCAGGTTGCGCAGAGCCAACCTAATCAGCAAAGGACACAACAGCCTTTTCAGCAGGCTCGTCCTCCATACAATAACAACCGTACAACTCGGCCACCAGGGTTTGATCCTATACCCATGTTGTACGCAGAACTATTTCTGTTACTACTGTCTAAGGGGCACATCCAGACTAAGTCTCCTCTACAGTGTCAGAAAATCCGCCTTTTTGGTTTATGGTTGATCAGACATGCCCTTATCATCAAGGAGGTCCAGGGCATAACATAGAGAACTGTCTCAATTTCAAATCTGACGTGCAAAAGCTTGTTAGGAGCAGGCTCTTATCTTTCAAAGATACGAATCCCAATGTTCTCACAAACCCGCTGCCTCAACATGAGAAAGCTGTTGTCAACCTAATTGAGAAAGAATTTAACAACGTCTATCAAATTCATGATGTACTCTTGTTAAGGACCAATCTGGTCAAGATGCATTGTAGACAAAGTGGATATGGCTATGTGCCACCTCATAATTATCACTAGTGTAATATCTGCTCTAAAAACAATCAAGGGTGTTATGTGGTGCAATCAGCTCTATAGGAACAGATGGATCTCGGATGGATCCAAGAGCACCAAGTTCGTGGAGTTAACATGGTCTATACGAATTCCAACGTCATTCAGAACCACGACATCCGTGCGATGAATGTCAACCTGGTGGCAATGCATTTAAGGCAAAGCCAGTATCATAATCTGCCGCGGCACGATTACAGTTCTTGTCTGACTTGCTCGGTAAATAAACAGGGATGCTCTTTCATACAGGATGCCCTCCAGCGTCAGATGGATCTTGGATGGATCCAAGACTACCATGATAGGAATCCCTATCAGATCAACATGGTTCAGATTTTTTATATTCGCGTGATGAATACCAACCTGGTAGAGTTACATGCTGAGCAGGTCCGACTCAGATTCCTAATATCACATGATTACCAAAGCTGTAAAGCGGGTTGCAAAAATGATCGAGGTTGTACCCTTGTCCAGGAGGCACTTCAGCACTTGTTAAATCACTGGTGGATGCCCATCTACATGGATGAAGATACTCAGCAAATTAGTATCAATAACAGGAATCCTACTTGGCGTCAAAGTCAGGATGTCCGATCTGTGGAAACTAACCTAGTGAAGTTACATTGTATTTAAAGCGGGCGTGGCCAGGTGCCACCACACAATTATGAACGTTGTGGAGTCTGTTCGGAAAGTAACCAAGGATACTACCTTATGCGAGCAGCTCTCCAGGGGCAGGTGGATCGTGGAGAGATTCGTCCATATCCAGGTTCCGGACCTATCAATTGGTCGCCGAACTACCTTGCCAATCAGATTGAGGACGTTGTCATAATCTCTGATCATCAGAAGACTAGAGATGTTTGTGCCATCATCCCTCTGCTTGACGAATCAAGAATTCCCAACTGGGAACGGATCGAGATTACTTATGATGGTCAGAAAAACCAAAAGGTTCCCATAGTCATCTATCTGTCGGGACCACTACTGTATGAATCAGCTAAGGCAATCCCTTACAAATACGGTGCAACAATAGTCGAGAATGGAAAGGAAATTCCATTACCCTCCGTTGTGAATATTGCAGACATCAGTCGTGTAACGCGGAGTGGTAGAATCTTCAACAGAGGGGTTGGAGAACTTAACAAAGAAAAGGAACTTCAGACAGAAGCTCCCGATCCATCAGTCGGTCAATCCAGTAATCCCGACCTTTCGGAAAACAATGATGAGATGTTGAAGCTCATCCAAAGGAGTGAATACAACATTGTTGATCAGCTATTACAAACTCCTTCAAAGATCTCGGTATTATCACTGTTACTCAGTTCAGAAGCGCACAGGGAGGCTCTACAGAAAGTCTTGGAGCAAGCCTTTGTGGAACAGGATGTAACAATCAGACAGTTCGATAGCATTGTCTCTAACATCACTTCCTGCAACAACTTGGGATTTAGTGATGAGGAATTACCTGAAGAGGGCCGCCGTCATAACATGGCACTCAATATCACAGTCAACTATCAGGACGATGCTTTAGCCAGCGTACTGGTAGACACAGGGTCAGCCCTGAATGTTATGCCGAAGTCCACTTTGATGCAATTATCATTCAAAGGCCCTCCGATGAGAACCAGCGAGATCTTCGTCAAAGCGTTCGACGGATCCAGAAAAATGGTTATCGGTGAAGTTGACCTTCCCATAACTATTGGTCCTCACACTTTCCAAGTCACCTTCCAGGTCATGGACATCCGGGCAACGTACAGTTGTTTATTATGAAGACCTTGGATACATCAGGCTGGAGCAGTCACTTCAACCCTCCACCAAAAGCTAAAGTTCATCCAGAACGGCCGACTCATCACAGTCTGTGGGGAACAGGCCTTGCTCGTCAGCAATTTATCGTCATCCACTTGTGTGGAACCAGAAAGGATAATCGGAACCCAGTTCCAAGCGCTTTCGCTACACAAGGACAATCAACCCGGAGGAGGAACTTCGATTTCCTTATACAAATATGCTATTAAAGCGGTCGAGAGTACCGATACAACAGGATGGGGACAGCTTGTCATTCCTACTAGCAATACAACAAAGAAGGGTCTTGGTTTTTCTGCAACCTGTACCCGAACAGCTGCTAATGATGAAAGTCTTCATCCCATTCAAAACTTCTTCCACAGTGGAGGTTTCCTTCACCCAGTGCCTCAGGCGATCCATGCTATCAATGAGGAGGATCCCTCCGACACAGATGAAGAATGGAAGTCCTATCTTAACGAGGACGGTTATATGTCTCAGGAAGAGGCGCCTACGCCATTTTGCTATCCCACACAGAGTCCGAGATTTATACCACGGTCAGATGTCGAAATGATATACGGAGGTTGTGATCCGGAAGGATGCCGTGCTCCGCCAAATTCATTAGAGGAGGACACTCTGATGAAAGACAACTTTGACCACAATTACTATGGCCCGATGGATGGCCTGCAAATGTGGCAGCCTTACCCAGGAGACTTGGGGCCAGAAAGTCAGCCGAGTAATGAAACTCAGCTGAGCATCATTGAACCCAAATAGTCTTTTATGCACTTTTATTATAAATTTTTTTGAATATTTACAAGTGTTTTAAGTGGAAGGCAAATACTCGGACTTGCAAACTATTACGACTTGGGTCAGTATTTGGGACTATGATTGAACATTACACCCATTAGTCTTTTTCATCCAATTTATTGCGAAAGGAATATGCATTTTAAATTTTGGAGGAAGACAGGTATTTGGACTTGCAAGCTATTACGACTTGGGTCTAATACTCGGGACTATGATTGGACATTATACCCAAGTAGCCTTTTTCTTCCATTATTGTTGAAAAATGATCAAATTATTTAGGTTAATCATTTTCAATTTATTTGAGAAAAGAGTTTGATTTTGGGTCAATCATTTTCAATTTGCGTTGCAAAACTAAAAGAAAAGAAAATGGTTTGATTTTCGGTTTTAAAATGATTTTGAAATGATTTTAGTTTGTGGTGAAAATGGTTTGAAATTGAAATTGCGTGAACTATTAGTATGATTATTTACATGTGCAATGGTAAGGACATGGATCACCTAATTAAATGACTAAACAAATAATCTAACAATCCATTTAGTAATTAAAAAAATTAATTAAATAAGATCTAATCAGCTAATTAAATAAAATTTTAATCAATTAACTAAATACTAAATTAAATTAACCAATAAAATAGTAATAAAATAAAGGGTTAATTATATGAAACCCCCTGCCATTAAAGCGATATTTGATATTGCCCCCCTGAAGTTTTTTTTTTTTAACCACCCCTTATAAAATCAAAAACCATCTTTTACCACACCCTTTTACTGGTGTTGCTGACTAGGCCTGTTGACTGTCCAATTAGGGTATCCAAAGTGATGACTGGGCAAGGAATATAATTTCCACTTTCTCTCTCTCTTCCTCATTATCCTCTCCATCCCTCACTTTCTCCCCCACCACTTCCGCTGCCACATTCTCCAGATCACACCATGAATTGTTCTCTCCCTCCCACACTCAAACCTCGCCCTTCGTCGTTTCACCGTTTCCATGAATTGTTCAATGAGAATCACCGATTCCAGATTCATCTTCAACACAAGCACATGGCGTTAAGTTCACACAAGAAAACCTCACATCTAAATCTCTCTTCCTAATCGCCGGTAACCAAACTAGGAAGAAGCAGAGACAACCGGGCAACATGATGATTAGTTAGAGAATGATTAGCTTGAAGATTCAAATATTGTATCCCGTGACAATTGGATAATAAACTATAAATTCCATCGTAACTATACCCGATTCAATGTTGTTCTGTCACGAAGAGCCGAAACAATGCCTGCGTCTAGATCATGGGAGTTGAACCAGAGGTTAAGAGAGTCAAGGTCTGAGAATCTATGAAAAATACTGCTGAGAATACAAAATTGTCGATCAAAAATTCTGATAGAGAATAAGAGAGTTAAGGTTTGATATTCACAAGGTTGTAACCAAAATTTTAAACACGAAGCAAGAGTAGACTTACCAAAATTCTTGGTTTTGTGGAAAAAATTACATTGTATTCATATATGGTTTAGGGGAAACATGCTAATTCACATACATGTGAATGAGTACCTTTTTTTTTAAGACCGATTAACCTCATATTATAGTTTTCATACTTATCAAGTTCTGTATTTGCTTATCTAAGATACATGGTTATTCCAATAGTGAAAAGATACATGATTATTCTTAATTCCTTACAATTTCAATTTTGGTTTGAGTGTTTCGTTAATTTTAATTTGGTCAAGAACAAGATAAAATCAGTTAACAACCTATTGAATGACCTTGCCTACCTTACAATGAAACTACAGTTCGTCATGTTTTACAAATTTTTTATTAGCCTCAATTTCTAAGCATCAAATTCAAAAGACCGGTGTTGGTGCATCTCGGACAATCTCTGCTGTCAAAACTAAACTCAACTCAGAAGTCGAAACTAAACTCAAAACGACTATGCAAAGCAAACTAAAAATCAATACAGCGAAAACTGATGGGAAAACAAACGAAGCGCCTACATGATTGAAACAACATGATATGTAGCAGATTATACGCAACAAAAACGAAGAAACTAACACCTAAACGAAACAGCATGTAACGCAATCCAATGGCGAGTTCGATTCATCTAATGAACTCAAACCAACTACACAGTGGAAGCAGAATTTCGAACAACAATTGCGGAATTTCTTACAAGATTACATCAGTAACAGTATGCTTCAACATATCACTCAATATTTAGTTCAACACATTTTCTCAATGATTTCAAAATTGAAAGCCGCAAAACCGAAACGGCATAGCTCAAACCAAGGCCTGCAATCGAAACAACATTACACAACAATCCACACAAAACAGAGCACCAACTTCGCGAGTTCGAAACCGTCAAAACAGATTTGGTGAATCGAGCTCGAAAGAAACTGTGTTGTTGTGCTATTGAGCCTTCTGCTTAGTGCTTCAATAATCAGCTGCTATAACCTAACTAACTCCCATCCTGCAAATAAAGTACACAACCGGAAATGGGTTCTTGTAGAACAGCACGAACTCAAGCATTTTGGTTGATGTTGTGTTAACAGAAGTGAAATGAAATGAGGTTACTTGCAGTTTGACTTTTTGAGGAAGAAGAGAGAACGTGGAAATTAATATTCAATCCTTGCCCAGTCAGCAGGTCCAGTCAGCAGGCCTAGTAAAAGGGTGTGGTAAAAGTTGGTTTTAGGTTTTATAAGGGGGAGTTTAAAAAAAAACTTCAAGGGGGCAACATCAAATGTCGCCCTAATGGCAGGAGGGTTTCATATAATTAACCCTAAAATAAATAATTAACACAAGGGGATGCATGCATTAGTGATTTCATTAAGTAGGTAAAATGGGCCTAAGGCCCAAAACTAAACCCTAAACATAATTATTATTTTTAATTTAAAAAGTGAAGAAAATGCCACACACATGGGGATGAGCTGCTCATATTGTAACATGCAGTAAAGAGTTTTGACCATTTTTATAAAATTGAAAAGCCACCAACCAATCAACCGACACGTGGCTTAATTATTAATAAATACTACCACTGTTTTTTATTATAAGTCGTTTTGGAGAAAAAAAATTTGTACCATAATATAAGTCGTTTTATAATACCAATGAATCATTAATTTTATTTTTTCTATTATACCCTTAAATATTTATTATTCTCTCTCCTTCAATTATATAAATTTGTTTTTCCAATACCATTAATAAAGGACAATTTTGTAAAACATTTCATAATTTCTCTTTTCTATATTATAATTATTACATTTTTTTAATACGTGTGAAAAGCCAAAAACGACATATAATAAAAAAGGGAGAGAGTAAATAAAAATAAATAACCAAAACCAATCCATCTTCTTCCTTCATCCCATGCGAAAGATGTTGTAACGGAAAAGATTTTTCCTTTCAATTTCGTGTTCTCTCTCAAATGAAATCAAACAAACACACAAAAACCGAACACACGATATATATGAATTCACAGAGAAACATTTGAAATAAAGAAGAATGGAAGAGAGAGGGCATGAAAGCTATCGGCGACGAAGGTGGGTCACCGGAAATAAGGAGGTAGACCGTCGGGAAACTGAAGTCGTTGTGCGTTGTGTTCGTCGGCGCTTCACCGGAGTGTGATTGTTCATAGTGGTTCGCGGCTGTTCCTGAGGAGATTTTCCGGTGGTAGCAGCAGTGGTGGGGGTCCGTTTGCGGCAACGACAAACTCGTCTCATTTTTATTCTTCTTTTTTTACTCCTTCCTCTTCTCTTGCTGTTATTGCTTCTGTTTGAGAAAAACTTCGATGATTGCCTTGACTAAGGCTTTGAAAGGAGGTTGAGATAGGTTGAGGTCATTTTTGAAGTTTGAATGGAGGCGTGAGTAGCAGGAAGGTGATTATATTGTGAAGTTGAAAATGTGTTTGGTTTTGTTTTTGTGTGGTGTTCGTACCTGCACAGTGACGGAGGGGTTGTTTGGATGAAAAGGAATTTTAGAGGTTGGTTATGTAGGTAATGGAATTAGTATATGGTTGAGAGGGTTACATACGTTCATGTTAGTGGCTGATAATACTTTTATTATTTGAAATGGTGGATTAGAGTTGGTATGTGGATGTATGGTGGGAAGGTTTGTGAGATGTTGCAAGTTGGTATGTATTGTTGTAAATCATTAACAGTTAATAATCATAAGTGTATTATGAAATGACAAGAAAATATGAAAGTGAAGGTTACTTTTTTTAAGTCAAAAATAGGCAACACTTGTGGAGTTTTGCATTAGGACGTTTGTATTTTGAATTGAGAAATAGACAACACTTCGTGAAGTGGTGCAGAATGCGAAACAGTACAACCTTTGAAACTGTTGTTGTAGGAGAAACAGTGCAACATTTGAAAAGTGTTGCTATTTGGAAGGATGTTATCCAAAACAAAGTGGATTCAATAATTTCAAATCATACTTGAGAACTTATCGATCTACCTAAAGGATCAAGAACCATTAGATGCAAATGGGTGTTTAGAAGGAAGTATCATAGTGATGATACACTAAACACCTACAAGTATAGATTAATAGCCAAGGTTTTTAGACAAAAAAAAGGTGTTGATTATTTCAACACATATGCACTAGTAGCAAACACAATAAAAATTAGAGTATCGTTTGCATTAGCTTATTTGCATGGCCTTATAGTTCATCAAATGAATGCCAAAACGACATTACTAAATGGAGATCTCGATGAGGAGATTTACAAGGATAAACCGAAAGGTTGTGTGCTTCTTGGTAATGAACAAAAGGCATGCAAACTTGTCAAATCCTTGTATGGATTAAAACAAGCACCGAAACAATGACATCAAAATTTTGACTTTGTCATTGCAAGATTCACCCATTAAGGGGGAGACACACAACTTAGGAGGAGACAATATTTTGTCATCATCAAAATGGGGGATTGTGAGGAATACATCTTATATCTAGTTCAAAATTTATAAAGACAAATATTATCAAAGAAGAAAAGGATCAAAAGTGTCATGAACATCAATAATGAAGTCGATCAAGAAGGTTTAACATAGAAATTCAAGTGAAATTTTGAGACAAGCGAACATAATTAAAGGTGTTCATTGCAATTTATAATATACTACTTTAAATTGCTTATAATTTCATCTCTCACTTCATCTAAAAACCTTCTTGCATCATCATGCATGATTATCTAAAAACCTTATTCATCTAATTATTGTTACAAGTGTTTGTACACAAAGTTGTGTCAGAATATTGTGATATTCATTTGTCTCCATGTTGATTATATGATTGATCATTAGCAACGAGATGAATGGAATTTTAGAAACAAAGAGGTTTCTAACTTCTACATTCAAGAATAATGATCTTGGACTAGTTGACACACTTTTGGGGATTAAAGCAAAGCGAAATAGTGGGGGTTATGAACTTAGTCAAACACATTATGTTAAGAAAGTGCTTGATAAGTTCAAACACTTACGTTTTATGGAAGTGACAATTCCATTTGATCCTAGTGTCAAACTTTGAAAGAATGATGGAAGAGTTGTGGCTCAACTGGAATATGAAAGTGCATGCAATGTACTAGACCCGACATAACATTCCCAATTAGTAAAAATGAGTAGATTTTACTAGAAATCCAAATGATGAACATTGGAAGGCCATAACTATAATTTTTGGTTATCTTTTTAAAACCAAAAATTTTGGCCTTCATTACGGTAGGTTTCCTGCCATACTAGAATGATATACCGATGCAAGTTAGATATTGAGTGTTGGAGATTATAAATCTATAACTAGGTGGATAATTACATTAGTTGGAGGTGCAATTTCTCTGAAGAGAGAGAAACAAACATGCATTACTCTCTCGACCATGGAATCAAAGTTTGTGGCTCTTGCATTGCCTGGACAAGAAGCAGAATATTTCAAAAGTGTTGATACATTGTGATAGTCAAGCCACCCTAGCCAGAGCATTCAGTGAAGTATATAATTTATTTGATCCGTTTACTAAGCCATTGGCCAGAGACTTAGTAAAGACTACCTCGAGAGGTATGGGATTAAAACTTCTTGAATAAGGGTTCCAACAACTGTAGCAACCCAATATGAAGTTAACAAACCTTAAACAGATTCAAAGAGTAACTACAAGTTGTTGATTTGGATGTTTTGTGCAATATTTTATGACAATGTTAACTATTATAGATTGAGGATTGAGTTTTTTCAAACTCTTAATGAAATTCTATATCGAGGATATGTATCTCAAGAAATAGATACAAAATGAACCTCACCTATATGAATTTTGAGATGGTGTCGTCTTAAAGTGGGAGTTGGAGTTTCTCTCATGAAAAATTCACGAAAACAGGAAAAGCACATGGCCATAAATAGTGCTACGAGAGAGAGAGATGTTGTAACACCTCAAATTCAATTAATTAATTTAATTGAACTCTTTAGAATTTTATTTGATTAATTGGTGTTTTAATTATTTGATTATGTGGTTATGGGGGTGTAATGGTATTGGCAGGGTGTGGTGAGAAATAGATGCTTGATAGGATGACTAAAAAATAACTAGAATATGGCCATTTTAATTAAATAATGGAATATTGTTATTTTACTTATTTAATTATAATAATGAGAAATTTTAATAATTAGGCTATAACTATTTTATTTAATTGGTTGGAATAAAATAGAAGAGTAGAAATAGTAGGAAGAAAAGGAGAATATTATTAGTATTATTTTTATTATAATAAAATTAGAGCCAAGACGGGCATGATGGTAAATAAGAGGATAAGTGAGGGCAATGGTGAAAGTCTCTAATTGAGGGAGATTAGGTTAATGATAAAAAGGTTAGTAAGAGAGTTTGAAGAGTTTTACGTAAAACAGAATTTTATGGTGAGAAGAGGCAAGGGCTAGGGCTAAAGGAAAACTCCATTGTTAAAGCTCGAAGTTGCATCTTTCTAGAAAATATAAGGTAATGGGGGAGAAAGGGCATTCAATCTAGGTGTATTACATAATGGGGTAGATATGAGAAGTACTTAATCTCATTAGGGTTCTAGTTTTTATTTTGATGAATTGTTATATGATGAAATTCTTGAAATTGGTTGGTTGATCTTGTGTTTCTATGTGTTGTTATGATTGAATCGATGTCTGAATGATCATAAGTATGTATGTATGAGGTTCTGCCATTGATGAGGATGTGAAAGCTTGAGTTTTATTCATGGTTGATGAAGAATTTGCTGTTAAAATTATTGATGAAATTGATATGGATTGTGATAAAATAAGTGGTGTATATGTTAATGATTATGCTAACATGATTCACTGTTAAACTCGTTTCTTAATCAATGGATTTTGGGGAAAATTAGTTGGAGGCATGTATGCAAGTTTAGGGATGAGAGGGATAAAGATTGTATGATGAAAACTGGTTTTTTGGAAAAAACCTGCAATGACAATCGACTGTCACCATACAACAATCAATTGCACTTGTTGAAATTTTGAAGAAAAAAAATAAACAGTACAATCGATTGCATCATTGCCTCAATCAATTGCCTAGCCTAGAAAAGTGGTATTTTGTGAAGTCAGTAGCGAAACGTATTTGCTGAAAATCGATTGTGACCCTAGGACAATCGATTGTCATAGGCCAAATGGTGAAAAAATTTGTTTTGTCTTTGTTGCATTGTCCTATGATTTTGGTCGTATCTTTCATTCCGTAAGTCCAAATGAGACGTCGTTCAAAGCATTAGAAAGCTAAAGTGCATAACTACCTCATGGTAGTGCTTGGAGAAATGATTGAGTTGTTGTCATTTACCTACTGTATGGATGTTTGTGATGATTTATATGATTGATTAGTGAATCATTGTGCTTATCTAATGACGTGTTGATGTTATAATGAATTAACATGAATGAATGCTTGTGAACATGCATTTATTGAGTTGTTGTTGTTTGGTGATGTTGGATGATTTTCGGAACTTTGAGTAATTGTTGCTCATAATGAATGATGTTGTGCATAAATGGTGGGATATGCATGATGAATCTTTTGGTGAACCTTTTGGTGATAATGCATGTTGTTGAAAGTCATGCATTATAATGTACGGACTTTGGTCCAGTTTTAGTGTGCTCTGGTCTAGTGGTATAGATCGGGGGCAAGTAGTCGGTTCTATGTGGGAATTGGTGAAGCGTTACCTAGGGTGATGGTAACGAACATTGGTGAGCTTTGGTCCTATGGTGGGGATCGGGAGTGAGTAGCCGGTTCTAGGTGGGGATCGGTGAAGCGTTACCTATGGTGACGGTAACGGTTTGGTGGGTTTTGGTCCTATGGTGGGGATCGGGAGCGAGATGAACCTGAGTGTTCATGAATGGTACTGTATGCATAATGAGTCAGTTGTAAAGTACATTTGCATACATGATTGCATAGGCAGTTGATTGTTCATGATGTTATTGATTGGTTGTGAATGTGTACATGTTGCTATGAATGGGTGTAAGACTATGTTGTTGTTGATTGTGTAACGAATGTATGCTTGTTGTATAATTTCTACCTTAGCATTCTTTACACTGTTTATATTGGTTTGTTGTTTCTCACCCCCTTTGCTTCATGTTGTCCACCATGGACATCTTGTAGATACTCAGGAGTAAAGCTTGTTGCTATAAGTGGAAGTTAACTCCTGGAGTTACTTCAAGTAGTTTTATCGTTGTTTAGAAGTCTTGCTCTTATCTTGTAACATCGGGTTGGGAACATTTGTTTGCTTATTATGTTTTGTTGGAGCTTAATTGCTTCATTCAGTTTATGTTAAAGTTGTTGAGAGTTGAACCTGATAACTCAATATTTTGATAGCAGTTTATATAATTTTGAAGTTGAGACTAAATGTCTAAGTTATATTGTTTTATTTAATTGAAATAAGATCGATACAGCCGCAATGATACCCTAAGTGAAGGTGAGGTGTGATGACAGGTGTTGTATGAAGTTGATATTTCCACTGCATATTTGTCAAATGTTTGATTTATTAAAGGTTTTGTCATTGGTGACACCTTAGATTGTCGTGTAAAGCGTAATATATAAGTTTTAGGATTTAGTGTGTTACATATGCAGGCGAAGAACCATTAAAGAATGTGTGTAAGGTAACATTGTATAATCACAAGGGATAAAGATTCAAAGTATAGCTACCTAACATTCCGATTAAACTTTGTGTTATCCTTACTAAGGTTAAGTTCAAATCGAAAGATACTTAACTGTATTAACATTCTTTGTTTCTCTTTTCTGGAATTGGTCTTATCATTATTAGAACAAGTAAGGGATTAATGTAAATTATTAACAATTAATAATCTTGAGTGTGTTCCAAAATGACAAAAAACTATGTAAGTGAAGGTTAATTTTTTAAGTCAGAAATAGGCAACACTTGTGAAGTGTTGCAGCATGCAGTTTGTATTTTGAATTCATAAATAGGCAACACTACGTGAAATGTTTCAGAATGCAAAACACTACAACCTTTGAAAACTGTTGTTGTTGGAGAAACAGTACAGCGTTTGAAAAGTGTTGTTGTAGAAGAAACAATGCAACATATAGAAAAAGTGTTATTGAAAGTGTGTTTCATCAAGGGTCACAACCTTTTGAAACAACATCAGTTTGACCTATAAATTGAGCATTGTGGATTTAGCTAAACACATTATAAAAGCCTATCTTCTTCACACAAAATTCAGGATTTCATCTTCCCTACATTTGAGTTTTCATCGATCTTGTGCAAACTCGAGTAGAGGTTGAATTATCCTGGGTATTCTTGCGTAGAAACTAAGACAATTCGAGAGTGCTTGAAATACTATAAGAAAAGTGATTCATTCACAATTCTAGCTTCGGTCCATTTGATTTATAATTTAATTTTTTAACAAGTATAGGTGTTAGTGCAAATTTTGACTTAAATTGAACCATCTTTCTTGGCATTTTGCAACTCATTTCTCATGTTTTAATAGATTTATTTCTTGTTCTTGTGTGATTCTTCAATTATATTGCAAATACCTTTGGATTCTTTGATGTGTGTGTTATTGCAGAATATAGGCATAAAACATCAATGATTAAGACACAAAGGATTGGACAAGGAAGCCAAAGAAATGAAGAGGAATCAGCATGTTCGTTGTACGAACACCAGCGAGGTGAAAGCGAATTCTCGTTGTGCGAGGTCCTGGCGAAGCCCCAGCGAACCATCCCAGATTTGAGGCAATAGGAAAATGGCCCAAAGTTCATTGGGCGAATCTGTAGCGAAGAGGTTCGTTGTGCAAAAAAGTGCTTGCACTGCGAACTCAGATATTTTCCAAGGGCGATTTAACTGTTCCTTAGGCACTTCTAGTGCCTAAAAGTGGTATTCGCAGGGAAAAGAAGGTGTTCACTAAGAGAATAGGACAGATTTTTGTTTTACTATATATGTATGTTTCTCACTTTTTAGAAAAACAACTTGGAGAGAACTTGTATAACATATAATTTTCATGATAGAATTTTATCTCTCTTCATTCCAAGCATATTTTAGGGAGAGAAACACAAACCCTAAGAGGGAGAATGTAAGATTTTCAATTTCTTGTTGGGTTTGGATGTAATCTTTTGATACCTTATGTATTTCATCTAATCTATGTTTGTGAACTAGTTTTGATTCAATATTGATGTTGTCTTTAATTTCTTATTTGTGGGTTGTTGGAGCGGTAAAGCGGCAAGCAAAAAATATTATTTTCGGAAGAATTCCCTCCAGGATTTATGTCGTGTCCACAGAGATCGGTGATATTGAACTGTCGTTCGACAATTTAAATGTTAAAGAGTTTGGGTTAAAATGGGTTTAAAGTAAATGCATAAAAGTAAACATTAACACAAAAAGAATTCATTCTTCAGAGAGAAGAAACTTATCCGGCATGCATATAATCGACTCGTCACAAACTTAAACTTACCGACCAGCTATACTCAACCTACAATACTCCTCAATATCATCCAGCATCGCTCACAACAGTGTCCATCTCTGACACACTGAGCTGAGAGAACAACCGTGTAACCCTCGTCGACACTCTCGCACCCGACTCAAGATACGGAGGCATTAAGCTTCGACACCCATAAAGATTGTTAGCTCTAAATCTATCTCTAGCATCCAAAAACTAACAGATAATCATCCCTAATCAAAGTTTGCGATGTTTATCTCTAACACAACCCAAACCCCGAGCATAAAGCAAAAATCAAGGACAATCACCGACAAATATTTGTAAAGCAGATTTTATACAACGCCATGGGTGACAAATATACATGAGTTCAAAGTAAATACATATACAACAACCCAATAAAGAAGAAATACACAAAGAAGAAAATAAATAAACCAAACATCTTGCATTTTGTCAACGCCGGTCGATGAGAAATCCACCCCGGATCATCCGTGTGCAAGCTTCAATGTTGTTTTCTAAGCTAATCTACTGAAAAATGAATTTGATGGAGTTTGGAGCAAAAATCCCCAAAACCATAACCTAAAAAATGAATGAAATGACTTATATAGTATGTCAAAATCCTTCAAGTTCGCAAAGCAAACTTTTATTCGCTGAGCGAACATCAATTTTGGCACCCAAGTGCCTCAGGAACAGTTAAACTGACTCTACAATTCTGCAAAAGTTCGCAATGTGAACTTTTATTCGCAAAGCAAATATTCGCTGGAAAGTTCGAAAAGTGAACTTTGGTCCCTTTTTCTACTGCCATAAGTCTGGGAGCATTCGTTGGGAAGTTCGCAAAGCGAACTTGACAGCAAACCATCCCTTATTTTGACCACAACTTCTGAACCATAACTCGGATTGACGCACGGTCGGAAGCGTTGGAAAGCTTATTCAATTCTCTATACAACAATGGAAAAATATAATTGTTTGAATACCTACAAAAATGAGATAAAATCAATTAAACTCTGATATTTACATGATATGCAATATATACACTATAACGTAAAGTAAACGTATTTACAAACAAAACGGGGTTTATTCGAACGATATTGACAAAAAGTATCGATAAGTGCAACAAAACTTATATACAAAAATAGTTACAATTTGCACTTATCATGGGTCTTGACAAGACCTTTTCAAATATTAGATCTAAGATATTCATCTATCAATGAGCAAACTTTTGACATAGTCTTGTAAGTTGATATTCACTAGTATCACTTTTATTTTATTGTGTTGATTAGTAGCATGAGTAGGATCCATACGGTAAATACCACGATAACATTTTTGACGCGAACGGTATTGTGAGGATGCGTGATAATAGAGATGGAGAACTATGTTCACATACATTTGACAAATTAGGTGAATGCATGTAAAAAGGGTTAAGCGTATGTACGTATTCTGATAATGACGTTTTATATGAATCAATCATGAAGTTGATATGGATGTCATCTTTGTTTACATGTTTATCTTTGATTTGAACCGTTATAGAAATATACTCTTCTGATATGGATCTATGATGATTATCTGTTAGGTTCTAGACTCTAGACATAGATTTACGCTTAACATTTGCTTGAGTATCAAATCTTAATGTTGTGTGTTGTTGAGTTGCGTGAGACATCACCAATGAGACAATATGGTTGTTCTCTCAACTTTGTGTTAGACATAACCTCGGTTGTGGGTGATACGTGAGGATATCAGACGAATGATTGATTTGTGTTTAACTGGTCAGAAGAATGCATGTGTTATCAATTGATGAGATCCAATCCCAATAAGGCTCCGTTTATTTTCAGTCTGTACTTTATATTTTTCGTCTTTATATTTTCTACCTTTATTTATGGTGCCTTTGATCTTTCAACCAATTTTAATTAAAACAAGCTTAGAAATGTAGAGACCGTTGAACGATACTCTTTCCCTCGCACCGATCCCTGAGGAGACGATATAAATCCCGGAGGGAATCCTTCCAAAACTAAATTTTTGCTTCTTTTCGCTTTATTGCAGTTCGAACAATAGGGCGAATGGTGTAGGTTGCAGACTGGAGTTGAGGAGCACGATTCATTGTTGTGTTCGTCGTGTATTTGGTGGTGAAAGTTGGTGGTTATTCATGTGGTTTTGGTGAAGCTTGGTGGAAGGTAGCAGGAAGGAGAAGGGAAGGTGATAACGCATGTGGAAGTGAGAGAAGGTGATGTAGCTGGTAGTGTGAAGATGGAATTAAAATGAAGGTTTGTGTTATGAGAAAGTGATATGTATGGAAGAATGAAAGAGAAGTAGTGTGGTTGTCAAGAGGAAAAAAATAGTTTTCATGTGGATGGTAGGGGTGTTTGCGGTCCGGTTTGGATTGGTTTTGAGGTAAAAACTCATCTGATTCAAAGATAAATTTATTCACGGTTTGGTTCGATTTTGGATGATATGTTAAAAAAATTAATCTGATACAATCTAATTTTATGCATCGATTTTTTAATATCCAAATTACAAATTATATATTTTTGTTAATGTTATAAAAATTAATATTACAAAATGAAATTTGAGTTAATATATAGCGTATAATATTTTAAAAGTTAATATTACAAAATGAAATTTTTTTATGGTAAGCATTACAAAATGAGATTGATCAATTATGGTTGAAACTAATGAAATAACAAAAACAAATAAATTAAACCAATATAATAAATATTATTAAAAAAAATGAGTATCATATTGAATAATAAATTAACACAATATATCAAACTAATAAAATAAATAAATAAGTATAAAAATATAGACATGCGGTTCGGTTTAAATCGATTTTAAAAAATCTATTTGATATTTGATCCGAACCGAGCGATTTTCACAAAATAACATTCAAACGCATGCAATAATATTTGAGTTTTTACGGTTTTCAATTTGTTTAATCGATTTGCAATTTTTATTTGGATCGGTTTGGATTTAAACACACTTAATAGATGGTGTTAACGTGTTAAAACATGTTTGGCGGAAAAAAAAAAACATGTTTGGCAAAATATAAGTTGAGTTGATTTTTTACTTAGTTTCAAAACATTTTGCACTAAAATTCAAAATCAATAAAATAGGTTTCAAAATTCAAATTTTTGTTTTAATACTGAGACATTACCAACCATGATCACCGACCACTACTCCAATTACCATCGACCATCGTCAACACTCACTACAACCACCAATAACCATAGTTTTGACAACTGTCCACCACCACTCTAAAACATCATCCGACTGTGTATATTTAATTTGATTAAAAATAAAAATCAATCCAAAAATAAAATAAGGTTGGTTCATACTTTTTATGAGATTAATTGTTATATATTGGCATTATAAAAAAATTTACATGGTTAATGTATCACAACTATTCATAGATAATATTTTATAGATGATTAAAATAGAAGTTAAATATTAGTAAAAGTTTAATTGTTAAAATAAAAGTTTGTTGAAGTTTGAAGTGTTTGTTTGAAGTGTTATAATAAAATTTAATTGCTAACATACGGTTCAATAGCAGAAATCTACAATTTTCGCAGGCATAACCGGTTAACACATTTGGTGTAACCGATTACTACTGTAAGTGAATTAATTCTATAAACAATTAGTTATACGTGTAATCTGATTATCCATTTTCGCATAACTGGTTACATGCACGAGTTTTTGAGTTTTCTACTATTGTATTTGATTATTTTGTATTCAACTTGTGTTGTAACCTCTATACAAGTGTGATGGGTGCACTATCACCCAAGCTAATGAAAATTTATGACTCTCTCTCTCTCTCTCTCTCTCTCTCTCTCTCTCTACACACACACACGCACAATTACTTCTCTTTCACTCTCCACTTCCAAAATTCCTCTCAACTAAGTTTCACCAACCTTGTGGTTGCTTGTTCCTACAAATGATATCATGAGGCTTTGGTTCGAGAAAAGGGAATGGCTTAGTTGTATTGAAAGTCAACGGCGCCACAAGGGTGGTGAATAAGAAACGTTCTGTTAAAGAGTGTCAACGGTGTCACAAAGGTGGTGAGTAAGAAACGTTATGTGCGGTACAAGAGTTTGTGGAAGTAATAAGAGCTTCCACTTGAGGGGGAGTGTTGAGAATGTAGCAAGTGTGAGTAGTGTGAGTAATAGTCTCACATTGGTTAGAAATGAGAAGACTTGAGGATTTATAAGTGAGAGAACTCACTCACCTATCACCTTATAGTTTTGGATGAATATGTGGTGTGTGTCTCACATTGGTGTTTCTCCAATATAAAGAAGTCTCACAAATGTTCAATGCTCCCTAGTTGAAAAATTCCTCCCACACAGCCAAATACTAATAAAAATTTAATAGTTGTGATTATTGCCAAGGCATATCAAATAAATTTAATTTGGGTTAATTATACGATTCCCCCTTGCCATTAGGGCGAGATTTGATTTTGCCCCCCTGAAGTTATTTTTTTTTAAAGTCCCCTTATAAAATCAAAAATCAACTTTTACCACACCCTATCCCTTGTTTGGATGACTGGGTATATGGTAAATGGCTATGTGGCATTGAGATAGTCCATTTGGCTAGCTGACTGTATTTAAATTTTTTTTAGAATTTATTTAATTTATAATTTATTTATTTATTTAAACAAAATATATATTAAACATATTGGGCTCATGACCCACACACCTAGAGCCCTTTTTCAGTTTTACTTGTCATGTGTGTCTTTAATATATAAACACTAGTTATGCTATTAAAAGGGTCGATGTGGGACTTCTTCTCATCATCTCCAACAGCCAAATCCTGCAACAACCAAATCCTTCCATCCTGCAACAACCAAATCCTTCACATCCTGCAACAACCAAATCCTTCCACCATCTCCAACAAAAACTTCTTGTCACTTGTAACATGTAAACACTCCCCTTTATTTCCTTTCACTCGCAGCAACAAGAATCTCCACAAACCGTCTACCATCCGATGTGCATAAACCGAAACCTTACCTTTCTCACTCCCATCAAATATATCATTCACCTTAACACCTAACAACCGTGTACCTCAACTCACCAACAACAATGTGTTTAGTTTCAAACCACGACCATTATAACCTCACATCGAAATTATGAATGAGTCACACCTCCCGTTGTTATCCATAGCGAACGAGGACCAGATCGGGGGAGACGTGAAAACAGGGAAAGATGACGAGTCTTACTGCAAGCATGTGGTGAATATGTTGGACTTGAACTTAAAGTCATTCCTGGTGCCGTCGAAAGCTTCAAGGTATTTGTTCCTCGCACTTATTTGTTAGATTCGTTTTTTTATCTTGAATGTGTTTGATGTATGTTCCTAAAACAAGGCAACCAATCATTTATAGAACTGTCAATTTCTAAGCTCTGTAGGTTCATGTGATCTAAATGGCATATGGATTTCCAAGCTGGTATGAATTTTGGATGTATCAATCAAGCCATTACAGCTCTACAAGTCCCACATCGTTTGTGGGTTAAAATGTTTTAATGTTTATATATCTAATTCACAAACTCAAATGCAAATGAGTTAGAAGTAATGGGCTATAACATTGGGCTTATGTGTTAGTATATTGAGTCCAATACGTTTAATATATATTTTTTATCGTACCTGGATCAGACAGTTGTTCAGTGGCCAGCAACGCCGTATGGGCTTCAGCTCCGGTGAGGTTGAAAGACGGCCGGGGGGTGTACCTGTAAGGTACTCCGACGCTCAAGTAAGGCAAGGGTCACAAGTAAAAGCAAGTACAGAAAGAGGTTAGAGTGTATGAGATTGCATAACCTGACCCTCTCAAGTGAGAGGGTATTTATAGAGAGCCCTCAGGGCGGGGCCAACGGTCACTAGCACTGGGCTGGATTGCGAGGCCCAATCCAAGTAACTGCCAGGGCTTACGTGGCGTAGTGAAGACCAGCACGTGGTCTTCGCCCTGGGGTAACCGTTCCTAGATCTCCGGAATTAGGGCAGACTGATTCCATCGGGAGTGGTTAGTTACATGAGAATGTGTCATCGCGGAAAGGAGTATTGCTTGTCGGGGAGAGACGTGTCCTCGCGGGGAGGGCTCTTATGTGTAGGAGATGGCTCCTCGTGGGGAGGAGCACCAAAGTTTCGGGGAGGAGCGAGCCCGGAGAGGCTTAGCGCCTCTGCCCGATGCTCTAAGCCGTATGTGCCCGAACACCGCCGAGGTGTGGCGTGTGCCCGACACTGTTGAGGTGGGACATATGCTCGACATTGGTCGTGCTAAGAGGGCTTTGTTGGGCCATCCCAGGACGTGTGGGGTTGGACCTGCTCGATTGAGAAGCAGACCCCGGCCCAGTCCAGAACAGGAGCCCCCCGAGTCGTTGCTCTGAGGTGTCAGGGTAATGACTTTAGGGTCAGTACTATGTCGAGGACGTGTCCAGTCGGGGGAGGGACTCTAACCGAGGAACAGTTGGTAAACCGGGCAGAAACAAATCGATCAGCTCGCGCTAGACTGGCCGCGAATGGGCGACGTCGCGTGGATACGAGAAGTCTGAAACGTGGTGAATGAAAAGACGTGTGTTGGGGAATGAAAAGATGTGCATGGGGAAGCGTGTACCACGTGTCACACCTCATCATTGCCTAGTGCGGCTACGCTAGGGTAGCGTAATCGATTTCTTAGGAAATCCTCGAGTCTCGTGAGGAGCCTATAAAAAGGGCTCGAGTTCGTGTCAGTTGCACGTTTCCACCTTTTTCGCTCCCTTCTTCTTCCTATCTCCGTCGCTGCTCCACCGTCGTTCACCGCCATACGTCGCCGCATCTACCGCTCCGGTCAGGCTTCTACCAGCGTTCCAAGTAAGCTTCTGATCCCTTTCTTTTCCGTTTTGCTTTCCGTTGGTGGTTTTCCGGTGAACTGATGAAGTTCCCGGTAATCCCTTGAGGGTTCCGGCCGAAAACGGCGGGACGTTCCTAGGGTTCCGGTAGGTTTGGCAGAGGCTTGGGATGAATATCCCGAGGACCCGATGAATACCCCGAGGACATGCGATGAATGTCACGGGGAAGTAAGGTGAGAGGATTGGAGACCCGAAGAAGGGACGGGGGTAACGGCCTCGGGCAGTTCGACGTGTCCCCGAACATTTTCTTTGCTCTCGCTGCCCTTTCACTTGATCGGCGGTGGAAGGGTGGATTTGGTCGCGGCCAACGAATTCACCTATTTCCTCTGCTTTTCAGGTAAAAAATGGTCGTGAGGCTTCCATGGATTCTCCAGATAGACACTAAACCCGACGTGGACGGACCCACGCAGATCCCTGGGGAGGAGCTCGTGCATCCGGCCGTCGAATGGGCCGGCGAGGAGCCTCTACGCATAAAATCACGCTTCGCTGCCAACGACACGGACGCTTTCGCCTTCATCAAGGACGTCCGTGAGGGCGAGCAGGCGAATTGGACGGTCTTTCAGCCTCGGGCACACCACCGTATCTGCTCGAATTACCGTGGGTTAAGGTTCCCCATGTATGAGTTTGCCTTTAAAGAGGCCGGTATTCATCTCCCCTTCAACAGCTTTCAGGTGGGGGTGTTCAACCGGTTGCACCTGGCGCCGTCTCAGCTCCATCCCAATGCGCTCGCCTTCATGCGGGCATTTGAGATCGTGTGCGACTACCTCAACATCGAGAGCACCCTCACGCTCTTCTTCAGCGTCTTCCACCTCCAACGTTCAACAGGCCAGGGGAGACATAGTTGGGTCTCCTTCAAACAGCCGAGGAAGATGTTCAAGGCGTACTCGGATTCGGTTAGGAATTTCAAAGATAGGTTCTACTATGTCATGCCCGCGACGCACGACGCTGTGGGTACGCTTTATGACATCGTGACCGACAGTTCCGGGGAGGAGAGGTTTGTGTCCAAGTGTCCCCTGGAGTGGGAGGATGCGCACTTCGTGCTTGGTACGGACGAATACCTCGTGAAGCCTGGCGAGTTGTCGGAGGAGGACAAAGGAGCGTACGCCAAGCTGGTCGAATATGTTACCAGTTTTAACCGGGCCGAGTGTGTAGGTAGGGATGAAAATTACATCCTCGACTCTCGTGGAAGAGTTATGACCACGACCCGTTACATAAACACCAAGGGTCTCCTTGAGTGCAAGTCTCCCGATGAGGCTAAGAGGTTCTTAGGTAGGAGCTCCTTGTCCTGTTCGGGCGTTCCCTTAGTTTTGTTTCTTTGTGCTAACTTTTTTCATGTTTTCCCTTGCAGCTCAAATGTCGAACGCCACCGAGCGCATCCTGAAGTTGGCCGCTGAACGGGCACCTAAGCAAACCAAGAGCCGCGTTCGAGATGTTATTCAGGCTGCGGCGTCGGCTGGGACGACGAGTTTCTCTGCCTCTCCACAGTGTTGCCAGTCTCCTCCTCCGGAGGGCACCCCTGCCAAGAAAGCGAGGACCGAGGGACCTGTCCTCGTTGATCTCGTGGACCCTGCCTCACCGGAGAAGTTTCTGATGCCCGTCTGTCACCTTCAGCGGAATTTCTTCAGGGGAAGCCCCCCTGTCATTGCTGAGGCTGAGGTGAAGGCAGTTCTGGGAATGGACGGTGCGGCCAGGAGAGAGGCGTTTGTCGAGGACCTTGCGGCCATGATGCGTCTTCAAGACTGCCTTGATATTGAACGAGGGGACCCCCTCTGCCTCTGAGTTACAGAAGCTGAAGGATGAATACACTGCCCTCGAGAAGGAGAAGGACAAGGTCGCGGCTGATCTGCAAAAGGCCCAGGCCAAATGCGAGGACTACGCCAATGCCCTCCGCGAGCTGAATGAGGCCAAGGCTGCACTAAAGGCGACTCAAGAGGAGCGTGATCGCTTTCGGACCTGGATTGGAGAATTGGAAGCCGTTGTCCGTCCCGCAGAGAACGAATCCGCCGAGGAGAAAAGTTTTGCCGACCGCGCGACCCTGATCGCTAAGATTCGGGAACTTCAGCAGGATAGTCTGGAGGCCCTTGAGATAGGCTTTAAGAATGCAGTGGAGCAGGTCGGCCCCGAGAATTAGCCTGTTCCTTCGTGTGGTCAATGGCAAGTTGGACCTGCCAGAGGAAGAGGACGAGGAGGATGGACGCCGTGTCGAGGACGAGATCGCTGTTTAGTTTTTGCTTGTTCGGCCTACGTGTCACTCTCTTTTGATCTCGGTTTATCTGGCATGCGCGCCATTTGTTTTTTTTTTTGTAATGACTTGTGCCAGGGCTATGTGCCAGGGGTTTTTTTATACTTTGTAATATTTGTACGCTGGGCTTCTGCCCGATTAATGCATTTTTCGTTTGTGTGTGATGCTGTTGTATTTGCTATACTTTATTTACTTTTGGCTAAGTAGTAGAGATTTTGGGACTTGCTCGACTTCGATACTCCTCGACCGCGTGGAGAGCTGGTCGAGTGGCCGGGAGCGTATTCCGACCTTTAACGAGGCTAAGAGCTCGTTCGAGGTCTTAGCTTCGTGGCGTGAACTTCCCATCATGAGCTAGGTATTCTGCCTATCAGGTACGACGACGGAGGAGCTCGGCCGAGGTGTCCTCGTCGGATCAAAGCGCTTGCGCACACACGACGCCGCCCTTGATCATCGTGTTTCGTATAGGGGTGTCGCGCTTGTACCCTAGTGCGTCCCCGTAACCGCGATGCTAGTGTGTCACGGGCAGTGCTTAACTGTAATACTGTTTTAGCTTCTCAGCGTTCCATGGTCAAGCAAGTTCTTCCCCATGCAGATTTTCTAGGAAGTAGGCTTCCGTCCCCGTTTTCGCGCGGACGCGGTACGAGCCCTCCCAGTTCGCGGCGAGTTTGCCTTCTCGCGAATCTTTCTGGTTCCTTCGTAGGATGAGGGTGCCTACTTGAAAATCACGTTTGATGACTTTGTCGTTATAACGCAAAGTTATTTTCTGTTTAAGTGAAGCTTCTCGGAGAGAAGCGCCCGAACGCGTCTCCTCGACGAAATCGAGTTCTTCCCGCAGGGCTTCGTCGTTCGCGTCTCCGTCGAGGGGGGCTTCCGTCCTCCTCGAGGGTTCCCTGATCTCTACGGGGATCACCGCTTCCGTTCCATAGGTTAGACGAAAAGGGGTCTCCCCGGTAGTGGAATGTGGGGTTGTTCGGTAGGCCCAGAGGACGCTGTGTAGCTCCTCGACCTACCGTTGTTTGGCATCGTCTAATTGGCATTTCAGTCCCCGGAGGATTACTCTGTTCGCCGCTTCGGCCTGCCCGTTCGTTTGCGGGTGCTCGACCGACGTGAAGTGCTGCTTCGTGCCTAGTTTGGTGACGAAGTCTTGGAAGTTCCTGTCGGTGAACTGTGTTCCGTTGTCGGTGACAATAGCTTGGGGCACGCCGAATCGGGCAAAGATATTCCTCTTGTAGAAACGTAGTATGTTGAAGGCCGTGATTTTGGTCAGCGCTTCTGCCTCGATCCATTTCGTAAAATAATCCACCCCGACAATGAGGTACTTGTTCTGATACGATCCCATGACGAAGGGTCTGAGGATATCCATTCCCCACCACGCGAACGGCCACGGGGAGGACAATGTTTTGAGCTCGTTAAGGGGCGCGAGGTCCATGTCCCCGTGCCGCTGGCATCTATCTCACTTCTTGACGTGTTCCTTGGCATCCTGTTGCATGGTGGGCCAGTAATACCCTGCTCGAAGTGCCTTACGGGCTAACGATCGCCCGCCGAGGTGTTGTGCATTGATTCCCTCGTGGATTTCCTGGAGTATGTCGGGGACCTTGGTCTCCTTGACGCACCTGAGTAGGGGGATAGAAAACCTTCGCCGGTACAGTTTATCATCGACTATCGTGTACGAGCACGCCCGCCGCTTGACAATCCCTGCTTCCTTGGGATCTTTGGGCAGTCTGCCCGTCGTGAGGTATTCGTATACCGGGGTCATCCAACAATTATTGTCCCCAATGGCGTTCACGTCCGTCACCGGAACGGGTTTGTCGATGCTCGGGCGGGAAAACACTTCTTGTATGATGGATTTGTTTCCACCCTTCTTCTTTGTGCTTGCCAATTTAGACAAGACATCTGCTCGGGCATTGTGCTTGCGAGGGATGTGGGTTACTTCCACGGAGGTGAATTTTTTCATCTTTTCTTTCACCAAGGTCAAGTATTCGATGAGGCTGTCGTTCTTGGCCTGGTACTCTCCTCGGACCTGCGAGGCCACGAGCTGGGAGTCGGTGAAGATTTTGACCTCCTTGGTGCCGAGGTCCTCGGCCAGCCGAAGCCCCGCGAGGAAAGCCTCGTACTATGCTTGGTTGTTCGACGTCGGGAAGGATAGTTCAAGGGATACCTCGATCAGGATGCCTTCCTCGTTTTCGAGGATAATGCCCGCCCCGCTTCCCTTCGTGCTGGATGCTCCGTCGACATAGATCGTCTATCTTTGGGATCCGTTGGTCGAAGGTTCCAGGACAGTCATCTCCGCCACAAAGTCGGCCAATACCTGGGCCTTCAGGGCTTTCCTTCCCTCGTATTGGATGTCAAATTCGACGAGTTCGAGTGACCACCTGAGCATCCTCCCCACCATATCTGGTCGTCCCAGGAGTTGTCTTACGGGCTGTTCGGTCCTTACGACGACAGTGTGGGCTAGGAAGTAATGGCGTAGCCTCCTGGCCGCAGTGACGAGGGCCGGGGCGACTTTCTCTATCTGCTGATACCTGAGCTCGGGGCCTTGGAGGGCTTTGCTCGTGAAGTAAATCAGTTTTTGCCCGTCCGGAGTTTCGCGGATGAGGACGGCGCTGACCGCTTCACTCGTGATTGCGAGATACAAGAACAATGTCTCCCCGCTCTCAGGCCGTGAGAGGACCGGGGGTTGCGATAGGACTTGTTTTAGGTGGAGGAGCGTCTGCTCGCATTCCTCGCTCCATTCAAACGTCGTTTTTTATCGAAGAAGTTTGAAAAATAGGAGTGCGTATTGCGCAGACTTGGCGACGAAGCGGGAGAGGGCAGTGAGCATCCCGTTCAGTGACTGTATTGACTTCTTCGAGTTCGGAGTTGGGATCTCGGAGAAAGCCCTACACTTGTCGGGGTTGGCCTCGATTCCTCGCTCCGTGAGGTAGAAGCCGAGGAACTTACCTGCCCTGACGCCGAAGGTGCATTTATCGGGATTGAACCTCATGCGGCATCTTCTCGCCGTGTCGAACACCTTCTTGAGGTGCGCGGCATGGTCAACTTCTTTCGCAGATTTGACGATCATGTCGTCCATATAGACCTCGAGCATGGCGCCGATTTCAGCCCGGAAAACCTTGTTCATCATCCGCTGGTAGGTCGCACCGGCGTTCTTTAGGCCGAAGGGCATTACGTTGTAGTAGTAATTGCCCGACTCGGTCATGAAAGTCGTGTGCTATTTGTCGACCTTGTCCATGGGAATTTGGTTGTATCCTGAGTAGGCATCCATGAAGGATAATAGTTTGTAACCTGCAAAATTGGCGACCATCTGGTCGATGTTAGGCAAAGGCTAGCAGTCTTTCGGGCATGCCCGGTTAAGATCAGTATAGTCAACACACATTCTCCATTTTCCATTATTCTTTTTGACGAGTACAACGTTGGACAGCCAGGTTGTGTACCTGGCCTCCAAAATAAAATTCGCCTCCAGGAGGTCTTTTACAGCTTTTTCAGCAGCCTCCGCTTTTTTGGGAGACTGCTTACGCCTACGTTGAGCTATGGCCCTAGCGGCCGGATCTACTGCAAGCTGATGGCAAGCCACCTCGGGGTCAAGGCCAGGCATCTCGGAGGCGCTCCATGCGAACAGATCAGCGTTCTCCCGGATACATGCCTTCAGCTGCTCCTTCGCCAGGTCAGGGATCCCAGCGCCAATCTTCACGTTACGGTCTGGATCGTCCCCGAGGGCCACGAGCTCAAAGTCTCCGTCGGGGATGGAGCACGTTGGGTGGAGAGGTCGCCCGTTGTTTTCTGCCTGGAGGTCGAGGTCCTCTGCTCCGCCCTCTTCGTGCTTGTCCATGAACCGGCTGTCGAGGTTGACTGCGTTGACGTGCGGGAGAGGTCTATGTACGGTGTCCGTGGATGGCTTTGCTCCGGTCTTGGGCTTGGTGCCGATGGAACTCATGCCTTTGATCGCAGCGTCGAAGCACCTCCTGGCCGCGTCTATGTCCCCGTGCATCGTAACCACACGTCCCCTGGTCGTGTAGTACTTCATCTTGAGGTGGACCGTTGACGGCACTGCTGTGAGTTCGGCCAAGGTGGTCCTCCCGAGGATGCAGTTGTAGAGGGATGGACATTCGACCACCAGGAAGCGGATCTTCACCTGACGGGCAGTGTCCTCGGCCCCGAATGTGACCATCAATTCAACGTAGCCCCATGGCCTGGTGGTGGTGTCGTTGAACCCCTGCAGATCTGAACCAACGTACGGGGTCAGATGTCTCTCGTCGAGCTGGAGGGTCCCGAACAGGTGAGCGTACATGATGTCGACCGAACTACCTTGGTCGACAAGGATCCTTCGAACGTCAAAGTTCGCCATCTGTGCCCTGACTAGGAGGGGGATAGTGGCGTTGGGTGCTCCGCCTGGGAGCTCCTCAAGGTAGAAGGTGATAGGGTTTGATTTCCCTTGCACCTTCTCGAGAGTAGTGGCCTTCGCCGATGTTGCGGACTCCAGCTCGTCAAATTTTCGCTTGATCGACCCGACGGACAACTTCTCGTAGCCTCCCCCGGAGATGACCATTGTCTTGGGGAAGCCTTCCCACGTGCTCCGGGCAGCGACGGGGTCCTCGTGGGGGAAGTTCGCCCATATTTTGTGAATTGCTTCTTGGCCTTCAATGCCTTCGGGGACAAAGAAGTCTTCGGGTCGAGTGACGCTGAGGGCGACCTGAAGCCGACTCTCGTCGGGAGGAGGTGTCGTTTCCTCGACGTGTTGGGCTTCCCGGGAACTTAGTCGAGGAGTGTCACTCTTCTGGGCATACTTCTTTAAGTGCCCTTCCTTGATCAGGATCTCAATTGCATCTTTGAGATGGATGCAGTCTTCTGTGACATGTCTGTGGCTTCGGTGGAACCTGCAGTACTTTGACTTGTCCGTGTTTGATTTGGGGGTAGTCGGCTTCGGAAAACGGACGCCTCCTTTCAGAAATTCCGAGTTCTGGCACTCGGAGAGGATTCGCGCGCGGGGAGCGTTGAGTATTCCGTGAACCGGCCAGCTGGTCCCCTCAGTTCGCGAGAGTCCCGGGGGCGACCCTCCTTCTTTCTTTCTCCCCCACGTCGGGGGGGAGAGTCTTCTTTTTTGCGGCCGCGGGGGCCCTCCTTCCGCCTCGACTCGAGGGCGATCTGTGCTGCCTCCGACTCCTCGAGCTCGATGTACGACTGAGCTCGTTGGAGGAGGTCCTCTAGACGGCGAGGTCGGCGGAGGCCCACGGACTTGGCCAAATCGGATCCAAAACGTAGTCCGTGGATGATTAAATACTTCTTCATGTCGTCGGTCGTATGGACCTCGACAGCTTCCCTATTGAATCTCTCAATGTAGTTCTTGAGAGATTCGTTCTTCCCCTGGAAGATGCTCTCTAGTGTGGCCTCCGTCTTCGGGTGCCGACGAGACGCTGTAAAGTGTTTGGTGAAGCGTTGCCTTAGTTGCTTCCAGGATGTGATCGACCAGGGTGCCAGACCCTTGTACCAAGTCATGGCGCCCTTCTGCAAGGTGGTGGGGAAAAGCCTGCACTTAATGGCTCCCCTGACGTTTCTGAAGTCGAGCATGGCTTCAAAACTTTCGACGTGATCGTCGGGGTCGGCCAGGCCGTCGTAGGTCCCTAGTGGCGGGGGTTTCTCCATGCCCGCAGGAATTGGGGCGTTCATGATCTCCCATGATAGAGGGGTCCTCTGGTCGTCGTCGTCGCTTCCGGCCGGGGACCTCGAAGGGGATCGGTGATGCCGTGGAGGGGAATTCCTCGAACGGTTCCTCGGTCTCTCCTCGGTGGTTTTGGACTTCTTGGTAGTTGAGGAGGGCCCAGGTTCCTTCCGAGGTGGGGAACGATGGCGCTTCTGGGAGATCGCCGACTGGGGACGTTCAAGGCGTGGCCTACGGCCCTCTCGCACCGGCGAGGGGGTTCGAGATTCTTCGGAAGGAGTCCTTCGAAGGGAAGGAGAGTGGCAAGGTGATGGTGGGCGACGATTTCTTCGCGGGGAAGATCGTCGTGCCCGTCCTTGTTCGAGTGCTTCAATTCTGAGATTCTGGTACATGATCAACTGATTGGTCTGATTGACCAAGGCAAATAGGGCCACGGTGCTCGAATCTGCATTAGGTGGAGTAGCAACTGGCTGGAAGACGGCTTGCTGGTCGTCCTAGCGGGCAGCGTCGTAAGTCGTGTCTTGGGAGTCTGGGGAGGCGGTTTGCCCGTCTCTGACGTCACCTTCTTCGACGTTGAGGGCGGCAACGTCCTCATGGTGGTTTTCGTTCTCGAGTTGCACGAGGACGGTGTCCAGAGCTTTGTTCGCAGACGGGTTATTGGCCATGCTGGTGATGAGCGAAAGGATTGCTTTGGTTTATCGTTGAAGGAAAAACGGGAAAGCAATGTTTCCCACAGACGGTGCCACTGATTGTACCTGGATCAAACAGTTGTTCAGTGGCCAGCAACGCCGTATGGGCTTCAGCTCCGGTGAGGTTGAAAGACGGCGGGGGGTGTACCTGCAAGGTACTCCGACGCTCAAGTAAGGCAAAGGTCACAAGTAAAAACAAGTACAGAAAGAGGTTAGAGTGTATGAGATTGCGTAACCTGACCCTCTCAAGCGAGAGGGTATTTATAGAGAGCCCCCAGCGCGGGGCCAACGGTCACTAGCACTGGGCTGGATTGCGGGGCCCATTCCAAGTAACTGTCAGGGCTTACGTGGCGTAGTGAAGACCAGCACGTGGTCTTCGCCCTGGGGTAACCGTTCCTAGATCTCCGAAATTAGGGCAGACCGATTCCATCGGGAGTGGGTGGTTACATGAGAACGTGTCCTCACGGGGAGGAGTCTTGCGTGTCGGGGAGAGACGTTTCCTCGCGGGGAGGGCTCTTATGTGTAGGAGATGGCTCCTCGTGGGGAGGAGCACCAAAGTGTCGGGGAGGAGCGAGCCCGGAGAGGCTTAGCGCCTCTGCCCGATGCTCTAAGCCGTGTGTGCCCGAACACCGTCGAGGTGTGGCGTGTGCCCGACACTGTTGAGGTGGGGCATGTGCTCGACATTGGTCATGCTAAGAGGTCTTTGTTGGGCCATCCCAGGACGTGTGGGGTTGGGCCTGCTCAATTGAGGAGCAGACCCCGGCCCAGTCCAGAACAATTTTGTTTAAACAAATAATAATTAAATGAATTATAAATTAAAACAAATTCTAAAAAAAATTTAAATAAACGTAAATTAAATAAATTAAATTAAAAATAAATTCAAATATTACGTGGAAATGAAATTAAAAATAAATAGAAATAAAAATCCAACTGGACTGCTACATAGCCATTTATCATATACCCAGTCATCCAAACAAGGGATAGGGTGTAGTAAAAGTTGATTTTTGATTTTATAAGGGGGCGTTAGAAAAAATAACTTCAGGGAGACAAAATCAAATATCGCCCTAATGACAGGGGAAAAACGTATAATTAATCCATTTAGTTTTTTACTATTTCATATTTAATTCGTATTGTTTTGAAAATCTACCATCTTATGCATGCATTTCTAAATTTATCAAATATATTTGGATGAGATAATTGGAAATTAAAAAAATATGATTGGAGAACAATTTGCAAAATTTAATAGAATTATAACTTATAAGATTAGTAGGGGTTAAAATAAGTCAGATAAATTAACAGGAGTCTAACCTACACGGGTTAAGGCTAGGTCAGACTTTTTTTAATGTAAAAAAGGCCTAAAGATTGTTTAGTTAAATAAATTAGGCCACATATCATAAAAAAAAAAATCTTTTAAACCTATTAAGTCGGTCTATTTTAATAAATATAAATAAATATATTATTTTTTATATTTCGTATTTTATATTAAAATACAAAAGTAAAGTTTAGTTAACTTAAAGAGCTTATGAAAATAAGTTGAAAAAACTTTATGAATAATGTCATAAATTATTTTCACAAATTCTCCTAAATAAATAATCTCACAATTTTTCTATATAAGCTCAAATAAGTCTATGTAAATAAACATTTAGTCTCATTATACTTTTAATTCTCTAGTATATTTAAACATTAGTTAAATTACTTATTTACATATATTCAAATAATATAGACTTTTTAAGTAAGCTAATAGACTAATCAGGCCTCCGAAAAATACAATAAAAAATTCCGTTATATATTTCCGTTAAATTTCGATGGAGCGATAAAAAAAATCTAACTTTAAATTTTTATACAATATTTAAAAATAATGATTTTGATAAAATACTTCGTAAAAGTTATTTCACTTTAAAGATTTCTTAAATTTTATCATCCTAAGAATGAAATTTACGTATAAGAATTTGAATTACCCTCTAAAATTCCATTTCCTCAAAAAATTCTCTTAAATTTAAATCACCCTCTACAATTATATCACCTCAAAAATTTAAATTACCCTCTTATTCAAACATACTCCGATAGTTTTTCTCTTTTCAATTTAAAAACCAAGAAACTCAGCATCCAAATACATAGTTAGCCTATGAAGAGTATAACTTGAGAAGTTCTTCCTGAAAAGTCTTTTTGACGGCCTCTCTCTTGAGCTTGAGAGCAGCAGTGACCAGGCCAGACTCAGGTGTCCATGGATCAGAAAGCAATTTAATTTTTGCTGGAATCTCAAGTTTTTGCAAACCTGCCTTCTTTGCCTCCTGCACATAGTTTCATAAATTACAAATTAGTACTCCCTCCGGTCCCTATTTCTAAAAAACATCAAATGTATACATCTAAAAACAGAAATACAGGCGTATATACCTTTACTAGTGACGCGTGCATCTCTTTCAAGCTTTCTTCTTTAGAGCAGAGTTCTGAAAAACCAGAATAAGGAATTCCTTGCTTTGAAGCCCATTCTTCCAATGTGGACTGAGAGGCCACAACAAGTGCCACACAGTAACTATGGAAAGGATCGGCATGCAACATAATATTGTCCACATAGGGGCTGACAATAAGAGCTGCCTCAACCTGTATTTAATAAATTAGTTGTAGTGGAAATTCACTAGAGGAATCATTATTTTTATCTTCAAAATTGTAAGGATTTGATAATTTAATTTCTTCACTTCATGAAATATTAAAACCGCCTAGCATTTTAGAGCTAGCTGCAACCAGAAGTCAAGAACTAAAAAAGATATCACCATTTATTGATTTGAGTTCTTCTACTGATGATAGTTTGGAGAGTGACCATTTTTATCATGAATGTATTAAATTGACCAATGATTTTATATTTAAGGGATGATTCTGTCATTTCATGAATTTGGACCACTAAATAATTAGATTCTTACAGTATTTAAGAACCGAAATGATGATTAATTTGAAATATAATTGAGAATGATGTATATTCTACAAATTAATGGACATACCTTTCCCAAAGAGACATACTCTCCATGCTGCAGTTTAACAATGTCCTTTTTACGATCAATGATCTCAAGACAACCATCTAGATGAAACCTCCCTATGTCACCAGTGTAGAACCATCTCATTCCTGTTTCATCAACCTGGCCCCACCAAACAAATAATGATATATAGTAATACAACATTCAGATTCACTAAACAGAAGAACTCAAATCAATAGAACTAAAAAGATATCACCTTTTAGGTACACTAGAAAAAAAAAAAATATTGAATTTACTATTTCCTATGATAAAGTGATCTTTGATATCTATCTCACCTTATTAATAGAATTAACAGATATTTATCCCTTATTTATTTTTTCCCATCATAATAAAAGATTAAAAAAAATGCTTACCTTGTATGATTCTTTTGTTTTTTCTTCATTCTTGAAGTACCCAAGCGTGACATTTGGACCGCCGATTACAATTTCACCTCGGGGCATTGGTGAGTCACTAATCAAATACCCACCTTCGGGCCAGTCGATAAGCTGAGAAAACAAATTGACATGTATAAGATAATGGCAGGGTATAAAAGAAAGATAATCAGTTAGGGCGGCATTTGTTTGACCAATTCAATATATTGTTATAAGGGCTTGGATCTCATTCCAAAAACTAACTTAAAGGATAAGGGTGTCCAAACACATCTATGCATCCAACAGCATGAGAGTCTGAGCAATGTAGAATTCCAATACAACTTCAATATATACTGCAATGAAATTATCTACTATAATGATTGAGAAATAATATTCAGCTTTTTATTCATTTTAATTGAGACATTTTCACTGCAACAAAAATTCTACACTTGCATCCAATGGTATAGGATAATATTCTTTTAAAGTTAAGCTACTAGGAGTGTACTAGAGGTGAGGGATTTATGATATTAACTAGAAGTAATCAAACCACCATGATATCAAAAGGATTCCTTTAAAATGAGGAGTTATAAAGGTTGATTCTCTAACTGTCATAACTTGCACTTTATTCAACCAAACATTATAATTTGCACTTTGTTCTCTAAAATGCATCTCTTGCTTTAAAATAGCTAAATCCTTATCGCACATGATAGAGTAATTCAGGTAAAAATATACATAGAAAAGCAAAGTTGGTGTGGTTAATTATTACCTTAATGTATGAGCAAGGAAGAGGTGGTCCAACACGGCCAACAGATGTATCATCAAAATCAGAGAATGTCCCACCAGCACAAGTCTCTGTAAGACCATATCCTTGACCTATTGGAGCACTGGAAATGACTAAACAATATAAAAACACAAATTGTAGAAAAGAAAAAAAATAAGCATAAATGGTGTGATAAGAGAATAAAATCCAATAATATTTTCATTTACAGAAGGAGGGAAATCCTTGGTGCAACGATAGGATTGTTGCTTGTGAGTGTGACTATGTGTTTACAAAAAGTTTCAAAGTTTGAGATATCTATGCATGCTGTCTTTTATTAGTGCTTCTTCTTGTTGGACAGGAAACCAATGATGATTCTTTATTTTTAGACATGTTAGCATTTTGAGTTAATTTGTCTTTCTGGTCTATTCCGCTTTTATGTTATTAAATTTTAATGTTGATTTCTTATATGTATATATTATTGACAAGACTGACCCAAGGCAGATATTGATGAACTGCTGAGTATCACCAGAAAGGGGAGCACCACCAGACAGTATAAAACGGATACGGCCACCTAGAATTGCTCGGACCTTTTTAAACACAAGAAAATTCCAGAGAGCCTTTTCCAAGCCCCAAGCTCCAAACCAGCTCCCGTTAATTGCCTGCAACCTTCTCTCATAGGATAAATAAAACAACTTCTTTGATAATCCTCCTGTTGCATTTACCTGCATTAGAGAGTCTTTCAGTCTAGCACTACTGAAGCAAGTGAGTCACAACTTTAATCTTCAAAATTGTTGGAACAAACAATTTAATCTAATCTTTAAACATACAAAATGCAAATTAGTTTTTAAATTTAAGTCATAATCTAATTTAGTTCATATATGTCGTCTAACTGCCACAAATCCTAAGCGAACATGTTTATTAAACGCTCATTTGAAGCATGTTTCTAGAAATTTAATTAGGGTTTATGTTGATTTCTATTTTACTATCTAGATTCATAATAATTGATTGAACTAAATGATGGAATCACTAAAATGAATGACGATCTTCAATTTCACAGACTAATTTGTTGTATTTCATAAATTTGGAGAACAAATTGCTCAACCCTATCCTCGAGGAGCAAAATTGTTTGAAAGGAGGTTTGATGCAACTAGCTTACCAACACACATGAGGCATATGAGATGGGTGGGGTATTCACATGAGTCACAAATCAAAATACCTTCTTGAACACTCCATCGCGAACACGGTCAAGAATTGCAGGTACAGCAGCCATTAAAGTTGGCATCAACACTGTAGCATCCCCCTTTGTTCCTTTCTTTATCTTGCTTGATGTATCTGTTAGGGTCAAAGGAGATCCATATCCTATAGCAGCCCCAACAGCTGCCATCAAATTCTACAATGAATTCAACTTTGTCAAAACACAAAAACGCGAGTAGAAACAGAATGCAATGTTAAACACTTAAACTGAAACATTTATTGAGTCTATTCACAAAAGTATGTATATCTATCCCCTTGCATACCTCGGCTGCTAGTTCAAGGATATGAGCCATTGGCAAGTATGCCAGATATATATCCTTTTTCCCAAGTTTGGGGACAATTGTCTTCACAGCCGAGACTGTAGCTAAAACATTGCCATGTGTCATCATCACACCCTGTGCAAAAAAAATTCAAATACAAATTGCTATTTTGGACTTTCAAATCCAGTGAAAGGCATTTCTAAAAAAAAAAACTGATATTGGAAGAGCTACATATCTAAGATGATTCAAACCTTAGGTAATCCAGTACTTCCACTTGTATACATAATAACTGCAACATCTGGTGGGAGAGGTAAATCAGCATCAACAGGGTTTTCTTTACCAAGTCTCTTAACATCTGCAAAGGATATGACTGTCCACCCATGTCCAACAGATGAGGCATCAGATGGGATATCATCATCCAAGCATATCACACGTTTCACTGAGTCAAGTTGTCCACTAATATGTACAAGAGTTTTCAATTCTTTCTTCCCACAAATTACTGTTGTAGCCTCTGTCTGAAAGAACCGAATTTGAGAGAGACTTCAGAGAGAAACAGAGCAGTAAAGAGTTCATAGACTTGAATGAATAACATAATGGCTAATGCATAAACATTTCAGTAAACCACAGCAGAGAGTAAACAAGTTCCTTGAAGTAATTAAGAGACTAACGAAAAACAAATAACCTCATTTAGGGAGTGACATAAAGCTTCCTCTCCCAATGAAGCGTACATAGTTACAACTGTCACATTTCGCCTGAAACAACCCTGAAGGAGAAAGCATAAATATAAAATAAAAGGAAGAAAAAAGTTAATCTCATTCAATAACATGCAACTGGATAAATATTGTTCAAAACCAAATAGTGGATTGAAACTTACTATTAAATAGATCATAGCTATACATTTTGACATTAACTATAACCATATGCTATATCATCAAAATGTGTTAAAGTTAACTTTATATAACAATTACACCACATTAGTCAACTTTAGTTTTTTCTCTCTACAAAATCAAACTGAACAAATTAACTTTAAAATAATTCCTCATCTTTTTTTTCATGCAATGACATATCGCAACTGATGCTCTTCCATATACACTAATCCCGATTGAACCCTAAAGAATCTTATTATCTATCAATTGCCATACAACGTTGGTTATAATTGCTCATCTTAGGGAGTATTTTCTCATAGATTAAAAACTTATTCTCAAAAAAGTTTCTTGGAAAGTAAGAAGAGAAATTAGGAGATGCACTGACGGTGTAAAATAATTTTACATCATCATCCAATGAACGACGTGCATCGCGCCACTTCATACTGATAATTTAAAATGGCTTTGATGATTTGGCAGATTGGTGGTTTCTTATCGGACGATCATGTAAAATTTCTTTGCCCCAACCATGCATGTCCATTAAACTCAAGTAAGAATAGATATATTTATATATATTGTTATATAAAATGAATTTGGTTAATATTTATCACATTCCTAGAATTATTTGTAAGAGTAGAATATATGGATAGCTATTTAAATTTTATTTTCACATTCATGGAAATCATTTATACCCACCTGCATGGGAATTTGAAGTTATTTTTTCCCTCAGAATATTTTATATCTAGGAATTAAATTTCTAACTTTAAAAAAGAGATTATTAAAATTAATTAAGAGTTAGATAACACTACCAACCTGCAGAGCAAGGAACCACTCTTCCCTTGTATCAGCAAAGATAGCCGCACGCTGTTCCCTTCCATGTCCCAAAGCAGCCAATCCACTCCCAAAGCTAGAAACAGCTTCAAACGCTTCAGCATACGAAAGCCACTCATAACCTCCCAACTGAACCTTCTCGAACTGTCTCCCATCGCTACTCGTTTCCAACTCCTTCGATATAAGCAACCGCGTCCCAAGCAACAGTCCCTCCCCGTACTTCCTGCACGCTTCCTCGAACAGCTCCGCCAGCGTGCTCACTCCCTCCCATGCCGTCTCCACCGGCGAATCGAATCGCTTGTTTCTAACAGTCACTCCGGGATCGCCGGTAGTATCGGTCGGAACTCCACGGCGTTTGGGGTGGTTGGAGCGGAAGAGGAGAGTGGCGAGAACGGGGAGTATGACGCCGAAAATGTAGGGATTCATTGATGAGTTGGTTACGGTGGTTGTGAGAATCGAGGAGGAGGAGGTTATTTATTGTTTGAGAGTTTTACAGCTCACCCACAGTTGGCTTTGTCTTGTTGTTTTACTTGATATTTTATCTTTACTCTTGAAATGATTGGTTACACTTACATAAGAATTATCTTCTTCTTCTATTTTTATTTTCTCTCTTGTTTCATTGCTGACTTTGCTTTGAATGCGTTTCCTAATACACAAAGCGAAAGCAAAGGTAAAAATAATAAATTTGTAAGGAAAAAAAATTAGTTGGTCAATACTATGAAAAAGAGTCAAAGATTTACCATATTCATTGGGAGTATTTTATTTTCAAGTTAAAAGCTTTGGATTCAAAAAAATAATAACGGAAGCAAAATCAAATAAATTTTAAAGATGGATCTGATTAATAATATTTCTCTTTTAAGATTCTTTAAAAAAATGCGTAAAATGCGTTCAAAGTTTCAAAATAAGTAAACAGCTGTTATTCTATATTTTTTTTCTCATAAATTAAGAAAAAAATTAAATAGATTGAAAAGTATTGCAACTTTTTATGGTTAAATTTATTAGTTATTGACTGACTGTTTAAAAGCATATTAATCTATAGATTATTGGAAAAAGAAATATCTTAAAAATAAAAAATAACAATAATAGTTGCAGATTTTTTTAACAAATTTTAAATGAATCTATTTAAAAAGTTGTGTCAGCTGTAATTTTAAATTACAAAAGAAAAATATTATAAGTTAACTAATTGCCTAATATTGTAAGTCTAACATATTCATTCACATTTTTACTCAACTTAATTCATTCAACTTCCAAATATCATCTTTTATTCTTGATGTGTTGTTGTTTCACTGAACTTGAAGGTTTAGTCTTGGAAGATGCTAAAACATTATATTAAAAAATTTGACTTGAAGATTAACGTCCAATTTCACTTTATCATGTAAATAGTATGCTTAAACTTTGACATCGATCTTTAATTTTAAAATTTTCAAAATAGTAAAAATGTAAAAATAAATGAAGATATTGCAAAACAAAAATGACTTAAAAATGAATGAAATACTAAACTCTATGCATTGGGATTCAAAGCGTATCCCTGAGAGAGACACATCTCCAGGGTTGGAAAACCTAACTGAGGTGAAATGTTATTTTATTATTGTTAGGACAAACGTCACACCATGAATGAATAAAAATATGAGAAAGATTGAGTTTCTTGAACAAAAACAATAAATATTTTTAGTTTTTTTTAAGAGAGAGAGAGAGAGAGTAGGGGAGAAGAAGAACAAGAATTCGTTAATACCATTTAAATAAGATTGCACTTGCTATTGATCCTTCAAAGTTTGAAAAATCTTTGAACCATTTAAATAAAAAGCATAAATATGTGCATAAGGACTCAAATAGCAAGAATAAATTTCATCACAATCTATCTTGTTATTATTGTTGCGAGAAATGTCTTACTACTGAAAAGTGCAAATTTAGGAAACTTTTTGTCCTTAAAGGAGTTGTTCAATGGTTGCCAAAATGCAACTTTGTTTTCACTCACCCCCAAGGACCCAATGAAGATTGGGTACTGTAAGCGGTGAGAATCGGAGATCAAGCTATTACATTAACTTGACTCGCAAAACATAAGATGTCACCACCGAACTTTAATTTATCCAAGGGAATGGGAAAATAACGAATAAACCCTAATTTAAAAAATGCAAGACTAAAGACGAGGCTAAAGACTATGCAAATAAGAGATCAAAGGTACGGGGGTTGGTTATACTAAGGGAAGGTATTAGCATCCTAAGCATTTGTAGTACTCTACAGAAACCTCTTGAAATATCTATGTTTTTGCTAAAGTTGTTTGCTATTTATTGGGAAGGTTGATTTTTTTTTTTTAGTGATGATGAGAGTGGGAAATGTTTTTGTTGTTTTTGTAATGTGTCTAAATAAAAGGGGTAGAAAATAAAAGGTAGCTCGTTAAGATCTCGCAATCTTATGTCTATATATCCTTAATTGGAAGTCAGAGCAATTGTAGTTCAGGGAACTACGGGTAAAAAGAGTGAAAAATGGAAGAGTGTAAAAAAGAAAAGGAGTGTGAAAAGAAAAAAGTGTGTGTGTGTGTGTGTGCGTGTGTGTGTGTGTGTGTGTGAGAGAGAGAGAGAGAGAGAGAGAGAGAGAGAGATGTGTTAAAGATGACCGCGTGAAAGAATGTCATGGAGGTTGACCTTGTTTTTTTTATCCTTTGGTAGTCTCATGTTTCATTTGAGCTCATAGCCTATTCCATTTTTTTAACACATCTATGATACACTATGCACCCTCCTTTTTCCATATTTATTCTTTCTTTTTTTTTAATTACTTTTTCTCTTTTAAATTGTTTTTTTTTCATCCTTTAGTGTTTTATATTTTTTTCCAAACTTCTACTATTTATTTCCTATTTTTATACTTTAATTGCATTTCTTGTGAAAATCATTTCACTTCAATTTTTAGTCATATTTTGCTTACTTTTGGATTTTTTATTTTTATCATGTGGTTGATGAAAATCTAAAAATCATGGAGTAATGATCTCAAGGATGTTTGAATCTTCAATATTTCAAACGTGTTCATGAATGATCATAAGATCATTCTTGACACTTTGAAGTATTGATAGGTTACCCTTGGTTGACCAAGCTTTGAAGCTCTTTTTGATACATGCGACCATTCTATTTTACTTCATCTTTTTCTTCTTGTGCCACATGTTTTAAGATAATGATTCTTGTATCATTTCTATAACATGCTTAGCACATACATTGTTATTGACCGGCCTCAGATAGGTGCGATTTCTATATAAGTTCACTTGCGATTGCTTAACATAGCGATAAATTAGTCCCGATTCGATAAAGCGATCATTCGACCAATAACCATTAACTACTAACTTCTAACTTTTGACTTTTACATTATCGTCCTTTACTTTCTCGCAATTTATTTCTCGCCATTTACTTTCCGCAATTTACTTTTTGTAATTTAATTCATTGCTCATTTATCATTCATGTCTTTACTTTATATCATTTTCCTCTTTTAGATATTTGTTTCTTATCTTATAAAAAAACGCAAAAACATGATAAAAACGAAAAGACCTAAAAAACTTGTGAGACTTTAATGGACTGTGGACTGTGGACTGTGCATATGACCTTAGCATCTTGGAGTCTTAGACCTAATGTTTGACCCTAGCAAAAGGAGACTTGGATTTGGACTCTTATTTTCATTACATAGCTTAGGACACCTTGCACGCACACGACTTCCTCTTGGGCTACCTGACAACGAGACCCATTATCTCTCGCATCAAGTTCCCTTGTATTTTTCATGTACCCCTCTCCCCTTTGATGTACTTTCTTTACTTTCTCGCATTTCTCTGGTTGTGGTTTCATTTGCTAGATGCCTTTAGGGACTAGGACTGATCTCACCGTTTTATCAAACCCTTGATCCAACATTAAGTGGTATTATCTTAACCCTTGTAAGTCGACCGCTTCGTGCCTCGCCATCAACCTATCCCATCTCATTCTCAAACCATTTTCATAATCATCTCGCAGTAATAAAACCTTGATCCAACGTCAAGCGGACTTTTCTCAAATAACTCAAAAATAGAATAAAATACGATTAGAATCGTGCGCCACGAGCCTTAAGTGATGGAGAAGAAGTGAGAATGGAGCTTTCCTACACCCGCTCTAAGTATTTTAGACACAAGATGCTTGACTTGGTAGTCTGAGATATTCACCTCTACTCATAGTCTTTAGTACAATTCAAGTCAAGATCAATTTCTTCTCAAAAACCTAAAAACAACATCGACTCATCAAACCTCTTTTTTTTCGCCGTCGTGCGATCTTTCAAACTCCTTTTGACAAGGTAAAATCAATCAACACACACTCATTTTCTACCCCGAACTACGAATGCTCTGACTTCCTTATTGCACTATGAGGATACGTAGGCACGAGATGGCGAAGTCTTGGTGATCACCCTAATAAAAAATCAACCATTTCCCCAGATAGCAAGTAACCCTTAGATTCGACACCCATTTGCGCGTAGACAACTTAGATGGTTCCTGTTGGGTACAATAGATGTGAGGGGTGCTAATACCTTCCCCTTGCATAACTGAATCCCGAACCCAGTTTTGGTTGCAATGACCATACCCTATCTTTTCCTATCCTTTTTTATTGTGAGTTTTATCGATATTTTCTCTTTCCCTCTTTGGGAATAAATAAAGTTCGGTGGCAACTCTGTTAAGTTGTTGGAGCTAGAATAACAGCAAGCAAAAATATATAAGTAACCCAGTTTTGTCGTATCCACAGGGATCAGTGTGAGGGAAAGAATGCCATTCGACAGTATCCACATTCTAAGCTTATGGTTCAAAAGTTTTGGTTTTAAGAAGGAACCAAGATAAAAGGCAGAAAATGTAAAGACTGAATTATAAACGTAGCCTTGTTGGAATTGGATCTCATCAATTGATAACACGTGCATTCTTCTAATCATATTATACATAAATCAATCATTCGCCTAATATCCTCACGTATCACCCACAACAGAGGTTATGTCTAACGCAACGTCGAGAGATCGACCGTATTGCCTCATTGGTGAAGTCTCACGCAACAAAAACCAACACGGAGCATTAAGAGTTGATACTCACGCAAGTGTTAAGCCTAAATCTATTTCTAGAGTTCAGAACAAAATAGATAATCATCTTAGATCCAGATCTGAAGAGTATATGTCTATAGCGGTTCAAATCAAAGATAAACAGGTAAACAAAGATGACACTCACATCAAATAAATGACTGCTTCATATAAAATGCCAACGATCAGAATACGTACATACGTTTAACCCTTTTTACATGTATTCAACTAATTTGCCAAATGAATGTGAATATCGTTCTTCATCACTATTAGCACGCATCCTCGCAATACCGTATTGATCCTACTCATGCTAGCCATGCTACTTAATCAACACAATACAACAAAAGATACAATGAATATCAATTCACAAAACCATGTCAAAAGTTTGGTTCATTGATAGATGAAAATCTAATATCAAGGATTTGCAAAGGTTTTGACAAGACCACAAATAATCAATCAAAGACAACAACAATAGAGAATCAAAACATATTCACAAGCATACATTAGATGAAATACAATAAGTATCAAAAGATTACATCCAACACCAACAAGAAATCGAAACTCTTACCTTCTCTCCCTTGAAAATGAAGAGATGCAAAGTTTCTCTCTGAAAAATATCTAAATCTATCAAAAATAACTTATGATTTTTTTTCTAAAAAAGCTGAAAAGTTACTTTAATAGTACATCAAGAATTTTCATGTTCGCTAAGCGAACCTCTTCATTCGCACAGCGAATGGCAAAAATAGGCACTTTAGGTGCCTCTGAATAGTTAAACCGCCCTAGAAATTCTCGTGAGTTAGCAATGCGAAGGATCACTCGCAAAGCGAACACTCGCTTTCCCGTTCGCAAAGCGAACTTTAGTGCCTTTTGGCCCTGCCAAAATCTGGGTCCATTCGCTGGAACCTCGCCAGATGATCGCAAAGCGAACCTTCGCTGGCACTCGCTTTCATGTTCGCAAAGAGAACTAACTGATGTCTTCCTCATTTCTTTGGCAGCTTGCACCATTTCTTGTGTCTTACCACTTTGATCAATTTATGCCTTTTCCTGAATAATAACACACACATTACAAGCACCAAAGGTATATTCTCAATGTTTAGAAGAACAACAACAATCATTAGTAAAACTAATGAAAACATGAGATAAGAGTGGAAAAAGTGCAAAGAAAGATAGTTCATTTTTAGGTCAAATCCGCACCTAACAACTCTCCCCAACTAGATTTTTGCTTGTCCTCAAGCAAAGTATGCCTCTCATTAAAATAAGAGGATTTGCTCAAGCATAAGATTCAACTAAAGTTAAGCATGAAAATGCGCTCAAACAACGTTCACCACTCAATAGAATCGAACAACAACAAAGAATTAAGTTCTTAAACAAATATCATAATTGTTTAAAACAACAAATAAATTTTCATATTTGAATCACTCTAACACTCCTCTTCAGAATAAGAATGAAGAAATTGACGTGTTTGCAACCGTGGGGAAATTTCACTCACCTGACAAACAATGCTAATAGCAATCCAATTCATACAACATCTAACAATCAAAAATGAAAACATGGAAGCAAAAAGATCACTAAGGGCTTCAAAGGTTGCAGCTTGGTCGGGTTCATAACAAAGGGACATTTCTAAAGGCCATTGAATCGAAATTGCCGATGCAAAAGGAAACATTCACTATACATGGTATTTACACATCACAACTTCATTCACCATTTTCACTCCTTTATCACAAACCTTCTCAAACTTCCTTATGCACAATTATTGCATTATCTATTTTTCTCATTCAAACAAGCACTCCTTTTCTTTTGTTTTTCACATTCGTATTCACACATTTTCTTTTCATGCTTGTTTGAACTTTTTCAAAAGTTTTAGCAACCTACCATTCTTCTTTTTCATTCTCCCCAACTTGAATTCAACCAAACCTCAAGTGAATGCTCCTTGATTTCTAAGGCAAGGAAATCAAATTAAAACAAAGTTCAAAGGTTCAAGAAGAGACTTTTAGAAACTCACAAAATTCAATGATGAACCACACTTTCACAATATGTACATAAACAAGTTCATCACTAAAATGAGATATAAATTGTTTAGGCTCAAAGGGGCTAACGAATTCTCTCTACTCACGGGTAAGGTACTTTTGGATACGGTTGTGCTAAATATAAACAAATGCCTTGATCATTTCTAATGCTTCCACAAAATCACAATAATCAAAATATAAAGCATGAATCAAACGAATTAAACAAAGTTATCAGTCATCCTAGCATATAGTAAACAATGGAGGTTTCTCACAATTTGTGGCTTTTGGTCCTAAGTGAAACAAGCATTCAAACAAATTGCAACATGAAAAAAAGATACACATTTGCACAAAGCACAAAATTCTTAAATCATTATAACATTCTATAAAGTAGTACAATTTACCATGCATACTTTCAACGCTCAACATCTATCCAGACTCGGTCAAAGCTTCATTGAATACTTTTATACAATAGCAACCAATCTAGAAGGAGTTCTCATCATTCCTGATCACACTAGAGAAAACATCAAAGAAAACAAATACAAACAATATAAACAAATGTACAAAGCTAAAAAATATAGAAACTATCGCGATGCGATTCAATATCTAAACACCGACCCCCGGCAACGGCGCCATTTTGTTGGAGCTAGAATAGCAGCAAGCAAAAATATATAAGTAACCCAGTTTTGTCGTATCCACATGGATCCGTGCGAGGGAAAGAATGTCATTCGACGGTATCCACATCTCTAAGCTTATGGTTCAAAAAATTTGGTTTTAAGAAGGAACCAAGATAAAAGGCAGAAAATGTAAAGACTGAAAATATAAAATAAAGACTGAATTATAAACGGAGCCTTGTTGGAATTGGATCTCATCAATTGATAACACATGCATTCTTCTAATCATATTATACATAAATCAATCATTCGCCTAATATCCTCATGTATCACCCACGACAGAGGTGATGTCTAACGCAACATCGAGAGATAGACCGTATTGCCTCATTGGTGATGTCTCACGCAACAAAAACCAACACAGAGCATTAAGAGCTGATACTCACGTAAGTGTTAAGCCTAAATCTATTTCTAGAGTTCAGAACAAAACAGATAATCATCTTAGATCCAGATCTGAAGAGTATATATCTATAGCGGTTCAAATAAAAGATAAACAGGTAAATAAAGATGACACCCACATCAGATAAATGACTGCTTCATATAAAATGCCAACGATCAGAATACGTACATACGTTTAACCCTTTTTACATGTATTCAACTAATGTGCCAAATGAATGTGAATATCGTTCTCATCTCTATTATCATGCATCCTCGCAATACCGTATCGATCCTACTCATGTTAGCCATGCTACTTAATCAACACAATACAACAAAAGATACAATGAATATCAATTCACAAAACCATGTCAAAAGTTTGGTTCATTGATAGATGAAAATCTAAGATCAAGGATTTGTAAAGGTTTTGTCAAGACCACAAATAATCAATCAAAGACAACAACAATAGAGAATCAAAACATATTCACAAACATACATTAGATGAAATACAATAGGTATCAAAAGATTACATCCAACACCAATAAGAAATCGAAGCTCTTACCTTCTCTCCCTTGAAAATGAAGAGATGCAAAGTTTCTCTCTGAAAAATATCTAAATCTATCAAAAAAACTTATGATTTTTTTTTCTAAAAAAGCTGAAAAGTTACTTATATAGTAAATCAGGAATTTTCATGTTTGCTAAGCGAACCTCTTCATTCGCACAGCGAATGGAAAAAATAGGCACTTCAGGTGCCTCTGAATAGTTAAACTACCCCACAAATTCTCGTGAGTTCACAATGCAAAGGATCACTCGCAAAGCGAACACTCGCTTTCCCGTTTGCAAAGCGAACTTTAGGGCCTTTTGCCCCTGCCAAAATCTGGGTCCATTCGCTGAAACCTCGCCAGATGTTCGCAAAGCGAACCTTCGCTGGAACTCGCTTTCATGTTCGCAAAGCGAACTAACTAATGTCTTCCTCATTTCTTTGGCAGCTTGCACCATTTCTTGTGTCTTACCACTTCGATCAATTTATGCCTTTTCCTGCACAATAACACACACATTACAAGCACCAAAGGTATATTATCGATGTTTAGAAGAACAACAACAATCATTAGTAAAACTAATGAAAACATGAGAAAATAGTGGAAAAAGTGCAAAGAAAGATAGTTCAGTTTTAGGTCAAATCCGCACCTAACAACTCGCCCCAACTAGATTTTTGCTTGTCCTCAAGCAAAGTATGCCTCTCATTAAAACAAAAGGATTTGCTCAAGCATAAGATTCAACCAAAGTCAAGCATGAAAATGCGCACAAGCAACGTTCACCACTCAATAGAATCGAACAACGACAAAGAATTAAGTTCTTAAACAAATATCATAATTGTTTCAAACAACAACTAAAATTTCATATTTGAATCACTCTAACACTCCTCTTCAGAATAAGAATGAAGAAATTGATGCGTTTGTAACCGCGGGGAAATTTCACTCACCTGATAAACAATGCTAATAGCAATATAATTCATACAAAATCTAATAATCAAAATGAAAACATGGAAGCAAAAAGATCACTAAGGGCTTCAAAGGTTGCAGCTTGGTCGGGTTCATAACAAAGGGACATTTCTAAAGGCCATTGAATCGAAATTGCCGATGCAAAAAGAAACATTCACTATACATGGTATTTACACATCACAACTTCATTCACCATTTTCGCTCCTTTATCACAAACCTTCTCAAACTTCCTTATGCACAATTATTGCATTATCTATTTTTCTCATTCAAACAAGCACTCCTTTTCTTTTGTTTTTCACAATCGTATTCACACATTTTCTTTTCATGCTTGTTTGAACTTTTTCAAAAGTTTTAGCAACCTACCATTCTTCTTTTTCATTCTCCCCAACTTGAATTCAACCAAACCTCAAGTGAATGCTCCTTGATTTCTAAGGCAAGGAAATCAAATTAAAACAAAGTTCAAAGGTTCAAGAAGAAATTTTTAGAAACTCACAAAATTCAATGATGAACCACACTTTCACAATATGTACATAAACAAGTTCATCACTAAAATGAGATATAAATTGTTTAGGCTCAAAGGGGCTAACGACTTCTCTCTACTCACGGGTAAGGTACTTTTGGATACGGTTGTGCTAAATATAAACAAATGCCTTGATCATTTCTAATGCTTCCACAAAATCACAATAATCAAAATATAAAGCATGAATCAAACGAATTAAACAAAGTTATCAGTCATCCTAGCATATAGTAAACAATGGAGGTTTCTCACAATTTGTGGCTTTTGGTCCTAAGTGAAATAAGCATTCAAACAAGTTGCAACATGAAACAAAGATACACATTTGCACAAAGCACAAAATTCTTAAATCATTCTAACATTCTATAAAGTAGTACAATTTACCATGCATACTTTCAACGCTCAACATCTATCCAGACTCGGTCAAAGCTTCATTGAATACTTTTATACAATAGCAACCAATCTAGAAGGAGTTCTCATCATTCCTGATCACACTAGAGAAAACATCAAAGAAAACAAATACAAACAATATAAACAAATGTACAAAGCTAAAAAATATAGAAACTATCGCGATGCGATTCAATATCTAAACACCGATCCCCGGCAACGGCGCCATCTTGTTGGAGCTAGAATAGCAGCAAGCAAAAATATATAAGTAACCCAGTTTTGTCGTATCCACAGGGATCAGTGCGAGGGAAAGAATGTCATTCGACGGTATCCACATTTCTAAGCTTATGGTTCAAAAGTTTTGGTTTTAAGAAGGAACCAAGATAAAAGGCAGAAAATGTAAAAATTGAAAATATAAAATATAGACTGAAGTATAAACGGAGCCTTGTTGGAATTGGATCTCATCAATTGATAACACATGCATTCTTCTAATCATATTATACATAAATCAATCATTCGCCTAATATTCTCAGGCATCACCCACGATAGAGGTTATGTCTAACGCAACATCGAGAGATCGGCCGTATTACCTCATTGGTGATGTCTCTCACAACAAAAACCAACACAGAGCATTAAGAGCTGATACTCACGCAGGTGTTAAGCCTAAATCTATTTCTAGAGTTCAGAACAAAACATATAATCATCTTAGATCCAGATCTGAATAGTATATGTCTATAGCGGTTCAAATCAAAGATAAACAGGTAAACAAAGATGACACCCACATCAGATAAATGACTGCTTCATATAAAATGCCAACGATCAGAATACGTACATACGTTTAACCCTTTTTACATATATTCAACTAATTTACCAAATGAATGTGAATATCGTTCTCATCTCTATTATCACGCATCCTCGCAATACCGTATCGATCCTACTCATGCTAGCCATGCTACTTAATCAACACAATACAACAAAAGATACAATGAATATCAATTCACAAAACCATGTCAAAAGTTTGGTTCATTGATAGATGAAAATCTAAGATCAAGGATTTGTAAAGGTTTTGTCAAGACCACAAATAATCATTCAAAGACAACAATAATAGAGAATCAAAACATATTCACAAATATACATTAGATGAAATTCAACAGGTATCAAAAGATTACATCCAACACCAACAAGAAATCGAAGCTCTTACCTTCTCTCCCTTGAAAATGAAGAGATGCAAAGTTTCTCTTTGAAAAATATCTAAATCTATCAAAAAAACTTATGATTTTTTTTCTAAAAAAGCTGAAAAGTTACTTATATAGTACATCAGGAATTTTCATGTTCGCTAAGCGAACCTCTTCATTCGCACAGCAAATGGCAAAAATAGGCACTTCAAGTGCCTCTGAATGGTTAAACCGCCCCAGATTTTCTCGTGAGTTTGCAATGCGAAGGATCACTCACAAAGCGAACACTCGTTTTCCCGTTCGCAAAGGGAACTTTAGTGCCTTTTGCCCCTGCCAAAATCTGGGTCCATTCGCTGGAACCTCGCCAGATGATCGCAAAGCGAACCTTCACTGGCACTCACTTTCATGTTCGCAGAGGGAACTAACTGATGTCTTCATCATTTCTTTGCCAGCTTGCACCATTTCTCGTGTCTTACCACTTTGATCAATTTATGCCTTTTCCTGCACAATAACACACACATTACAAGCACCAAAGGTATATTCTCAATGTTTAGAAGAACAACATCAATCATTAGTAAAACTAATGAAAACATGAGAAAATAGTGGAAAAAGTGCAAAGAAAGATAGTTTATTTTTAGGTTAAATCTGCACCTAACAACTCTCCCCAACTAGATTTTTGCTTGTCCTCAAGCAAAGTATGCCTCTCATTAAAACAAGAGGATTTGCTCAAGCATAAGATTCAACTAAAGTCAAGCATGAAAATGCGCACTAGCAACGTTCACCACTCAATAGAATCGAACAACGACAAAGAATTAAGTTCTTAAATAAATATCATAATTGTTTCAAACAACAACTAATTTTCATATTTGAATCACTCTAACACTCCTCTTCAAAATAAGAATGAAGAAATTGATGCGTTTGCAACCGTGGGGAAATTTCACTCACCTGACAAACAATGCTAATAGCAATCTAATTCATACAACATCTAACAATCAAAATTGGAAACATGTAAGCAAAAAGATCACTAAGGGCTTCAAAGATTGCAGCTTGGTCGGGTTCATAACAAAGGGATATTTCTAAAGGCCATTGAATCGAAATTGCCGATGCAAAAAGAAACATTCACTATACATGGTATTTACACATCACAACTTCATTCACCATTTTCACTCCTTTATCACAAACCTTCTCAAACTTCCTTATGCACAATTATTGCATTATCTATTTTTCTCATTCAAACAAGCACTCCTTTTCTTTTGTTTTTCACATTCGTATTCACACATTTTCTTTTCATGCTTGTTTGAACTTTTTCAAAAGTTTTAGCAACCTACCATTCTTCTTTTTCATTCTCCCCAACTTGAATTCAACCAAACCTCAAGTGAATGCTCCTTGCTTTTTAAGGCAAGGAAATCAAATTAAAACAAAGTTCAAAGGTTCAAGAAGAAATTTTTAGAAACTCACAAAATTCAATGATGAACCACACTTTCACAATATGTACATAAACAAGTTCATCACTAAAATGAGATCTAAACTGTTTAAGCTCAAAGGGGTTAACGAATTCTCTCTACTCACAGGTAAGGTACTTTTGGATACGGTTATGCTCAATATAAACAAATGCCTTGATCATTTCTAATGCTTCCACAAAATCACAATAATCAAAAGATAAAGCATGAATCAAATGAATAAAACAAAGTTATCAGTCATCCTAGCATATAGTAAACAATGGAGGTTTCTCACAATTTGTGGCTTTTGGACCTAAGTGAAACAAGCATTCAAAAAAGTTTCAACATGAAACAAAGATACACATTTGCACAAAGCACAAAATTCTTAAATCATTCTAACATTCTATAAAGTAGTACAATTTACCATGCATACTTTCAACGCTCAACATCTATCCAGACTCGGTCAAAGCTTCATTAAATACTTTTATACAATAGCAACCAATCTAGAAGGAGTTCTCATCATTCTTGATCACACTAGACAGAACATCAAAGAAAACAAATACAAACAATATAAACTAATGTACAAAGCTCAAAAATATAGAAACTATCGCGATGCGATTCAATATCTAAACACCAATCCCCGGCAACGGCGCCATTTTGTTGGAGCTAGAATAGCAGCAAGCAAAAATATATAAGTAACCCATTTTGTCGTATCCACATGGATTAGTGCGAGGGAAAGAATGTCATTCGAAGGTATCCACATTTCTAAGCTTATGGTTCAAAAGTTTTGGTTTTAAGAAGGAACCAAGATAAAAGGCAGAAAATGTAAAGACTGAAAATATAAAATAATGACTGAATTATAAACGGAGCCTTATTGGAATTGGATCTCATCAATTGATAACACATGCATTCTTCTAATCATATTATACATAAATCAATCATTCGCCTAATATCCTCACGTATCACCCACGACCGAGGTTATGTCTAACGCAACATCGAGAGATCGATCGTATTGCCTCATTGGTGATGTCTCACGCAACAAATACCAGCGCAGAGCTTTAAGAGTTGATACTCACGCAAGTGTTAGCCTAAATCTATTTCTAGAGTTTAGGACAAAACAAATAATCATCTTAGATCCAGATATGAAGAGTATATGTCTATAGCGGTTCAAATCAAAGATAAACAGGTAAACAAAGATGACACCAACATCAAATAAATGACTGCTTCATATAAAATGCCAACGATCAGAATACGTACATACGTTTAACCCTTTTTATATGTATTCAACTAATTTGCCAAATGAATGTGAATATCGTTCTTCATAACTATTATCACGCATCCTCGCAATACCGTATCGATCATACTCATGCTAGCCATGCTACTTAATCAACACAATACAACAAAAGATACAATGAATATTAATTTACAAAACCATGTCAAAAGTTTGGTTCATTGATAGATGAAAATCTAAGATCAAGTATTTGTAAAAGTTTTGTCAAGACCACAAATAATCAATCAAAGACAACAACAATAGATAATCAAAACATATTCACAAACATACATTAGATGAAATACAATAGATATCAAAAGATTACATCCAACACCAACAAGAAATCGAAGCTCTTACCTTCTCTCCCTTGAAAATGAAGAGATGCAAAGTTTCTCTCTGAAAAATATCTAAATTTATCAAAAAAAATTATGATTTTTTTCTAAAAATGCTGAAAAGTTACTTATATAGTACATCAGGAATTTTCATGTTCACTAAGCGAACCTCTTCATTTGTGGCAAAAATAGGCACTTCAGGTGCCTCTGAATAGTTAAACCGCCCCAGAAATTCTCGTGAGTTTGCAATGCGAAGGATCACTCGCAAAGCGATCACTCGTTTTCCCGTTCGTAAAGCGAACTTTAGTGCTTTTTGCCCCTGCCAAAATCTGGGTCCATTCGCTGGAACCTCGCCAGATGTTCGCAAAGCGAACCTTCGCTGGCACTCGCTTTCATGTTCGCAAAGCGAACTAACTGATGTCTTCCTCATTTCTTTGGCATCTTGCACCATTTCTTGTGTCTTACCACTTTGATCAATTTATGCCTTTTCCTGTACAATAACACACACATTACAAGCACCAAAGGTATATTATCAATGTTTAGAAGAACAATAACAATCACTAGTAAAACTAATAAAAACATGAGAAAAGAGTGGAAAAAGTGCAAAGAAAGATAGTTCATTTTAGGTCAAATCTGCACCTAACATAAGTTCATCCTGTGGGTTTGCGATTGCGCATTGTGAGGTCGTCTCTCATTTTTCTAGGTACGACAGATGGCGAATCTTCTGGGGATTCTTCCCTAAGCAAGTCAAGCCTAATCTAGGTTGCCTTTCGCATGTTTGGGTGTTTGTTTTTGTTCTTTACTTGCTTTCTTTATTGCTTTCAATATTTGTATGTTACCTGTTGTGACTCTCTTATGTTGTGGTATGGATTAGATACTCTGGTTGCAAACCTTGAGGGAAAGACTCTATGCCCGTGTCTAGAGTGTAAACATAAGTTAGGAGAGGTTGAGTAATATGGACCACCAAGAAACTGTTCTCGTAAGGGTCGATGCGAGAACCTCACTTAGAATAGATTCTATTGGGGATATTGACGACCGTCAAGCTGTTGGCGTAAGCGATAAATGTTTTCATTAGGATCCATGACTCTATGGACCTTTGTAGAACCTTGAACCATTGGGCAACTAGGATTGATGGTCGCATAGTGCGGGTCCCCAAAAATCTTTTCTCACGTGGGTCGGTACGAAGATCTCACTCATAATAGACTTTTTTAATGGAGTTGTTGTCTGGAAATAACTGACACACGAAACGAACAATCAAGGAAGTCCATGACTCTGAGACCCTTGTCTAGAACCCAATGTCGATGGTCACGTAGTATGGGTCCCCGAGAAGCTTTTCTCGCGTGGTTCGATACCAAGACCTCACCCATAGTAGATTCATTTGATGGTATTGTCAACCGGCATGTTTCTGCCGTGTGTGATAAACATTCATGTGAATCCGTGACTTTGTGGTTCCTGTTTAACCTTAGATCCTACCTGGTGAGATCCCTGTTTTGGAAAGCAATAAGACTTATCCCTCATATGTACCTCAGACTTATGAGATCCTATACCTGTTTATGCATTTCATATCATTGCATCCATTTACATGCCATTGCATTCATTTTTGCATACATTCAAGTTGTCAAGAAGCACATTTTTGTCCATTTTCATCTTCAGATTTGTTGAGTTATCGTCACGCTGATTCCTCAACACAAGTATAGAATTAGAGCCAACGTCAAAAGACGAATGACTGATAAAGAGCAACATAACGAAAGAGTTAGGGAAGACATTGATGAGTTAAAAACCAGTGTGAGCAAGATCATGGAAATGCTACAAGCCTTGACTGCTAAGGAAGCTCAACCTCAGAGGATTGTCATCTCTGAAGTCAATAGATTCGTTGTTGACCCCGTGCCTCCCCCGAGGCCAGCTTCTACTTGGCCAAAATTTGGATTACCACTGAATTACACTCCACCCTTTGAAAATGCTACAAGGGTTGGCCCATCTGTACTGCCAGTATTCCAAGCTTTGGTAATCACTGAACCTCCACCTATCGTGCATATTGTTACTCAAGTTGCTTATGAAAATCTCCCTTTGTGTACCATGTAGCTAGTCCCAAATGTGAAAGTCAGGGAGAAGCTGGAGATATTGAGGAAGTCAGAGAGCAATGCCAGACTCTGGAGAAGAGGTTAAGAGCCATGGAAGGAAATAATGTCTTTGGTGCTGCCACAATGGACATGTGCTTAGTTTCAAACTTGGTGATACCTGCAAAATTCTAAACTCCAAAATTTGGGAAGTACAAGGGGCACACCTGTCCAAAGAGCCACTTGGTGATGTACTACTGTAAGATGGCTGCATATACCAACAATGACAAACTGCTCATCCACTGTTTCCTGAAAGGCTTGATTACAACTAGGCCTTTACCTCCGCCTCCAAATCCTCTTCCATCTGGGTTTAGGTCTGATCTCCACTGGCAGTTCCATGAGGGAGTTGCATGTCATGATCTAGAAGGTTGTTTCACACTGAAGGATAGAGTTCAAGACTTGGTTAGAGGAAATGTTGTCACTTTCACGAAGAAAGTTCCTAATGTTGTCAACAATCCTATGCCAAAACAGAGTGAGTGAAGACTGGGTCAGAGCATGACTAGTCACCTTTTAAAGTCAGTGGATCAGACAAGAAAGCTCATCCTCGATGTTGATTAGTCACTAGGTCTTGTTTTCTTTCCATTTGCAATTTCCTTATTTGTATTGTGTTATTTATTTGCTCTCAAACTTGTTCACTTTTAATGTTAATATTAATGAAATGAGCATTGCATATTTTGAATCAATTCATTCACATTCATATTTACACATTTTCATGCTTTCCTTTCTAAAAAATTCAAAAAAAAAAAAATACCAGTATTTCTCTCATTCATCTTTCTTTTATCAAACTGTTGTTTAAGCAAAGATTGGAGGGAGAATGACAAAAATGAAATACCCAAGTTGTTGAGTGGTATGATTTCAAATAAAATTTTGCTGACGATGTAAGAAATTGTTTCAATTCCCAAACACTGGAGAAATAAGGAAGTTAATCCCTAGTCAACCCCTTTGAGCCTATAAGTTGGTGTTTCTTTCTGTACTAAAAAACTCGTAATCTTAACCTGGGGTAGGGTAGTTCTCAATTAATTCGAATGTGCATTCAAATTCAATAGAATCGTTCCATACACCTTTCAGTAAAGGTTTCAAGCACAAGCATTCCTTAACATAAGTCAAAGAAATGTTGGAGAAACTAGTGGTTGTTCTCATCAAAGGAAATCACTATATCCCCAAATCAAAAAGAAAAAGAAAAAAAGTCCGCTAAGTTAAAACCTAAAAAGAAGACTTAGGCAAAAATCAGGGCATCCCGGAAGATTGAGAGCTTCAAAGAAGCAGTCTAGACAAAAATTAGGGATAACAGAAGTCAATAAAACTGGAAATGAGTTGACCATCATATCAAAATCAAAAGGGTCGCCAAAATTCTTGAAAAAAGAAACAGAATGTTGTGACAATCAAAAAGGGAGAAGTGATTACTATCTCAAAAATTCCTTGGCTTTTGAACCATCATCATCAGTGCAATTTCAAGTCCCTTGGAACTTGAATGCATAGGTTGATTTAATTTAACGTAGGACTGGAGATCATCATGGAGAATGGGTTGGGTTAAAATTAAATTTTGAACCTTATATCCTTTGTTTCAAAAACCGTGAACCATACCACGTTACAGCCCTCAAAAGACCTAATTAAAGCTAGGTTTGTTTTGAAGGCATACTACAGCAAGGTTGCGTAAACTGACTCCCAAGAGATTTGCTAATCATTTGTTTTGGTATCATACCTTCACTATATCTTTCACCGTGAATGTCTAAACCAATACTGCTTCTTGACCAGTGATCAATTTTCTATACATCAACAATATCATTTCAATAATGAATTTGATTTAAAAAAATTGCATGAGCATTGCATTAAAATTACCATTTTTTAAATGAACATTTTATTTGCAAGTAAGCACTCATCATCAAGGAAGTTCAAACAGTTGAGAAACTTGATTAGTGATCCTATCAGAGGCATATCACAATCAAAGATCCTGTTATTCAAAGAAAATCTCTCCAAGACTCATGTTAGGGCAGGCATTTCAAGTGACCAGTAAAGAAGTCATTTCAAGAATTAGTCGGTCTCGGGTAGTCTATTTCAAGAAATCCCCAAGCAATGCTCATTACTCCTTCCTAAAAGGATTATCATTCTGATACATCTAACAAGTGTGACATAAGTTGTGTTCAAAACGTCTCTCGAAGGCAGAGTTGGCAGAGTTCCCTGTGTTTCAGAATTAGTGTTCCAACCTCACCTCACCAAAAGAGTCTAATCCAATTGCCATAATCATTTGCATTGCAAGCACTTGATCATTCATATATCATACAAATTTCAATATCATGCATAGTGCGAAGTGTGTTTCACACTCATTTGCATTTCCTGAGGTCTTGTTACTATCAACATCTTACCCTGTGGTCAAAGTCTAACTCACTTGGCACTTACTGTCGCGGTGAGAATCGGATATCAAGCTATTAATTAACTTGAATCACAAATCATAATTCACCACCGATCTTTAATTTGTCCAAGGGAAGGTGTCGCAACTGCGAAAAAACAACCGACGAGAAACAAGAACAGAAGAGTCGTCATCGAACGTTATTTATCCCAACGCAGGGAAAGGAAACGATCGAAGAAAACCTAAAAAGGGAGAAGACATGGTCATCGCAACCATAGTCTGGGTTCGGGAGTCAGTTACGCGAGGGGAAGGTATTAGCACCCTCACGCGTCCATCGTACTTGATGGGATCCACGCTTGTTGTCTAATCAAAGGGTGAGTTATCCTAAAGTCTATGGTTAAACGGAAATGGGGGAGGGGAAAGGAAAGACGGCCTCGCAAGGATTATCGCAATCCAATGCCTACGTATCTTCGTGGACGAACGAAGAATCAGAGTCAACGTAGTTCGACGGACTACGCAGTAAAGGGGGAGGTTGCTCATCGAGATATCGCATCTCGTGCCTACGTATCCTCAATCGGACGAGAGAGAGGAATCAGAGCAAACGTAGTTCGACATACGAGTCGAAAAGTGGGAAGGGTGCTCGCCAAGATATCGCATCTTGTGCCTACGTATCCTCAATCGGAGAGAGAGAGGAATCAGAGCAAACGTAGTTCGACCGACGAGTCGAAAAGAGGGAAGTGTGCTCGCCGAGATATCATATCTCATGCCTACGTATCCTCAATGGGACGGGAAAGAGGAATCAGAGCAAACGTAGTTCGACGGACGGGTCTTTAAGTGTTTTTTACATGAACGACGAGCTCTTTTCTGAAAACAATTTGGAACCCAATAATCTCGAAGGATGAAAAAGACTTGAATTTGTTTTGTGTTTTTTAGACAAAAGTGAGTTGAGTTAGTTCGTAACCTACATTGCACCAAAGTCTATGACACGGGAATGAATGTGTCGCATGGTCTCCCCCAATGGGACGTATGCTCAACACCCTAGAAGAATGAAAGGAAACCCCTCATTCTTTATTTCCTATACTTAAGGCTCGTGTGCAATGCATGTTATCCTTATTAAGTGTCTTATAGTTGTTAAGAGATGAGAAGATAAGACTCAAAGGAAAAGAAAACACTAATGGGAATCTGAAAATCCTAATGTTATCATACAAATGATTGAAAGCCTAATGCCTCTCCTACTCCCAACTTAATCAGAAATTAAGGGGGACGAGGAATCCTAAGGGATCATGCGAACAAGCACAAGTAAACATTAACCAATTTAATCATAGATAAAAACAAAATCAAGACTTAAACAAGTCTCAAGAAAAGAAAGAAAGTTCAAAGATGTACAAGTGTTCAATCATCAACATGTTGACACAACAAAGATACAAAGTATTTAAGTACTAAACATGATGCGCAAATAGAGCCTACTTCGAGGTAGGGCTTCAGATGTACTCAATATGCTTCTAACATGGATACAATCCTAGAATGAGGCATAAAAAATAAAATTGAGATTCTAGGGGTACCTAACGGAGAAGGTTTGTTGCCTCTTCAAAGCGTACAACAAGCTCAAGCCTCTAAGCTATTAGGCACCTCCATCAAATAAGCAAGTCCAGTAGTCAAGCATAAAAAAACAGCAGCAACAACAACGCTTCAGCACAACACAACAATGTATTCCAGCAATCATCAAGAACAACATTTAACAGCTCCTATTTCCAGAACAGAACAGGTGTAATATCCAGCAGGACAGAATAACAGCATTTAACAGCACGCATGTATAGAACAACAGTGTATACATCAGCATCATTTCCTACATTCAATCAACTTATGCACAAGGAGAGTTTAGCAACCAATGAGAATTCATATGCAATTTCAAGCATCAACAAGATCAAGCAAGCACAAATATCTCAAGTGTCAAAGCACAAATCTCCTCCAAGATCAACTGAGCCAAAATAAAAAAGGCTAACAAGAGAAACCAAAAGTTAGCAAGTACTTAATAAAAGAAAGTCAATTAAAATTCTAATCAAAATCTACTAAGAATCAATTAACAAATTAACAATCTAAACAAATTCAAGAAGAGATTTTAATAAAAATAAACAAGATCATTAACTAAAATCAGTACTTAAAATTAAAATCAAGAAACTCCCCTAAAACTCCAACAAGAAACTTATCCAAGAAACTCCATTAACATCAATGATAATCAACTTAAAAAAACTATTTAATAAAAGATTCAATAAAAATTAATTGGAAACAACAAGAATCCAAAACCCTCCTAAACAGAAATTTTATCAAAAATAGAAGAATTAATAAAAGATAAAGGATCCAAACCGGGACAACAAGCTAAAATCACGGTGGGCTCTTCAGCATGGTTTGTGAAACAAAGCCCATAGATCCTGTTAGTTCTTGTATTGGTTGCAATTTTGGTAAAACAATGTTGTTGTTGAAGATGTCATTGTATGATGTCTTAACATGAGTTCTTAACATTCAGTTTGTGTTAAGTTATTTAGGGTTGCAGTTTTGTGTGCTGATGATAAACATGATGTCTTGACATCAGTTGGCAGAACACCAAAACATCAGTCTGTTTTGTTAGGGCTGCGTGTCTCAGTTTGTTTTGAGAGATCTGGTGGAGAGATTGCAGGCGAACATCTTGGTAAAGATATGTTCAGTTGCAATAAGATATGGAGCAGATCTTGTTGCTGTTTTTAGGGCGGAATAATATGAAAAGATTTGAAAAATAAAATCTGTTTTAATTTCAAATCAAATCAGAGATTTTCAAGGAGTCCAAGCCCAAGTCTGAATTTCTATTTAAAGCAGCCACAACCCTACTTGGAAGAGACGAAGACTATAGAGTGAATACTGAGTATCAGTTGTTAGAGTTTTCGTTTGTGTTTTGTAAGCCATTCATGCTTGAATTGGTATAGTTTGTTTGAGTTGTAATTGTCCTCTCTAAAGCTTTTAGGCAAGAGAGTATTGTTCTTAATCAAAGCTTTTAAGCAAGATCAAGTTGGGAACTTTGTAATCTTTGAATTGTATCACTGTGGTGATTTAGGGGGAGTGAGTGGTTTCTCATATCTAAGTGAATCTTAGGTAGAAGTATCATTGGATAGTGATTAAGTTAGGAGATTGTCAACTGGGATTGTTGAGTATGTAATTTAATACTACTAATAGTGATTTTCCTCCATGGCTTGGTAGCCCCTAGACGTAGGTAGTTAGACCGAACTGGGTGAACAATTCATTGTGTTGATTGACTGTTTTATTACCTTGTTCATATAACAAATTGTATTGTTGTGACATCACACTTAACATCACACATCTGATACCAGAATTTCAATTGGTATCAGAGCAGGCATCCTGCTCTGTATCTGGGTGAGATCTAGGGTTGTTACTTTCTAGTACTATGGACAAAGAGAATGGTGGATTTGTGAATAGACCCCCTATTCTAGATGGCTCAAATTATGATTATTGGAAACCTCGCATGGTTACCTTCTTGAAGTCCTTGGACAGCAGGGCTTGGAAGGTTGTTTTAAAAGAATGGAAACATCCTGTGATTGTTGAAAAAGATGGAACATCAAAGCTGAAACCTGAGGAAGAGTGGACCAAGGAAGAAGATGTACTTGCGCTTGGAAATTCTAAGGCTTTGAATGCCATTTTTAATGGTATTGACAAGAACATCTTTAGGCTGGTCAACACTTGTGAAGTGGCTAAGGAAGCTTGGGATGTCTTGAAAACTACCCATGAAGGAACCTCCAAAGTTAAGATGTCAAGACTTCAACTGCTGACAACAAAGTTTGAAAACCTGAAGATGAAGGATGATGAGACCATTCATGTTTTTCACATGAATATTCTTGAGCTGTCAAATGCTTCTAGTGCCATTGGAGAGAAAATGACTGAAGAGAAGCTGGTAAGGAAGATTCTTAGATCCTTTCCCAAGAGATATAAAATGAAGGTGACTGCTATAGAAGAAGCTCAAGACATCAGCAAGATGAGGGTGGATGAGTTGATTGGTTCTCTTCAAACTTTTGAATTAGGGATGGATGAGGAACCTGAAAAGAAGATCAAAAGCATAGCTTTGGTATCTAGTTTTGAAGATGCTGAGAAAGAGAATAGTCCTGAGTCTCAGGAAGAGCTGACCCATGCCATTGTTCTTCTAGGAAGACAGTTTAATAAGGTGTTAAAAAGAATGGACAGGAACTATAAACCAAATGTTAAGAACATCTCGTCTAACATCAACAAGAGAACTACAGCTGAGGAGAAGCCTAATCTTGACAAAGGAGTCCAATGCTATGAGTGTGAAGGTTATGGTCATGTCAGAAAAGAATGTCCTACATATCTCAAGAAGCAGAAAAAGGGGTTATCTGTTTTGTGGTCTGATACTGAGAGTGAGAGTGATGAAGAGACTGCCAAGCATGTTAGGGCATTGACTGAAATATGTGCTTCTGATGGAGAGTCTAGTGATGATGATCTGACCTTTGAAGAGCTAGCAACCTCCTATAAAGAGTTGTGTCTGAAAAGTGAAGAGGTTTGTCAAGAAAGGGAGAAGCAGAAGGAAATTATAATCCAGCTTAAGGCTGATAAAGCTGAACTTGAGAATGAAGTTCTGTTGTTAAAATCCCAGCTTGATCAAATGTCCAAATCCATCAGAATATTGAATAGTGGAACTGACACTCTGGATGAAATCCTTCAGGCTGGAAAAGGAGCAAGTGATAAGACTGGTCTAGGATTTAATGGTGAAAAGAAATCTTCTTCAGATGCTAGTTCTTCTGGTACCAAACAGAACTTGTCCCATCAGATGTCTCAACATAAAGGGAAAGCTCATGTGTCAGGACCTAAGCAATATGTACCTCATCAGAAGACTCAACACCATGGGAAAGATTATAAACATAACATGTCCCAACCTATGTCTCAACATCATGGGAAAATGTATGGGCCTAATAATGTTGTACCTCACTATTATGGCAGAAGAAAGCCCCATCATCATGGGAAAAGACAGCCTAATCATCATTACAGAAGACAGCCTCATTATCATATGAGACAGTCTCAATACTATGGGAGGAGACAGTCTCAATACTATAGCAGAAGACAGCCTCAGCAATATAACAGAAAACATCCTCAAGAGAGAAGGCATGTTAATCACTTCAGAGAAGAATTTCAAAGCTGGAGATGTCACTATTGTGGAAGATTTGGTCACTTGAAATCTTTATGTTTCAAGCTCTATGGATATCCTCAACCTAATCCCCAACCTAGACAGAATCAGGATAATCCTACTGTTGTTAAGCAATGGGTTCCCAAGGATGGTGCCACTTGTTTGTTAGCTCAGATGTCATTAACTGGTTCTGCCAAAGAGGACTGGTATTTTGATAGTGGTTGCTCTAGGCACAAGACAAGTATGAAGAGTTTGTTGAATGTTGAACATTATTCCAGCTGTGTATCTTTTGGAGATGGTGTCAAAGGAGAAATCAAGGGCGTGGGAAGACTGAACTGTACAGGTGCTCCTAGACTAGATGGCGTGTTATTGGTCAAAGGATTGAAGGCCAACTTGATCAGTATTAGTCAACTATGTGAGCAAGGACTTAAAGTTCACTTTACTAAAGCTGAATATATTGTCACTAATGAGAAAGGTGAAGTTGTCATGGAGGGTGCTAAGTCCAAAGACAACTGCTATCTATGGGATAAAAAGGGAGAACATCTAGAGGTGAAACAAAGTCTGATTGATCGCAATGTCAAGCATGATGTCATGACATCCTACTGTGACATTCCAAGGATCACCAAACACTCTAGGGTTAATCTCAGGGAAATCAAGATCATTGAGGTTGACCATACAGGAAGGAGGTGTAATGACAGTTTCTCTAAGGATATATGTGCTAAACATTGTGATGTCGTAAGAGGAAAACTGGGTATGTGTAAAAGACAACAGAGGTTAATAACGTGTGCTGAATATTTATTAAAATTAAAAAATTTGAAATGTGATACTTTTTGGTGGAGGAATTACATTTATTGGCTTTTAAGTGCTCAACAAAAGCAGCCCTCCTACCCTATGCAATCATTTCCTTACCTTGCCTCCACACGCTACATCAATCCTCATTGTCTGTTCGTCTTCTCCCCAAAGAATAGAAGTCTTAACACATTTTTGTTCATCAGTTGCTACAGAGGAACAATGTCTCAACAAATGTCGTCTCCCTCCAAGAAGTCTGCATCCAATAGTCCCTCACACACAAAACCTAGGGTTTCGATGAAAGGGGTTTCTGAGGATGAAGCTTTGGATATAGCCATTCTCTCAATGATTCCAGCTTCTAAGACAAGACCTGACAAGCTGCAAACAAAAAGGCCTTCTCATGATACATCAGGTAAATCGTCTGATCATTCTGCTGGTAAAAAATTTGATGATAGGAAAAGTAGAGAGTTTGTTACTAGCATTCTGTTTGGAGATAAATCTGCTCCTAGGACCTCTACTCCTCAAGCAGTTGGAAATCAGAATGAGGAAGAGACTGTAGATGTTGATAAAAGTATAGGTCAGATTGTCACCAAAATTTTTGAGAAAGGGATTCTTGTGGCTGGAATATCAAGACCTTTGGCTCAAATGGCTGCTGTGCAATCTGAAGGTAAAAAGGATGACATGCAACCAGCTGAAACCAATCTTCACAGGTTGGTTGTTTCTATCATTGAAGATGCTGAAACTGAAGCTGAAACTGATGTTGATCCTAATGTTGGAGCTAGGGTTGATGTTGAACCTGATGTTAGAACATCACCTGCTAGGGAAGTTTCTTCTGGCCCCAAAGGAAAGAAGCCTGTTGAGGTTGTGAATGTTGAGAATTTGTCAGACAATGAGGTTATTGGCAATGCAATTCCAGGTATTGCAAAAAGATTGAAGTCTAGAAAAGGAAAGACTGTTGATTCATCTCCTAAGGTGAGAACTGAAAGCAAAAAGAAGAAGACTCCTGTTGTTGGCCCTACAAAGTCTTGGAGCAAGGTGTCTGTCTCATCCAAAAAGAGGAAGATAAGGGAAGACTCTGACTCTGAGTTTGATGTTGATGAGGATGTTCAAGACATCACTCCAGTGAGAAGGTTCATTTTGAAGAGGATTGTTGATAAGGTTCCTGATGTACTTGTGGACAACATCTCTTTTCATTATGCTGGAAGTGCTCACATGTGGAAGTTTGTGTGTCAAAGAAGATTGGCTCTAGAAAGAGAGCTTGGCAAAGATGCTCTGGAGATTAAGGAAGTTATGGAGCTGATTAAGTTTGCTGGGTTGATGAAAACTGTTTCTGGGTTCTCCAAATGTTATGATGGGCTAATTAAGGAGTTTGTGGTAAACATTCCTGTGGACATTACTGACAGAAGGAGTGTGGACTTTAGAAAAGTATATGTGAGAGGTAAGTGTATTGAATTTTCTCCTGAGGTTATCAACACCTACCTAGGAAGAAGTGAGCAAGATTATAGAGAGCTGGAAGTTACTAACAATGAGGTGTGCAAGGAGATCACTGCAACTCAAGTGAAGGTTTGGCCTTTGAAAGGAAAGTTGTCTGCTAGTCTTCTTAGTGTCAAATATGTTGTCCTGCACAGGATAGGTGCTGCAAATTGGGTCCCCACTAATCACAAAACTACTATATCTGTTCGCTTGGGGAAGATGATTTATGCTGTTGGGATAAAGAAAAACTTTGATTATGGGTCCTACATTTTTTATCAGACTGTGAAGCATGCTTCAACAAATGCTATTAAAATGCCTATAGCATTTCCTTCTCTCATTTGTGGAGTGATCCTGAAGCAACATCTTGGAATATTGACTACTTCAGATACTGCTTGCAAGAGGGAGTCTGCATTATCCTTGCATCCCAAGTTGTTTGTAGGGAATTATGTCCCAGATATTGTCTCAACATCAGGTTCTGGTGTCAAGAAGGCATGTACCAAAGCTGATATGATAGAAGAGTTGAAGTCTTCCTGCAAGGATCTAGATGTGGTGATCAGCACCAGCACTGCTAGGAAGATGAAACTTGAGCAGTTGATCAAGTCTGTGGAACAGGATGAAGATGATGAGAATGTCAACACAAATGTCAATGCTGAAGGTTCAGGTTCTGAGAAAGGTGATGATGAAGATGTTTCTACTGATGATTCTGATGAAGATTGATTAAGCTAGCTGTGTTGTTTCAATTTTTTTGTTTAATATTTTTCTGCACCTTGAGTTTTTTTTTTTGTATCATGGATAATGGTACTGTTATGTTTATCTGGTTTTCGTTCTATGATTTGTCATGTGATGCCTTCTTTTGACTGACAAGGAGAGCTAGCCTAGGACTAAATGGTAGTTTTTGACAGTAGTGAGAAGGACTAACTGGTTGATGGTTGGCCAATTGTGGCTAAAAAGGGGGAGAGTTAGCCTAGTGCTGCTGTTTGTTGTTACTGTTGCCTAGTTCTTTGTTGTGGTTCTAGGTTTTAGGGGGAGTTTGTAGTTTGTGCAGCTGTTGCTGTTTGAGTTTGTTTTTGGTACAGTTGTTGGATGTTGCTGATGCTGGTTGTGTAGTGAATGTTGTAGTTGTTTGGAGTTTGGTGTTTATCCGCTGCAAGTTTTTCTGATGTTGGCTGAGATTGCTTTAGCCAAAATTAGCCAAAAGGGGAGATTGTTAGTTCTTGTATTGGCTGTAATTTTGGTAAAACAATGTTGTTGTTGAAGATGTCATCGTCTGATGTCTTAACATGAGTTCTTAACATTCAGTTTATGTTAAGTTATTTAGGGTTGCCGTTTTGTGTGCTGATGATAAACATGATGTCTTGAAATCAGTTGGCAGAACATCAGAACATCAGTCTGTTTTGTTAGGGCTGCGTGTATCAGTTTGTTTTGAGAGATCTGGTGGAGAGATTGCAGGCGAACATCTTGGTAAAGATATGTTCAGTTGCAATCAGATATGGAGCAGATCTTGTTGCTGTTTTTAGGGCGGAATGATATGAAAGGTTTGAAGAATAAAATATGTTTTAATTTCAAATCAAATCAGAGATTTTCAAGGAGTCTAAGCCCAAGTCTGAATTTCTATTTAAAGCAGCCACAACCCTACTTGGAAGAGACGAAGACTATAGAGTGAATACTGAGTATCAGTTGTTAGAGTTTTCGTTTGTGTTTTGTAAGCCATTCATGCTTGAATTGGTATAGTTTGTTTGAGTTGTAATTGTCCTCTCTAAAGATTTTAGGCAAGAGAGTATTGTTCTTTATCAAAGCTTTTAAGCAAGATCAAGTTGGGAACTTTGTAATATTTGAATTGTATCACTGTGGTGATTTAGGGGGAGTGAGTGGTTTCTCATATCTAAGTGAATCTTAGGTAGAAGTATCATTGGATAGTGATTAAGTTAGGAGATTGTCAACTGGGATTGTTGAGTCTGTAATTTAATATTACTAATAGTGATTTTCCTCCCTGGCTTGGTAGCCCCCAGACGTAGGTAGTTAGACCGAACTGGGTGAACAATTCATTGTGTTGATTGACTGTTTTATTACCTTGTTCATATAGCAGATTGTGTTGTTGTGACATCACACATCTGATACCAGAATTTCAGATCCCATTTTTAAACCCTGAAAATAAATCACATAAAGGAGAAACTAGCCTCTCTTGGTCACACACTATCCCAACGTGGCATCCTTAATTCTCACAGGATCTACCAATGCTTATCCACTTTCTTAAACAAAAACAGTGAAATATCGCCATCATAACCATGGTTTGCCTTTTCCTTTTAAAAAAAATGAAACAAACTATGTCAAATAGCAAGGTTCAAGTACAGCTGCATCAGAACAAATTAAAGAAAACAAAGAGAGGCCACGATGGACTTAGAATGGAAGAACGATGAGTGCGGCTGCGCTTGAATTCAACATCATCATTATCGCATAATACGAACAGATCCGGAAAGAAACAACTCATTCCCAACCTTCTCCTTTGAATCGCGAACTCCGTCTCGTCTCTTTCTCGTTCCGACTTTAAATTCCGCCTCAATCTGCATCTGCTTCAACGGTTCACTCAGGTTTGGTATTTCTTTTGGTGCTTTGATTCCAATCTCTCCCAGTTCATTCATCATCTCCTCTCATCTTCTTCTGATTCTGTTTTCTGGAATTGTATGGGTTTTGAGTTGAGTTGTTGATGGGTTAGAGATGGGTGAAAAGGTTTTGTGATTTGTCGGTGAAAGGTTGTACGAAAGGGTATTGAGGAGGAGGATTCGGTGGTTGTTTTAAGGAAGTTTGGAGAGGATTTTGCAGAAAATGAAGAGGATACAGTTTGAGTGAGGAAATTGAGATTATGGAGTATTTTTTCTGCAGAAAACAAAATCAGGTGGGTTTATTGTTGAGTTGAAGAATGAAGGAGGATTGTGGGTTTCTTTGCGTGACGGTTTCTGCTGAAGAAAATTGGTTTTTGTACGATTTGGGGTGTGTGTGACAATTGTTGTGCGAAAACGGTTTTTACGTGTTGTTGGATCAAGGTTGTGCGAGCTGTGAGGTTGTTGCGGTGGGTGCCTCATTGTGTACGGTTTGATAAGGTTGTGTGGGGTCGCTTTGTTACATTTGTTTTGGAAGAAATTGGTGTGTGGGGTCAGGATTTCATTTCCTTTTGGAGCTACAGGTTATGAAAGTTTGGTGTGCAGCTTGGTGAAGTCGCGGGGTGATAATTTTGTGGCTGCGACCTTGCCGTTTTGCAGAATTTTATTGTGATGGTTTTGGCTGATGTGGGGTCCATTATGATGGCTTATTCCTATGAACTTGGTGTGAGAGTTTGGATTGCGACCTGGAGGATGGTAGCTGGTCGTATCATGAGCATATGGCAAAGGTTGAGATACGGTTCGGTGTGAAAGGTTTTCTTGTAGGTGCATTTGTAGTTGCACCAGTTACTTCTACAGTGAGTATTCCACAACTTGATTATTCTTGGAAGTAGTATGAGTATGATTTCCACGGTCTGTTGTGGATGCTGCCAAAAAGGTGATAGCTGGGAGTTTATGAAGGCGTGTTTTTGTGAACTGTGTTGGTGGGTCATGGCAACTTGTTTCATTACTTTATTTTTTTCATTTTTTAATTTTGGTGTAATGTAAATAACAATGAGCTTTGGACTTTGTTGAATTCTTCTTTGAGAATACATACACCTTATTTTTTTGTAATGAACTTAGGGAAATAGTTTCTCATGGGCTTATTTAGTGATTTTACTTCTTGCACCCTCCTATTTATTTTTCAAACAACTTTGTAAAAAGACTCATAACATTCTTGAATTTATCTTGCAATTGACTCGAATTCTTCGATTAAAAACAATGATGACTAGGACTTCGAGTTTCCATTAGAACCAAATTCCAAAATTCTTGACTTGGAATAAATGCAACTTGAATTAACTTTTGAGAAATAGAACCGACCATGAATCCACATCTGAATCAATCCTGTGAATTTTGCCACTTGCATCACCATGAATCAAATGCTTAGTCAGCGATTAATGACTTGTCGCATGAATCTCAATACATTGCACAAAATCTTGATTTCAAATAAACCAGTCATTGATGAAGCATTTGTCCTATCACACCTTGATAATCTGATCCATATACAGATGATTTGAAATAGCATAAAATCTCTGACTTGACATTTTCCGACACATACCACATAAACAGCCATCCCTGACCTTGACCATGAAACCAAACTTGCCTGACCAAGATTAGGTCAGAACCAGATGAACTGAAACCTCACTGCACACACCATTGACTTGACAATCTCAGGTAAATTTGAATTGAACGACACATGCTCATCTTGAACACCAGGAGTAAGAAACTCTAAACTTCATCCTTTGGGTGCATACTGATGAAGAAAACAACCTGAGATGTTGAAACATTAAACCCTAGCTCAATAGCACCTTCAATTGAATCAACGAAGAAACCTTGAGCCTCAGATCTCTCTCTGAATAAGAATATGTTCATGACAACATGAATTAAACCCTTGCTTCAACTTGACAGAATTAGGAGCCAACTGAATCACCTCTAAATAAGACAAACACTGATAACAAGAAAAAACCTTCGATCCCATGTCTTAGAAAACCAATGCAAATGAATGATTATGGCCTGATGATCTAATGGGATACAAATGAAAAAGAAACATAAGCTAGTTAGAGGTTAGAAAAAGAGAGGGCAAATTTTGAGGTGTTATACCTGCCCCTATTCAAACTTCTTGGATCCGAGGGTATGGAAGCAAAGGCTTCCAGACGGTCGAGATACACGAAGATTGAATACCAAAATAACCGCACAAATTTGCATCCTGCAAAAGGAGAGACGACTCCGCTGGGGAACAAGTAATGAAAAGTGTCAAATCATAACAGGGACGAGTGTCGGAGATCAATATGGACGAAGTATTGAAATAGATTGAAACAAACACGGACGAGTGTTGACTACGCTGGGGGTAAACACGAACGAGTGTACAAAAAGGTTCACGCACGGACGGGGGCTGAAAGAACACGGACGAGTGTCAAAGGTCAATACGGACGGGTATTGGCTAAATTCAAACACAGACGGGTGCTGAAAGAACACGGACGGGTGTCAAAGGTCAATACAGACGGGTATTGGCTAAAAAGTTCAAACACGGACGGGTGCTGAAAGAACACGGACGGGTGCTGAAAGAACACAGACGGGTGTCTAAAAGGTTCAAACACGGACGGGTGCTGAAAGAACACGGACGGGTGTCTAAAAGGTTCAAACACGGACGAGTGCTGAAAGAACACGGATGGGTGTCAAAATTCAATACGGACGGGTATTGAAATAAAGGTTCAAACACTGATGGGTGCTGAAAGGACACGGACGGGTGTCAAAGGTTAATATAGACGGGTATTGAAATAAAGGTTCAAACACGGACGGGTGCTGAAAGGACACGAACGGGTGTCAAAGGTCAATACGAACGGGTATTGGCTAAAAAGTTCAAACACGGACGGGTGCTGAAAGAACACGGACGGGTGTCAAAGGCCAATACGGACGGGTATTAAAATAAAGGTTCAAACACGGACGGATGCTGAAAGAACACGGACGGGTGTCAAAGGTCAATACGGGCGGGTATTGAAATAAAGGTTCAAACACGGATGGGTGTCAAAGGTCAATACGGACGGGTATAAAGGTTCAAACACGGACGGGTGCTGAAAGGACATGGACGAGTGTCAAAGGTCAATACGGACGAGTATTGGCTAAAAAGTTCAAACACGGACGGGTGCTGAAAGAACACGGACGGGTGTCAAAGGTCAATACGGACGGGTATTGAAATTAAGGTTTAAACACGGACGGATGTTGAAAGGCCACGGACGGGTGTCAAAGGTCAATACGGATGGGTATTGAAATAAAGGTTCAAACACGGACGGGTGCTGAAAGGACATATACGAGTGTCAAAGGTCAATACGAACGGGTGCTGAAAGGACACGGACGGGTGTCAAAGGTCAATACGGATGGGTATTGAAATAACGGTTCAAACACGGACAGGTGCTGAAAGAACACGGATGGGTGTCAAAGGTCAATACAGACGGGTATTGAAATAAAGGTTCAAACACGGACGGGTACTGAAAGGACATGGACAGGTGTTAAAGGTTAATACGGACGGGTATTGGCTAAAAAGTTCAAACACGGACGGATGTTGAAAGAACACGGATGGGTGTCTAAAAGGTTCAAACACGGACTGGTGCTGAAAGAACACTGACGGGTGTCAAAAGTCAATACGGACGGGTATTGAAATAAAGGTGCAAACACGGACGGATGCTGAAAGGACACGAACGGGTGTCAAAGGTCAATACGGACGGGTATTGATATAAAGGTTCAAACACGGACGAGTGCTGAAAGGACACGGACGGGTGTCAAAGGTCAATACCGACGGGTATTGGCTAAAAAGTTCAAACATGGACGAGTGCTGAAAGGACACGGACAGGTGTCAAAGGTCAATACGGACGAGTATTGAAATAAAGGTTCAAACACAGACGGGTGCTAAAAGGACACGGACGGGTGTCAAAGGTCAATATGAACGGGTATTGGCTAAAAAGTTCAAACACGGACGGGTGCTGAAAGAACACGGACGGGTGTCAAAGGTCAATACGGACGGGTATTGAAATAAAGGTTCAAACACGGACGGATGCTGAAAGGACACAGACGGGTGTCAAAGGTCAATACAGACGGGTATTGAAATAAAGGTTCATACACGGACGGGTGCTGAAAGGACACGGACGGGTGTCAAAGGTGAATACGGACAGGTATTGAATTAACAGTTTAAACACGGACGGGTGCTGGAAGGCAAATGGAAACTTTACTGGGGATTAAAATGCTAAACCGAACACGGACGGGTGCCGAGAGAACACGAAGGAGTGTTTAAAATCAATACGGATGAAGTATTAAGGAAATGAAAAAGAACACGGAAGAGTGTCAAAAGAACACGGGCGAGTGTTTGAGAGAACACTGGCGAGTGTTTAAAATCAATACGGACGAGGTATTGAGGCAATGGAAAAGAACACGGACGAGTGTTGAAAGAATATGGAAATTAAAACACGGACGGGTGTTGAAGGAACACGAATGGGCGTTTAAAGCTAACAACTCTGAGGGGACAAACCAAAAGACCACCAGGACGGAGTGGTGAAAAAAAACCATGGACTGACGATCCTGACAAACAACTCTGCAGGGGTATACCAAACAGTCTCTCCAAATGACCAAGTCCACCGGTTGGGGAATAAAGTTGGACAATATCTCCTGAGTTACTGTTCTTCCTGCCGGGGAAACACCTGGCAAACGAGAACTCAAACTTGGCTTATGCTTCGAATGCATATGTTTGAATTTTTCTATGGCGTAATACTCCATACGAAATGGAAATGCTACGCGTTTGGGAGGATGCCATGCAAAATGCTCATGCAATGTAAAGGATCGCTCCAGCAAAATAAATGCTGAAGACAAAAGCAACTTCACCGGGGATGACAAACAAAGTTGTCCTTGAGAGTAAAACCTTGCTGAGGAAAAACACACTGAACAACTTTCCTGATCAACAACTCTGCTGAAAGATGAAACCCAAAGAGAACTTTCCCTCTGTTGGGGATTGAGAATAACAACTACCGAGGATGAAACCCAAAGATCTGCTACGGAACACGGTGCCAATAACCATTGGGCTTAAAAAACTGCTGAGGATGTCAACCAAATGTTGATCAACCTGTTGCAGAGATTACCACCAACTCTGCTTGGGGAGACAAGTCAATAATACCAGACCTGCTTGGGGATATCACTTTACTCAACCTGCCGCTGGGGGAAATGTCTTTACCCTCACCCTGTTGGGGATTAGATCAAACTATTGTCGACGAGACTATACTTCCTGACTGACTAAGGAAAGTAGACACCAAGACTCTGTGGGGAAGATAACATCTTTGTACGGGGAAGACATTCCATAAGTCTCCCGCTGGGGATACAACAACATCAACTTCTGAATGCTTGCTGGGGAGTAACAATCAAAACACAACTCCGGCTGGAGAAACAATCATTTGTACTCTGGCTGGGGAATAATGAACCAACCATGACTCTGGCTGGGGAAACAATCCCCTACACTCCTGCTGGGGAAATAATCCTCTGCACTCTTGCTGGGGATAGTATGCTCTGCTGAGGCTGATGAACTTTCAGTGCTGGGGAGAGAAACTCAACTGGGGAGAAACAATCTTGCCACCCTGCAAACACACGGTAAACTAAACCGTTTCTATGTTTATAGACTCTGCTCGAGAATCCAACCAAAACCTCCGCTCTGTAATAAACATTTGTTGAAAATGCCCCAAGGCTCTGCTGAAAAGAAGTACCAATGGCAATTGTCCTCTGACCTGTTGAGGAAGAGAAATTCCATACGGGGAACTACTCTGGCTATTCATACTTCTGTTAATCGACTGCGTACTAATTCTCACACGTGACCCACGACCCTTTGATCTCCATTTGCCCCAGACTACAGGGTCTAACGGAAGAAATTGTCTCAAGAGGATTTTATAGAAGACCTGGCTTTCAACATGCCCCGGGTCTTCAAACTCTTAGAGATTTATTAGATCTCGACATAACTGCCCCAGACTGCATAATATATGAAGTAATTTGCCTCGAGAGGAGTCGTAATAACCTGAAATACTCTGCCCCAGTATTCTGAACCTTGAATAGGTGCTTTTAGTTAACCATCTTCAGGAGTGTATAACTTCTCGTGCTCTTGAGGTGGCCTGCCCAAGTACGAGCCTTGAAGTGAATTTGCCTCTGACCGACTGGTCTTCGAGAGATTTGCCGAATCTCGACGTGATTGCCCCCTTTTGGATGCTTCAGGGAGAGTTTTCAATGTGACTGCTTCGGATTGGCTACATCTTATCACCACTCATCGGGAACCCCCAGGCTTCGCACAGTCTCCTGGCCACATGCCCCCTGACATGACTGTCCTTCGGAGTTTTCACCATCTCAACTTGGCAGGATCGAGCTTCTCGACTGACGTTCACTATGTAAGCTTACCTGACGCTTAAGCACATGCAAGCAGAAAATGTTTATTATGAGAATGACAATTCTAATGCAACACACATGTTAACCTGAAGTTTTATTGAAAATGCGTCGCCAAGCCTTGTGAACGAATCACTAGCTGGAATGCGACATTGATTTTTGAATGGAAAACAATACACACATGCAATACCAACAAAAATCTTATTGGCATAACTCATAGGAGTCAGGAATGCCATCTCACCGAAGTACGCTTTCAGAATAAACCCTGCTTCAATTAGGACTCTTGAGGGTTGTATCGTGGCCTGGTTCACGGTTATTGAAACAAAGAATGAAAGGCTCAAAGTTTGAGTATTACCCACCCCTTCTCCGTGATGATCTCCAGTCCTACGTTCAGCTAACTTGGCACAAGCGCTCACCTTTCAAAAGCTTATTGAATGGTAGAGGTGATGGTTAAGGAACCCACACGGTTTTCAGAGTAACAGTCACCCCTTTCGTCTTTGGTGTCTGTAGTCACACGACTTTGTTCTGCTCGAGGATTTTTTTTTCTTTCTTTTCTTTTTCGCTTTTTATTCTTTTATTTTCCCTAACTTTTGCCTGGACTGATTTTTTTTGAATTTTTTTTTCGATTTTGAAGTCCAGCGGGATGCCCTAGTTTTTGCCTAAGTCACTTACTTCAAGTTTTTGACTTAGCGGGCTTTCTCTTTTTTCTTTTCTTTTTTTTTCTTTTGAAACAAGTCGTGTGACACTGGTTATCTTGATTTCTCTAAAAAGGGTCGTGACTACCTCATTCCTTGTGGTGAGGGATAACCATTGTGGGTGGTGAGGTATGACCTCCTGAGAGGGACATGATGTGATTGGTCCTCGAATAGGGACTCTCCTCTTGAAATTTGAACGCTTGGTCAAATTAACTGACAACTACCCGACCCATAGGTTAAATGTGAGGGTTTTTCGTACGAAAGAAACTCTTACTTCAAGGCTCAAAAGGGGTTAACGAGGGTCTATCTCCCTTATATCTTCAGTGTTTAGGGATTTAAAACAATGCTTGTACATCCTCAACAGGATTCTATCCAAAAACATACAACCAGAGATTTTTGCGTTTTCACCTTGTCGCTCCCAGGATTTTCATCCAAGTACAAACGCGAAAGTGACACCGAAACAGAGTCGCCAGCAATGTGTATTTATCCCAAGAAAGGGAAAGGAAACACCGCGTAAACCTAAGAGAAAGGAAAAGCATGGTCTTGCGACCAAGAGAACCGGGTTCGGGAGTCGGTTACGTGAGAGGAAGGTATTAGCACCCCCTCGCGTCCATCGTACCCGATGGGATCCACGCTTGCTGTTTCGATCAAAGGGTGTAGGAGAAATGCTGGAAAAGGAACTGCTAGCTGGAGAACTGGAAAAGGAAAGGAGAGAGAAAGAGAGACAAATGTAGGGAAAATAAAAGAAGTGCTCGAATGGGCCTTACCCCACTGCCTACGTATCTCATCGGGAGCATGAGAATCAGAGCGACGTAGTTCCCCTCACTAGGGATGGATTGTTTGTGTTTTTTATGGAACGACTGACGTTCTAGCTCAGGTGTTGCAGTTCGCTGTATGGAGACTTAGGCGTTACCGTCTTGCAAGAGAACGAGGAGAAGCACGTTCGTACGTTGAGAATGAGGGAGATGAGAAAAGAATTCCCGAAGGAAAGACGTTATTGTTTGTTTATTTTTTGTCTTTTAAGAAAGAAGTGTTTTGATTGTTTGGTGTTTTGTAACGCATATTGTATTTAAGTCCCTCATGTAGGATCGAATGCCTAGCATATCGACCCAAGACGGGACGTACACTAAACATTCCCAAAGAAATGAAAGAAGACCCCTCACCCCCTTGTTCCCACATGAAAGGCCTAAATACAATATTTGTTATCCTTTATTAAGTGTTTTTTACTTTTATTATGAGAAGAGAAGAAGAGAGACTCAAAAGAGGAAAGGACAAAGTCTAAGAGGGGGACTAATGATCCTAAAGTTATCATGCACGGAGATCCTATGGTTAAGTGAGGTAAGTCTACCTATGTCAGTATGCATGGATTGCTATCCTAATGTCTCTCCTACCTCCGACTTAATCGAAAATTAAGTGGAGCTAGGAATCCTACGGGATCACGTCATCAGACAAGTAAACACAGGATGAATCAATCACAAAATGGACTAAAAGCAACGAAAGAGTAAACAGTGTCAGTCGACAATAATATCACACAATCACAATAAGAAAGAGGGAGCTTTAGCCAAGGGGTCATATCAACCGAGGCAAACAAGCTAGGTGTGGGAAATAGGGGTGCTCGCCCAATGGTATCACGAACCATGGAGAGCAGAGTAAGAAAGGAGAAGATGTGAATCAGCTCACATAAGCATCAGCATTGGTCAATGCGAGCTATATACAAGGTGTGGGGGTTTGATTACTAAACCCTTCTTCCACTGACGGACTCGACAACAAGAGCAGGTAATGTTCAGAGCTTCAATCATGTAATGAGAGCTAAGAACGACTCAACTAGAATAACGGGGGTCGATTACGAACCCTACCTTCCGTCAATTGCCTCCTTGGAGGTCTCACCAGGGGAAATGGGGAATGGTCTGCCTCCTTGGAGGTCTTTAGGCACAATATTAAACAAGCACAATCATGGCCTCACTTGAGGGCTTTCCGTACAATCCTACTTATCATGGCATCGACTATTCCTACTTCTCATGGCACTTGAAAGCATTAAAGAGAAGTGAAGAGATAAGGAGTCCTACCAACCGGATATGAATCCGTAGCAAAGCAACGAAAGAAAGTCTCGAAAGCACCTATAAACAAATAGCAAACCAAGTTAGAAACAAGTTTTTATTTACAAAAATGAAATGGTCAAACCACCTTTGGAATGTCTCCTTTGTGTACCTTGCACATGTGAACCAAAGACATTAGTAATAACAAGAGAGTGTATGTACAACGTAAAGACCTAAGTCTAAGGACTATGTACATTTGAGTCACACTAGTCAAATTGAAAGACCTAAAAGGATTATGAGATTACAAGTCAAGTTACAATTGTGCTACAAGACTAATCTACTTTGAAGTTAAAGGTAAACCAACAAAAGAAAGCCATCACGAGTTAGATGAATTGAATTAAAACATGAAAATGGACCAAGGTCAGAAGTGAAACAACTTATACACATGCTTAAAACCCATCTCAAAGTGTCACAAAGGTTTGCATTAAACTCTCTCTCCAAAGTCAATTCATTCCATGAGCCAAATCACATTTAAACTTCTCATACAAGTACGTAAAATTGTTACTCAAGCAAGGCAAATGAAATGGCATGGTAAGGCAATGTTAAAGCTCACACACCAGAGGCAAATGAACTATAAAATGTCCTAATTGAATCCCCAAAAACAATCATGAACATGGCATACAAGCGGCATCAAAAGAAGTGGCCAAAATGAAACACAAATTCAAGTTCACATACACACAAAGAAGGCATCATTTAAAGCATGTGAAATGATCAAAGGCAATACTCAAGCATGTCTCAATTGTGCATCAAAATACACTTAACAATGTGCTAAAACTCATATTCAAATTTGGCTCAAAGTGCCCTCATACAAGTCCTAAACATGACCTCTTTCTAAGCACGTGTCAACATGTTCGGTTCGCATTGGAAAATGAGTGAAAAATAGCAAAATGCTCTTGAAAATTATGAGTAATCAACCAAGTCATTCCAAGTCCAGTAGATAATCACATGCAAAATATAGGGTTCATACCATGTACCAAACATATTCAATCAATTGCAAACATGGATCAATTTATCAATGATGCTCTTACAAGATAAGGCACAAAGATGATGCTCAAAATCAATTCAATAATCATGTACATGGCACCAATCAAACATCATTAGGTCGCATAATCAGAGGACTAAATGTGCACCAAAAATTAGCTCCAAATTGTCAAGGGAATATCACATTCTAAGACTTGCATCACAAGATACACCATTAAGAACACAACCCTTTCCAAAATTCCAGAAGAAAATCAAACAGCCCCCAAAATGGAATTAAAAATATCCAAAAATTAATTAACACCCCTAAAAACATACATGAATTTTATAAGAATTTTCTGACCATTTATACTATTTTTAGAATTCAGATTATGAAACGTGTACAAAAATATAAACCAAAAAGAAACATTGAAAGAAAAAGGGGGTGCATACAAGTAAAATTCCTAGTTAAACTCTTCATTGGGCTCAAGCACAGGGTGCAGTTAGCAATAAAAGGATAGGCCCAAGGGACATTGCTAGCATAAGGCGCACGGTGGTCCCTCGTAACCTTGAAATCAATCTTAACCGTGTGATCATGCTCTGAGATCAAATTAAGGGTCTTGATGAAGGGTGTCCGGTAACTACAATGGGAATGCAAGTACATATCATCTAAACGGTCCTACCGGACGGTGACAAGTGTCACCGCGGAGTGGAGCTCCACCACCATCTCTTATCTCTTCATTATCTTTTCAAAGGAAACAAGGTGTTCAGCTCTCAAGCATCTCTCTCTCAAACGCTCAACCGTCCCTCTCTCTTTCTATGCTATTCACCACAAAAACTAAACCGGCCGGAGAAGGTCGGTGGCCGGCGGCGGCGCCACCGTCTTCTCCGGCGACCTACCACCACCAAACCACAAACTCCCTACGCAAACCCTACATAGAATTCCGTCCCCGTTCTGAATCTATCACTAATATCTCCAAAACTTACTCACGAGATGAGATCGAACGAGTCAGAAATCAAGAACAACAAAAATCAAATCAAGCTCAAACATCAGATTAAATCCACAATGGACTTCTAAGTCCAAGGCCGCAGCTAAGAGGTGGAAAGGAGATATTCGTACCTTCGCGAAAATGACGTTAACAGCAAACTCGGTAAACTCGATTTCTCTCCTATTTCCGTTCGCAAATTCTCCCTCTACCTATGAATTCTTCTCGTTCGCTCTTGATTTTTGTTCGTTTCCGGTGCGAATTACGTCGTGAACTACCACTGATGTTGCGTGTTGAGTTGCGTTGCAAATTTGTGCATTGACTGCATTCTTGAATTTTGCAGGTTGTGGATTAAGGACGAAGATGGTGACGATTGTTGAAGTATTCAGCGATTGCGCGAAAATGATGATTCTCGCAGACGAAGGTTAACTGGAGATGGTGCTGAGGTTGGAATGGCTTTTCTTAGGCTGAGTTAATGGCGGTTTCCGATTGATCAAGAACTGATTCACTCGAGGAGATTGGTGATTAGTGCAGGGAATTGAAGGTTGAGATGAATTTGGAGAAGCCAGAAGAATTGAAGATTGGTGAAGATGTTGAATGGTTTGTTTTGCTTGATTGAAGATGATGAACGTTGAAGGTGAAAGGTGGATCCAAATTGTGTGAGCCAAGAACAACGTAAATTGAAGATGATGAACGTCTAGAGAAGAAGAACGAGTCGTCCAAAAAATGGAGAGCGAGCCAAGAATCCAAAAACTCGTTCCGTTAGTAATTGGTGGAAAAAAATGGTTCGGCGTTAAAAATTCGGTTAGAGTGTTGGTAGTAGTTTTTTTTCTGTTAGAATCCATTAGGAGTTGGTTTTCTGGAACTTTTTTATTATGAAACTTCATTTGCCGCCCCCTTTATTTTTCTGCTGTTACTATGTTCTATTCAAAAATGAAAACCAAAAACCGTGATGAAGTTCCTTTGGGCGGCTATTTTAATTGATATGAAGTATTGGATTCCTCTTGTAATGTGTTGTTTGACTCTCTTGTATTCTACAATGAATTGCTCCCCACTATGTATTTTCAACTTTCTGTTATGAGCTTTTTCAAATGGAAAAGAAATGTAACGAAGCTCTATCTTGTAATTTTTCCTTGACTGCAATTTCCTGTCTATTTCTTTTACTGTCATGTACTTCCTTATTTAGAGTGGAGTTACAAAGTAGACAATTTAGTACTGCCGGAGCTGAACCGTTGATGCCGCATGAGAATGACACGTAACCATCGTAACTAGTATCGAAGATCCAACCCGGATTCAATGCTCCTGTTGCATTCACAAAGCCGCTTCCCATGTCAAAAGGAGTAGCCGAAGTTTGGCTTAGATCTGGAAAGGCACATGATCCTTAGGCCATAATCGGTTTACCACTTTTATTATTCTGAGAAGCAGTAGTGCAGTGAGACCTGCAATATGTGGTGCATCCATAAATTCAACCGAGTCAGTTCCAAGAGGACTCCAAGCTACCCATATAAAGTTTCCAGGGGCTAATAAGTTCGGTTTCAAAATATTGGCGAGGAAGACTGTCCTCTTGCAGAGTAATACATAACCTTTGGGGATGCAACACTGTAGTTTACTTTTACCTTAGGAATTTCATTCTATTGAATTTTTCTCTAATCAAGAACAGATAGGCCGCATTAATAGCAAATAGCTCATTCAAATCATGTATGACTTATTGGCTGGAATCCTTTTCTATGAATTTGAAAAATATGGATTCAATGGACATTTGATGTGGGTTTGGATATTGGTTTATGAATGAGTTTTGAATAGCATTTGAACTTAGGAATTTTGGATATGGATTATGATTGGAAAAATGGATGTCTACTTGAATTTGAATTGGAATGATGGAGAAATGACGAGTTTGGGTGCCAAGACGAAAGCCCTTTAAAACATCCAACCGCCTTAAAACCTTTAATCCAATTGAACTTATGAAATCTCTTGAATGAAACTTCCCTCTAATGAATCCATACCAACTTCAATTCTCAGGCCTAAATATTAACTTGTATCACAAGCAACGAACGATAAGCAACTGAGAGAATAATTCTGCCCTGACCATAATATAAATCCACAACCGGACCTCATGTTAAAATGCCTTTGCCATGAACCCTAACCATCATCTTCCATTGATGAATATCAACCGATTCGTGCAGAGGATAAGAAACCATGATCCCACGTCTCAAGAGCCCAATGCAAATGAATGAATGACTATGACCTAAATGAGATGCAAATGAAAAAGAAACATAAGCCAGAAAAAGGTAGGGCAAATTTTGGGGTGCTACACACCTCATCATCCTCCCTCGAGAGTTTAAGGCAAGAAAGTTAGTGTTGCAGTGCATACAAACATTTTAATGAATGAACACGAATATAACACTTCAAGAAAAACATATTCATTGCATTAAAATCATCATTCAAAACACAAATAAGTTTTAACATGCAAACATTGTACTAACGAACAATGAAAAATTACACATGAAAATGCAGTAAAGCCGATGATTGCCATTGTTGAGGAGGCTTGACTCCGTCTGGACTTATTGCTTCTGATGACGCTCTTGCGATCTGGTGCTTACTCTAACAAAGAAGCTTTAACTCATGGGGGTACCATCTGGGGTGATGCCCTTTTAGTCGATCAAGTTTTGCACCTTGTGTTGGAACACGTTATAGTTATCAATTGTATGCCCAAACGTTCCTGAGTGGAACTCGCACCTAGCATTTATGTCATAGTCCAGAGGAATAGGGTATGGCACTGGCGTGGCATTCCTCAGCTGAATCATAGAGCTTTTGAGAAAGCGAGTAAACAACTGGCTATAGGGTCAAATATCCTCTTGGGCCTTCTTGGTCTGAGTTGCCCCTGCTGCTAATAGTTCTGTTGCCGATGCTGATTTGGGCGCCCAACCCGCCCCTGTACTTTCCTTTCCACATTCGACTGAGGCACAAACAAGGGTTGCTGACGTAGAGCTTCTGAAGCATAAGGTTGTGGAAGAGATCCATGACGTGAGGTGGATCCTACGGAAAAGGGAGGAGTCTCCACTTCCTTTGCAATAAATGGAGTAAAATCTCCTTGTTTACCAGTGCTAACTGACGTGAACTTGATTTCCCCTAAATCAATGAGCTCTTGGACCTTATACTTGAACCTTGTATAATTTTTAACATTGTGACTAGGTGTACCAGAGTGGAAATCACACCTAGCATTGATATTGAAGCCCAAAGGAAACTTTGTTGGAGCTGGTCCTAAAGTGACAAGCTCGACTAGTTTAAGCTCGAGAAAATAAGGAAGCAGTTGCCCATGCGACATTGGAAGGGGATCAAATTTCTTCTTAGGCCTCTCTGGCCTAGGATCCTCTTGGGGAGCAGGAAGTGATTGCTGATGAGAAAGCTCTGAAACTTCAGATTGTGGAGGGGATTCACGAGGCAATCCATGATCTAGAGAAGACCCCAAAGAGATGGGAGGATTAAGGACTTCAGTTGCAGAAGCGAGCACATGATCGTTTTCTTTCTTTAACACCGTATTCAAAATTTCCATAACCAGGCTCGTCTGAGTCTTCATCTGGTTGACTTCCTCTCTCAGCACTTTCTAACCTTGACTCAAAACTTGCATGTCTCCCATAAACTGCCCCATCTGAATCTTCATTTAAGTCACTTCTGCACTGAGCTGTTCCATGGCTATCCTCTAATTATCACAGGATGAACAGTGGTGGCAGGTCAAGCTGGCAATTCTGAAGATAATACCAAGTCAGAATGAGAAATCCGCTCCGGAGCACCTGTTATGCATATGAGTATGCGAATGCAAATGTCATGTTCGAATATTTCCAAGGAATCATTCTGCTTTGATTCAAGTTTTTTTTTAAATTTTATAGAAGAACCATAAGAAATGGGTGGAATGCTCAACAGCGAGTCTCAAAGTTAAGATCCTTGGAAATATAAGATCATGTATGTCAAAATGCAAAAGGATGATGCAGATGCACACATGGGATCAAGGTATCCACAATGCTCAAAACCGTTGTTGTTCCACTGACTAAATAAGACCCAGAATACCAGAAACCCAGAAATCTAAAATGACAGGCCATTCAAAATACTAGAATACCGGGATGATAACTTCACACTGATAAGAAATCCAGAATACCGGGTATGTTGAAGGTCAAGGTTACCTGTAAACTTGCAAACACCCATCCCTTCTCACATGTGGGTTCTAGAAAACTGAGGATCCTCAGCGTCAGATTCCTATGAGAAATGATGATACGGTCACTATTTCTGGTTTGGCATCATCATCAATCGAGGAGGCCTCAACTGATTCCCCTAAAAAAGGTCATCCTATATGAGTTCCCAACTTTGGGTCCTCGGATCAAGAAGTATAATGGGTTTTCCATTTCTGGTCTGCCATTACTACCTCTTGGGAGGAGTGCCTCAACTGAGTCCTCGGGGAACGGTCGCCAGAGTCGACAGTTTTCTAAGTTACATTCCATCATCTGCACCAATGCGCAGGACAGAACATTACCAGAGAAAACCTCGTCCGGATGTGGAGTTTTCATGTATACTACGTCTGGCCAAATGCCACACAAGTCACACTACTTTCCACGCTAATCCTAGGTGTATGCTCAAGCCTGGGTATTGGGCTTATCTCTCATGAATCCAACCCACCCAACAGAACAACAGCAGTAGAATAGCATGATAAAAATAATCACAAATGCAATAAAATGCAATAAAATACAGTAATACAGTAACATACAACAAAATAAAGCACAACAGTAAACACCCAATGAAAATAAACAGACAAGCGCTAGGATTGACTGGCATAGGGAACCAAAATCCTCAGCAGAGTCGCCAGCTGTCACAACTGTGAAAAAACAACCGGTGAGAAACAATAACAGAAGAGTCGCCACCGAACGTTATTTATCCCAACACAGGGAAAGGAAACGTTCGAAGAAAACCTAGAAAGGGAAAAGACATGGTCATCGCAACCATAGCCCAGGTTTGGCAGTCGGTTACGCGAGGGGAAGGTATTAGCACCCCCACGCGTCCATCGTACTCGATGGGATCCACGCTTGTTGTCTAATAAAGGGGTGAGTTATCCTAAAGTCTACGGCTAAACGGAAACGGGGGAGGGGAAAACAAAGACGGACTCGCAAGGATTATCGCAATCCAATGCCTATGTATCTTCGTCGACGAACGAAGAATCAGAGTCAATGTAGTTTGACGGACTACGCAGTAAAGAGGGAGGTTGCTCGTCGAGATATCGCATCTCGTGCCTACGTATCCTCAATCGGACGAGAGAGAGGAATCAAAGCAAACGTAGTTCGACGTACGAGTCGAAAAGAGGGAAGGGTGCTCGCCAAGATATCGCATCTTGTGCCTACGTATCCTCAATCAGACGAGAGAGAGGAATCAGAGCAAACGTAGTTCGACCGACGAGTCAAAAAGAGGGAAGTGTGCTCGCCGAGATATCGCATCTCGTGCCTATGTATCCTCAATCGGACGAGAAAGAGGAATAAGAGAAAACGTAGTTCGACGGACGGGTCTTTAAGTGTTTTTTACGTGAGCGACGAGCTCTTTTCTGAAAACGATTTGGAACCCAACAATCCCGAAGGATGAAAAATACTTGAATTTGTTTTGTGTTTTTTAGACAGAAGTGAGTTGAGTTAGTTCGTAACCTACATTGCACCAAAGTCTATGGTACGGGAACGAATGCGTCGCATGGTCGCTCCCAATGGGAAGTATGCTCAACACTCTAGAAGAATGAAGGGAGACCCCTCATTCATCATTTCCTATGCTTAAGGCTCGTGTGCAATGCAAGTTATCCTTATTAAGTGTCTTAGAGTTGTTAAGAGATGAGAAGAGAAGACTCAAAGGAAAAGAAAACACTAATGGGAATTTGAAAATCCTAATGTTATCATACAAAGGATTGAAAGCCTAATGTATCTCCTACTCCCAACTTAAACAGAAATTAAGGAGGATGAGGAATCCTAAGGGATCATGCGAACAAGCACAAGTAAACATTAACCAATTCAATCACAAATAAAAACAAAATCAAGACTTAAACAAGTCTTAAGAAAAGAAAAAAAGTTCAAAGATGTACAAGTGTTCAATCATCAACATGTTGACACAACAAAGATACAAAGAATTTAAGTACTAAACATAATGCGCAAACAGAGCCTACTTCGAGGTAGGGCTTCAGATGTACTCAATATGCTTCTAACATGGATACAATCCTAGAATGAGGCATGAAAAATAAAATTGATATTCTAGGGGTACCTAACGGAGAAGGTTCGTTGCCTCTTCAAAGCGCACAACAAGCTCAAGCCTCTAAGCTATTAGGCACTTCCATCAAATAAGCAAGTCCAGTAGTCAAGCATAAAAAACAGCAGCAACAACAAGGCTTCAGCACAGCACAGCAGTGTATTCCAGCAATCATCAAGAACAACATTTAACAGCTCCTATTTCCAGAACAGAACAGGTGTAATATCTAGCAGGACAGAATAGCAGCATTTAACAGCACGCATGTATAGAACAACAGTGTATACATCAGCATCATTTCCTACATTCAATCAACTTATGCACAAGGAGAGTTTAGCAACCAATGAGAATTCATATGCAATTTCAAGCATCAACAAGATCAAGCAAGCACAAATATCTCAAGTGTCAAAGCACAAATCTCCTCCAAGATCAACTGAGCCAAAATAAAAAAGGCTAACAAGAGAAACCAAAAGTTAGCAAGTACTTAATAAAAGAAAGTCAATTAAAATTCTAATCAAAATCCACTAAGAATCAATTAACAAATTAACAATCTAAACAAATTCAAGAAGAGATTTTTATAAAAATAAACAAGATCATTAACTAAAATCAGTAATTAAAATTAAAATCAAGAAACTCCCCTAAAACTCCAACAAGAAACTTATCCAAGAAACTCCATTAACATAAATGATAATCAACTTAAAAAAACTATTTAATAAAAGATTCAATAAAAATTAATTGGAAACAACAAGAATCCAAAACCCTCATAAACAGAAAATTCATAAAAAATAGAAGAATTAATAAAAGATAAAGGATCCAAACAGGGGACAACAAGCTAAAATCACGGTGGGCTCTTCAGCATGGTTTGTGAAACAAAGCCCATAGATCCCATTTTTAAACCCTGAAAATAAATCACATAAAGGAGAAACTAGCCTCTCTTGGTCACACATAATCCCAACGTGGCATCCCCAATTCTCACAGGATCTACCAATGCTTATCCACTTTCTTAAACAAAAACAGTGAAATATCGCCATCATAACCATGGTTTGCCTTTTCCTTTTAAAAAAAAAACTGAAACAACTATGTCAAATAGCAAGGTTCAAGTACAGTTGCGTCAAAACAAATTAAAGAAAACAAAGAGAGGCCACGATGGACTTAGAATGGAAGAACGATGAGTACGGCTGCGCTCGAATTCAACATCATCATTATCGCATAATACGAATAGATCCGAAAAGAAACAACTCATTCCCAACCTGCTCTTTTGAATCGCGAACTCTGTCTCGTCTCTTTCTCGTTCCGGCTTCAAATTCCGCCTCAATCTGCGTCTGCTTCAACGGTTCACTCAGGTTTAGTATTTCTTTTGGTGCTTTGATTCCAATCTCTCCCAGTTCGTTCATCATCTCCTCTCATCTTCTTCTAATTCTGTTTTCTGGATTTGTATGGGTTTTGAGTTGAGTTGTTGATGGGTTAGAGAGGGATGAAAAGGTTTTGTGATTTGTCGGGAAAGGTTGTACGAAAGGGTATTGAGGAGGAGGATTCAGTGGTTGTTTTAAGGAAGTTTGGAGAGGATTTTGCAGAAAATGAAGAGGATACGGTTTGAGTGAGGAAATTGAGATCATGGGGTGTTTTTTCCGCAGAAAACAAAATGAGGTGGGTTTATTGTTGAGTTGAAGAATGAAGGAGGATTGTGGGTTTCTTTGCGTGACGGTTTCTGCTGAAGAAAATTGGTTTTTGTACGATTTGGGGTGTGCGTGACAATTGTTGTGCGAAAACGGTTTTTACGTGCTGTTGGAGCAAGGTTGTGCGAGCTGTGAGGTTGTTGTGGTGGGTGCCTCGTTGTGTACGGTTTGATAAGGTTGTGTGGGGTCGCTTTGTTACGTTTGTTTTGGAAGAAATTGGTGTGTGGGGTCAGGATTTCATTTCCTTTTGGAGCTACAGGTTGTGAAAGTTTGTTGTGCAGCTTGGTGAAGTCGTGGGGTGATAATTTTGTGGCTGCGACCTTGCCGTTTTGCAGAATTTTATTGTGATGGTTTTAGCAGATGTGGGGTCCATTGTGATGGCTTATTCCTATGAACTTGGCGTGAGAGTTTGGATTGTGACATGGAGGATGGCAGCTGGTCGTATCATGATCATATGGCAAAGGTTGGGATACGGTTCGGTGTGAAAGGTTTTCTTGTAGGTGCATTTGTAATTGCCCCAGTTACTTCTACAGTGAGTATTCCACGGCTTGATTATTCTTGGAAGTAGTATGAGTATGAATTCCACGGTCTGTTGTGGATGCTGCCAAAAAGGTAATGGCTGGGAGTTTATGAAGGCGTGTTTTTGTGAACTGTGTTGGTGGGTCATGGCAACTTGTTTCATTATTTTACTTTTGTTCATTTTTTAATTTTGGTGTAATGTAAATAACAATGAGCTTTGGACTTTGTTGAATTCTTCTTTGAGAATACATACACCTTGTTTTTTTGTAATGAACTTAGGGAAATAGCTTCTCATGGGCTTATTTAGTGATTTTACTTCTTGCACCCTCCTATTTATTTTAAAAACAACTTTGTAAAAGGACTCATAACATTCTTGAATTCATCTTGCAATTGACTCGAATTCTTCGATTAAAAACAATGATGACTAGGACTTCGAGATTCCATTAGAACCAAATTCCAAAATTCTTGACTTGGAATAAATGCAACTTAAATTAACTTTTGAGAAATAGAACCGACCATGAATCCACCTCTGAATCAATCCTGTGAATTTTGCCACTTGCATCACCATGAATCAAATGCGTATTCAGCGATTAATGACTTGTCGCATGAATCTCAATAAATTGCACAAAATCTTGATTTCAAATAAACCAGTCATTGATGAAGCATTTGTCCTATCACAACCAGATAATCTGATCCATATACAGATGATTTGAAATAGCACAAAATCTCTGACTTGACATTTCAGACACATACCACATAAACAGCCTTCCCTGACCTTGACCATGAAACCAAACTTACCTGACCAAGATTAGGTCACAACCAGATGAACTGAAACCTCACTGCACACACCATTGACCTGACATTCTCAAGTAAATTTGAATTGAACGACACATGCTCATCTTGAACACCAGGAGTAAGAAACTCTAAACTCCATCCTTTGGGTGCATACTGATGAAGAAAACAACCTGAGATGTTGAAACATCAAACCATAGCTCAATTGCACCTTCAATTGAATCAACGAAGAAACCCTGAGCCTCTGATGCTCTCTCTGAATAATAATATGTTCATGACAACATGAATAAACCCTTGCTTCAACTTGACTGAATTAGGAGCCAACTGAATCACCTCTTAATAAGACAAACACTGATAACAAGAAAAAACCTTCGATCCCATGTCTTAGAAAACCAATGCAAATGAATGATTATGGACTGATGATCTAATGGGATGCAAATGAAAAAGAAACATAAGCCATTTAGAGGTTAGAAAAAGAGAGGGTAAATTTTGAGGTGTTACAGCTGCCCCTATTCAAACTTCTTGGATCCGAGGGTATGGAAGCAAAGGCTTCCAGACGGTCGAGATACACGGAGATTGAATACCAAAATAACTGCATAAATTTGCATCCTGCAAAAGGAGAGACGACTCCGCTGGGGAACAAGTAATGAAAAATGTCAAATCATAACAGGAATGAGTGTCGGAGATCAATACAGACGAAGTATTGAAATAGATTGAAACAAACACGGACGAGTGTTGACTACGCTGGGGGTAAACACGGACGAGTGTACAAAAAGGTTCACGCATGGACGGGTGCTGAAAGAACACGGACGAGTGTCAAAAGTCAATACGGACGGGTATTGGCTAAAAAGTTCAAACACGGACGGGTACTGAAAGAACACGGACGGGTGTCAAAGGTCAATACAGACGGGTATTGGCTTTAAAGTTCAAACACGGGCGGGTGCTGAAAGAACACGGACGGGTGCTGAAAGAACACAGACGGGTGTCTAAAAGGCTCAAACACAAACGGGTACTGAAAGAACACGGACGGGTGTCAAAAGTCAATACGGACGGGTATTGAAATAAAGGTTCAAACACGGACGGGTGCTGAAAGGACATGGACGGGTCTCAAAGGTCAATACGGACGGGTATTGAAATAAAGGTTCAAACACAGACGGGTGCTGAAAGGACACGGACGGGTGTCAAAGGTCAATACGAACGGGTATTGGCTAAAAAGTTCAAATACGGATGGGTGCTGAAAGAACACGGACGGGTTTCAAAGGTCAATACGGACGGGTATTAAAATAAAGGTTCAAACATGGACGGATGCTGAAAGGACACGGACGGGTGTCAAAGGTTAATACGGGCGGGTATTGAAATAAAGGTTCAAACACGGACGGGTGCTGAAAGGACACGGACGGGTGTCAAAGGTCAATACGGACGGGTATAAAGGTTCAAACATGGACGGGTGCTAAAAGGACACGGATGGGTGTCAAAGGTCAATACGGACGAGTATTGGCTAAAAAGTTCAAACACGAACGGGTGCTGAAAGAACACGGACGGGTGTCAAAGGTCAATACGGACGGGTATTAAAATAAAGGTTTAAACACGGACGCATGTTGAAAGGACACGGACGGGTGTCAAAGGTCAATACGGACGGGTATTGAAATAAAGGTTCAAACACGGACGAGTGCTGAAAGGACACGGACGGGTGTCAAAAGTCAATACGAACGAGTGCTGAAAGGACACGGACGGGTGTCAAAGGTCAATACGGACGGGTATTGAAATAATGGTTTAAACACGGACGGGTGCTGAAAGAACACGGATGGGTGTCAAAGGTCAATACGGACGGGTATTGAAATAAAGGTTCAAACACGGACGAGTGCTGAAAGGACATGGACAAGTGTTAAAGGTCAATACGGACGAGTATTGGCTAAAAAGTTAAAACACGGACGGATGCTGAAAGAACACGGATGGGTGTCTAATAGGTTCAAACACGGACGGGTGCTGAAAGAACACGGACGGGTGTCAAAAGTCAATACGGACGGGTATTGAAATAAAGGTTCAAACACGGACGGATGCTGAAAGGACACGGACGGGTGTCAAAGGTCAATACGGACAGGTATTGAAATAAAGGTTCAAACACGCACGGGTACTGAAAGGACACGGACAGGTGTCAAAGGTCAATGCGGACGGGTATTGGCCAAAAAGTTCAAACACGGACGGGTACTTAAAGAACACGGACGGGTGTCAAAGGTCAATACGGACGGGTATTGAAATAAAGGTTCAAACCCGGACGGGTGCTGAAAGGACATGGACGGGTGTCAAAGGTCAATACGGACGTGTATTGGCTTAAAAGTTCAAACACGGACAGGTGCTGAAAGAACACGGACGGGTGTCAAAGGTCAATACAGACGGGTATTGAAATAAAGGTTCAAACACGGACGGGTGCTGAAAGGACACAGACGGGTGTCAAAGGTCAATACGGAAGGGTATTGAAATAAAGGTTCAAACACGGACGGGTGCTGAAAGGACACTGACGGGTGTCAAAGGTCAATACGGACGGGTATTGAAATAACGGTTCAAACACGGACGGGTGCTGAAAGGCAAATTGCAACTTTACTGGGGATTGAAATGCTAAACCGAACACGAACGGGTGCCGAGAGAACACAAACGAGTGTTTAAAATCAATACGGACGAAGTATTCAGGAAATGAAAAAGAACACGGATGAGTGTCAAAAGAACACGGACGAGTGTTTAAAATCAATACGGACGAGGTATTTAAGCAATGGAAAAGAACACGGATGAGTGTTGAAAGAATATGGAAATCAAAACACGGACGGGTGTTGAAGGAACACGGACGGGTGTTTAAAGCTAACAACTCTGAGGGGACAAACCAAAAGACCACCTGGACGGAGGGGTGAAAAGAAACCACGGACTGATGATCCTGACAAACATATCTGCAGGGGTATACCAAACAGTCTCTCCAAATGACCAAGTCCACCGCTTGGGGAATAAAGTTGGACAGTATCTCCTGAGTTACTGTTCTTCCTGCCGGGGAAACACCTGGAAAACGAGAACTCAAACTTGGCTTATGCTTCGAATGCATATGTTTGAATTTTTCTATGGCGTAATACTCCATACGAAATGGAAATCCTACGCGTTTGGGAGGATGCCATGCAAAATGCTCATGCAATGTAAAGGATCGCTCCAGCAAAATAAATGCTGAAGACAAAAGCAACTTCACCGGGGATGACAAACAAAGTTGTCCTTGAGAGTAAAACCTTGCTGAGGAAAAACACACTGAATAACTTTCCTAATCAACAACTCTGCTGAAAGATGAAACCCAAAGAGAACTTCCCCTCTGTTGGGGATTGAGAATAAAAACTACTGAGGATGGAACCCAAATATCTACTACGGAACACGGTGCCAATAACCATTAGGCTTAAAAACCTGCTGAGGATGTCAACCAAATGTTGATCAACCTGTTGCAGAGATTACCACTAACTCTTCTTGGGGAGACAAGTCAATAATACTGGACCTACTTGGGGATATCACTTTACTTAACCTGCCGCTGGGGGAAATGTCTTTACCCTCACCCTGCTGGGGATTAGATTAAACTATTGTCGACGAGACTATACTTCCTGACTGACTGAGGAAAGTAGACACCAAGACTCTGTGGGGAAGATAACATCTTTGTCCAGGGAAGACATTCCACAAGTCTCCCGCTAGGGATACAACAACATCAACTTCTGAATGCTTGCTGGGGAGTAATAATCAAAACACAACTCCGGCTGGAGAAATAATCATCTGTACTCTGGCTGGGGAATAATGAACCAACCATGACTCTGGCTGGGGAAACAATCCCCTACACTTCTGCTGGGGAAATAATCCTTTGCACTCTTGCTGGGGATAATATGCTCTGCTGAGGCTGATGAACTTTCAGTGCTGGGGAGAGAAACTCTACTGGGGAGAAACGATCTTGCCACCCTGCAAACACATGGTAAACTGAACCGTTTCTATGTTTATAGACTCTGCTCAAGAATTCAACCAAAACCTCCGCTCTGTAATAAACATTTGTTGAAAATGCCCCAGGGCTCTGCTGAAAAGAAGTACCAATGGCAATTGGCCCCTGACCTGTTGAGGAAGGGAAATTCCATACGAGGAACTACTCTGGCTATTCATACTTCTGTTAATCGACTGCATACTGATTCTCACACGTGACCCACGACCCTTTGATCTCTATTTTCCCCAGACTACAGGGTCTAACAGAAGAAATCGTCTCAAGAGGATTTTATAGAAGACCTGGCTTTCAACATGCCCCGGGTCTTCAAACTCTTAGAGATTTATCAGATCTCGACATAACTGCCCCAGACTGCATAATCTATGAAGTAATTTGCCTCGAGAGGAGTCGTAATGACCTGAAATACTCTGCCCCAGTATTCGGAACCTTGAATAGGTGCTTTCAGTTAACCATCTTCAAGAGTGTATAACTTCTCGTGCTCTTGAGGTGGCCTGCCCAAGTATGAGCCTTGAAGTGAATTTGCCTCTGACCGACTGGTCTTCGAGAGATTTTCCGAATCTCGACGTGATTGCCCCCTTTTGGCTGCTTCAGGGAGATTTTTCAATGTGACTGCTTCAGATTGGCTACATCTTATCACCACTCATCAGGAATCCCCAGGCTACGCACAGTCTCCTGGCCACATGTCCCCTGACATGACTGTCCTTCAGAGTTTTCACCTTCTCAACTTGGCAGGACCGAGCTTCTCGACTGACGTTCACTATGTAAGCTTCCCTGACGCTTAAGCACATGCAAGCAGAAAATGTTTATTATGAGAATGACAATTCTAATGCAACACACATGTTAACCTGAAGTTTTAATGAAAATGCGTCGCCAAGCCTTGTGAATGAATCACTAGCTGGAATGCAACATTGATTTTTGAATGGAAAATAATACACACATGCAATACCAACAAAAATATTATTGGCATAACTCATAGGAGTCAGAATGCCATCTCACCGAAGTACGCTTTCAGAATAAACCCTGCTTCAATTAGGACTCTTGAGGGTTGTATCGTGGCCTGGTTCACGGTTATTGAAACAAAGAATGAAAGGCTCAAAGTTTGAGTATTACCCACCCCTTTTTCGTGATGATCTACAGTCCTACGTTCAGCTAACTTGGCACAAGCGCTCACCTTTCAAAAGCTTATTGAATGGTAGAGGTGATGGTTAAGGAACCCACACGGTTTTCAGAGTAACAGTCACCCCTTTCGTCTTTGGTGTCTGTAGTCACACGACTTTGTTCTGCTCGAGGATTTTTTTTCTTTCTTTTCTTTTTCGCTTTTTATTCTTTTATTTTCCCTAACTTTTGTCTGGACTGATTTTTTTTTAATTTTGTTTTCGATTTTGAAGTCCAGCGGGATTCCCTAGTTTTTGCCTAAGTCACTTACTTCAAGTTTTTGACTTAGCGGGCTTTCTCTTTTTTCTTTTCTTTTTTTTTTCTTTTGAAACAAGTTGTGTGACACTGGTTGTCTTGATTTCTCTAAAAAGGGCTGTGACTGCCTTATTCCTTGTGGTGAGGGATAACCATTGTGGGTGGTGACGTATAACCTCTTGAGAGGGACATAATGTGATTGGTCCTCGAATGGGGACTCTCCTCTTGAAATTTGAATGCTTGGTCAAATTAACTGACAACTACCCGGCCCATAAGTTAAATGTAAGGGTTTTTCGTACGAAAGAAAATCCTACTTCAAGGCTCAAAAGGGGTTGACGAGGGTCTATCTCCCTTATATCTTCAGTGTTTAGGGATTTGAAACAATGCTTGTACATCCTCAACAGGGTTCTATCCAAAAACATACAACCAGTGATTTTTGCGTTTTCACCTCATCATCCTCCCTCGAGAGTTTAAGGCAAGAAAGTTGGTGTTGCAGTGCATACAAACATTTAAATGAATGAACACGAATATAACACTTCAAGAAAAACATATTCATTGCATTAAAATCATCATTCAAAACACAAATAAGTTTTAACATGCAAACATTGTACTAACGAATAATGAAAAATTACACATGAAAATGCAGTCAAGCCGATGATTGTTCTTGTTGAGGAGGCTTGACTCCGTCTGGACTTATTGCTTCTGATGACACTCTTGCGATCTGGTGCTTACTCTAACAAAGAAGCTTCAACTCATGGGGGTACCATCTGGGGTGATGCCCTTTTAGTCGATCAAGTCTTGCATCTTGTGTTGGAACGCGTTATAGTTATCAATTGTATGCCCAAACGTTCCCGAGTGGAACTCGCACCTAGCATTCATGTCATAGTCCAGAGGAATAGGGTATGGCACTGGTGTGGCATTCCTCAGCTGAATCAGAGAGCTTTTGAGAAAGTGAGTAAACAACTGACTATAGGGTCAAATATCCTCTTGGACCTTCTTGGTCTGAGTTGCCCCTGCTGCTGATAGTTCTGCTGCCGATGTTGATTTGGGCGCCCAATCCGCCCCTGTACTTTCCTTTCCACATTAGGCTGAGGCACAATCAAGGGTTGCTGACGTAGAGCTTCTGAAGCATAAGGTTGTGGAAGAGATCCATGGAGTGAGGTGGATCCTACGGAAAAGGGAGGAGTCTCCACTTCCTTTGCAATAAATGGAGCAAAATCTCCTTGTTTACCAGTGCTGACTGACGTGAACTTGATTGCCCCTGAATCAATGAGCTCTTGGACCTTATACTTGAACCTTGTACAATTTTTAACATTGTGACCAGGTGCACCAGAGTGGAAATCACACCTAGCATTGATATTGAAGCCCAAAGGAAACTTTGTTGGAGCTGGTCCTAAAGTGACAAGCTCGACTAGTTTGAGCTTGAGCAAATAAGGAAGCAGTTGCCCATTCGACATTGGAAGAGGATCAAATTTCTTCTTAGGCCTCTCTGGCCTAGGATCCTCTTGGGGAGCAGGAAGTGATTACTAATGAGAAAGCTCTGAAACTTCAGATTGTGGAGGGGATTCACGAGGCAATCCATGATCTAGAGAAGACCCCAAAGAGATGGGAGGATTAAGGACTTCAGTTGCAGAAGCGAGCACATGATCATTTTCTTTCTTTAACACCGTATTCAAAATTTCCATAACCAGGATCATTTGAGTCTTCATCTGGTTGACTTCCTCTCTCAGCACTTTCTGACCTTGAATCAAAACTTGCATGTCTCCCATAAACTGCCCCATCTGAATCCTCATTTCAGTCACTTCTGCACTGAGCTGTTCCATGGCTATACTCTAATTATCACAGGTTGAGCAGTGGTGGCAGGTCAAGCTGGCAATTTTGAAGATAATACCAAGTCAAAATGAGAAATCCGCTCTGGAGCACCTGTTATGCATATGAGTATGCGAATGCAAATGTCATGTTCGAATATTTCCAAGGAATCATTCTGCTTTGATTCAAGTTTTTTTTTTAAATTTTACAGAAGAACCATAAGAAATGGGTGGAATGCTCAACAACGAGTCTCAAAGTTAAGATCTTTGGAAATATAAGATCATGTATGTCAAAATGCAAAAGGATGATGCAGATGCACACATGGGATCAAGGTATCCACAATGCTCTAAACCATTGTTGTTCCACTTAGTGAATAAGACCCAGAATACCAGAAACCCAGAAATCCAAAATGACAGGCCATTCAAAATACTAGAATACCGGGATGTTAACTTCACACTGATAAGAAATCCAGAATACCAGGTATGTTGAAGGTCAAGGTTACCTGTAAACCTGCAAACACCCATCCCCTCTCACATGTGGGTTCTAGAAAACTGAGGATCCTCAGCGTCAGATTCCTATGAGAAATGATGATACGGTCACCATTTCTGGTTTGGCATCATCATCAATCGAGGAGGCCTTAACTGATTCCCCTAAAAAAGGTCATCCTATATGAGTTCCCAACTTTGGGTCCTCGGATCAAGAAGTATAATGGGTTTTCCATTTCTGGTCTACCATTACTACCTCTTGGGAGGAGTGCCTCAACTGAGTCCTCGGGGAACGGTCGCCAGAGTCGACAGTTTTCTAAGTTACATTCCATCATCTGCACCAATGTGCAGGACAGAACATTACCAGAGAAAACCTAGTCCGGATGTGGAGTTTTCATGTATACTACGTCTGGCCAAATGCCACACAAGTCACACTACTTTCCACGCTAATCCTAGGTGTATGCTCAAGCCTGGGTATTGGGCTTATCTCTCATGAATCCAACCCACCCAACAGAACAACAGCAGCAGAATAGCATAATAACAATAATCACAAATGCAATAAAATGCAGTAAAATACAGTAATACAGTAACATACAACAAAATAAAGCACAACAGTAAACACCCAATGAAAATAAACAGACAAGCGCTAGGATTGACTCGCATAGGGAACCAAAATCCTCAGCAGAGTCGCCAGCTGTCGCAACTGTGAAAAAACAACCGGCGAGAAATAATAACAGAAGAGTCGCCACCGAACGTTATTTATCCCAATGCAGGGAAAGGAAACGATCGAAGAAAACCTAGAAAGGGAGAAGACATGGTCATCGCAACCATAGTCCAGGTTCGGGAGTAGGTTACGTACTCGATGGGATCCACGCTTGTTATCTAATCAAGGGGTGAGTTATCATAAAAAGTCTATGGCTAAACAGAAACGGGGGAGGGGAAAACAAAGACGGACTCACAAGGATTATCGCAATCCAATGCCTACGTATCTTCGTGGACGAACGAAGAATCAGAGTCAACGTAGTTCGACGGACTACGCACTAAAGGGGGAGGTTGCTTGTCGAGATATCGCATCTCGTGCCTACGTATCCTCAATCGGACGAGAGAGAGGAATCAAAGCAAACATAGTTCAACGTACGAGTCGAAAAGAGGGAAGGGTGCTAGCCAAGATATCGCATCTTGTGCCTACGTATCCTTAATCAGACGAGAGAGAGGACTCAGAGCAAACGTAGTTCAACCGACGAGTCGAAAAGAGGGAAGTGTGCTCGCCGAGATATCGCATCTCGTGCCTACGTATCCTCAATCAGACGGGAAAGAGGAATAAGAGAAAACGTAGTTCGACGGACAGGTCTTTAAGTGTTTTTTACGTGAGCGACGAGCTCTTTTCTGAAAATGATTTGGAACCCACCAATCCCGAAGGATGAAAAAGACTTGAATTTGTTTTGTGTTTTTTAGACAGAAGTGAGTTGAGTTAGTTCGTAACCTACATTGCACCAAAGTCTATAGCACGGGAACGAATGCGTCGAATGGTCGCCCCCAATGAGACGTATGCTCAACACCCTAGAAGAATGAAGGGAGACCCCTCATTCTTCATTTCCTATGCTTAAGGCTCGTGTGCAATGCAAGTTATCCTTATTAAGTGTCTTAGAGTTGTTAAGAGATGAGAAGAGAAGACTCAAAGGAAAAGAAAACACTAATGGGAATCTGAAAATCCTAATGTTATCATACAAAGGATTGAAAGCCTAATGTCTCTCCTACTCCCAACTTAATCAGAAATTAAGGGGGACGAGGAATCCTAAGGGATCATGCGAACAAGCACAAGTAAACATTAACCAATTCAATCACAAATAGAAACAAAATCAGGACTTAAACAAGTCTTAAGAAAAGAAAGAAAGTTCATAGATGTACAAGTGTTCAATCATCAACATGTTGACACAACAAAGATACAAAGCATTTAAGTACTAAACATAATGCGCAAACAGAGCCTACTTCGAGGTAGGGCTTCAGATATACTCAATATGCTTCTAACATGGATAAAATCCTAGAATGAGGCACGAAAAATAAAATTGAGATTCTAGGGGTACCTAACGGAGAAGGTCCGTTGCCTCTTCAAAGCGCACAACAAGCTCAAGCCTCTAAGCTATTAGGCACTTCCATCAAATAAGCAAGTCCAGTAGTCAAGCATAAAAAACAACAGCAACAACAACGCTTCAGCACAGCACAACAGTGTATTCCAGCAATCATCAAGAACAACATTTAACAGCTCCTATTTCTAGAACAGAACAGGTGTAATATCCAGTAGGACAGAATAACAGCATTTAACAGCACGCATGTATAGAACAACAGTGTATACATCAACATCATTTCCTACATTCAATCAACTTATGAACAAGGAGAGTTTAGCAACCAATGAGAATTCATATGCAATTTCAAGCATCAACAAGATCAAGCAAGCACAAATATCTCAAGTGTCAAAGCACAAATCTCCTCCAAGATCAACTGAGCCAAAATAAAAAGGCTAACAAGAGAAACCAAAAGTTAGCAAGTACTTAATAAAAGAAAGTCAATTAAAATTCTAATCAAAATCCACTAAGAATCAATTAACAAATTAACAATCTAAACAAATTCAAGAAGAGATTTTAATAAAAATAAACAAGATCATTAACCAAAATCAATAATTAAAATTAAAATCAAGAAACTCCCCTAAAACTCCAACAAGAAACTTATCCAAGAAACTCCATTAACATCAATGATAATCAACTTAAAAAAACTATTTAATAAAAGATTCAATAAAAATTAATTGGAAACAACAAGAATCCAAAACCCTCCTAAACAGAAAATTTATCAAAAATAGAAGAATTAATAAAAGATAAAGGATCCAAACAGGGGACAACAAGCTAAAATCACAGTGGGCTCTTGAGCATGGTTTGTGAAACAAAGCCCATAAATCCCATTTTAAACCCTGAAAATAAATCACATAAAGGAGAAACTAGCCTCTCTTGGTCACACACAATCCCAACGTGGCATCCTCAATTCTCACAGGATCTACCAATGCTTATCCACTTTCTTAGACAAAAACAGTGAAATATCGCCATCATAACCATGGTTTGCCATTTCCTTTTAAAAAAATGAAACAAACTATGTCAAATAGCAAGGTTCAAGTACTGATGCATCAGAACAAATTAAAGAAAACAAAGAGAGGACACGATGGACTTAGAATGGAAGAACGATGAGTATGGCTGTGCTTGAATTCAACATCATCATTATCGCGTAATACGAACAGATCCGGAAAGAAACAACTCATTCCCCACCTTCTCCTTTGAATCGCGAACTCCGTCTCGTCTCTTTCTCATTCCGACTTCAAATTCCGCCTCAATCTGCGTCTGCTTCAACGGTTCACTCAGGTTTGGTATTTCTTTTGGTGCTTTGATTCCAATCTCTCCCAGTTCGTTCAGCATCTCCTCTCATCTTCTTTTGATTCTGTTTTCTGGATTTGTATGGGTTTTGAGTTGAGTTGTTGATGGGTTAGAGAGGGATGAAAATGTTTTGTGATTTGTCGGTGAAAGGTTGTACGAAAGGGTATTGAGGAGGAGGATTCGGTGGTTGTTTTAAGGAAGTTTGGAGAGGATTTTGCAGAAAATGAAGAGGATACGGTTTGAGTGAGGAAATTGAGATTATGGAGTGTTTTTTCTGCGGAAAACAAAATGAGGTGGATTTATTGTTGAGTTGAAGAATGAAGGAGAATTGTGGGTTTCTTTGCGTGATGGTTTCTGCTGAAAAAAATTGGTTTTTGTACGATTTGGGGTGTGTGTGACAATTGTTGTGTGAAAATGGTTTTTACGTGCTATCGGAGCAAGGTTGTGAGAGCTGTGAGGTTTTTGTGGTGTGTGCCTCGTTGTGTACGGTTTGATAAGGTTGTGTGGGGTCGATTTGTTACGTTTGTTTTGGAAGAAATTGGTGTGTGGGGTCAGGATTTCATTTCATTTTGGAGCTACAGGTTGTGAAAGTTTGTTGTGCAGCTTGGTGAAGTCGTGGGGTGATAATTTTGTGGCTGCAACCTTTCCGTTTTGCAAAATTTTATTGTGATGGTTTTGGATGATGTGGGGTCCATTGTGATGGCTTATTCCTATGAACTTGGCGTGAGAGTTTGGATTGTGACATGGAGGATGGTAGCTGGTCGTATCATGAGCATATGGCAAAGGTTGGGATACGGTTCGGTGTGAAAGGTTTTCTTGTAGGTGCATTTGTAATTGCACCAGTTACTTCTACAGTGAGTATTCCACGGCTTGATTATTCTTGGAAGTAGTATGAGCATGAATTCCACGGTCTGTTGTGGATGCTGCCAAAAAGGTGATGGTTGGGAGTTTATGAAGGCGTGTTTTTGTGAACTGTGTTGGTGGGTCATGGCAACTTGTTTCATTACTTTACATTTTTTCATTTTTTCATTTTGGTGTAATGTAAATAACAATGAGCTTTGGACTTTGTTGAATTCTTCTTTGAGAATACATACACCTTGTTTTTTTGTAATGAACTTAGGGAAATAGCTTCTCATGGGCTTATTTAGTGATTTTACTTCTTGCACCCTCCTATTTATTTTTCAAACAACTTTGTAAAAGGACTCATAACATTCTTGAATTTAACTTGCAATTGACTCAAATTCTTCGATTAAAAACAATGATGACTAGGACTTCGAGTTTCCATTAGAACCAAATTCCAAAATTCTTGACTTGGAATAAATGCAACTTGAATTAACTTTTGAGAAATAGAACCGACCATGAATCCACCTTTGAATCAATCCTGTGAATTTTCCCACTTGCATCACCATGAATCAAATGCTTAGTCAGCGATTAATAACTTGTTGCATGGATCTCAATACATTGCACAAAATCTTGATTTCAAATAAACCAGTCATTGATGAAGCATTTGTCCTATCACAACCTGATAATCTGATCCATATACAGATGATTTGAAATAGCACAAAATCTCTGACTTGGCATTTCAGACACATACCACATAAGCAACCTTCCCTGACCTTTACCATGAAACCAAACTTGCCTGACCAAGATTAGGTCACAACCAGATGAACTGAAACCTCACTGCACACACCATTGATTGACAATCTCAGGTAAATTTGAATTGAACGACACATGCTCATCTTGAACACTAGGAGTAAGAAACTCTAAACTCCATGCTTCGGGTGCATACTGATGAAGAAAACAACCTGAGATGTTGAAACATCAAACCCTAGCTCAATAGCACCTTCAATTGAATCAACAAAGAAACCCTGAGCCTCTGATGCTCTCTCTGAATAAGAATATGTTCATGACAACATGAATTCAAACCTTGTTTCAACTTGACTGAATTAGTAGCCAACTGAATCACCTCTGAATAAGACAAACACTAATAACAAGAAAAAACCTTCGATGAGTAATGGGATGCAAATGAAAAAGAAACATAAGCCAGTTAGAGGCTAGAAAAAGAAAGGGCAAATTTTGAGGTGTTACAGAAGGGAAAAGAACGAATAAACCATGAGTATGCATTGCAATGCAAAGCAAAAGAGAATCTAAGGTTCGAGGTTGGTTATACAAAGGGAAGGTATTAACACCCTAAGTATCAGTAGTACTCTACAGGAACCTCTTGTTTTATTGTGCTATTTGTTGATTGTTATTTGTTTGCTAAGGGTGAGAAGAAAAGGAAGACCTAAGGTGTTATTCCTAGGTATGCTCGCCAAGACATCGTATATCGTGCCTACGTATCCTGACGGGAATGGAATCAGAGCATTCGTAGTTCCCCTTAATAAGGGTAAACAAAGGTAAAAAAGAAAAGGTTGCTCGCCAAGGATCGACCTTGTGCCTATGTATTCTCGAGTGAAAACTTGAGAAATCAGAGCGTCCGTAGTTCGGACTACTACGGGTAAAACTATGTTTGTTGGTTGGTTTCAGGAGAAGAGACAAGTTGTCATCTTAAGGGGAATACTCGACTGAACCACCATAAACAAGCGAAAGATGGATCTTTGCTTCATATTAAGAGAAAGACTCTGACTCTGATATCGGATCGACGAGTATGCCACATACCTCTCTCAAGCGGAAAAGAATTGACATCTTTCTCAGCTATGTCATGGGGTAGGAGATTTACATCTCAACTAGGGATGACTCATGTCTAATCTCTCTCATGGGAGAAAAAGGGAACTAATTGTAAGTTGTCTAAGTTGAAACACCCTAAGGGAAATTATCCTAAGGGAAACTATCCTAAGGGGTATCTGTCTAAAGTCAAGAATCTAAGTATGTACATCCTAGAGGGAATCAACCTAAAGGGGAAACAGGGATCATGCAAAGAGGTAAATATTACAAAATGAGTAAAATACAATGTATGACTCTAAAGTCAACCACAAGTCCTTCCCTTAGACTTAAACAGGTAATCAGAAAGATAGGCATCATGAAGATAATGTACAATGAGCAAATAGAAAAGTTTAGAGTAAGAACAAATAACTGTGTATGTGCACAAGAAGGATCAAAATATGTGATCAAACAAAAGTAATAATCAAAGTGTAGCAAGACCATGACGTTTAGAAAACACATGAAAAAAAAGTGGTCAACAATATTTCAATCTAGAAACCATGTCAAGCAAAAGAATATACAATAAATCATATGATCAAAATGAAAGTAAACACAAATGGAACATTTTTTTAGATTTTTTTTTAAAAGAGATGCAAAATGATAAAAATAAGTAAATATTTTAAAGATGAAATAAAACATTTTTGGTTTTTAAATATGAAAATAAACAATTAAAGTTAATTAAATATATTTATTTTTTAGGTTTTTTTTAATATAAATAATAATCAAAGGAAAATATTTTTGGCATTTTTTGAATAAATAATAATAAGAGAGAAACTATACAAGTTAAAGATGAAATTATTAAAACAACAAAAATTAGTTTAAGTTAAATTGTTTTTTTTTCTTCTTGAAATATTCTAAACATCATAAATTAGAACCAAAATAAAATAAAATAGTCAAAATAATAAAATAAAAATAACATTTACAATGATGAAATATAAAAATGAAATAAGTTTAAGAATCTTAATAATGAATAAATGGGCTTAAGGCCCAGCCTATATAAAAAAAAAGAGATAATATACGAAAAATAAAAAAAGGTCAAAGAAAAATAAACCAAATATGAGGAAACGTTTTCCTTCGCCGCAAAACTGTCAGTTTCATAACCATTCATCCGTTTCTTCAAAATTACAGCGGGAGATCGACATGTGTATCTTAGAATTTAACCGGTTCTGTCGTCGGCCTCCGTCTCGATGAGCTTCAGTGGTTAGTGACTCCGTCGTCGCCGGAGTGTAATGTAATAATTTTCTGGCTGATGACTATCGAGAATCAATGACTCGGTGTCTTGTATGGGAACCAAAAGCTGATGCGATGACATATTGGTCTCCTCTTACAAACCCTTTAGTCCCATCTGCCGGATCCAAAACCCAGTGGCGACCAACGAAACCACCTTCAGATTAACCACTATCAATGGCCTTAAGCACATCATCCGTTGTTAAAGTAGAAAAACTATGTGATCCTTTATTAACAATAGTGTCATTGACAAGATCTGTAATGCGCCTCAGCGTATCCTGGCCACTTTCCTTACGAAAATCCTTTGAATCCTCCTCAGCTACTAGTGAAAATGGTTCAGAAGGAATCTCTCTCTCAAGTGTCAAGCTGACCAAGGCCTGTGAACCATAATCAACAACAATGACGGGACTTTGTGATTTACATGTTGAGAGTAAGTGAAGCTCGAAGACTCTTTTGAAGAAGTGGACCGTTACAGCAGATTAAAGAACTGTAGATCTAAAACTATCATCATGAAACACTACAAACGATGCCACACCAGCAAGAGAAACAGGAGTATACAACTACAACATACTAGTTTTACTCAATAATTTCAAATGCTGCTTTTTACCACCACCGGCATTATCGTTATTATTAGCGTTCCAGAATTTGGAATAGCTCAAGTGCTTTCCTCTAACTTCGTTGAAACCGGTCAATAGCAAGTAAAGCAATGCTTATAATTGACATGGCGGTAACGAGTAGAGAAGGTGGTGACGTCACTGTGTGTGTCAGACAGAGAAAATAAGGTAGCTGTGAGTATTATGGTGGTGAAGCAGGAATGGAGAAGGGTGTGGGAAGATAATGAGATGCGGTTTATGTTGTGTGTAAAACAATGGTATGGTGAATGGCAGTGAATGAAGTGTGTTAAAAAATGCAGCGTTATGGTCTTTTATGAGATTTGTGGATGGTTAGTGTAATGGAGAGAGGAAAATTGTGTGGAGTGTATTGTGAAAGGTGACGTGAAGAAGAAATAGGTAGTATGTATGTGTAGATATCAGCATGGAAGAAGAGAGGAGAGATGTAGTATATGTGGATATGTGATGATGATGCCAGAAACACGGGGCCCACGGATATGTGTGAGTAGGTTAATGTGGTCACGTGAAAATGAAGGGTGGTATGTGGTAGGAACGTTACAAGATGATAATCTTTATTTTTGCTGATACCTTGCCTCCTCATTTCTATGGTATTCTTGTCTTAAATTCAAAATGAGAGAGAGACGTGAGAGAGTAGTAGGGGATAGTACGTGGTTTATCATGAAAATGTGGAAAAAATAAAGACTACTTTTCAAATCTTAATTAACAAGTTTTCCTATAAAAGAATAAAAAACAAAATTAAATATAAAAATAAGAAAATATAATAAATAATTAAAATAAACTAAACTAAAATAAAATAAATAATCTAGAATAAAAAATGATTAAATTAAATAATTGTTAAATAAATAAAAAGGAAATAAAAGCGGTAAAAAACGAATAATTGGACCGGTATCGAAATGCTCAGAAAAATAAAACGAATACGCCAAAATGATCAGCGCAAAATATACTTACTGGAAAAATACAGCATTTGGTCAAATTTGAAATTAATTTTTCCCGCTAAAACAGTTTAAACTGTCTAGAAATGCGACCGAAAAGTGATCGAAAAATTTAAATGAGCACGCTCGATTAAACTACGCGAAACATAGATTAATACCACTGACGTTTGCAGGCTCGATTTTAAAATTCTCCGTCCACTGATTTTTCGCATAGTTGACTTTTAATTTGACCGATTCGGCTGTAAATTCAACAAGTTTATTTCAGCTAATAAATTGGATATTATGCGAGATGAAATGCGTGACATGCTATGCAAACGATGCAAAACGAAAAATGCAGAATCTTAGGGTCAAAAATTAGGGTATGACATATGCCCATATTTAAGTTTCTTCTATCCGGAGATGTGGAGATTGAAATCTTCGTCTCGACGAGATAGGAGAGACTTAAATACAAACATGCATAATTTTTGGCCCTAATATGCCACAAGATGCACATGATATGGTATGAAATGATATGAATGCAAGACAGAGATCCTGTGGAGAATGGATGCCATAGGGGATAACTGTGTGGAAAACACTGAAGTATAGCTAAAGAATGAAAGGCTCGATAAGGACGACTTAGGAAAGCAAGACTCCACGGGGAAAAGATCCAACTCCACTAGGGATGAGACTCAACTCCACTGGGGAAGAGACCACCAACTGAAAATCAAAGAATAGTTTAAATACAGGTGATAAGCTTGTGATGAAACCTTGTAACAAATTCCACTTGGAGAACCTACTGTCGAGGCTAACTATGGTGGTTTCAAGAGATATCCACTGGAGGAGTTTACTGCCGAGACTTATACCTCATTTGGGGATACCCTCTGCCATGGTTTTATTGAAAAGTGATGTCAACTATTAAAATCACTGGGGAATCTGTTGTCGAGATTAACCAGGGGATCTGAAAAGAAGACAATTATCTGTTGAAGTTTAAAGATGCATCAAAGTTAACCAGAGAGTCTACTGCCGAGATCCTGGAAAGAAAGAAACATCTTCTGTTGAAGTCTACTGGAGATCTACTGCCGAGAATAACTAGAGAATTTATAAATGAAACACCTTCTGCCGAGGTTAATTGGAAATCTTCTGCCGAGACTTGCCAGGAAATAAAAGAAAATACCTATTGTCGAGGTCTACTGGAAATCTTCTGTCGAGACTTGCCAGGAAATAAAAAGAAAAAACCTACTGCCGAGGTCTTGATGAAAGTTCTATATTAAACTTGTCGGAGAATCTACTGCCAAGATTAACCAAAGAATCTGAAATAGATCCAACTTTAAATAATCAAATGATTTGTTTAAAAAAAGATGATAAGCCTTCCTTCGCCTCGTGTCGCAAGCCACAGACTGGTCTCATCTTCTTCTTCAATCAAGGTTTTCCTTGAGAAGGTAAACAAACCTCCCCTCGTACCGGGTCTTGGACCGCAGACTGGTCTCAGTTTCTTCTTTGATCAAGCTCCATTAGCTTGAAAAGGGTAAATAAACTTCCCCTCGTATCGGGTCTTGGACCGCAGACTGGTCTCAGCTTCTTCTTCAATCAAGGTTTTCCTTGAGAAGGGTAAACAAACCTCCCCTCGTACCGGGTCTTGGACCGCAGACTGGTCTCAGTTTCTTCTTTGATCAAGCTCCATTAGCTTGAAAAGGGTAAACAAACCTCCCCTCGTACTGGGTCTTGGACCGCAGACTGGTCTCAGTTTCTTCTTTGATCAAGCTCCATTAGCTTGAAAAGGGTAAACAAACCTCCCCTAGTACCAGGTCTTGGACCGTGGACTAGTCTCAGCTTCTTCTTTGATCAAGCTCCATTAGCTTGAAAAGGGTAAACAAACCTCCCCTTGTACCGGTTCTTGGATCGCGGACTAGTCTCAGTTTCTTTCTGGAATGGTGAATACTTTTGGGAGAGTATCTTTCACAGGGAATTGGAACTTCATTGGAGATCTACGACTTCAGCGGGAATCCATAACTTAACGGAGATTTAGATGTTTCACTAGGGATCTTCAAAGGAGATGTAGACCGGTTGACTTGTAAAATATGTCTCCTCAAATAAAGAGAAGATCAACTGAGTCTTCACCAAACTTCTCGAAGAGATGTCATTTGATGGAGGCAAATTGGGTAGTGGACTCACAGGGAGAACATCACTGAGGAGCAATATTGTTGTAGTTTAAAATTATATTGAAGCAGATAAAATCCTTGTAACATGAATTCTCAAATAAAGAGAAATACTTGTAAATTCTTCAACAAACTTCTCTGGCATATTTCCGGAGAGATGCCATTTGATAGAGGACAGTTAATAATTTTGATAACTGGCTGGGGATAGACAAAGTGTCTTGAAAAGAGACTGCCATTTGCCATCCAAATAGAAAACCTGAGACCAAAACAAACTGCTCAAATAAAGAGCTGTCATTTGTTGTATGGGCATAAATTGCTGAAGAAAGATTTTGTCTTCAAGGGTGATCTTCAAGTAGATTCTTCATGGGGAGACAAAGTGCAAAATAAATGCACGCTCAATCTAGGGATTCAACAACCTAGAGAGACTCAAAATTGTGTTTGTCAGGGACCAAAGTTCATATTCAGGAAATAACTGAAAAGAAACGGCCAAGAAAGAATCTACCCATTGAGGAGTGAGCTCAACTAGGGTTTTATCCTTATCCGAAAATGGAAAAGAAAACTAAAGCAACCATCTTCCATGAGGATTAAAGTGGGGAATTAAAAAGGATGTGTTATTTTCTGCTTAGGGCTGACGACTCTACTTGGAGGGAGAAGACAAACCCAGTCACTTGGGGATAAACACAACCAAAGTGAATAAATCAAGCAAACAAACATGCAGAAAGTGCATATGCCATGTTTCTATATGGCTGAATGTATGTCACGTTATGCTTATGCTGACAAAACAGACAAGAAGAAAGTAAACTGGAGATGAAATAAACATCTCGACAAGGATACTCGGCCAATCTTCGCAAGATAGAAGCATCATTGGGGATGAATGAGAAGCCACATATGGGACCACAGTCTTGCACCAAGGCTTCAAATCTCTGGGGAAAAGAGAGCACTCCAATTGGGATAAACATTATGACTTCACTTAGGGGATTGTCAGGATGAATCTCGCTACTCTGTTGGGGATGAGAAAGATCCACTGGGAAAGGACAAAACTCATGATTAGAGAGACTTCATGGGGGATAAAATAAATATCCATGATGAACTGAAGTAGTCTGAATGAGAGTTTTGGAGATGCCAGAGCCGAGGCCTCACAAAGGATAAAACTTCAATGGGGAAGCTCGGATCAACGTTGCAAGCTGAAGATGTCAGAGTTGAGGCTTCATGGGGATGAAATAAACATCCACTTCACTAGGGAAGATTCAAGTTGTAAGAGATTCACTGAGGAGTTAAATAACATTTACTTCGCTGGGGGAAAGCTGAAGCCAAGGAAATTCACTGGGAATTCTTAGGTCACCAACTGGGGAAATCTTGCACCAAACCTGCCATAACTGCTTGAAGTAGAGATTCACTGGGGAATTGTCATGACCATTTACTGGGGACATGGGTGAAGAATGTTGCGAGAACAATGTAATTCTGCATTGATGAACTGCGTGGTAGATGCCATTTCGAACAACAGTTGTTGTGAATGGATGAAAATAATCTTTAATTTCACATGCCCCCAGATCACATGGTTTATGAGAAGAAGTCATCTCAGGAGGATTTTACAGAAAACTTGGCATCCAAGGTGTTCCAACGTCTTCAAACTCTTGGAGAGATTTATCAAATCTCGACTTAACTGCCCCAGATTGACGATGTTCTGTATAACCGAGTCTTCAAACTTGCCCCTTAGGGATGGTCAGTCTATGAAAGCAACAACTGGGAAACAAACTTCCCCTGTTTAGCATAGTCTTCAGGAAATATGCCCTTGGATATGGTCATCTTTTGGAATGATTTGCCATTTACTCATCAGAGTCTTAAGCCTCGAAAGATTAAGCTCATCACTGATGTTCGTATGCAAGCTTCTATTATATCAAGCAATGTTAGCAAGCAGAAAAATGTTAATTTTGAAACTGCTAATACAACACACATATTAGTCTTGAAGTTTTTTTATTGAAAAGAATGTCGCAATAACTTGTAACTAAATCACTAGTTAGGATATGACATTAATTTTACAAAGCCAACACAAATTTTGAGCATAGCTCATAGGAGTCAGGAAACGTCATCTCAATGAGTATGCTTTCAAAACAAACCCTACTTCAATTAGGTCTTTTGAGGGTTATAACATGGCTTTGTTCACGGTTTATGAAACAAAGGATATAAGGCTCAAAGTTTATTTGTACCCACCCCTTCTTCATGATGTTCTCCAATCCTATGCTCAGTAAACTTAGACTATTCATTCAGGTTCCAAGAGGTTTGGAATTTGTATTGATGATAGTAATGATGGTTCAGAAGCCAAGGGACTTTTGAAATGGCGGTCACCACTTCCTTACCAAACTGTTTGCCATTGAGGATTTTCATGGTGAAAGTTTTAAAGATTTCCTCTTTCTGGTTGTCATGCAAACCTTTTTGTATAAGGCAAGGTCATGAGCTTCCCATCTTTCTTAGCTTTTGCCTTGAAAGGGACTCGGCTCATTCTTGGAGTAAAGAAAGTGATTAACTAGCTTAATGATTACGGTGAACCATCATTGGCATTTGACTTGAAAGACATCTTTGACACTTGCTTGATGTGTACGAAGGAAAATCTGTGAGTGCAACCTTTATATGAAAGGTGTTTTGCATGACCGCACGATCAAGTTAACTGAGAACTACCTTGCCCCGGGTTAAAATTGAGGTTTTTTTTATTTGGAAGGAAACTTCTACTTCAAGGCTCAAAGGGGTTAAAGAGGGTTTATCTCCCTTATATCTCCAGTGTTTAGGTTTTTGAAACAATACCTTACATCATCAGCAGGGTTTTTTTCAAAAGCATACGACAAGAGATCGCGTTTTTGATTTCGTCATCCTCCCTTCAATTCTCTGCCAATGCAAGAGATTGGGTATCATTTGCATTATAAAATGGGAAAAAGCATTTTATGAGTGAATACAAATGGATTTCTTCAAGACAAACATATTCATTGCATTAAACATTCAAAATAAACAAGTTCTTACATGCAAATCATGCTTTTACAATCAAAGGAATAACAACAAATGCAAGCAAGCAAACAAACAACATGATGATCTTGGGAATGAGCTCTCCTCTTGATTTCACCAACTTGGAAAAAACTTTCTTGAGTCTTCATATCCATCAGCATAAAGGTGTTTCATTCACAACTGGGTTTCCTCCCTTGAAGGTCAGCACTTCATCATCGATCATCTCTTGAACCTATTCTTGGAAAACCTTGCACTCTTCAATCGGATGCCCCACTGCTCCATCATGAAACTCACAACTAGCATTTGGATTGTACCAAGGAGGGCGAGATTTCATGGCTCTAGTCTTTCTGGGTGTCATCACCAAGTTTGGGGCAAAATAAGACCACAATTGACTGTAAGTCATTGGGATTGGATTAAACTGGCGAGTCTCTCCTTCTGGACTATTCAAAGGTCTTTGCTGATTCTGGCACTGATTCTGAGGAGCCAACCTTTGCTGCTGATACGAAAGTCCATGAGGTAGTGATTGCTGGCATTGAACAGGCGCTGCACACTGATATTGATCATAAGGTACCTGAGTTGGAGCTTGCAAGGTCTGAGGAGAATCCCAAATTGCATCAGCATCAACACTCCTTTCCTCTTGGGAATCACTAACAGATTTATCTTCATCAGCTTGGCTATTCGAGTCATCTTGGATTTTTCCACTTTTGAATGCGTCCTCGATGTTTACTCCGACTTCCACAATTTTGGAGAACTCCAATGGCACAACGCCTACCATCCTGACATAATAAGAGTCTGACAGCGTTCTTAGAAACATCTTAGCTAACTCTTTCTCTTGGAGTGGGGGATGAACTTGGGCTGCCAACTCTTTCCACCGCTGCGCGTACTCCCTAAAGGATTCATCGTTCTTCTGACTCATGCTCATCAACTGATCTCTGTCTGGAGCCATGTCTATGTTATAATTGTATTGCTTCACAAAACCGTAAGCTAGGTCTTCCCAAGACTGAATATGGTTCCTTTGTAGTTTCATATACCACATCAAGGATGCCCCACATGAACTTTCTTGAAAGCAGTGAATCATCAGCTTGTCGTTGTCGATATAAGCAGTTATCTTTCGACAGAACATCGTCAAATGGTACCTTGGACAGCTAACACCCTTGTATATTTCAAAGACAGACATTTTAAACTTCGGGGGAATAACCACGCCTGGAACTAGACGCAAGTCATGAGCCTTAAGACCAGATGCACTGAGTTCTTTCATCATCTTCAATTGTTCCTCGAGATCACGAACTCCTTCCTCAATTTCTGCAACTCTAGAGTCATTCACCTTTATCATAGGGCGGACATTCTGAGAATTTGGCATATACCTCAGAAACTGGGAATCTCTTTCATCAACTTGAAAAGCCAGGTTATCTTGCACAGGCTGAGAACGAATAGGAACATCCACTTGTGGAGCAGTTTTGTCAGGAGGAAAACCATACACCGGGTTAGTCATCACTCTGAAGCCTGACATGGGATCCACATTCTCTGTCCTCTCCATTATCCTTCAGTAACTACTTCAAGTTCGGTACATATGCCAGGAGATCAGCTGATTAATACAAGGACAGAATGCCGAATGAGTTTGTGTTTAGGGAAAAGATGTATGCAAATGCAATGCTAATGATGCGTGTTGTGCAAATGCAAATGAATTTCAAGGAACTCAAAAGTTATGTTTGCAAACACCATAAAGTGGATAACACTTTGAATGACTGAAAAAAGTCTCATTTCATTAAAATTTGAAGGATTGCAAAATGGAGTACAACTTCCCAAAATCATGGTAAAACCTATGATGTTTGCAAAATAACTCTAAGTTCCTTGAAAGAGTTAGAAAAATGGTGCATGAATGCATGAGTGGATGAATGCACAAACACAGGTATACACATATCCACATATTCACATATATACATGCAAACAAACAAAGGGGGCCTAGGTTTGAAGATCACGAGCATGGAACCATGGTTTACCCGTCCCAAGAGGTGTGTACTACAGGTTTATGATCTGCGGAACAGGGTTCTAAAAAGTTCCCAGAGTCATCGATAAATCTTTCGGATATTATCGGCCTATACGACTACTTGTGCGGGTTAATAATATTCTCAAGATAAACTCGTTTGAGTGTAGTATCGTATGACGACCATCACAGGTCTACACCTGAATGATCACTGCACTACGTCCTAAAAAGGCCAAGTGGGGGTGAAGGGAAACTAAAGGTCCTCAGTCTCACGGACTCCTAGGTCAGAAAAAGTGATATCAATACGACTACTCGCATCATACATCAGTAATCCCAAAGGGGCCTCCACTGAGCGTGGTCATCATATACCAGACATGTTAGGACTACTCTCAACAGCCAACTATTGATTACACCACAATCCTATCATATGTGTGCTCTCAAGTCTGGGTTAAGACTTATCTCGCCACTCAAACTAACCACCCCGCGCACAAAAAAACCCAAGCAGATACAAATATACAGATCTATACAGATATATACAAATATACAGGCAAGCAAACATGTAAAATAACATAAATACAAATAAGGTGGGCTTAACACTCTTAGGGGAAGTCATATGTCCCCAATGAAGTCGCCATTTCTGTCACGATGAGAATCGGATATCAAGCTATTAATTAACTTGAATAACAAATCATAATTCACCACTGATCTTTAATTTATCAAGTGAAGGGAAAAAGAACGAATAACCCATGAGTATGCAATGCAATACAAAGCAAAAGAGAATCTAAGCTTCGGGGGTTGCTTATACAAAGGGAAGGTATTAGCACCCTAATTATTTGTAGTACTCTATAGGAACCTCTTGTTTTATTGTGTTATTTGTTGATTGTTATATGTTTGCTAAGGGTGAGAACAAAATGAAGACCTAAGGTGTTATTCCTAAGTATGCTCACCAAGACATCGCATCTCGTGCCTACGTATCCTGACGGGAATGGAATCAGAGCATTTGTAGTTCCCCTCAACAAGGGTAAACAAAGGTAAAGAGGAAAGGCTGCTCGCCAAGGATCGACCTTGTGCCTACGTATTCTCGAGAGAAAACTTGAGAAATCAGAGCGTCTGTAGTTCGGACTACTATAGATAAAACTATGTTTGTTGGTTGGTTTCAGGAGAAGAGACAAGTTGTCATCTTAAGGGGAATACTCGACTGAACCACCACAAACAAGCGGAAAATGGATCTTTGCTTCACATTAAGAGAAGTGCTCTGAATCGGATATCGGATCGACGAGTATGCCACATACCGCTCTCAAGCGGAAAAGAATTGACATCTTTCTCAGCTATGTCATGGGGTAGGAGATTTACATCTCAACTAGGGATGACTCATGTCTAATCTCTCTCATGGGAGAGAAAAGGAACTAACTGTAAGTTGTCTAAGTTGAAACACCCTAAGGGAAATTATCCTAAGGGAAACTATCCTAAGGGGTATCTGTCTAAAGTCAAGAATCTAAGTATGTACATCCTAGAGGGAATCAACCTAAAGGGGAAACAGGGATCATGCAAAGAGGTAAATGATACAAAATGAGTAAAATGCAATGTATGACTCTAAAGTCAACCACAAGTCCTTCCCTTAGACTTAAACAGGTAATCAGAAAGATAGGCATCATGAAGATAATGTACAATGAGCAAATAGCAAAGTTTAGAGTAAGAACAAATAACTGTGTATGTGCACAAGAAGGATCAAAATATGTGATCAAACAAAAGTAATAATCAAAGTGTAGCAAGACCATGACGTTTAGAAAACACATGAAAAAAAAGTGGTCAACAATATTTCAATCTAGAAACCATGTCAAGCAAAAGAATATACAATAAATCATATGATCAAAATGAAAGTAAACACAAATGGAACATTTTTTTTAGATTTTTTTTAAAAGAGATGCAAAATGATAAAAATAAGTAAATATTTTAAAGATGAAATAAAACATTTTTGGTTTTTAAATATGAAAATAAACAATTAAAGTTAATTAAATATATTTATTTTTTAGGTTTTTTTTAATATAAATAATAATTAAAGGAAAATATTTTTGGCATTTTTTGAATAAATAATAATAAGAGAGAAACTATACAAGTTAAAGATGAAATTATTAAAACAACAAAAATTAGTTTAAGTTAAATTGTTTTTTTTCTTCTTGAAATATTCTAAACATCATAAATTAGAACCTAAATAAAATAAAATAGTAAAAAAAAACATTTACAATGATGAAATATAAAAATGAAATAAGTTTAAGAATCTTAATAATGAATAAATGGGCTTAAGACCCAGCCTATCAAAAATAAATTAAAAAAATGAGATAATAGACGAAAAAGAGGTCAAAGAAAAACAAACCAAATATGTGGAAACGTTTTCCTTCGCTGCGAAACTGTCAATTTCATAATTATTTATTTGTTTCTTCAAAATCGCAGTGGGAGATTAACATGTGTATTTGAGAATTTAACCGGTTCTGTCGTCGACCTCTGTCTCGGTGAGCTTAAGTGGTTGGCGACTACGTCGTCGCCGGAGTGTAATGTAACAATTTTCTGGCTGATGACTACCGAGAATCAATGACTTGGTGTCTTGTATGGGAACCAAAAGCTTATGCGATGGCATATTGGTCTCCTCTTACAAACCCTTTAGTCCTATCTGTCGGATCCAAAACCCAGTGGCGACTAACAGAACTACCTTCAGATTTATCACTATCAATGGCCTTAAGCACATCATCAATTGTTAAAGTAGAAAAACTATGCGATCCTTCATTAGCAATAGTATCATTAACAAGATCTGTAATGTGCCTCAGCATATGCTGGCCACTTTCCTTACGAAGATCCCCTGAATCCTCCTCAGCTACTAGTGAAAATGGTTCAGAAGGAAGCTCTCTCTCTCAAGTGTCAAGCTGACCAAGGCCTGTGAACCATAATCAACAACAGTGACAGGACTTTGTGATTTACATGTTGAGAGTATGTGAAGCTCGAAGACTCTTTTGAAGAAGTGGACCGTTACAGCAGATTGAAGAATTGTAGATCCAAAATTATCATCATGAAACACTACAAATGACGCCGTACCAGCAAGAGAAGCAGGAGTATACAACTATAACATACTAGTTTTACAGGACAATTTCAAATGCTGCTTTTTACCACCACCGGCATTATCGTTATTATTAACGTTCCAGAATTTGGAATAGCTCAAGTGCTTTACTCTAACTTCGTTGAAACCGGTCAATAGCGAGTAAAGCAATGCTTATAACTGACATGGTGGTAACGAGTAGAGAAGGTGGTGACGTCAGTGTGTGTGTCGGACAGAGAAAAGAAGGTAGCTGTGAGTATTATGTTGGTGAAGCAGGAATGGAGAAGGGTGTGGGAAGATAATGAGATGTGGTTTATGTTGTGTGTGAAACAATGGTATGGTGAATGTCAGTGAATGAAGTGTGTTAAAAAAATGCAGCGTTATGGTCTTTTATGAGATTTGTGGAAGGTTAGTGTAATGGAGAGAGGAAAATTGTGTGGAGTGTATTGTGAAAGGTGACGTGAAGAAGAAATAGGTAGTATGTATGTGTAGATAGCAGCATGGAAGAAGAGATGAGAGGTGTAGTATATGTGGATATGTGATGATGATTCCAGAAACATGGGGCCCGCGGATATGTGTGAGTAGGTTAATGTGGTCACGTGAAAATGAAGGGTGGTATGTGGTAGGAACTTTACAAGATGATAGTCTTTATTTTTGCTGATACCTTGCCTCCTCATTTCTATGTTATTCTTGCCTTAAATTCAAAATGAGAGAGAGACGTGAGAGAGTAGTAGGGGATAATACTTGGTTTATCATGAAAATGTGGAAAAAATAAAAACTACTTTTCAAATCTTAATTAACAAGTTTTCCTATAAAAGAATAAAAAACAAAATTAAATATAAAAATAAGAAAATATAATAAATAATATAAAATAAAATAAACTAAAATAAAATAAATAATCTAGAATAAAAAATGATTAAATTAAATAATTGTTAAATAAATAAAAAAGAAATAAAAGCGGTAAAAAACAAATAATTGGACCGGTATCAAAATGCTCAGAAAAATAAAACGAATACGCCAAAATGATCAGCGCAAAATATACTTATTGGAAAAATACAGCGTTTGATCAAATTTGAAATAAATTTTACCAGCTAAAACAGCTTAAAATGTCCAGAAATGCGACCGAAAAGTGGTCGAAAATTTTAAATGAGCACGCCCGATTAAACTACGTGAAACGTAGATTAATACCACTGACGTTTACAGGCTCGATTTTAAAATTCTCCGTCCACTGATTTTTCGCATAGTTGACTTTTAATTTGACCGATTCGGCTTTAAATCCAACAAGTTTATTTCAGCTAATAAATTGGGTATTATGCGAGATGAAATGCGTGACATGCTATGCAGACGATGCAAAACGAAAAATGCAGAATCTTAGGATAAAAAATTAGGGTATGACACTTACCAAAACAATTTGTGTCCGTCCTGGTTCAATTTGTCTCTTCCTATCCGATGTTTTTCCGGATCTTCTAGTTTGTTCTGACATATTTCCAGAACCTATCTGACGTTCTTCCGGATATGTCTCATTGTTTTGAGGTTCTTCCAAAACTCATCCGATGTTTTCCAGATATGTCTCTTTGTTCTTATGTATTCATTCCCGTAACTAATCTGATGTTCTTTTGAATGTATCATTTGTTCTGATGTTTTTCTAAAACCCTTTATGTGCTTATCTAATGTTTTTTCGGATATGCCCTTCATTTTGATGTTTTTCCAGAACCCTTTTGGCGCCTATCTTATGCTCTTCCAAATATGTTTGTCGTTGTGACGTTCTTCCAGAAGTTGTTCCCGTACATTCAATGTTTTTCTAGATGTTTCGAATGTACCTTCAAAATCATTTTGATTCGAATCCATTGCTTTTCTAGATGTCCTCGATATATTTTTGAGTTTGGTTACCAACTCGGTCCAATGCTTTTCTGGATGCCTTCGAGTTTGTTTCCCATTCATCCAACGCTTTTCTGGATGATTTCCATATTTTTTTTAAGTCTGGTTAACAACTCGGCCCAATGCTTTTCCGGATGCCTTCAATTTTGTTTCCCTTTCATCCAATGTTTTTCTGGATATCTTCTTAAGAATTTCCGAATTGGTTTCCATTCCATCTAATGCTTTTCTGGATGTTTCTGATGTATTCCAAAAGTACTACATTCAATGCTTTTCTGAATGACTCTGATGTTTCTTCAGATTGGCTTCCTCTTCCAGGGTTTATCCAATGCTTTTCTGGACGTGCGTGGTGTGTTTTCCAGAGTTTATTCAATGCTCTTCTGAATGTCTCTAATGATTATTTATGTTGTCTTCTAGAGTTCATTCAATGCTCTTTTAAATGTCTCTGATGTATCTTCAGATTTATTTTTCAATTTCAACCAATGTCATTCTTGGATGTTGTGACATATATCTACTTTCATTCAATGTCATTCTTGGATGTCGTGACTCATGACTCATGACTCATGATTCCTTTCATACAATGCCATTCTTGGGTGTCATATTGTTCACTTTCATCCAATGCCATTCTTGGACGTTGTTTCTCATTTTCATCCAATGTCATTCTTGGATGTCATGATCCCTTTTCACATCTAATGCCATTCTTGGATGTCTTATTTCTCACTTCTCATCCAATGCCATTATTGGATGTCATGTTTCTATTTGCATCCAATTCCATTCTTGGATGCCGCTAATGTTTTTCCCAAGGTTGAACTTGTTTCCATCCAATGTTATTCTTGGGTGTCTTAGATGTATTTACCAAAATGTCCCTACGCTCCATCTAATGTTATTCTTGGATGTCTCAGGCGTGTTTTATTTAATCTTTCTATATCTTCCATCCAATGATATTCTTAGATGTCACTGATGTTTTTGCCAAAGTTGTTGTATTTTCGTCCAATGCTATTCTTGAATGTCTTTGATATACCTTCAAACTTTGCTTGGTTGTAGTTCGGTTCCATCCAATGCCATTCTTGGATATCCTTACTACCTTTCCAGGATTTAACTTCTTTCATTCAAAGTATTCCTGATTATTCTCTGCTATCCAGACAGATCTTCAGAAATATCTTGTTGTCCCCAATCAATTTTCTTACCTTATTATTTTCAATGTATTTTCCTTTTTCAGTCATTTCAATTATCCCCACAGAGTCTGTTTCTCATATCATATCAAATTAAAAAAAAGTACACAGTCTCATGCATATCATAGCATATCATGGCATTCAAGGACAAAAATTCGGGTCTTCTAATATTTAACTATCTTCCACCGCGATAACATGATGATTAAAATCTCTCATGACATCTGGTTGAAGATATTTAAATAGGGGCAACTATCATGCCCTCATTTTTACCTTAGATTTTTCATAACTTCATTAGCATATCATTGTGCATACCAAGCATGCAGTACTTGTTTATTTTTTGTGCTCATCAGGGTTTACAAGGGAGTGTCAAGGAGGGATCATTGCTTTAAGTCAAGTACGTTAAGACTGCTTCATCTATAAGTCATCTTTGTTATGGAGAATTTTGAAGATAAATGTTACCAAATTTCAAGGTGTTGTGTGGGGAATCATTATTGCGGTCAAGCATTGGCTCAATTAGGATTTTTTTTATTAACGTCAGGTCCATGTGTGATTTAATTGGCAGAGTGTTCAAATTTGATGCATTTGGCTCAATGTTTCAAAACATGACCTATAATTCCAAGTCATGAGCATTTTGGTTCATGCTTAGATGCATTTGATCATGTAAAAGTTCAAAGTTCAAATCATGATCCATGGTTGGTTAAATGGCATGAAAGAATTTAGTTCATTCATCTCAAAATTATTTTTTAATGAAGAGGTTCAAATATGATACAAAGGGATTTCAAGTATGTTCAAGATGGCTCCATTTCATTTTTCAAGTTCACATATCCAAAGAAGACCTTGTGCAATATGTTTGATCTTATCAAGCTATCATCGTGGACATGGCATATTATGTTTCATCATCTTGTAAACTTCAAATGACAAGTTTTATAAAGAAAAGGCAAGGCAAGGGATGGATTTAAATTGGTTGGCAATTCCAAAGGCAAGCAAGATTCATTCAAGCATAAACCAAGCAATTATAAACAAGATATGGAAGAGGTATCAAAACGTGGATTCTTAGTTTTCTTTCAAATTCAAGTGTGACCATCCATGATTAGCATCATTGTTAGATGTCAAACATGACTAATATTTCTATTCGATACTTGACATTTTTCAACTCTTTTATGTCTAATTGTGGATTTTACTCATGAATTGTTGTTATTCTTCAAACATTGAGAATATACCTTTGGTGCTTGTAATATGTGTGTTATTGTGCAGGAAAAGGCACTAAATGATCAAAGATTTAAGACACAAGAAAGGATCTAAGTTGCCAAAGAAAGGAAGAAAACATCAGCAAGTTCGCTTTACGAACTTGCCAGCGAATGTTTGCTTTGCAAACAACTGGAGAAGTCCCAGCGAATGGTCCTAGAATTATGGCAGTAGGAATAGGGACTAAAGTCCACTTTGTGAACTTCCCAGCGAAGGTTCGTTGTTTCATCGCTTTGCGAAGACCTAGCGAAGGGCACCTTGGATATGGCAGAAGCAAAAGGGGCCTAAGTTTGCTTTGCGAACTTGTAGGCGAATAGTTCTCTTTGCGAACAAAAGTTTGCATTGCGAACTTATATAGAAATTCTGAGGCGGTTTAGCTTATCAGAAGGCACTTCAGGTGCCATTTTCATAGTTCGCTAGGCGAACAGAAAGTTTGTAGTGCGAACTTGTCTGATGTCAAATGTACTATAAATACATTTTATGTATTTTCTTGGGATGATAACTTCACTTTATCACACCAAAACCTATTTTTCTGATATTTCTTCATCTAAGAGAGATTTTTCACATAGAGAAGCTGGATTTGCATCCGATCTCGATTCTTCGACGCGGATGCTTTTTCATCTCCTCACGAAACTTGTGAAACAAGTTACCATGAATATGTGTAGCTAAACACATCTTGTGTCAAGATTAGTGGTAGGTAATCCATCATTTTGTATGTATTAATCTTGATTGTAGTGTGTGAACTTTGTTGATGATAAATATAGAAGAAAAACTTTGTTTATATGGTTTATATTTTGTTTTAGTTCATGATTGAGAAATATGTTCTAAAACTTGACCTAAGTTTCAATCTATCAATAATCATGAGGCTAGAGATAGTTTTGAAAGTTGATGTTCATAAATATTGATCTTGAATGTTATCATATTGGTAGTTTGAGTGAGAGATCATCAAAGGATCAATTTGATAAATCCCACAACAAGTGTTAGAGATAAACTTCTTGAGAGGATATGTGGCTATATTCATCGTTAACAAGTTCACATCCTTTATCGAGTAAATATGTACGAAACGAATTATCGGACCCTAATCTTGACATGTTTTTACCAAACCCTAAAACCAAATTCTTTACCGTTGATTACTAAATTCTTATGCAAACGATCCGATACGAAAATACCAAACTCTTTGTTACTTTAAAAGTTTAAAACGTTTTTGACTATAGAACGGCGGCAATACACATACAATCCTTGTGGAGACGATAAAACACCCCCCGAAATACTTTTCAACAAAATGACGTCGTTGCCGGGGATTGTTGTTATTACAAGCATTGCATTAGTTGTTGAGTTTTAAACTTGTATACCTTTTTCTTGTGCTTGTTAATTTGTTTGGTTAAGTGAGCAGACTCTATTTTATGCGAGGGAAGTTACCTGCAGACCAACTTCTTTTTTATCCTGAGATTGAAAGAACTGCGCATAAGTTAAATAGAAAAACAAGGCGGAGGAGGCAACTTGCTAAGGAAATACGAGAACAAGAAGAAAGTTCAACTTCGACACCAATACCACAGTTACCGCCAACCATGGCTACTCCACCACCACCACCACCACCTGCTTCGGTGTCATGAATTCATGGCTCTACCCATCCCTAAAGGTTGTACTGGTGATTTTTGTACCTGTCCTCAAAATCATTTATCTCTCTTGGGATAACAACAGCAGGTTGGTTCACCCGAGCGACCTGCAGTATCTTAGAGTAATCTCAAATGAGGGTAGTATCACGTGACAACTATTTCTAATAGCTTCCGTACTACAAAATAGTAACATGGTCTCAGTCTACTAAATCCTCAGTATCATGGACACCACAATCGAGCAATCTGCTTTCAATAACCGAAGTCGTATAGGCGTTGAATCCGCAAAGGGCATCTCCACTAATTCGATGGTCGACCGGGGTCTCTTATTTGGGAGTCACTCCCTGTAAGATTGCTCGTCTAGTGCCATCACTTATCTTAGGTGTCACTCAAACTTTCCAGATGCGGCATCACCCGCAATCCCATTAGCAGAAAAGTAAACACGAATATCAATTAGGAAAAGCGATATGTATATATATATATATATATATATATATATATTCCTAAAACTAACAGCCTAGACCTCTTAAGAGCTATAATCCTAGTCCTAACAAATAAAATGACTCCCCAGCAGAGTCGCCATTTTTCTGTAGCGAGCGATTTTTGTCGGTGACGCAACCACGTTATCGTTGGGTTTTCCTCACCGCGATGGTAGGAGGGGGTGCTACTTTCTGATTTCTTATTTATCCCATGAAGCTAAAAGGGAAAGGGAAGATATCTAAAACTAACATTGCACGCGAATGTTTAACTAAACAAACGCTTAAAAGAGAGTCGGGGAGTCGGGGTCAGGTTATATAATAGGGAGTTGTCAATTACCCATCCTATATGTGGTTATCCACAGGATATTAGCTTTAGGTTTCGCTTTATACTTGATGGTGTTTATCCGTTAATGGGTTGGGAAAGTTTCTTGGGAACTATGAGTGAGTGAGTGATTTGATGTTGATGTTCAGGTTTTTCCTATGTTTTTGGTAAGGTATTAGACCTAAGTTTTGAATGATGTGTGAAGGTACTGGACCTAAAGTTTTTGATTTGTATGCTCGCTAAGATTTCGCAATCTTATGCCTACGTATTCCCGTTTAAACGAAACAGGGAAATCAGAGCAATTGTAGTTCCTCCTATTCTAAGGGAGGAAAAGATATTTGGTGTCTTGTTCAAAGCCCAAGATTGAAGCTAAAAGGTTTATTTGTGTCTTGTTCAAAGCCCAAGATTGAGGCTAAAGGTTTGGCTGAGAGAGAATTTGTTATCTCTAAAGAGGGATTGTTGATTTTTGTGTGCCTTGATCAAAGCCCAAGGTTGAAGCTAAGAGGTTGATTGACTCCACTGGGGAAGTCCTTATACAAAGCCTAAGAGGAGGCTGGAGATGACCGACTCTACAAGAGAGTGTCTATATGTTGGTGTCTTGTACAAAGCCCAAGATTGAGGCAAAAAAGAGACTGACTCTTTGGGGATATCATTATACAAAGCCTAAGAGGAGGCTAAAAGCTTGACTTTTACGGGGAAAATGTTTTATCTGTCTTGTACAAAGCCCAAGATTGAGGCTAAAAGGGATTTTGACTCTGTCGGGGAGATTTGTATGTGTCTTGTACAAGGCCCAAGATTAAGGCTGAAATGGGTTTGACTCTTGCTGGAGAGTATTATCTGTCTTGTAGAAAGCTCAAGATTGAGGCTAAAATGAGTTTGACTCTGCTTGGGAAAGATGTTGGTCCCAAGCTTAAGAGAAGGTTATGAAGATTTATGTCTTGTACAAAGCCCAAGATTGTGGCTGAACAAGCTGGAGAAATCATTCTACACAACTTGAGAGAAGGCTAACTTCTGCTAGGGGAAATCTTTATACCCAGCCTAAGATGAGGCTGGAAAAAGATTGACTCAACAAGAGAGTATTTTTATCTGTCTTGTACAAAGCCCAAGATTGAAACTAAAAAGGTTGACTCAACAAGAGAATGCTGAAATGTGATTGACTCAACAAGAGAGTCTGAAAAAGTGATTGACTCAACAAGAGAGTTTGAAAAGGTAATTGACTCAACAAGAGAGTCTGAAAAGTGATTGACTCAACAAGAGAAGGATAGCTATGCTGAGGAGAATCATTGTACAAAGCCCAAGAGAAGGATAACTATGCTGAGGAAAAGTCATTATATAAAGCCTAAGAGGAGACTGTCTTCTGTCGGGGATAATTGAGATCCCGAGGCAGGTCTAAGTGGGGAATCAACTCTTGCTGAGGGTTCCAGACGAGTTGAGGTATCAGATGCCTTGAGGTTCTGATTTGGGATTTTTGGGAGTGATTTAATCCTAACTGGGGAAATTTGGAAGAAAGTTTGAGTTTTTAAACCTACGGAGGTTTTAACTCTACTGGAGATTGATTAAATGACCAGGGTTTCTCCTGTGTTCGTAGGGAACTTGAGAAAGTATTTGAGACTCAAGGGGATTAGACTGTCCAAGTCTATTGGTGTGGAAGAGTTTTATCTTTTGTATGATACCCAAGAGGAGGCGGGTGTTTTAAGGGATGAGAATCAACCCTAAATTGGTCTGAGATTTGACACTGGAAAGACTGCTCTAGCAAAGGATGACTAAGTTCTGTCTTATACCTTTAAGAGGTCGTCATGGTCCTTGTATTAAGCCCAAGAGAAGGCATGAGAACTTCTAAGAGGCCAGAGGGTCTTTGTACAAAGCCCAAGAGGAGGCGGGGATGCTTTTAGGAAGCACGTGGGTCTCAAACCAAGAAAAGTTCAAGAAATGCTATTCAACGAGAATAGATCATTTAGTGAAAGTTCTGAGGTTTGGAGAAAATCAAGAGATGCTATTCACCGAGAATAGATCAACTCTGGGGAGTAGAATTCCTCTGACAATTTCTAAAGTGACAGCCTGAGAAAAGGTTCACGAAGAATACTACCTTTCTCTTTGTTCCATATTGTTTAAGCCCAAGAGAAGGTAAGACTGTATTGGGTCTTACACTCTATTAGAGGCCCATGAGTGTTAAAAAAAGATTGATGAGGGTGGAATCAATCAAAACCCTAATTTTGTTAAAAAATGGAATTAATTTTGATTAAAAATTAATAAAATCATTGAAAACATGTGAGAAATAAGTTGTGATTTTGGCTTAATGTTTCAAAAATCATGTTTTTATCCACAAAATGATTGAAAACCATTCAAGTTTGGAAAATCAAGAGAAAGAAATTTTTTAAAATGTTAAAAAACAAATAAAAATTAATTCTTTGCAAAAATTTCATTATATATGAAATAAATAATATTTTTGGGAAATTTTTGTAAAATAAAATATTTTAACATTTTTGTGAATTTTGAAAAAAAGAATCAACTTAAAATCATTAAAATTCAGAGAGAAATTAATTTTTGAATCAATTAAACAAAATAATAAAAATTCAAAAATTCAAAAGTTTGAAAAAGGGTGCCAAGAACACCTTGGTTTTGCCCGCGTGCCCTGTTCTTGGCTGATTTGCATTTTCTCATCAATCTCACTGAATACTTGATGAAATCACACAATCCACATATCAATCTGCTCGTTTTTAACTCACGATCATGTCTATGGTCTTTAATTTCATTTATTTTAAGCATGGAATAAGAAATCAAAGAGAAACCTCAAGAACCCTAATTTCTGCATGAAGGCTAAAGAATTCCATACACGATTCATACAAAGCAATTAATTGAGGGGAAACACTCCATACATGATTATGAACATATGGCAAAATTATTGTGCGAGGAAATATGCATGAATCATGAGATGACCAAGTTGAGGCTTACCTCTTGCAGCTGGTGATCGAGTTTGGTGTTGGAGGTGTTGCAGCATGGTTCCAATGATATGGACAGCTTCCTTAGGTGCTATGGAGTGTGTCTGAATGCTTGGAGTGGATTGAATTGAGCTGGAACATGATTTGGCACCTCAACTGCAAATCTGTCAAAGGCTTGTGCAGATGGCTGGTGATTTTGAGAACCTAATGTTCCAGATGTGATTTTGTGTTATGGATCACCTTTATATGTTATATGTGAGGTGTGTGAGCCATTGGTTTGGTTGGAATTGCTCTCAAACTCAAAACCCGATAGTGACTTGCTTTAGAAGGCAAAATTGGAGTGAAAGTGGAGATTTTGAGGAAAACATCAGTTTGGTTGCTTTGGTGTGCTCAAACTGATCACAAATGAGTTCTATTTATAGTAGATCAAGTTTTTTTTGCAAGCAATAGGGAATGGCAACTGCAGCAGGCCTTTGGCCAATTGTGATCAAATGGAATCTCAAGTCTCCTCTAGCTATTGACTTGAGATTAGAGCACAGGCCTATGGTTCTTTGATTCAGAGTGTATCCTTGACTCATTCAGTTAGGAATGCCTCAGTCCATTAAATCCATTACAACAAAATTGGAGTTTTGGCACCTTTTTAGCTCTTTTAGGTTTGGCATGGAAATTGTAGATTTTGGGACTTTGGAGGCTGATAGATCAGTGATTGTCCCTTGTTTGTTCCCCCTTGAGGTGTGTAGATGGATAACCATACTTTTTGTTGCACAATTTGATCCAATCGAGCCCTTATGCACAAATCTGCCTTGCCAAGACAGTTTGCAGCAAGGCATGTTGTAGTTGTCATAACCTCTAGCTCAGGTGGAGTTTCATGGGGTTCTTGGACATTTTGGAAAGCTGATATATCCTATTTTAACACAATGTCCAACTTTGGTTTTGAATCAACTTGAATTACAATGAAAAATGCCTCTACATTTGGAAGAAAAAAAGGCAGATTCTGACTTAGTGAAAATTTTACTAAGTGTTGGAAAAATGTCATTTTCATGTTTTTTGTGATTTTGATCATTCCATAACTGGAAATCCATGAGGAATTGGAATAAGATGTAGTTGACACTTTTAAAGTATGCCATGAGAGCTACAAATCAAGCTTTGGACCATCCAAAATGGTTGGTTGGATCTCAAGTTATGGTACTTGGAAGTTGGTACCCTAGGCACTTTGTTCCATAACTTAGAAAAATTCTAAGTTTTTTATGGTTACCCCTTTTACAAGTTAAGTCACTTTCTTTGATTTTTCTTGATGAATGATGATTCAAATCACATATTAACATGGTTTTAGATTCAAGGAACCATAATTGTGAAAAATTCCAAAAAGTTAAACTTGATTTTGTGCACAGTTGACTTTTTATCGGATGAAATTCAAACTGTGCGATCCTTTGTGAAATCATGTCCTTGACCTAAATCAAACCTAATGGATACATTCCATAGGTGTTATAGGATGTATTGAATCATGTACCAAGGTTTGGGAGCACGTCCAGGTCACAAGTCAAAGGTACAGTTGACTTTTTCCTCGAAACCCTAATTGTGGTACTGATGAAATTGAAACTTGTGGATCAAGCTTCTTGGATCAATCCATTGTTACAAATAGATCAATGTGGTATATTGGAGGCCCTCAAATCATGTCTTGAGGTCTTGGCTCATGTTTTGTCCCAAAAGTCAACTTAGGGGTGAATTAGGTCAAGAAACCCTAATTCTTGATTTTTTATGAATGCATCCCCTGAGGCTAAATTGACTTGATGATTGGGTTCCTGAGGTCCCCTGGAGTATCTTAGGTTGTGCTTTAAAGCATTGGCTCATGCCCAGAGGAAAAATTCCATTTGGGGGCCTTGGTCGACCAAACCCCTAATTTGGTGACATTGGCGATCTTGAGGCTTAATCCACTTGGAATGTTGCAACCTTGTGCTTGATTCTTGATGTGGGAGTCCTCTTGATCCTTTATGGGTTTTTGAGAGGTTAGACAAGTTGAAGATCATGTCATTCCTTAATTGATCCTTGGTCTAAGGCTCTGAGAGGGCTTGAAACCCTACTTCTTGATTTGTGATGAATGCTCAAACATCTCTGAGGATATTAATGAGGCATGATAGTTCATCCATATTATGGTAGTGTCTTGCACAATGATGGGACATCTGGGTGGTCAAAATTTGGGGTATGACAATACCTGACTTTGGAAATGAGGACCATATTGTCTGAGAAGAGGTTTGATCTAAATCCACATGGCAGCTATCGGGCTGTGGCTGGCCTTCTTAAAAGAAAAAAATGGAATAAGTTGGTGACACATGTGGATAGATTTAATGTGGAGATGATACGGGAGTTTTATGCGAATGACCTCCCGGATGATGGGGCAGAATTTGGGTGGAAGACCTTGGTTTGTGGAACAGAAGTTTTGCTTGATCTAGATACTATTAATGAGGTTCTTGGGAACCCGCTGCAGTTGAGAGAAAATGAGATAGATACCTATCACAAAACCTTGAGACTCCATAGGGGCATAGAAAAAATGACTGCATACCTTTTGCGTGAAGGAAAAACTGTGGAGCTGAACCCATCTGGGGTTGCAAAAAGGTACCGCCGTGAAGATATGTGTCCTTTGGCCCAATTGATCTTACTTTTGGTTCTTAATAACATTAAGCCAAATTCGCATTCCTCGACCATTCCCATACCCCTTGCCCATTTGGTCTATAGTATTATGATGAATATCCAGATTGATGTAGCTCGGATCATTGCTGATGAGATGAGGGCAATTATGGATAGTGGACTTGGCTCTGCTTCACGGAAGAACTGTCCGCTTGCTTTCCCTTGTCTTATTATGACTCTTTGTGTGCATGCTAGGGTTAATGTCCCCACGCACCGTCAGGTAATCATCTCGGCTGCTATAGATAACCGGTATGTGGACAAGTATTGTAAACCAAAGGGGTTGCGGGGTGAGACTTCAGGTGCGGGTGCTGATGCCGGCACAGGTGGTGGTGATGGGTCGGGTAGTTCTGGGTCTCAAGGTTATTATCCGTATCAGCAGGAGATGTGCCAGTATAATTGGGACTGGATGACGGCTTCTCAGCGTGTTATGATGGATTTACATGATTCGATACAAGTATTACAGTTGCAGATCCGTGAGCCCTCTGTGGATCACTCTATGATGACAAGGGAGCAATTCCTTGCTTATGTTGGTTGGCCTGAGGTCGGGCCAGTTTTTGGAGGGGGAGAAGAGGCAGCTGGTGAGCCTGAAGATGCTGATGCAGAGGATGATGGCGATGATGAGAATGTGGAGGTATCTGGATCAGAGTTGGGTTCTAAGGAGGAGGAGATTGAGGTCACCGGTTCCGAGTCCGAAGAGGACTGATTTTGATGTTGTCATTTTGTACTTCCTTTGATTCTTCAAAGTGAAGTTTTCTTTTATTATGCTTTATGTATCAGTTATTATTGTTGAACTTTATCCACTAGGTGCATTATTTTGAGATTTGATGTACTTTGTACCCTTTTGAGGTACTAATGACTTTTGTGGTGTTTTCACACCTTAACATTATTATTATTATTAGTATTATGTTTTCAGTTAAATTTGTTCAGTTTTCATTTTTATTTTAGTTTTATTTATTTTGTTGTGTTATGATGGTGCTTGTTGAAATTTAATGTTTCCAACTTTTGGATGTGGTTGTGAAAGAAACTTCTAGGTTGGTGATTATGTTCATCAAAGAAGATTCCTCCAAGTTGGATGGCTATGATAGTATTTTAAGCATGTTATTATTGGCAAGGTACATAGTTACCTATTTCTAGAATTTAGAATGTGTTAGAACTTTTTGTCTTTGTACAAATGAAATTTTGTTTCTTGTTACAACTTTATTGATTGCTTATGTCACTTAGATCCATAAACCACAATAGTGAGAAACCTCCATGGTCTACTAAATGCATATGACTGATGATGAATTTTGTTTTATACTTTTAATTCATGCTTTATCTTGTGATTTGTGTGATTTGGTGGAAGCATTAGAAATGATCAAGGCATTTGTTGATATTGAGCACAACCATTTCCAAACAGTGATTTACCCGTGAGTAGTGAGTATTTGTTAACCTTTTGAGCCTAAACAGTTTAGATCTCGTTTAGTGATGAACTTTGTGTTGTACATAATTTGAAAATCAAGTTCATCATTGAATTTTTGAGAGTTTCTAAATTTTTTTCTTCTTGAACCTTGGAACTTTGTTTTTATTGATTTTCTTGCCTTAAAAAGCAAGGAGCATTCACTTAAGGTTTAGTTGAAAATAAGTTGGGGAGAATGAAAAAGAAGATTGGTAAATTGCTCAAACTTTTTGAAAAATTCAAGCAAGCATGAAAAGAAAAAGAAAATGTGAATATGAATATAAAAAAAAAAAGAGAAAAAGAATGCTTGCTTGAATGAGAAAAATAGAGTCCAATAATAGTGCATAAGGAAGTTTGAGAAGATTGGTGATAAAGGAATGAAATTGGTGAATGAAGTTGAGATGTTTGTGAATACCTTGTATAGTGAATGTTCTTTTGCATCGGAAATTTCGATTCAATGGCCTTTAGAAATGTCCCTTTATTGTTAACCCGACCAAGCTACAACCTTAAAAGCCCTTGGTGATCTTTTTGCTTCCATGATTTCTTATGTGATCGATTAGATATTATATGAATTGCTTTGTATTTGAATTATTTGTCAGATGAGTGAAATTGTCTCGTGGTTGCAAACATGTTAATTTCCTTCAATTCTTTTTTAAAGAGGAGTGTTAGAGTGATATGAGCATGAGAGTTTAGTTATTACTTGAAACATTGTTTGATATTTGTTTAAGAATCAAGTTCTTTTGCATTGTTCGATTTTAGGAATATGTAATTGTTGCTTGTCTATAATTGTTGCTTATTTGAGCCGTTTATCTTTTCTTGGTTGATTCAAATGCTTGAGAAAATCCTCTTATTTTCAATGAGAGGCATACTTTACTTGAGGACAATCAAAGAGTTAGTTGCGGAGAGTTTGTTAGATGTCAAACATGACTAATATTTCTATTCGATACTTGACATTTTTCAACTCTTTTATGTCTAATTGTGGATTTTACTCATGAATTATTGTTATTCTTCAAACATTGAGAATATACCTTTGGTGCTTGTAATATGTGTGTTATTGTGCAGGAAAAGGCACTAAATGATCAAAGATGTAAGACACAAGAAAGGATCTAAGTTGCCAAAGAAAGGAAGAAAACATCAGCAAGTTTGCTTTGCGAGCTTTCCAGCGAATGTTCGCTTTACGAACAACTGGCTCCCAGAATTATGGCAGTAGGAAAAGGGACTAAAGTTTGCTTTGCGAACTTCCCAGCGAAGGTTCGCTGTTTCATCGCTTTGCGAAGACTTGGCGAAGGACGCCTTGGATATGGAAGAAGCAAAAGGGGTCTAAGTTTGCTTTGCGAACTTGTAGGCGAATAGTTCGTTTTGCGAACAAAAGTTTGCATTACGAACTTATGCAGAAATTCAGAGGCGGTTTAGCTTATCAGAAGGCACTTCAGGTGCCATTTTCATAGTTCGCTAGGCGAACAAAAAGTTCGCAGTGCAAACTTGTCTGATGTCAAATGTACTATAAATACATTTTATGTATTTTCTTGGGATGATAACTTCACTTTATCACACCAAAACCTATTTTTATGATATTTCTTCATCTAAGAGAGATTCTTCATATAGAGAAGCTGGATTTGCATCCGATCTCAATTCTTCGACGAGGATACTTTTTCATCTCCTCATGAAACTTGTGAAACAAGCTACCATGAATATGTGTAGCTAAACACATCTTGTGTTAAGATTAGTGGTAGGTAATCCATCATTTTGTATGTATTGATCTTGATTGTAGTGTGTGAACTTTGTTGATGATAAATATAGAAGAAAAACTTTGTTTATATGGTTTATATTTTGTTTTAGTTCATGATTGAGAAATATGTTCTAAAACTTGACCTAAGTTTCAATCCATCAAAATCATGAGGCTAGAGATAGTTTTGAAAGTTGATGTTCATAAATATTGATCTTGAATGTTATCATATTGGTAGTTTGGGTGAGCGATCATCAAAGGATCAATTTGATAAATCCCACAACAAGTGTTAGAGATAAACTTCTTGAGAGGATATGTGGCTATATTCATCGTTAACAAGTTCACATCCTTTATTGAGTAAATATGTACGAAACGGATTATCGGACCCTAATCTTGACATGTTTTTACCAAACCCTAAAACCAATTTCTTTACCGTTGATTACTAAATTCTTATGCAAATGATCCGATACGAAAATACTAAACTCTTTGTTACTTTAAAAGTTTAAAACGTTTTCAACTATAGAACGGCGGTAATACATATACAATCCCTGTGAAGACGATAAAACACCCCCAGAAATACTTTTCAACAATCATACAATAATCAAGACATATCAATTTCAAGGCACTGTCTAAGCAAGAAACAAGTTCAAAAGAGCCATGGCATGCCAAATTACAAAATTCAAGGCTACACATCCAAATTACCTCAGTATTGTCCAAAAACATGAAAGTGTAAATAGTACATCATGATGCCCAATTCAATTTACATCAAAATAATCCAATTCAAGGAAAAAAAAAGCTACAAGCATTACGCAAAACACAGTAATTGCAAAGAAAAAATCTCATGACAAGCTTCTTCACATTGCTGGTCAAAAATTCTTCACACACACCTCGTATTGGACGCACATCTCGCATCACCACTCCTTGCTCATAACCATATTTCATGCATCAAACTCTTCCTTCATCATTCATCTTCACGCACAACCTCAACAACCATAACAACACAAATTCATCATAATCCTAAATCTCAACAATACACGCACCAAACACCTTTTCTCACCTTCAATAAACCTGGTGATTCCACTGTTTATCTGAAAATTTTCGTCACGCATCCAAACACAAGAAACCAAAAATGCCCTACATAAAACAAACCTCACATAAAACACGTAAAATACCTCCAAATCACCTCAACACAAACTTGCAAAGCTCCAAAAAACTCTACGCATAACAACATACCACAACGAACCATCAATAAAATATCAAACACAAGGCAGAACCAACATCAAATTCAGAAGTAATACACGAAGAAAAAGAAGAAGAAGAAAGTTTCAATTTGAATGCCTGACATCTTCAATCTTTGAAGGTGATACCTCTTTAAATTCACATCGATTTTATTGAGTTTGCGTTGTGTCATTTTGAGCAAATTAGTAGCGGATTTGGACGGAGGAAGTAGCCGTGGGTTCATTGGTGAGCGAATCGTGCTCCGCAGCCGCCAACAGTGACCTCCGGCGCGGCGGAGCAACTCAGTTCATGGCGCACTGACACAAAATGAGAGAGAGAGAGAGAGAGAGAGAGAGAGAGAGTTGTGTTGAAGATGACCGCGTGAAAGAATGTCATGGAGGTTGACCTTGTTTTTTTTATCCTTTGCTAGTGTCATGTTTCATTTGGGCTCATGGCCCATTCCATTTTTTAACACATCTATTTTACACGATGCACCCTCCTTTTTCCATATTTCTTCTTTCTTTTTTTTTTTAATTTATTTTTCTCTTTTAAATTGTTTTTTTTTCATCCTTTAGTGTTTTATATTTTTTTTCCAAACTTCTACAATTTCTTTTCTATTTTTATACTTTAATTGCATTTCTTGTGAAAATTATTTCACTTCAGTTTTTAGTAGTATTTTGCTTACTTTTGGATTTTTTATTTTTATCATGTGGTTAATGAAAATCTAAAAATCATGGAGTAATGATCTCAAGGATGTTTGAATCTTCAATATTTCAAACATGTTCATGAATGATCATTAGATCATTCTTGACACTTTGAAGTATTGATAGGTTACCCTTGGTTGATCATGCTTTGAAGCTCTTTATGATAGATGCGACCATTCTATTTTGCTTCATATTTTTCTTCTTGTGCCACATGTTTTAGGAGAATGATTCTTGTAACATTTATCTAACATGCTTAGCACATATATTGTTATTGACCGGCCTCAGATAGGTGCGACTTCTACATAAGTCCACTTACGATTGCTTAACATAGCGATAAATTAGTCCCGATTGGATAAAGCAATCATTCGATCAATAACCATTAACTACTAACTTCTAACTTTTGAATTTTACATTATCGTCATTTACTTTCTCGCAATTTATTTCTCACCATTTACTTTCCGCAATTTACTTCATTGCTCATTTATCATTCATGTCTTTACTTTATATCATTTTCCTCTTTTTGATCTTTGTTTCTTGTCTTATAAAAAAATGCAAAAACGTGATAAAAACGAAAAAATACCTAAAAAACTTGTTAGACTTAAATGGATTGTGGACTATGCAGATGACCTTAGCATCTTGGAGTCTTAGACCTAATGTTTGACTGTAGCAAAAATAGACTTCGATTTGGACTCTTATTTTCATTGCATAGCTTAGGACACCTTGCACACACACGACTTCCTCTTGGGCTACCTGACAACGATACCCATTATTTCTCGCATCAACTTCCCTTGTATTTTTCATGTACCCTCTCCCTTTTGATGTACTTTCTCTACTTTCTCACTTTTCTTTGGTTGTGGTTTCCTTAGCTATACGACTTTAGGGACAAGGACCGATCTCACCGTTTTCTCAAACCCTTGATCCAACGTCAAGTAGTATTCTCTTAACCATTGTAAGTTGACCGCTTCGTGCGTCACCATCAACCTATCCCATCTCATTCTCAAATCGTTTTCATAATCATCTCACAACAATAAAACCCTTGATCCAACGTTTAGCGGACTTTTATTAAATAAACTCTAAAACATAATAAAATACGATTAGAACTGCGCGCCAAGAGGCTTAAGTGGTGGAGAAAGAGTGAGAATGGAGTTTCCTACACTCACTCTGAGTATTTTGGACACAAGACGCTTGGCTTGGTAGTCTGAGATACTCACCTCTACCCATAGTCTTTAGTGCAATTCAAATCAATAACAATTTCTTCTCAAAAACCTAAAAACAACGTCGACTCATCAAACCTCTTTTTTCTCGCCTTCGTGCGATCTTTCAAACTCCTTTTAACAAGGTAAAATCAATCAACACACACTCATTTTCTACCCCGAACTACGAATGCTCTGACTTCCTTATTGCACTATGAGGATACGTAGGCACTAGATTGCGAAATCTTGGCGAGCACCCTAATAAAAAACCAAAAATTTCCCCTGATAGCAAGTAACCCTTAGATTCGACAGCCATTCGTGCGTAGACAACTTAGATGGTTCCCGTTGAGTATAACGGATGTGAGGGGTGCTAATACCTTCCCCTTGCATAACCAACTTGTTGCACCTCAAAATTTGCCCTCCTTACTTTAGTACTAACTGGCTTATGTTTCATTTCATTTTTGCATTATCATGTGTGCATATCATTGGTTCTTAGCATGGGGTCAAGGTGCCTGAGGCAAGTTCAAGAGGAGAAGATGTTCTTCAGAGGGTCAAGCAAGAGAGCTCAAGTGGATCACTTTCTCCTAATCAGTGCAGGAATTAGGGTTTTGAGATTCTTGGGTTTATTGCTCCAATGGGCAAGTTTCTTGGGTTTTTATCACCAACAAATGGCATATTCTATCTTTGTTGGAGAGGATACACATCACATTCAGAGGATTTTGGATTTGGAGACTGTGTTATTTCCTCCTAGACTGAGGGTACCTAAATTAGGGTTTGCTATAAAGTCAGTTTATGTCTGATTTTCTGGGCAAGACTTGATTCCATGGTATTCCTTGAGTCCCTAAGTGTCTAGGAATGGAAGATTGTCCATCAGTTTGGTTCAAGAGAAGTTCAAGTGGCCAATGGATTGGAAATCAGGTGAATTGGGTAAAAGTCAACAGTGAGAGGGGAAGTCAACTGTGGAATCTTGGGGTTTTCTCCAGGGTTTTCAAGGTCTCACATCCTCATATGGTCTTCAAAGGTCAATTTTCATGCCATTTATCAAGAATCAAGGGTTGGTGCAAAAGTTACTAAATATGGAAATGACCTATAATTTGAAAGTTTCCTTTTTGGGCAAGTTCCTACACTACATTCACCTTGACTTTTCATCATCAAATAAGCTTCAAATGAATTGTTCTCCAACATGAAAGTTGAAGATCTTTTTCTCCTCTTTCCAACAAGTACTAGTGGGTCTCCATATCATTTGTGAAACTCAAGTTATGGCCAAGAGAAGGCAAAGTGGTTTTTAGGGTTTCATTTTCACAACTTTTACATTTTGGGACATATGGACCTATAATTAATTCCATTGCTCCAAGGCACTTTTTAACATCAAAGGGCATTCCTCAAGGATCATGTTAGGCCTTTAAATCAAGTGGTTTCATGGTGTATTTATCACTTATTCTCCATTATTCAAAATTGCCTAGTCATTAAAAACTCATGAATCAAAATGTTTCAAGGCCCAATTTCAATGTGGGTGTGATTAGCAATTAGAAGTTAAGTGATCCATCATGAAATATTTGGATATCCATGCATGGAAGGAGGTGTATCTCACATTATGTGATTTTCCAAAATTGCCCAAAACTCTTTAGCAAAGGAATTTCCAAGGCCCAAACCATTATCAGTGAGAAACCCTAGAGTATTTGAACTCATTCATGCATTGGTTAGGTCAGATTTCACGTGATATTTGTGGAGAATTCAAGCTTGAACCCTAAAGCATCTCATATTCATATCTCTCAATCCATTAGATCTTTTCAAGAAATTCTTTCACAACATTCATCCTTGGGATCCCTAGAGTACAAATCGCCCATCTTTGGAGGCTGAAAGCAAGGATAAAGGATTGCACCATCTCAGGTTAGTGATGATTTTCACGATCCCAAAACTCAGTTTTTAAGTATGCATAATGTTGTATGATTCTCACTGATGAATCTGATGTAGTTTTTGTTGTGTTTGGACGTGTGGATTGATCATACTTTGAGTTTAAAGTTTTGAGCCTTAACCTTTTTCTCTTCGTTTTTCATTATGCGTTGGTTATTAGTGGTTTTTGATTGCATATTTGGAATCCTCACATTTTTCTGATCAAAATGGTGTATTCGCATGAAATTTCTGGGTAAGTCTGAGTTGCAGGTGACCGGAGAAGGGAACGGAACCCTAGCTCTGGCGGCGGCGGTCGAATCAGTCCGGCGAGGGTGGCTGGAGGTAGATGATGATGTTTTGGCCGTTGGATCTAGAGATCTGACGGTCCTTGGTATGCCACACGTTCTTTTTTGTTTTTTTATTTTATATAGTTGCATGTTTATTACCCCACCATAGCTACCGTGTTCCACCAATCATGTTTTTTTTTATTTTATTCACTTTTTATCTATGTTGACCAATTGTGAGACGTCTGATTAATCATGTGGATCCTATGTTGCCAACGAATAAAAATGACCATGTGCTGATCACGTGGCGTGTGCATTGTGTGCTGACAAGTTTGGTGTGTGCGTGATTATTTCTTTACCATGTGCATGTGAATCCTGACCATTGATCTTTATTACTGGTTGATCTTGTTGACTAAATGCTGAATGTATGATCAATCCAAGGGCCCATGTTAAGTCAATTCATTGACTGAAGTCTATTGTTCTTTTTTTATTTTATTTTTTCGCTGATGGACTGTTGTCAGCTTGGGCCTTGCTATTCACACACCACCTCCTAGCGCATGTGCATTTCTCAACGTGTATTTTTACTTCCCACACCCCCATACTTATTTCATATTTTATTTTTATTTTAATCATGGCATTTTCATTTTTAATTATTAAAATTAGTTAATTGCATTTAAAAATTCCCAAAAAATTCATGAAACATATTTGGCATTTATAAAATTTTATAAAATTTTATTTTTATTTTTATTTTATTTTTTATCATCTAAATTAAATACTTGTTTATTTTCTTTTTGAATTATCCATATCATGCATACCTAAAATTGTTTATTTTATTTCTCTGCATCCATAAAACATTTTGAACCCATTCCTTTTGCATTCATTCACCAACACTCTGAAGTGCATTAAAATATTTTTCTATCATTTTTAAAATTATTTCATATTGCATTTTAGTCCTTCCCTTTGGCCCATTGAACCCTACTTCTCGTCTGAGCTTTGCATGGTTGTTTGAATGACTAACATCTTGACTTTTTGCAGGAGTTTTTGATATATTGTTTGCCTCTGGTTGAGAAATGTTGATATTTATTTTGGCAATTTTAGAAGTTGTTTCTCTAATTATTTGATTACTTTCACTTGAGATCTTTCTTGTATGCATCCTTAATCATGTATGATCATTTGTTTGAAAAGGCATTTGTGCCATTGTTTTAGGGTTGTTTATTTGACTTCTTAATTCACGTTTGGATTGTTATCACTATTATATGCCATTGTTTGGTTTTCATTTGCCTTAATATTACTTGTGTCTATTTCGTACTAACTTTTTATGCAGGGACTAAGGTAAGTCATTTGAGGGTATGGATAAGTACCCATGACCACTCTCCCTCTTTCTTTCTCTCCTCTTTTCTTTTCTTTAGGATTAGGTTGTCGTCAAACCTCACTAACCGTAGGTCACCCATGCATGATAACATTAGGACTCTTAGTTTCCCTTTAGAGTTTCCTCCATGTCTTCTCTTCTCATCTCAAAACTTCTTGAAAATACTTAATAAGGATAAATTGTATTGCGCACGAGCCTTAAGCGTGGGGAATGAGAAATGAGGGGCTTCCCCTCATCTTTCTAGAGTGCTTAGCGAGCGTCCTGTCTTGGGATGATGCGTTAAGTATTCGCCCCTGTGCCCTAGACTTTGGTGCAATGCAACTTATGAACTAACTTAAGCCACTTCTGTCCAAAAAAATACAAACAAACTTCAAACCTTTTTGTCCTTCGGGATTGTCAAACTAAAGGCTATTTTCAAAAAGGGCACGTTACCTTCCGTCTGAGTCATAAACAGGCATCGACCCTAACTGCCGGACGCGAACTTAGCGTCGCTCATAAAAAACACAAAAAGAACTTGGTCCGAACTACGTTGACTCTGAATTTCCCATTGCACAAAGGGAGTACGTAGGCCTAGGACGTCGACGTCCTACCGAGTCTGTCTTGGTTTTTCCCTTCCTCGTCTTAGTACAGCCCTAGATGATAGGATAACTCACCCTTAGAATAGACAACAAGCGTGGATCCCATCGAGTATGATGGACGCGTGGGGTGCTAACACCTTCCCCTCGCGTAACCGACTCCCGAACCCAGGTTATGGTTGCGATGGCCATTCCTTTCCCTCTTCCTCAGGTTTATGCGGTGTTCCCTTTCCCTCTCTTGGGATAAATTTACACGCCTGGCGGCTCTGTTTTTCCGCGCCACTCTCGCGTTTGTACCTGGATGAAAATCCTGGGAGCGACACAACTTCTGAACTCGGTTTTGGTTGTGATGACCATACCATATACTTTCCTATCCTTTTTGCTTGTGGGTTTTATCGATATTTTCCCTTTCCCTCTTTGGGAATAAATAAAGTTTGGCGAAGAATCTGTTAAGTCCATCCCGCGGGCATGAGATTACGCATCACGAGGTCGTCTCTCATTTTTTAAGGTATAACAAATGGCGACTATGTCGGGGATTCTTCCCTAAGCAAGTCAAGCCTAGTCTAGGTTGCCTTCTTCGCATGTTTAGGTGTTTGTCTTTGTTATTTACTTGCTTTCTTTATTGTTTTCTATATTTGTATCTTATCTGTTGTGGCTCTCTTATGTTGTGGTAAGGATTTGATACTCTAGTTGCAAACCTTGAGGGAAAGACTCTCTGCCCGAGTCTAAAGTGTAAACATAAGTTAGGAGAAGTTGAGTAGTATGGGCCACCGAGAAGTTGTTCTCGTAAGGGTCGATACGAGAACCTCACTTAGATTATATTCTATTGATGATATTGATGACCGTCAAGCTGTTGGCGTAAGCCGTCAATGTTTTCATTGGGATCCATGACTCTAAGGACCTTTGTAGAACCTTAAACTATTGGCCAACTAGGTTTGATGGTCGCGTAGTGCGGGTCCCCGAGAAGCTTTTCTCGTATGGGTCAGTAGGAAGATCTTACTCAGAATAGACTTTCTTGAGGGAGTTGTTGTTTGGTAATAACTGACATACGCAATAAACAGTCAAGAAAGTCCATGACTCTAAGACCCTTGTCTAGAACCCAATGTCGATGGTCACGTAGTATGGGTCCCTGAGAAGCTTTTCTCGCGTGGTTTGATACGAAGACCTTACTCAAAATAGATTCATTTGATGGTGTTGTCAATCGACATGCTTCTGTCGTGCGTGATAAACATTCATGTGAATCCATGACTTTGGGATTCCTGTCAAAGAGATTGTTTTAGGCCATTTTATGACATATTTAACTTGCATACATAATATTCCTTTCCTCATTCTACATACCCTTCAGGTTGCCTCATCAGGGATATTTCTTCTATATCACCATACAGGAAGGTTCTCTTTACATCCATTTGTTCAAGTTATAAGTCAAACATTACCACATGGGACAACAACATTCTAATGGATTTTTGCTTTACATCAGATGATAACACATCATTGAATTCGGTTCATTCTTTCTGATCGTGAAGGCCTGATCAGATCCTGTGATGGGCCACCAAGAACGTCTGTGATGTTGGGCGTGAAATGAGGATGAGGGGGTGTACCTGCAAGGCACTCCGACGCTCAAGTAAGAAAGGGTCAGAGAAAAAGGAGCAAGTACAAAGAGTGAGTTTTTAGGGTGATTATTGGATACCTCGCCCTCTCAAGTGAGAAGGTTTATGTAGTTCCCCCAGCGCGTGGCCAACGGTCCTATTTTCGGGGAGAAATAACCGTTTTCCTGAAGAATAGGTAACTGCCCAAAACTAGCTGTTATATCGGGCAAGGTGCCCAAAACTAGCCTTTATGTTGGGCATAGACATAGTTTCGGGCACATGCCCTTAGCTGTTTGGGGACAGCATGAGTCGTGCGAAACGGGCAGAGGCTCCGGGGAGGAGTGATGCAGTCCTTGCCCGATTGGAGGGGCAGAAGGGTAACTTTCTCCCCTTTGTGGATTGAACTTAGGCAATTGGGTCGTTCTGGGAGCAGAAGTAGATTGGGCCATGCCTAGCCATTGGTCCAGTCCAGAACAGGAGCCCCCCAAGTCGTTACTTCCGAGCATGGGAGCGATGACTTAAGGATAGCACGTGGTTCCGGGGAACTAGCATGGAGTCGTCATTTGGTGATGGAGGGAGTTGTATCGTGGTGCCCGTGACCATTGGTGTTCGTGAGGTCCATGTCTGTGTCTGGATTGCCCATCGTATGGGGAGACCAATGGTTAGGAAGAATTGAAATGTTGGGGCGCCACGTGTCCCTCGAGCCTTGTGCCGCAGTTACTAGGCAATGATGGCTAGTTGATAGCCGTTATGACCTACGAGGGTGTGCCACTGCACGTGCCCCTCAGTAAAAAAGGAGAGAGACTCAGGCCATTTGGAACTTTCGCTTCTCTCTCTTCTTCATCTTCCTCAGAGCATTTGCCCGCCTTCGCCGTTTGTTGTTCCGACCGCCGTCATCAGTTCCGAGCAACCATTTTCTAGCTTTCTAACCAAGTAAGTCCACTGATCATGTGTTTTTTAGCCTCTTTTATGGTTGTTTGTAAATTGCATGTGGCTAGGTTTAGGGTCAGAGGACGAATCACTGCTTTTCCCGGCGGCTGTTGGTGGTGGACGGTGGCTAAGCCATCTCCTGCCGCCGACTAGGCTGCTGGAGCCTTTTAGATATCTCGCAAGTAGGGCGGTTCCCGGTGTCGTTGCAACAATGATGCATGTGTACCCGTCACAGTTACTCAGATTTCGCTGCTTCAATGAAGTTTTCGGTGGACGTTTGCAGTTTCTGGTGAAACTTCAAACGGGAACTGAAGAATGGCTCGAGGAAGTTCCTCGTGTGGGAGTGGTTTGTCCCGAGCTTCTCCTCATGGGAAACTCTTGAGTTTTTTGTTTGATGTTAGGACTTAGGCCGGGGATGTCGTTCTCAGCCCTTTGCGCGCCCTTTCACTTTACTAGCGGTGGAATGGTGGATTTGATTCTTCGTCGAATTCACTTTTTTCTCTGCTTTTCAGGTGATCGATATGGTGATGAGGCCTGACAAGGAGATCATAATAGACTCGTTCGAGGAGAGCTCCTCGGAGAGCAGCAGTACTGAAGCTTCAACCGTCCCCAGCGAATTCGGGGAGGAGGTTACTGAAGATTCAACGGAGGAGTGGTCGGTGGCTGAGCCTGTCGAGCACGTATCTACTTTTGCGACATATCGGGGGGATGTCTTCACGGTCGTTGGGCCAGAGGGGGAGTGGAAGGTGCACTTCCCCTTCGAGGATGATAAGGTCCACGACAACTTCGGGGAGCGTTTTTCCATGTACGAATACGCGTTCAAAGAGCTGGGATTGAGACTGCTCTTCACTGATTTTCAACAGTCAGTCTTCGTGCACCTAGATCTCGCCCTGTTGCAGTTGTATCCCAACTCGCTGGCGTTCATCCGTGCCTTCGAGTTGACGTGCGAGTATTTGGAGATAGGGGCTACTCTTCCTTTGTTTTTCACTGTCTTTCATCTTCAGCGGCAGTTGACGGGGAGGAGGTATGGTTGGGTTTCATTGAAATAGCCCCGCAAGCTGTTCAAGCCATTTTCAGAGTCAATTCGGACGTTCAAGGAAAGGTTCTACCTTATAGAGCCTGTGTCGGAGAGGGCACATGATAGTACGTATGTCTGGGCAATTTCCCTTGACGAGGAGGGTAATGATATGCGCGATGAGAATGAGAAACTGATCGGGGATAGAGAATTTAAGTTCCTATTTCACTGGGGTCCCGCCCATTTCCTCAAGGAGCCCAATGAATACGTTGCTCAGCCGCACATGCTGGACGGGCAGGATGCGGTTGGTTATGAGAAACTGGTGAAGTACGTTAACTTTTTCCAGCTTGCTGAATGCTGGACGAAGAAGGGGTCTCCAATTTTCGAGGAGGATGGTAGCCAGAGGGTGGAGTATCGTTTCATTAACACCAAGGCGCTTTTGGAGTGCAAGACTCCCGCGGAAGTTCATAAGCTGCTCGGTAGTTTTAGTCGTTTTTCCTTGACCGAATTATGTTTCCTTCCTCGTCTAACATGTTCATTTTGTTTTTGCAAGTGAGATACCTTCCGCTCATGAAAGAATGGTAAAGAATGTTATCGCGGGGAACAAGCCCGGGGAGGCTGCTCCCAAGACTCGATTCGCCCAGCATGCTCCTACTCCTCCTCAAACTTCTGCGGGGACCTCCTCGCCTACTCCCCAGGGGTCTCCCTTGCCTCTGGCCTCACGGCCAAGAGGTTCAGGGCCACTGAAGAGGTAGATCTCACCCGGGCGCCAGAAAAGGGGAAGTTCGAATTTCCTCTGTGTATTCTAGACAAAAGGTTCTTCGAGGGGACGTCGTTGGTCGTGCCGCGGGCAGAGTCCCTCTAGCTGGAGGGCATGGATCGCCCGAGCAAGAGGGCACTGGTGGCCCAAGATGCCTCTGCACTGGTCAGAGTTTTGGAGATGGTGGCCATCTATGCTGAAGGGGACTCTGCAACTGAGTCTGAACTCATAGCTGCTCGGGCTACCATGGCATCTCTTGAAGAGACGGCGAGGAAAGCCAAGAAAGAGGCTAAGAGTGATGATGATGCTGGAAAGAAGGCAGGCGAGGAGATGACCAGGCTAAAGGGGGAGAACTCTACGCTGGCCGCAGAGAAGAAGGCAGCTGAGGAACTGGTCGAGCAGCTGAGGTTGGCAAGCGCTTCGGGCGAGGATGAACCTGAGGATGTCCGGGAAATGAAGACTAGGGCTGAGCTGGTTGCTCGTCTGCTGAAGGCCGAGGATGACAACATTGTCATTGGGGATGAGTCTTTTAAGAATGTCGTGGCCCAACTGCGGGTTGTCAACCCCGGCGTTGAGTTCTCCACCGAAGGCATCCACTACCTGGCTCATGTCGAGGATGGCAGGATAGTCTGTCCAAACTCCCTCCTTGGTGGTGGCGAGCATGCCGAAGTTTTGAACGAGGAGATCTAGGGGCCTGAGCCCAACCTCGAGCAGCCTGAGCGGATGGAGGAGGAGTGATGGGATTTTTACTCTTGTTGTAATTTTTCCGGCCTGCGTGCCGTGTATCTTTGTAACTTATTTTGAATGGGGGCGTGGCCCCCAGTTTATGTAACAAGCACAATTGTGGTCCTTGTGGCCACTTATTACTTTTAATTATGTATGTGTTCGGTCCTTGTGGCCGGTTTTGTGATTTGGATGGTTCTATCTACTTTAAATTCTGCTAAGTGTTGTATTTATGCTCGTCATGCATATATGCCCGTAATAGGGATTACTTTGATTTGCTTTAAGTTTTAGGGAATTGCTCGTTATAGATGTGTTCGGCAGTGAGGGGTACTGGTCGAACGGCCAGGGAATGTTCGGGCGAGAGAGCGGAGCTCAGGTCGCATTTGAGGTCTGAGTTCGCGGTGTGAACCTCCCATCGCGAGCTGGGTGTTCTGCCTATCGTGGTACTTCGACGACGGCGGTGCTCGATTAAGGGATTGCTGTCGAGCAGAGACCTGGCTCATTCCTAAGCGGGGTTCTACTTTACTGGCATGCGACGCTTGTACCTAGGCGTGCATCGTGGTAGGTGGGAGATGCTCGTCGTTGCCACGGATCAAATCAACAGTTAAGGCCTTAGTTGTAGTATTGCTTTAGCTTTTCGGCGTTCCATGGTCGAGCAAGTTCTTCCCCGTTGAGATGTTCTAGGTAATAGGCCTCATTCTCCGTTTTTGCTCGGACACGATAGGGTCCTTCCCAGTTAGCGGCTAGTTTTCCTTCGCGAGAGTCCTTATGGTTTCTTCTTAGGACGAGGCTGCCCACGTCGAACTCTCGTCGTATGACTTTGGCGTTGTGCCTGATGGTAAGTTTTTGTTTTAATGAGGCTTCGCGGAGGTCTGCCCCTTATCGGACCTCCTCGACGAGGTCAAGTTCCTCCCTTAATGCTTCGTCGTTTATCTCCTCGTCTAGGGGTGATTCTGTCCGCCTGGAGGGTACGTGAACTTAGATGGGGATCACGACTTTGGTCCTGTAAGCCAGACGAAAGGGTGTCTCCCCAGTTGAAGAGTGTGGAGTTGTGCGGTATGCCCATAAGACGATGTGCAGTTCCTCGACCCAAGCTTTCTTCGTTTCGTCTAGCCTTCTCTTGAGGCCTCGAAGGATGACTCGGTTAGCCGCTTTGGCTTGCCCGTTGGTCTAGGGATGTTCAACGGATGCGAAGTGTTGCTTTGTGCCCAACTGGGCGACGAAGTCCCGGAACTTCCTGTTCGTGAACTGTGTCCCATTGTCTGTGACTATCGCCTGGGGGATGCCAAAACGTGCGAGGATGTTTCTTTTGTAGAAACGTAGTATGTTAAGGGCAGTTATCTTGGCTAGAGCCTCCGCTTCTATCCATTTTATGAAGGTAGTCTATGCCTACTATCAAGTATTTGTTCTGGTTCGATCCCATTACGAATGGTCCCAGGATGTCAGGCTCCACCAGGCAAATGGTTACGGGGAGGACATAGCCATGAGCTCGTTAGGTGGAGCTAGGTGCATGTCCCCGTGCCGTTGGCATTTATCGCATTTCTTCACGTGCTCCTTAGCATCTTGTTGCATGGTTGGCCAGTGGTACCCTGCTCTGAGGGCCTTTCGGGCAAGGGACCTTCCTCCGAGATGTTGGGCGTTGATTCCTTCATGAATTTTGCGCAAGATATGGGCGACTATTTCTTCCTCGACGCATTTGAGTAGCAAACTAGAGAACCCTCGCCTGTAGAGTTTATCTTAGACCAGGACATAGGAGCAAGCTCTTCACCTAACTACGCTGGCCTCTTTGGGGTCGGACGGAAGTTCATCTTTAGCGAGATAGTTGTAAACGGGGGTCATCCAGCAGTTGCTGTCGTCGATCATCTGTACGTCAAGGTTTGGGGAAGTCTTTTCGATACTGGGTTGAGGAAGTACCTCCTGTATGACAGACTTGTTTCCGCCTTTCTTCTTCGTGCTTGCCAGTTTGAACAAAACATCTGCCCTGACGTTATGTTCGCGGGGAACGTGCTTAACCTCTACCGCTGCGAACTTCGTCATCGTCTTCTTGACCAGGGCTAAGTATTCGGACAGATTGTCATTTTTGGCTAGATATTCTTCTCGAACTTGGAGGGCTACTAGTTGACGACCTCTTCCGCGCCGAGGTCTTCGGCCAGGCGTAAACCGACGAGGAGGGCTTCGTACTCAGCCTGGTTGTTAGAGGTGGGGAAGGACAGGGTGAGTGACACTTCAACGATGATTCCCTCGTCGCTCTCCTGTATGATGCATGTCCCGCTTCCCGCCGAACTGGAGGCCCCGTCCACGAAAATGGTCTATTTGCGCATCCCGCAGGTAGGGGAATCTGCGAACGTCACTTTCGCGACGAAGTCAGCCAAAGCCTGGGCTTTGAGGGCTTTTCTGCTCTCATACTAGATGTCAAATTCGGACAGCTCTAGCGACCATTTGAGTATTCTACCGGCCATGTCTGGTCGTCCTAACAGTTGCTTCACGGGTTGATTTGTTCAAACCAGGATTGTGTGGGCTAGAAAGTAGTGTCTCATTCTTTTGGCTGCGTTGATGAGGGCCAGTGCCACTTTTTCTATCTGCTGGTACCTCAGCTCCGGTCCATGCAGTGCTTTGCTCGTGAAATATATGGGCTTCTGCTCGTCAGGTATCTCGCAGATAAGAGCGGTGCTCACTGCCTCGGTTGCTACGGCGAGATACATGTATAGAGTCTCACTGTTGTCTGGGCGTGAGAGAACTGGTGGCTCCGAAAGTTCCCGTTTTAGGTGGAGGAGAGCCTGATCACATTCCTCGGTCCATTCAAACGCCGCCTCCTTGCAGAGGAGTTTGAAGAATGGTAGGGAGTGCTGTGCAGATTTGGCCACGAAATGGGATAATGATGCGAGCATCCCGTTGAGGGACTGGATGGATTTCTTCGACTTAGGCGTTGAAAACTCGGAGAATGCCCGACACTTGTCGGGGTTGGCTTCGATTCCCCGCTCTGTTAGGTAGAAACCGAGGAATTTGCCTGCCCGGACACCGAACGTGCACTTCTCCGGGTTGAAACGCATCTGGTATTTCTTGGCCTGTTCGAAGACCTTCCTCAGATGGGCGGTATGATCGGTTTCCTCGTGGGGTTTAACGATCATGTCGTCCATATAGACTTCGAGCATGTCGCCTATCTCTCCCCGGAAGACCTTGTTCATCATCCTTTGATAGGTCGCGTCGGTGTTCTTCAGGCCAAAAGGCATTACGTTGTAGTAATAGTTGCCCGATTCGGTCATGAAGGTCGTGTATTTTTTATCGCTCATTGCCATTGGTATTTGATTATAGCTCGAGTAGGCGTCCATGAATGATAAAAGTTTAAAACCGGCAGAGTTATCAACAAGTTTATCAATATTGGGGAGGGGTAGGCATCATTCGGGCATGCCTTATTAAGATCGGTATAGTCAATGCACATTCGCCATTTGCCGTTAGATTTTTTCACAAGTACAATGTTGGATAGCCAAGTGGTGTACTTGGCTTCCGAGATAAATTTAGCCTCGAGGAGGTCCTTTACAGCTTTTTCTGCAGCCTCCGTTTTCTCAGGAGTCTGCTTTCTCCTATGTCGTGCTACTGCTTTGACGATTGGGTCAATCGTGAGCTGATGGCAAGCAACGGATGGGTCCAGGTCGGGCATCTCAGCGGCACTACAGGCAAACAGATCGGCGTTCTCATGGAGGCAGGCTTTGAGTTGCTTCCTTGCGATGTCGGGGAGATCCGCTCTAATCTTTACTCCCCGGTGGGGGTCGTCGCCGAATAAGACGAACTCGAATTCGCCATCTGGGATGGGACGTGTCGGATAGGAGTTGCTGCTGGTCGGGGCATATGAGCTGCTCGAGGCTGCATGGTCCTCCTTCTGGTCCTCTTCGGGGAAGCGGCTGTCGAGGTCGATGGCGTCGACCTGAGGCAGCGGCTTGGCTTCCTCGGAGCTGTTGGGCAAGGCTAGCTTGTTAGATACCTTTGGCTTGGACGCGATGGCATTGAGTCCCTTCGTGGCTACTTCGAAGCATCGTTGTGCGGCTTCGATGTTGCCGTGGAGTGTGGTGACCATCCCCTTTAAAGTGTAGTACTTCATCTTGAGGTGGACTGTTGAGGGCACAACTACCAACTCGACCAAGGTTGGTCTTCCGAAGATGCAATGGTACAGAGACAGGCAATCAATTACCAGAAACCGTACCTTAACGGACCTGGCCATCTCTGCTGACCCAAAAGTTACGATCAGTTCGACGTATCCTCGGGGTTTGGTCACTGATCCATTGAATCCTTGCAAGTCAGAAGCCACATAGGGAGTGAGGTGTGATTCATCCAGCTGGAGCGTTGAAAACAGCTGGGAGTACATAATGTCGACCGAGCTGCCTTGGTCGACGAGAATCTTGCGAACGTCGAAGTTTGCCATCCGAGCTCTGACGAGCAGGGGAATGCTCGAGTTTGGAGATCCCTCGAGGAGCTCTTCCCTGTAGAAGGAGATGGGGATGGAGCCCTTCTGGGCTTGGTCGAGCGTGGTTACCTTGCTGGAGCTCGTGCTGATTAGGTGCTTGAATTTCCTTTTTACGGAGCCTACCACGACTTTATTGAAGCCTCTGCCCGAGATGACCATCGAGGAGGGGAACATTTCCCACGGGCTATGGGCCGCGAAGTAGGCAGGAGCGCTGAGCTCATCTGGGACGTAGAAGTCCTCTGGTCGTGATACGAACATGGCGACCTAGATGTTGGCCTCTTCCGAGGAAGGCACCTCTTCCTCTACCTTCTTGGACTCCTGGACGTCTGGCCGGGGAGCATCTTTCTTTTTTATGAACTACTTCAGGTGGCCATCCCTGATCAGTATTTCGATAGCATCCTTCAAATGGATGCAATCCTCGGTGGTGTGGCTATGACTTTTATGGAAACGGCAGTACTTTGACTTGTCGGCATTGGGCTTGGCCAGTATTTGTTTGGGGAAGCGAACTCCTGCTTGTTTGAATTCTGAATTCGCGCATTCGGACAGTATCTTCTCCCTGGAGACAGTCAGGGGGGTGTAGTCATGAAACCGTCCGGAGGGTCCCTTGCTATCGCGGGAGTCCCAGGGATGGTCTTCGCGCTTCCTTTCTCCTCAACATCTCGTCGAGGGTTCTTTGCCTCTGGAGGCTCGGGCGTTCTCCTGGTGGCGGGAGGATCGGGCGGAGTTGGCCGCTTCTTTTTCCTCGTACTGAATGTACGACTGCGCCTTGAGGAGGAAGGCGTCCAGGTTCCTCGGAGGTGCAAGGCCGACAGCTTTAGAAAACTCAGATCCTGAGCGGAGTCCCTGTTCGAGCAGAAATTTTTTCATATCATCCGTTGTAGGGACCTGCGCCACTTCTTTGTTAAACCTCTCGATGTATGCCCGGAGAGGTTCGTCCTTCCCTTGGATTATGGTCCCAAGGGAGGCTTCAGTCTTGGGGTGGTGGCGCGACGCCGTGAAATGTCGGGAGAACATTCTGCCTAGTTGCTTCCACAAAGTGATAGACTCTTCGGGCAGCTGCTTGTACCAAGTCATTGCTCCTTTTCGGAGTGTGGTCGGAAATAGTCGGCACTTGATGGCGCCCCATACGCCACGGTAATCCAACAGCGCATCGATGTTCTCGATGTGCTCGTCGGGGTCAGTTGTACCATCATACGTGCCTAGTGCTGGGGGCTTCTCCAGGCCCTTGGGGAGGCGTGTTTCCAAGATTTCTTGGGATAATGGGTCGTGAGGCTCATCATCGCCGCTGGAACTGGTTATTGACGGGGATTAGTCGACTCGCTCGTGGCGACTAATTCTTCGGGGGGAAGGTGTACGGGCCCGACCCTTTGACCTGACCGGGGGGTGACTATTTGTCCCTCCGTGTTCTCTTGTGACCGGAGGAGTTCTGGTTTCGCGGGGAAACATGGTCGCGTTTCCGGGAAGCATGAGATTCTGGTTCTTGGCGCAGCCTTCGGTCGACTTCCCGCCGGGCTTGCGGGCTCTTGGATCGTCGATGGCTTTTCTTTAGAGGGGGGATCTTGGACGGGCAGATTCCTCTAATGCATCGATCCTTTCATTCTGCTGAAGGATCAGGAGGTTGGTTTTGTTGATTGCCTCAAGAAGGGCCACCACGGCCGGATCGGCGTTGGGTGGAGCAGGAACGGGCTGGATGGCCAGCGAGGGCGGACCGTTGTCGCGGTCAGCAGGAGTAGAGGAAGGAGAGGTTGTGGCCCTATCTCTCAGAAGACGGGGGTCTCCGAGGAGGGATGAAGGACCGTCAATGTCAGTCTTGTTGACGGGGATGACAGTTGACTGGAGATCACCTTTGACGTGATCTTGAGCGGCCATGATGATAATCTTGGACGGGAGTGTTTTGGTCTTAGTATCGGAGGTGGATGTTAAGACGGGGAGAACAAATTCCCACAGACGGCGCCACTGATCGTGAAGGTTTGATCAGATCCTGTGATAGGCCACCAAGAACGTCTGTGATGCTGGGCGTGAAATGAGGAGGATGGGGGGTGTACCTGCAAGGCATTCCGACGCTCAAGTAAGAAAGGGTCAGAGAAAAAGGAGCAAGTACAAAGAGTGAGTTTTTAGGGTGATTATTGGATACCTCGCCCTCTCAAGTGAGAGGGTTTATATAGTGCCCCCAACGCGTGGCCAACGGTCCTATTTTCGGGGCGAAATAATCGTTTTCCCGAAGAATAGGTAACTGCCCAAAACTAGCCGTTATGTCGGGCAAGGTGTCCAAAACTAGCCGTTATGTCGGGCATAAACATAGTTTTGGGCACATGCCCTTATCTGTTCGAGGACAGCAGGAGCCGTGCGAAACGGGCAGAGGTTTCAGGGAGGAGTGATGTAGTCCTTGCCCAGTTGGAGGGGCAGAAGGGTAACTTTTGCCCCTTTATGGATTGGACTTAGGCAATTGGGCCGTTCTGGGAGCAGAAGTGAACTAGACCATACCTAGCCATTGGTCCAGTCCAGAACACTTTCTGAGTAAATCCCTTAGCAACCAACCATGCCTTAAAGCTCTTCGACATCACTCATTCGATTCCTTCCTTAACCTTGAAATTCCACTTACAACTGACTAACCTGGCTTTATCAGGTTTCTCAATTAGTTCCCAAGTGTGGTTATCATGAAGAGATTATATCTCATCATCCATGGCGTTCAACCATTCAGTTTTGTTTCGACTCCTCACAGCTTCCTTGTAATCTCTAGGTTCTTTATCAAGAACCCCACCTGCAGAGATTAAGGAGATAGTTATGAGATCTGCAAAACCATGTCTCTAAGGTGGCTTAATAACTCTTCTAGACCTGTCTCTTGCCAGGAGGTAGTCATTATCAAACTCTTCATCTTCATTAACAACTTGTACTTCTTCTTCGACTTCATCTGAGTTACGAAATTAAGCATCAATATGTTCCACCTCAATAAGCATCTCTTCATGTTCTAGCTCCTCTACTGAGATCTTCGTACTTCAGCCAACGTTATCAGTTTTCTAGAAAGTCATCCCAGCTTCATTGAAAACTACATCTCAACTTGTGATACACCTCCTATGACCTGGCTCTTGGCACCACATCCTATAAGCTTTGACTTCTTCAGGGTATCCAAGAAATGTACATCCTATAGTTCTAGGTTCAACCTTGTCTTGCCTAATATGGCCATAATCTAAATAGCCAAATAGTCTAAGTCTGTTGAGATTACGTGGATGTCTCGACCAAAAATTTTCAGGTGTCTTCATCCCGAGGCAGTCAAGGGATACCTATTTATCAGGTATGTTTAGTCACAGCAGCCTCAGCCAAAAATACCTTCTTCAATCCTGCACTAACCAACTTGTATCTAACCCTTTCTAGGATTATTCGATTGAGTCTCTCAGCCAGGCCATTTTTCTTAGGAGTACCTGCAGTAGTCTTCTAACTTACAATACTAGACATACTATAGTAACTGTTGGAAGCTTCATTGCATAACTCAAGGCCATTATCAGTTCTCAACCACTTGACCTTCCCGCTAATCTGATTTCCAACCAGAATCTTCTAAATTTTGAATTTTTCAAAAGTTTCATCCTTAGTCTTTTAGATGAATACCCATTACTTTCTGGAATAATCATCAACTATGGATAGAAAATACTTTACACCTGAGTGTGAAGGATTCTTTCCAGGCCCCCAAAGACCAACATGAATGTAACCAAGGGATCAATGTTTTCTTTGTTTGCCTTTGTTAAACTTTATTCTGCAGGATTTATCAAACCCATAAGGTTCACAGAATTCTAGCTTTTTGACTTTGTCACCACTTAGAAGATTTTGTTTCTCCAGTTCAACAAGACTTCTTTCACTGACATGGCCCAAGTGTAACCTGAATCCATCATCTTGATCACATAATTCCTCAAACACCTATTTGTTTGGAGTAATGTTCCAAGTGTAACCTAAATCCATGATCCACTATTTGCAAGAATTGTTGCTTGAAACTACCAGGGCATCAGACGATTCAAAATTATCTTGAAAAATGGATGAATTCCAATTATCCTTACCACCATGATCTTTCAGACGTTTAAGGCACACCTTTCTTGTATGACCCTTCTTCTTAGAGTGGTAACACCTATCTCCAAGAGCATCACCACCATAAGACTTCTGCTGACCTTTACCTTTCTTCTTCTCAAACCTGTATACTTTCTTCAAGAATTTCCCTTTAACTGACAAACCTTTACCAACAGAGGATGACTTGTGCTCATTTTGTTCGTTCAAACCCTTAGAGTACAAGCTTGATTGAGCTTCCATACAGGAAGGTTTCTTTGAAATGAGTGTGATACTTGGATAAAGAACACAACAATAACAATGCTTGATCTTCATTATTGATACTAACCTCAATATTCTCCAGATCAAGAATACACTTGTTAAACATATCCAACTTCTCCCTCAAGACTCTATCTTCACTCATCTTGAATGAATATAGAGCCTACTTTAGGTACAAATGATTTATCAGGAATTTAGTCATGTGCAACCCTTTGAGTTTGCTCCACACACCTATTGTCGTCTTCTCCTTTAAAACCTGCGGGAGAACCTTATCATCAAAGCTCAATATAATGGAGCTGTGGCATTTCTCGATCATTGTCATATTCTCCTTCTCTGTTAAGACAACATCCATCTTCTTTGATCCTTTCAATGCTTCTAACAAACCCTGTTGAACCATTAGGACTTGCATCTTCAAGAGCCACAAACCAAAATCATTCACACCATTAAATTTCTCAATCTCATACTTTATTGACGGCATCTTGTCCATGCTCACCGCACCAATTTGTTGTGACAAACATCACACCAGAAACGAATAAAACTATGAGAATGATTGAGTTTCTTGAACAAACATAAGAAACCCTTTTAGGTTTTTTTTTACGAAAGAGAGAGAAGAGGGAAGAAGAAGAACAAGAATTGGTTAAAACTGTTTTTTTTTTCTATTCACTTTTCCAATTAGGGCAGAAGACTACAAGTGAATAACAACAACCAACGTTTAACTCCCTCTCAACAACCTGAGAAATCATCCTATTTATAGACTACAAGCTAACTTAAACACTAAGCTAACTAAAGAACTAAGATAACTTAAGCAACAAGCTAACTTATACAACTGCATACTAGAACATGCTTCGACTACATCATACACATCTTTGACTCCTGCATGCTTGAATAGACTTCAACTACAACATGCACAAATTCTGTCGAAATATGAAATTATCCCTGTCGAGACTATAGTTCGATCCAAAATACCACAATTATAATTTTAAAATAAAAAAAATGAAACATCTAACATTTTACCATGGTTGTTCTAACTAACTGAAGTGAAGCGCGTCTTAAAAGTTAAGAAAAATTAAAAACGCATAAATGAATAGATTTTACCTCGTTGGACACTATAGCCGATGTGAAAGTTTGATATGAAATTTATATTTTGTAGTAGTGGAGGAAGTATTAAGAAATATTTTCTAGATAATTGTAAATATGTTGTATAATTATTTATCTTTTAATGCATAAAATAAATCAGACCCCATAAGTTGAGGATCACGGTTGTCATGCCTTAGGATTATCCAACATACTCATGTAAATTTATATACATGATTTAGAAGTTTATGGAATAAACAAAAAATATACATAATTGCATTCCAAATTGTCTTGTCATTTTCATATTCTATATTTCACTTTCTCACAGCTATATTATAATATCTTGAGCATCAAACAAATCATATATAATATATTATAATATCTTGCGCATAAAACAAACCCTTATATAATATGAAGTTGTTAATGCAAAAATCACTAGTATATTGATGTCAAAATTAATTATGCAAACACCATAATTACTTAATTACTTGTATACAAACATCATAACAAAAATAAAATTTCAATAACAAACATTTTATCGTAACTCATGACATCAATAACATTCAAATACATTAGTTACAGTGAACAGTAACATCAATTCATAAAAATATTACAAAATACCATATTCAAATAATACTATTGTTTTTTATTCATATATTTCAAAATACATTATATCTTAATATGTTATGCCACTATATAAGATGTCGTGTTAGGAAAATCATTGATATTAAGCTATTGATTAACTTAACTTGAATAGCAAGAGTCGCTACTGAACTTTATTGTTTCCAAAGGAAAAGGAAAAAGGTCGAACAAAACCCACAAAAAGCTTAAAAAAAGCAACAAAAAAAAAAGATATGGATACGGGGGTTGATCATGCAAGGGGAAGGTATTAGTACCCCCCACATCCGTTGTATTCAACAGGAACCACTTGTTAATCTGTGTTTATATAAATTTGGGTTGTTTGTTGATTGATTTTAATTGAAAAGATATGTTGTTGTATTCTAGTGGATTCAACTAACTACCCACAAGTATGAGGAAATGAGCATTTGCATCATCTTGATATGTAGAACTTTTACTTGAACTTTCTCACAAGCACGTCTCAACATTCAAGTGGAAAATGTCAATCATTTCTTAGCATCTTGTAGAAGTATAGTGGTTTGCATCACTACAAGAATAGACTAAGATTTAATCTTTTGAAAAAAAGGCTCTTAAAGAAAAGTGCACAAAGGCATAAAAATAGTTTAATGGGGTTTGTCTTTTTTAGAGTTTTGAAAAGAGTTTGAATATGCATAAGTGTTTTAGCAGTTATTGAGAAAAGATTTTCTGGATCACTTGACAAAGTCAATGTTTATTAAGAAAAGATGTGAAGTTTGAAAACAAGAAGTTTTTTAAATAGGGACAAGTTTTGAAAAATTAAGAAGTGAGAAGGAGAAGAAAAGATTATCCTAAAGCATAAAATAAATGGTCTCATTGTCAGGTAGCCCAAGAGAAAGCCTTTTTGTGTGCAAGTGTACTAACAACAAGAAGAGGCAAGCATTTGACATAGGTCAAAACCATCATTCCTTTCCCTTTGGATTGAGCCACAAGATGAACAAGCAACATGCATAGATGAATATCAAAGAAAACCAGATGAACATAAAAGGGACATCCAATCTTGAATTGAAGATCAAAAGCCTCAAGTGTAGCACTATGTCTCAGATGAATCACAAGGTCTCATATGGCACTCCAAGAAACGTGAAAGCCCTAAATCCTAAGTCCATAGTCCAAAGTACTCCTCAAGCAATTGATAGTAACACAAAGTCCAAGAGATTAAGATTTTTAGGGTCTTAGCCATTTTATCGTGTTTTTTGTTCTTTTTGAAATAAGAAAGCAAAAGAATGCATAATGATAAAAGACATAAAGATAAAAGGAAAAAAAATAAAAACAAGAATTTAAATGACATAAAGTAAATGACATAAATGTAAAGGCATAAAATAAATGTTAGATGTTAGCACAATTAATATGTCAATGTTAGTATTAGTGAGAATTTAATCGAGTCGGGACAATTTAGCACTATGTTAAGCAATCTTATGTGGACTTATGTAGAAGACACACCTATCTGAGGCCAATCAATAACAATTTATGTGTTCAAACGTGCTATAGAAATAATACAAAATCATCCTCCTAAAGCAATGTCACATAATAGTTAAAACAAAGAAGAAAAGAGATGGAGAAGAGAAGAGAGATAAGGAAGTGAAAATGAAGGCTCAAGCAATCACTAAGGATAATCTATCAGCAAGTCAAAAGCCGCAAAACAACGATCATCAAGGGATAACCAATCTCTGATGTAAAGTGTCACAGATGATCCAAATGATCATCTGTTAACATGTTTAAACCAAAGAAGGTTCAATCAACCAAGGGATCATCAACCAAACACTTGAAATGTTAAAAATATGTTCAACTAAGCAATCATCAAGAGACAAGTTCAAGACCTTCCCAAAATTGAATAAAATCAAAATAAAAAAAGGATTTAAAAATGATTTTAAATGGAAATTAAAAGAAAAATTCCAAAGATGCATCAAAATGCCAAATAAATGGTTGAGAAAGTTATGAGAAGTCAGAAATACTGCAATTAAAAGGATCTCAAAAGTTGGATGCAAAAATATTTGAAAATGATCAAAAATAAAATGCAAAATGAAAATTAAATGAAAAATAGAAGAAAACATGAATAAAATGCAAAATGATTTTTAAAAATTATGCAAAAATTATATCTGATAGAAAATATTTTTATGAAATTATGAAAAAAAAATGGAGTTAAAAAACATTAAAAATGATTTAAAATTAAATAAGAAAAGAAAATGGAAAATAAAAGGAAAAAAAGAAAGAAAATAAGAAAATATTTGAAAAAAGGGTGTTACGGCTAGTATACGTGTTAAGGAGAGAGAGGCTGGACTTCAAATCTCACGCGCGAAATGAAATTTATCTTCAACCTTGGTTCGATTTCTGGAAATCATTGAACTCATGTTTTTAGCACGAATCAACCATGGATTCAAGTGCGCAACACATCATCGTTCATGTCTCTCTGCATCAGAGCAATTGATTTGCTCCGAGCGAAGAGAATTTGCTCAAACACATGAAGAACCCTAGTTCTTCAAAGTAAAATTAAATGACTAAATCAAAAGATAAATTCAAGGTAGATGATGGATTTTGATTAGTGAAACAAGACGAACAAGCTGGTAACTTGTTTGTTCAGAAATTTTACTTGTATCTACCTTTTCAGTTGAAGCTCGAAGGTCCAACAATGGTGAAATCGAGTTGCTGGTTGCAAGAGGTTTCAAGTTGCTATAATGGTTTAGTCAGTTTCAAATGATGCCGATGAGTGATTTGGGCAGAGATTTGAAGTTAAAATAAGCTTGAAATGAAATGGGATTTTTTGGTTTTTGAAGGTTTCGAGCTTAATCGTTTCAGAGTTTCTTTGTTGTTTAAGCTAGGAAATGAAGGCAAGATGATCCACTATTTATAGGAAATGAAATGGTGAGCTCACACATGTGGTTTGGATCTGAAATTCGTGTGAGCTAGGGTTGGAATTTTTATTTTGCAACCGTGTGAACATGAGGCATGAAATGTGTGAATTGGCACCTGAAACAAGTCATTTTGTGTTTGTTTGCACGTGTTTTTGGTTCACAAAGAAGTTGCACATGTGCTTGTGGTCCCAGATTGAGATTGGAGAGAAAATCATCACCTAAAACTTGTGTGGAGAACAAAGTTCATGACACCATGTTTGAGCTTAGGCCAAATAAAATCCACTCGTGCATTTTGAGATTTTCTTTGTGCCAAATGTTCTCCTCATTGCACAAAATCAGATGTAAAAAGAATCACATCAAAAGGATGCTTGGATTGAAAATGACATTGATTGAAAGTTGTGGTAGTGACCTGAAATTTTAGGTTAGGCATTAGGTCGACCATGTCTTGGGCCTACTTTTGTGCACACATGGGCAGTTGAGCAAATCCCAAAATTGATGGATTTAGAGGTTGAATTGATGTTTGACCCTTGAAACAAAGATATAGAGGAGTTCAAATGTGACATTTGGCTCAAAGAAGATTAAAAAAATGTTGAAAAATGAAGAAGTTATGGTGTTTGGACTAAGTGATATGCCATGCTTGATTTTAGGTCAACCAAACAAGTGCCGACTTGTGATCTCTTGACATTTCTTGCATACAAAGGCCCATTGGTGAACACTTGGACACTAAATGAGGGAAACTTGATGGACCTTTGAATATTTTTTATGCTTGCTTGAGAATTGGATGGAGATGGCATGGAAATAAACACATGAACCATATTTGAATCAACTTTGAAACCATGCACCAAACTTGAACTTATCTTGATCAAATGATGTTAAATGAAGCTTGATATGAATGTGACCTAAGATTATAGGCCATGCCTTGAAGTAAAAGCTCTTGTGAACCATTTATTGACTAAACTTTGACTTTGAGAATCCAAACCATAATTTAGAAACCAAACTTGATCCATTGACTGCAAGTCCCTACCTTGTACAATAAGAAAAGGAAACACCACATATTTTTGTATTTTGAATGAGGTTAGCAATGTTAGCATACAAGCAAGCAAAGAAAACACAAAGGTGCTTGGTGATCTCTCCCCAAAGGCAAACCCAAATAGAGGGTGTCAGGAGGATACCATGTTTGTGATTTTGATGAGATCCAAATGATATGATAGGTGGAATCTTAGGGGTAAAAATTAGGGTATGACACAAGAATATTGCCATTAACACTAAATTTATTTTTAAACATACTAACTCAAACAACCTTGACATCTTTAAACATTTTCATATATTTACAGACTTATTCTTTGATTTCAAAATTTTCTTCTTTTGTCTTTCAATCTTCATATCTCTTTCATCAATAATACAATCATCAGACCACTTAAACAAATTACAACATTTTTTGTTACTATTTTTGTAGTTTCTACATCCTAAAAAAGTTTGGCAAGATTCATAGTTGTAATGTTGGTGACAGATTGCAAAGCAGTTTCTTCTTTGCAAAAACATTTCCTCTTCTCATGTTTTCTCAAAACATATCCAAACAATTAAAAACATTTATCCATATTGTATTGTTGTGAACGGGAGTGACTTTTTGGGTTCTGTGAGGTGTTGTGCATGGTGAAAGAAACATTAGAGGATTTGTAATGAAGAAAACTATTTTATATGAAATAATCCAAATGAGAATAGGAACAACAATTTGGGCATGGGATTTAGGAGCACGATCTTAATTTGATGAACACCAATTCTGATTTGGTCCAGATGATGAACACATACCAATTTTTATTCGATGAATCCTTAAATTGATAATCTAACCATAAGTGATATATAATGTTTGGGAATTATTTTATCCATCTCATAGGGGGAGTGTGAACACACTGAAAATTTGAATTTTCTATTTCCATATTTCAATGATGTATCTCTAGACACACCTTAAATGCACGTAGCGCTTCATAAGTGAGTCATCCACCCTATATTTTCCAAAAACTAGTCCGGAGATCTATTTACGTGATTTTGCAGGATGTGTCCGTAAGTGCATCTTCGGACTAACCTCTAAAGACACTATGAGTTGATGGAAGAGTGGTTTTGCATAGTTCTGAGAGCATTTCAGAAGTGTATCTCTGGAAAACCCTTTGAACTTATAACATTTGTCCTAGGCAGTAGGTTTTCCCTGAAATTGATATTTAGTTAGATCATTTATACTAAGGATATCAATAACACCATGCTAAGTATACTAATGTAATTCAAGGATGTCATATATAAATTCAAACAATAATACAAATCCAAATATTAATCAATTAATCGAAAATGTTACAACAACACATAATTTTTTGAAAAAAATACAAATAATACAATTGTTACCTAAATACAAATACAAATAAACTACTGTGTATATCTCTCCCCCCCCCCCCCCCCCCCCCCCCTGATGCCCTAAACACCAACAAATATAAATGCATGTCTATACAAGCTACATATTTTGAACGTAACTACAAATTAATGGATATTAAACAAGCTATTTTACCTAGTACATGCATCACAACCCAAAAAAAAATGAGAAACTTACCGATTGTGAGTTGTTGTGTGAAATATTGATTAGAATGAGTGGAATGTCTTGGGATTGATTGTAATGAGATTGAAGTAGTGATGAAGTTTGAAAAATGGCATAGTTAATTTTTGCTCACGAACTCTTTGAAGGATTTTTTAAATTGTAGCAAATAAAAAAGGAATGAGGAAGGGTCTAGTGCGAGGTATATGAATTAAAACTCATTCAGAGATGCATCTCCATAAAACACACTTAGTTGCAAAAGTAAGGGGTATTACGGAGATGCACCTACGCAATCACCCTAATATGGATACGGAGATGCATTTCCAGACATATTTTTGAATAATATGAGGGGGGCTCACTCACGAAAGCGTTGAATGTGTGTAATATAAATACGTCTGAAGAAGCATTTCTGAAATTTAAAAACATTTGTACCTTTTTATCGTTGTAAACTAGAACTCTGTGAAATATACAATATAGCCCCTCGAGTGTTTAGTCATTGAGAGGGAAAGGAATTTTGATTTGTTGAATCATCTAATATAATCTTCTAGATTTTTTTTAAAATTGTAAATTTATAAATATCAATAATTTATTTACGTTAATACATAAATATAATTTTTATCTTCAAAATAAAAACTATAAAATTAAAATATCAATTTAGTTCAAACACTCTTATAAAATATAATTAAAACGACAACAATTAAAATATGAATTTAGTGCTAGTGCATTGTCAGAGTAAAAAAAAAATATTACACATACAATCAAAATACTTTAAAGGGTTTAATGGTGATGCACTGACAGTTTAAAAAAGTTTTACACTTTCATCCAATAGAAATATAACATTCTGCCATGTCATTTAAATAATTTAAAATTTTCAGTCTGACTTGGCGGGATGCATGATTGTCATTGGTTGACAGTGTAAAACTTTTTTACACTGTCAGTGCATCACCCATTTTCTCTACTTTAAAATATCAAATCATATAAGTAATTTAAAATTTACATACTGATTTGGCGAAATAAATGGCTGTCATTGATTAATAGTGTAAAAATAATTTACACTGTCGATGCATTATCCCTTTTCTTTTAAAATATTGCTCACAAAGATAATGGTCTCAAAATAAAAATAACTTAGCAAACTTTTCATGCTTTTAAATATGAACACTAAAATTTTATATTAAAAAAATTAAAAATTAAAAAGTGTGTTTTAATGATTTATTTTAAATGTTGACTTAAAATTCTTTAAATCCTTCAAAGTTTCATAAATGTAGCTTTGAAATCTTATAAATATATGAAGTCCTTTTCAAATCTACAAGTTCTTGTGATATAATCTTTTAAAATTCAAATTATAAATTTTAACAATTTTTTAAATATTTAAAAGTTATTAAAATCTTGTCCGGTCTTTATAATTCACAAGACTCTTTTAATACAAAAACTATCTTTTAGTCTTACTCCAATTCAATCCCATGCAAATCTTTTCCTAAATTGTTCTCCATAGCAATCTATCAATAGTTGCACCATTGCTACAATTCCGTCTTTAGCGTTCTTATCCTAGCCAAATCAAACTCGTCCAAAATAAATTTTTGTCAACATCTGTTAAAAAATTAATTTAAACCGAATGGATCGATGCTAGAATCGTGAACGGAATCACTTTCTTTAAAAGTATCTCAAGCACTCTCAAATTTGTCTTAGAGTTGGAACGCAGGAATACCTAGGATAATTCAGCCTTATATCGAATTTACGCAAGACCGACGAAAACTCGATTATGTAGCAAAGAGTGTCTGAAGTTTTGTACAAGAGGATATTTTGTTTGTGATGTAATTTTTGAATTCCAAATGAGGAATTTATAGGTCATGCATGTGTTGTTTTACAATGTTGCGACCTTTGATGAAACAACACATTTTCAGCATAAGATTGCAATGGTTCGCCTATAGCTACATTATGCACCACTTCATGAAGTGTTGTATATTTTGAATTCGAAATTCAAACTTTCAGTAGCCCGAGACAAATTTAACGGCAACTTCCACTGGTGGATGTTTAGTGCAAAAACTGACCAAAATTCCTTCAGACAGATTTGAAGGCAATTTTCACTTTTTGTCTATGGGGCACTTTTATCCTCTTTAACTTTGTCATATTTAAACACACCCATGGGCATTAATTGTTCATTAATTTTCAATAATCCCCCACTTGTTTTAATAATGACAAGTTCAATTTCAGAAATAGAAGTATACAAAAGAATGTTAATACGGTTAAGTATCTTTCGATTTAAAACTTAACCTTAGTAAAGATAAGGCAAAGTCTAATCAGAATGTTAGGTAGCAATGCTTTTAAACCATTAATCCATGTGAATAGACCGACATTACCTTACACACATTCTTTAAGGGCTCTTCGCCTACATTTCTCGCCTAACACTTTATGGCCATATGCTTTCATGTTTCATGAATTTTTCACGAGAGAAACTCCAACTCTCACTTTGAGACGGCACCATCTCGAAATTCACATAGGTGAAGTTCATATTGTATCATTTTCCATGGGACACATACCCTCAGTATTAAACTTCATTAAGAGTTTAAATAAAAACTCAACCCTCATTTTAAAAGTTAACATTATCACGAAATGTTCGACAAACATCCAAATAAAGGACTTGTTGTTACCCATTGAATCTTAAGGTTAATGTTCTACTAACGTAAGATTGGGTTGCCGCCGTTGTCGGAACTCTTACTCAAGGAGTTTCAACCTCATGCCTCTCGAGATTGTTTTTACTAAGTTTCTGGCCAGTGGCTTAGTAATTGGATCAAGAAAATTATAGCTCGATCGTATGTATGTGAATGATTACATCCTTAATAAAAATTTTCATGAAAGAATGTATAAGTCCTACTTGCCTAGACTTTCTGTTATACACTTTTTGTATGCTTTAGTTAAAGTGGTTTGACTATTGCAATGTATCAACACCTTTGAAACATGGTCTTTAGCCAATGGAACTTCCAACAAAGGGTCCCTCAACCATTTAACTTCTTCACAAGCGAAAGCAAGAGCCTCAAACTCCGATTCTATGGTTGAGAGAGTGATCCAAATTTGTTTCTTGCTCTTCCAAGAAATTGCACCCCCTGCTAGTATAAATATCCACCCAAAAGCATATTTTTGATATTCAACACTCGATATCTAACTCGAATCGGTATATCCTTCTAATATGGCAGGAAATCTACCATAATAGAGACCAAGATTTTTAGTTTTCATAAGATATCCGAAATTTTATAATGATGGCCTTCTAGTGTTTCACCATTTGGATTGCTAGTAAAATCTACTCATTTTACTAATTGCAAATGTTATGTCGGTTCAAGTACATTGCATGCACTTGCATATTCCAATTAAGTCACAATTCTTCCATCATTCTTTTGAAGTTTGACACTAGGATCAAATGGAGTGGTCACTTCCTTAAGCGCAAGTGTTTGAACTTTTCAAGCACTTTCTCAACATAGTGTGTTTGACTAATTTCATAACCCCCACTATTTTGCTTTACTTTGATCCCCAAAATTGTGTCAAGTTGTACAAGATCATTCATCTTGAATGTGGAAGTTAGAAACATCTTTGTTTCTAAAATTCCATTCATCTTGTTGCTAATGATCAATCATATAAACAACATGAATACATATGAATATCACAATATTCTCACACAACTTTGCGTACAAATACTTGTAACAAGAATTAGATGAAGAAGGTTTTTAGATAATCATGCATGATGATGCAAAAAGATTTTTAGATGAAGTGAGAGATGAATTTATGAGCAATTTAAAGTAGTATAGTATAAATTGCAATGAGTACCTTAGTTACTTGTCTCAAATCTTCACTTGAATTTCTATGTTGAACCTTCTTGATCGACTTCATCATTGATGCGCATGTCACTTTTGATCCTTTCTTATTTGATAATCTTTGTCTTCATCAAAACTGAACTCGATATAAGGATATATTGTTCACAATCTCCCCTTTTTTATGATGACAAACTCTTTGACTTTGTTTTTTGATAATAATTAAAAAGTTTCCCTTTAAGTTGTGTGTCTCCCCTTAATTGGTGAATCTTACAATGATAGAGTCAAACAATTTGATGGTACTGTTTTGGTGCATGTTTTAATCCATACAAGGATTTGACAAGTCTGCACACCTTTTGTTCATTATCCAGAAACACATAACCTTCTGGTTTCTCCTTGTAAATCTCCTCATCGAGATCTCCATTTAGTAATTATGTTTTGACATTCATTTGATGAAGTATAAGGTCATGCAAATAAGCTAATGCAAACGATACTCTAATTTCATTGTGCTTGCTACTAGTGCATATGTGTTGAAATAATTGAAGATGGCTGGTTTCTACCTGAGTGAATCGCACACTCAAAGATACAACAGAGTCGCCACCGAACTTTATTTAGTCCCAAAGGACAGGGAAAATATCGATTAAACCCGAGGGGGAGAGAAACGGGAACGGGGGGTCGGTTATGCGAAAGGAATGTATTAGCACCTAACGTATCCGTCGTACTCAACGGGAACCATTTCGCTTGCTTCTAGGCTTGGATGGGTTATCTATCTAAAGGATTCTAGCTAAAAGAATGAGAGAGAGAGAGAGAGAGAGAGAGAGAGAGAAGAAAGGGGAAAAAGAAAGAAAAGAAGGAAAGTGCTTGCGGAGGAACGAAGTCCTCGGGCCTACGTACCCTCATAAGGAAGTCAGAGCGCCGTAGTTCTTGGAACCATGGGACGAAGAAGAGGAAAAGAAAGGAGGAAGATGGAAGAAAGGTGGAAGTGTGCTCACCGAGATCAATGCGATCTCATGCCTACGTATCTGACATTCAGAAGAATGCAGAATCAGAGCTTTCGTAGTTCGGGGAACTGAACGGAAAAGGAAACAAGAAAGAAACAAGGAGACGAAAGAAGTGGTGTCAAAACCAAGAGCAAGAGTGAAGTAAAAACTCTACTGAGAAAGACGCCGCAGTAAGAGCGTTTGCACAAAAGAATAGGAAAAGAATGGTGTCAAAACCAAGAATGAAAGAAACTCCGCTGGGGATAGCAAAGAGAATTGGTGTCGAAACCAAGAAAGTAAGAGCAAGGGGAATAGGAAGGACTCCTCTGGGGATCCAAAAAAAAGGGGATGGTGTCAATACCAAGAGAAAAAGGAGACTCGGTATATTAACTGGCTGGCAGTGGTTAACCGAAGAAAAGATAATAGAACCCTGGCGGGGAAAAGAAGTTGGTGTCAACAGACGGACTGTGATAAACCAAGATAGAGAGTGCTGAACCAAGAGAAGTTGTTTGACTCTGAAGGGGCCTCGGTATATTAACTGACTGACAGTGGTTAACCGGGGAAGAAAATACTGCAACTCTGTGGGGGTAGAGAAGCATTGGTTTTAGCAGAGAAAACTGCGATTAACCAGAAAAGCGGGTGTAGGACCGAATAAAGATCATAACACAAAGGACGGGTATAGGATCGAGCAAAGGTCGTGACCCAAAAGGGTTCGGTAAACTGACTGAACAAACAGTACTCAACCGAAGAAAGGGTATTTGAACCAAAGAAAGGTTATTAACCCAAGGGTGCAAGAATTCGAACCAAGAGGAGGTTACCAACTGCGGGGGATTCGGTGTTTACAGAATGACTGTGACCAACCGAAGAGAAAAGCGAGTGATTAACCAAGAGAAGGTGATTAACTCGAAAGGGTTCAGTATTTTAACAGACGGATTATGTTTAACTGAAGAAAAAGGTGATTAACCCACGGGGTGCTCAGTGATTAACAGACGGACTGTGATTAACTGAAGAGACGGGTGATAAACCAAGAGAAGGTGATTAACCCAAGGGGTGCTCAGTGATTAACAGACGGACTGTGATTAACTAAAGAGACTGGTGATTAAACAAGAGAAGGTGATTAACCCAAGAAGTGCTCAGTGATTAACAGACGGACTGTGATTAACTGAAGAGACGGGTGATTAACCAAGAGAAGGTGATTAACCCAAGAAAGGAGAAGAACCAAGAGAAGGTTGCGAGCTCCAGGGAAAAATAGTCGTGACAGGAAAACTGTGTTGGACCAAAGAGAGAGAATTGAAACTCTTCAGGGGAATCAAAAGGCAATGATTGATCGCAAGAAAAGCATAGGGTATTGAAACGAAGAAAGCTTGCTAACCCAAGGAACAAAGGATCGTAACCAAGAAGAATGGCGATAGATCAAGAGAGAGATTGAGATATGAGTGATCAAGGATCGAAAGAGATCGCAAAGAGAGAAGAGTGATCAAGGATCAACTCGACTGGGGAAAAAAAGCACATTAACGCCTGGAGATAGAGATGACTAAGCCAAGCACAGGGTCATGCGTCCCCTACCTGAAGTAGTCAGAATGAGAGTAGGAATTCTCTATTCTCGTCCCTTCCCTAACACACACAGGGTGTAATGCGGAAGTTGAACCGGACGGCCCAACAACTCCAAGTTGTACAGTGCTCATGCGTAGAGAAACGGACCGCGTAACAGCGTCAATTTGTACAGTGCACCGATACAAGGCGCAGCGCGAAACTCCAACTCCACGGGGGGAAAGAGAGAGAAAGCTCTAAAGGAGGCCTAAAGAGAGGAAAAGGGAAGATCGATTAATCAAAACAAAGTTTCGATCAATTAATCAAGGGATAAACATGCTAACAACTTTCCAAAGAGGATGAAAAGTCATTAAAGCAAAAAGGAGTGAATTATTGATTATACAAGATTAAGTTTATCCATGAAGAATAAACTTAATACAAATCTGAAATGGAAGGTGCAAAACAGTGCCAAATGATCATCAAAATGCCACACAAAGTCATGTATCATGTGAACAAAGATAGTTCAAGAATTGCTATGTTCATACAATGCTAAGAACATGAAACAAATGAATAGTCGAAAATATGCATCGAAAGTTCATGAACATGCTTCAACCAGAAGTGAAATGACATTAATAACATCCATAAATTCAAGCATGACAATAAATGGAAGTTAAAATGAAGAAACCATGGAAAACACACTTGAAAATGCAAGAAAATGGCCTTCTGGTTCAGTGTTAATCGATTAACACAATTGCACTGCAAAGTGTTAATCGATTAACACGTGAAAAGTGCAAAAAAACACTGGTTAATTGATTAACACAATTGCACTGTGATGTGTTAATCGATTAACACTGTACAGGGAGCAGAAAATCAGTTTTGAAAAGTGCTTTTGGCCAACTTTTTGATTGTACAATCACTCCAATGCTAGGGCAAACAATTATGCACGAAAAATCAAGCTTAGAAACAGCAAATGATCAACAATAGAATCAATTAACAATCAAGATCATGGATCTATCAAAAGTGTAATTAATTCACATGCAAGAATATCGAAATTACATCGCAAACGATACGAAAACGATCGAAATGATACAATGAAGGAAATCCACTAACCTACAAGGCTGAGATGTGCCTTGGTAAATATTGCAAAGTGATCTTGGTGCAGAAGATTAAAGAAAACCAGAGGATCCTTGAATTGTAGACGAAACGCGTCGAAATCGATCAAAATCGCAAAAATGCACCGAAATCGAACTTGCACCAAAATAAATGGTGTGAAACCCTTGGATTGAAGTAGAATGGGATGTAATTCCAGAAATCCAACCAAAGAATGCCAAATGATGAAGGTTAAGCTCAAGAATTAATCACTTTCAATGTGAAAAGTGATTATCCTTCAAGAATAAGAGCTTTTGGTGAGGTTTGATGGAGAAGAATTGAGATGAAGATGAAGAATGAGTAGAGAAATCAGAGAAAAAGTGAGAGAATTGAGAGTGAAATGTGAGAAGCTTGGTGAAAAATGGTAGAGAATGGTTGAGGCCTTGAAAAGTGAGTGGAGGTGTGTTTATATAGGCTTTAGGTTTGGAATATGAGATGGTTTGGACTTTGGTTTGGAATTAGCTTTGGGTTTGGAGCTAGGTTAGGAGTTAGTTGGACTTGATTCACCGAGTCAAGGCGGTTAACTCGGTTAGTTAGAACCAACTCGGTAACCATCCCAAGGTGAATTCCAACATCCAAAGATCCACATTACTTGGAGAACAAGGAACCTGGTGCACTTGATTTGAAGTGGAGTATCATAGCAAATGCACTTGGAATGAATTAAGTAGCTTGGAAATGTTTAGAGGTGTCTAGAATATTCCATATGCTGCTAGAATCCAAGACCAAAATATGTGCAAAGGTGCTGTCATGAAAAGCATCAAATTGTGCCTATTTTGCCTGTGTTAATCGATTAACACAATTGCACTGCAAATGGTTAATCGATTAACCAGGCCAAAATATGCCCAATTTTCCTAAAAAAGGGTGTTGTGGTCCCGACTTCGATTTTCCACCTCTTGTATTGAGGAATAGGTATGGAAACCTTTATTTTGTGCTTGTTTTGATGAGGTGGTGACCTTGTGAGGATATGATTGATCGAGCTTGGAAAACCTGAATATCCTGCAATCAAAACACCAGAGGAAAAGTGCGAATGCGTATGCCAGCGATGCGGATGCTTATGCTTATGCAAAAAGGCAAAAGAGGGAGGTCAAATTTCGGGTTACGACAGCTGCCCCTATTTAATCCACTTGGACCTGAATGTACGAATTGCGCCAGCTTTTCGTTGATTCGAGGTAAAAGGGGGTTAAATAAAAGAGTAGCTCGAGAATTTGGTCGACGGCGAGAAACAGAGCGGTGCAAGGTAGAATAGGTAAGTGCAAGGTTTGGCTAAAAATCTGCTGGGAGATAAGTCAGGCAAAAAAGAGATGGAGTATGATCGATGCATATGCTATGTATGTGTTTCTACATGATGCTTGATATCATGCAATGCAGAGGCTCAAGATAAGGCACAGTGTGAAGTGATTAGGAATAAACCGTAGCAAAACGACTTCGACATCCTCGACCGGGGAGAGGACCTGCAGATAAAGACAAACTCTGCTAGAGAAGAGAGTTCACAAAGGATGATGATTCTGTCGGGGAAAGAAATCGAGGACATCTCAGGTTTCTAAATCACCATGGCTGTCTCTGTTGGGGATGAAAGAATTAAATCAATCCTTCCTACCAAGATTGGCTCTGCGTGGGGAAAAGAGATTCCCGAATCATGTTGACTCAGCTGAGGAGAAACCATTGTTGCTGGTGACAGATAGCTCCTAACCATATGAGATGATGCACAACCCTTGCTGGGGAAAAGTGAGCAAAGCGTCTTTGTTGGGGAACACCTTGGCAACCTGCTGGGAGAATGATGACTCTACTGAGGAACTGCTGAGGAAATAACAACTTCTTCACTGAATCAAAACATTGCCAACCAGGCGTTAGGATTACCAATGGATATTACCGATCACCCTGCAGGAGTTACCAGTAGCACATGCAATGCATATTGCTTTCTCGATTGATTTAGCTTTTTATTGTTCTCAACGTTTTTTAGTATTATGTGATCACAAATAATTGTTTATTTTACAAACAAAATATTGGAATGAAAACAAATTGAGATAACAAAGAATGCATTTTATTGAATGTGAAAATTTTTGTACATAAAATGTGTACAAGGATGTAAAATCCTTGATGAGAAAGTTTGCAATAAAATTGAAAAACAAGTGTCAATGGCAAAGGGAAATCATGCTTTACATTGATTACAACATTGGCCACCATCCACTGTAAGTCTAGGTTCCAACGCCTTGCACCAGTCGATGATGATTGGAGTGTTCTGTTACCGTCTGAGGTCTAGCCGTGATGAAAAGAGGCTTAAGTGTTCGCAGTCAATGCCTTTATCCCTAATTTTTGCCTGGACATGTTTTCACACATTTTTTTCGTCCACCGGGATGCCCATTTTTGCCTAAGTCGCCCTTTCGAGTTTTCAACTTAGCGGGCTATTACTGTTTTTTCATTGTCCCTAACTTTTGCATGGACATTTCTTTTTTTGGTCCATCGGGACGTCCATTTTTGCCTAGATTGTCCTTGCGGATGTCAATCTAGCGGACTCTTATCCATTTTTTTCAGACATAATATTTTTTTACTGTATCGGAGTTCACGAGCGATGGCAACTCCTCCCCTTCCATTGTGGTGAGGATCAGGGCTCCGCCTGAGAAGGTTTTCTTGACAAAAAAAGGTCCTTCGTAATTGGGAGTCCATTTGCCTCGTGGATCCGAGTGAACAGGTGAATATCTCTTGAGCACGAGTTCGCCTTCACAGAATGTTCGAGGAAGAACTTTCTTGTCAAAAGCTCGCTTGAGGCGTCTCTGATACAATTGGCCATGACAAACGGCTGTAAGGCGCTTCTCTTCGATGAGATTCAGCTGGTCGTATTTGGATTGAACCCATTCGGCTTCATCAAGACCTGATTCCATGATGACTCTGAGTGAAAGAATTTCGACTTCAATGGGTAGAACTGCCTCCATACCATACACAAGCGAATATGGAGTTGCCCCAGTGGAAGTGCGAACTGAAGTTCGGTAGCCACGCAGTGCAAAAGGAAGCATTTCATGCCAATCCTTATAAGTCTTGACCATTTTCTGGACAATCCTCTTGATGTTTTTGTTTGCTGCTTCAACGGCTCCATTCATCTTGGGCCGATATGGTGAAGAGTTGTGGTGCTCGATCTTAAATTCTTGACACAACTCCTTCATCATATTGTTGTTCAGGTTGCTTGCATTGTCTGTGATAATGTTGCTAGGAATTCCATAGCGACAGATTATCTCTTTCTTGATAAATCTAGCAACCACTTGTCGTGTAACGTTTGCATAAGAAGCAGCTTCAACCCACTTGGTGAAGTAATCGATAGCAACCAGAATAAATCGATGACCGTTGGAAGCCTTCGGCTCGATCATTCCAATCATATCTATACCCCACATGGAGAATGGCCAAGGTGAAGTCAAAACATTCAATGGAGTTGGAGGCACATGGATCCTGTCTCCGTAGATTTGGCACTTGTGACATCTTTTGGCAAAGTTGTAACAATCTACCTCCATTGTTGTCCAGTAATACCCAGCCCGAAGGATTTTCTTAGCCATAATAGGACCTTTAGCATGTACACCCTCGCAGCCCTCATGTATGGACCTTATGATCATGTGTGCTTCATGTCTATCCACGCATCTGAGCAACACGGAATCATAATTCCTCTTGTACAGTATACCACCACTTAAGAAGAATTTGGCGCAAAGCCGTCTAAGAGCCTTCTTGTCAGTGATAGTGATACCCTCGGGATATTCCTGTTTTTCCAGATATCTTTTGATGTCATAGAACCAAGGCTTGTCATCAGACTCATCCTCGATTGCTAAACAGTGTGCTGGTTCGTTCAAGTGATCAATGCAGATATGAGGAGCTTCATTCTTCCACTTGACCTCGAACATGGACGCTAAAGTGGCAAGAGCATCAGCTAGTTGGTTTTCCTCTCTGGGAATATGATGAAAAGTGATCTTATCAAAGTAAGGAATCAACTTCGCTATGTGTTGTTGGTACGGAACCAGCTTGGAATCCCGAGTCACAAAGTTCCCTTTGACTTGACTGATGACCAAGGCAGAATCTCCATAGACCTCAAGAATCTTGATTCTCATGTCAATTGCCACTTTAATACCGTAAATACATGCTTTGTATTCAGCCATATTGTTGGTGCATGCAAAGCATAATCTAGCAGTGAAGGGAAGGTGAAAACCTGTTGGAGAGATGAGGATAGCACTGACTCCACGACCTTTAGAATTGGAGGCACCGTCGAACATGAGCGTCCACCACGCCCCTGGTTCGGGTCCTATATCAGGGTCTGGAGTCTCATAATCTCTGATAAATAGAACATCTTCATCGGGAAAGTCAAACTTCATTTGTTGATAATCCTCTACAGGTTGATGAGCAAGGTAGTCAGACAAGACGCTCCCTTTTATTGCTTTCTGGGTAACATGCTAGATATCATGCTCAGTTAACAACATTTGCCACCGAGCAATCCTTCCAGAGACAGCAGGCTTTTCAAATATGTACTTTATTGGATCCATCTTGGATATCAACAAAGTAGTATGGCAAATCATGTATTGTCGTAGGCGTCGAGCAGCCCAGACCAGAGCACAATAAGTTTTCTCCAAGAGTGAGTATCTGGTCTCACAATCAGTGAACTTCTTGCTCAGATAGTATATTACATGTTCTTTTCTGCCAGTGTCATCATGTTGACCCAATACATATCCCTTTGATTCATCGAGAACGGTGAGATACATGATTAAAGGCCTACCAGGAACCGGCGGTACTAAGATCGATGGTTCTTGCAAGTATTGTTTTATTTTGTCAAATGCTTCCTGACAATCATTATTCCATTCAACCGATTGATTTTTTCTTAGTAACTTGAACATTGGTTCACAGGTAGCCGTCAAATGTGAAATGAACCTTGAAATGTAATTGAGTCTGCCCAGAAAGCCACAGACTTCTTTTTCTGTTTTGGGAGGCGGCATGTTCTGAATTGCCCGAACCTTATCAGGATCAACTTCAATGCCCTTCTGACTTACAATAAAGCCCAATAGTTTACCAGATCGAACTCCGAAGGTGCACTTCGCAGGATTTAACCGCAGTCTAAACTTCCAGAGTCTGTCAAACAGTTTCTTCAGATGAACCAAGTGATCATCTTCAGTTTTGGACTTGGCAATCATATCGTCCACGTAAACCTCAATCTCTTTATGAATCATATCGTGAAAGAGGGTTGTCATGGCACGCTGGTATGTTGCCCCTGCATTCTTTAGACCGAATGGCATGACTTTGTAACAATATGTACCCCATGGCGTGATGAAAGTAGTCTTCTCCATATCAGTTGGGGACATCTTGATCTGATTATATCCTAAAAAACCGTCCATGAAGCAAAAGACAGAGAACGCAGTGTTGTCTACCAAGACGTCAATATGAGGCAAAGGAAAATCATCCTTCGGACTCGCCTTGTTGAGATCTCGATAATCCACACATATTCTAACTTTACCGTCCTTCTTGGGAACCGAGAAAATGTTGGTAATCCATTCAAGATATTCGGAAGTGGCTAGGAACCTAGCATCAAGCTGCTTCTTTACCTCTTCTCAGATTTTGAGTGCCATGTCAGGTCTAGTCTTCCTGAGCTTCTGCTTGACAGGAGGACATCCGGGCTTGAGTGGCAAGTGATGTTCAACGATGTTGGTATCCAACCCAGGCATATCTTGATATGACCAGGCGAAGATATCAATATACTCTTTCAATAACTTGACCAACTCGGAGTGTACATGCTTAGGGAGGGAGGCGCCAACCTTGACTTCTCTTCTGACCTCATCAGTACCAAGATTGACAACTTCCACTGGCTCTTTGTGTGGCTGAATCTCTCTACGCTCGTGCTCAAGGAGTCTGGCCAGTTCAGCCGGTAATTCACAATCTTCCTCACCATCTTCTTCGGCTTGGTTAACTGGAATTCCAGAATTACAATGGATGTTTGCCATGTTGTTATCAATGCTTTTATTAGTTCTGTATGTTTATGAATATGTTTAGAACGAGCTATTTTAAAAGTGAAAAAGAAAAGAAACTTTTTCCATTTGTTTTGTGAAAAAGTAAAATAAAGAAAGAGAATAGAGCATGATTTTGAATGCAAAAAACTTTTATTTATTAATCACATAATATTGCAAAAGCGTGAGGCCCTTTATAAGCTATCCACTCGTCTCGGGAGAGGACGAGGGAATGAGAAAGCAAAATGTATTACATGTTATATGGGAAAACCACAGGAATCACGGTAGATGTCCAATTGTTGAGCTTGAAACCCGGCGGACATTTGCGCACAAAGCTTGAAATCTGATTACTGGGACCAGCATCATCAACAGTTGCCACGATGTCACCTTGCTGGAAACCCGCACTGTGGAGCTTTACAAAGTTATATTGTTTCTGACCAGAAAAACATTCAGCCACTGAATTATCCTCAACCATATTAACCGCAGGTCCACCGTGATTCGGCAACGGATTACTCTGAATGTTGGGTCCTTCCTCAGTAAAAGTCAGAACCTTCTTATCAATGAGTTCCTGAACCTTGGTTTTGAAAACAAAGCAATCCTCTGTTGCATGCCCTATGTATCCAGCATGATAAGCACGGGATGCATTTGGGTTATGTTTCGGGCCAAATGGAGGAATTGCAGGTGCAATCTGCTTGGGGACAATTGCCCCTTGGTGAACCAGATAAGGAAATAATTCAGTGTATGACACCGGAATTCTGTCGAAATTCGGACGCTTACGGTTTCCTTGACTGTTGTTGTTCTGACGGTTCTGATTCTGCTGATTTTTGTTCTGTTGATTCTGTTGCTGATTCTGAGCATTCTGAACTGGTTGTTGCAGATGATACTAATATGGAGATTGTTGATACTGTGCAGCAGCAATGTACGGATACGGATAATACGGCAAGGGAGCCATGGGAGCTTGATACTGAGGAGAAGCTTGAGATGTCACAGCGTTGGCTTCACCTTCCTTTTTCTTGGAATGACTGTTCTGAGATTTCCGAGTGGCCGGCTGCTGGGAAGCAGCTCCAAGAATCTTTCCAGTCTTCAAACCATTCTCAATCCGTTCACCAATCGTCACAACATCAGCAAAACTCGATGAAGAACTACCCACCATTTTCTCATAGTAGGAACCTTGCAATGTACCCATAAAGATGTCAACCAACTCATTGTCAGAGAGAGCCGGTCGCACACGAGATGCCATCTCACGCCATCTTTGTGCATACTCCTTGAATGTTTCAGCTGAGCGCTGAGACTGATTCTGCAATTGCAATCTAGTTGGCGCCAGATCATGATTATACTTGTATTGTCTCACGAACGCTTCAGACAAATCCCTCCAAGTACGAATTTTGCTGCGCTCCAGGCCCATGTACCAATCCAATGAAGCACCAGACAAACTATCTTGAAAACAATGAACTAGTAATTCATCATTATTAATATGGGATGCCATCTTCCTGCAGTACATAGTGATGTGACTACGCGGGCAGCTCAAGCCTTTGTACTTTGGCAAATCAGGTATCTTGAATTTCTACGGCAGCGCAACATTTGGAACCAGACACAAGTCTTTGGCTTCCATACCAAAAGCAGAGAACCCTTCGATAGCTCTGATATGGTCTTCTAACAACTTGTAGTCAACAGATCTATTCTGATTAGTGGGCCTAACAAGAATCTGAGGATTTGGCAGCTGAGAAGCGGCAGGAGCATTCACCTGCGGAGTAGCAAACTGAGAAGGATAAACCAAACTTGGATTAACCATCTGACCAGTATTCTGACCCATCATAACACCATACGGATAATTCGGAGGAGGTACCCCAGCAGCTGAGGAGGATGCCCAGGATAAAACATCCCAGGATGAGCATTCGGAACAACGGCTTGAGCAACTTGAGACGAAACCGGAACATGAATAGGAGGACCCCTATACACATACTCTTCATCATCAGGAGTTTCAGTATCAACCAATCTGGCAGTTTGATGAGTTTGAGCCTGAAGATTCTCAGGATCATCATTCACCATTGGAGGCGGGACTGGAGTAGGCATGACCCATGGATAGGCGGCAGCATTTCCATTAGGCATGGGCGCAACAAAAGGCTGATATGGAATGAAGGCACTACCATTATTTGCAAGTTGAGGAGTGTAATTCGGAGGCATGCCCCAAGAGAAACCAGCAGGCATCTGGTTTAAACTAGGCTGAACAGCAGGCTGATTCACAGGCTCAACTGGCACTTCAACTCTAGTAGGAGAAGGAACAACAACAACAGGAGTAGTTGTAACAACAGGAGGAACAGTCACAGGAGTGACAACAGTTGCATCAGTAGTAGTTGCAACAATAGCGGCAGTAGCAGCGGCGTCCCTCTGGGCACGAAGGAGCTCCATAATGACATCCATGTTCGTCTGGAACTGATCCATCCGACCTTGGAATTGTGCCAGAGTTTCCTTGTACGCAGCGTTCTCAGCTTCGAAGTCAGCCATGATCCTGGATTTGTTTGAGCGAGTAAAATACCGATGTCGAGTCGTCGTCTTGCTACAAGGAAGGCGGACAAGGATGAGCAACGGTTTCGGATGAAAGGACGTGCATATGTGTGCAAATGAATGTATGATATACATGCAAAAATAAATTTTTAAATTCCAGAAATTCTTAAACTTATCTTTGTTGATAATAATCATAAAGCATACAAGTAAAGGCATAAAAGATAGAGTGAGCAAGCATCTTCATTCATTCAGCAATAAAGGAAAGAAGTACAAGTCGAATATAAGTCAAATATCTGCCTTTTAGGCTACAACAAAATCTGCACGGATCCTATCAAATACCACCCTACACACAGATAAGAAATGAAAAACTGCCCAAGGAAGCCGGTGCGGCAATGCATCAGCGTATGCATCCCTCAACAACCCTGGTAGTTCCACCAATGCATGCTCACCAAATCTGGCTAGACGGCCATGCCTCTCACTCCAGTACTTCGTATCTTTCATGAGGTTGCGCAGCAAAGAATGATTAGGTCCCTGAAGCATGTCCTGAAGAAAGGCCTATTTCTGATCCAGGAGGTTCTGTAGATGACGACTTTGATGCTCCCAGTGAGTGCTCTCTGTGTTGAGCTGACTAATCTGCTCTTGACTCTGATGTGCTTGATCTTGTAACTTCTGAATCTCACCGAAGACTTTGTCGAGCTTAGCTTAACATTGGGAAAAGTCCTTCGCTAACTGATTAGCACGGCCTTGTTCACTTTGCCACTTCGTCTTGAACTCGGATAACTTCCCTCGAAGCTCTTCAAGTTGCTTGTTGTAGCTCAGCTCCTCTTTGTAGGCCTGATAATGAGCATCGGTGAGTTATCTCTTCTTTAAAGCAAGTCCCTCATAGGTGCTCTTCAAAGCATCACCCACCTTTCTACGCTTGTTCTGTTCAACCTCCACCTCTTTGAGCATGCACTCGCGCTTCTAATGGAGCTCAATCTGTAGGCTATCCTTCTCGGAAGTGACTCTATCAAGGTTGAGACGAAGATCAGCATTCTCCTTCTTCAACTTCTCAACAATCAGCTTGAGTTAATCGACTTCAGATGGAGGAACAATGGCAAGTTCAGGAGGCTTGGCATTCATGGAAGGCTCAGGAGAGAATGGCAACAAGATTTCTTTGACGTGCTCTTTGACCCAAAGTGTGTAAGCTTCCTTGGCTACGCAATTCTTCTTACCCAAATCGGCTCTTCCTTCAAGATGAATCTTAGTCCAAGCGGCACTAAACCTTTTCAGCAAACCCACGTCGTCAACCCCTTCATGAAAAATGAACTCTTCCACTACCTCAGGATCAGGCTTGTCAACCATATGGTATCCCAACTGTCGGAAAGCCATTCTCGGATTGTAGTTAATTCCACCCTTTGTACCCAAGAGAGGCATATTGGAGAATTTCCCACAATGAAGAATGATCGGAATGTCGTCGAAGACTCGAGAATACCAAGAAATATCATCAGCGGTAAGAGACATGATTCGTTGAGACCACTTGAGATTATCCTTATTCTCAACAAAGGAACCCTTCTGTGGAAGGTGAGACATGAACCATCGGTACAACAAAGGAGCACAACAGACAATGGTTCCTTTCTTCTTTTCATTCCTGGAATGAATAGAATGGTAGGTATCCGCAAGAAGCGTCGGAATAGGGTTCTTGGACAAGAAATGCTGATGGCAGCCTGATCTACGAAATCCTCCATGTTCGGAAACAAGACAATCCCATATACCAGCAAAGCGAGAACGGCGTTGAAAGCCTTCCAGTTTCCATCCTTAGCAAAAGTAGTAGCCTTTTCAACCAAGAACTTCGAAGCAAACCCTCGAATACCTTTCCCTTTGGTCTTGAGATTATCCTCCACATCTTTCTTACTAATGCAAAGCGCATCAGCAATAAGATGAAACTTCGGACAACCACTAGTGTAAACATAAGGAACCTGCTTCTTGATCTCAACTCCCAGAATATAAGCATACTCCTCAAGTGTAGGTGCTAGCTGATAATCCTGAAATGTGAAACACCTATATGGCGGGTCATAGAACTGAACCAGAGTATGAATAGCTGTGATGTTGACTTCAGTGTTGAGGATGGTCAACAGATTACCATAAGTACCTATGAAAACCCCTCTGTGATCTCCAACCAACAAAGATGCCAAACCTCTCAAAACACCCAGCTTAGGCTCCACGAACTTGTAACTGAAGATGCCACGATAACCAGTACTCATCTCTATGATGATGTCAACAAAAGATAAGCCTTCGAAAACCTGGAAATGCACATGCAAAAAAAATTAATTTACATGATGAAATGATATGCAACACAACAACAAGAATCCAACACTGTCCGAATAATCAAATCTAAATAATCTGCATATAATCTGTGTCAGTGCAACATAATCTGATGTGCCGGTGAGGAAATCTGGCGTGTGTGGGAAAAATGGTATGAAGTGGTCTGTTTTCCTGCAAAAACCCATCCCCCTCACAGGTGTGATCTAGACACAACAAGGTGGTCCCTAGAAAAGGTCGCCCAAACCATAGGACTCAGGATGAAAACCCCCCGTCGTAGTGAATTCTCACAGGACGGAAGTATTCTCAAATGAATCACGATCTGGGATGTGGGTCTCGTGATATCCCAACGCGCAAAACGCAGGCCTCACGACTATCCACGTTCTAGCCTATGTGTATACTAGGCCCAGTGTTAGGACCTTTCTCTCTAATAATATCTACCCATCCCAACAACAGCAGAAAACAGCAGATATCCAGAATATGCAGCATATGAATATTCAAAGCAGTAAAGGAATGCGATAAATAAACATAAAGCTAAAGCAAGTAAAGCAAGTAAAGCGCAAAAGATAAACACCCAAACAAGCAAGAAAAGTAAACAAAACTAGGCGAGACCCCTCAAGGGATGGACCAGCAATAGGTCAACCAGAGATTCTGGGTTCGTTCCCCAGCAGAGTCTCCAGCTGAAGATGGTTGGTTTCTACCTGAGTGAATCGCACACTCAAAGATACAACAGAGTCCCCACCGAACTTTATTCAGTCCCAAAGGACAGGGAAAATATCGATAAAACCCGAGGGGAAGAGAAACAGGAACGGGAACCATTTCGCTTGCTTCTAGGCTTGGATGGGTTATCTATCTAAAGGATTCTAGCTAAAAGAAGGAGAGAGAGAGAGAGAGAGAGAGAGAGAGAGAGAGAGGGAGAGGAAAGGGGAAAAAGAAAGAAAAGAAGGAAAGTGCTCGCGGAGGAACGACGTCCTCGTGCCTACGTACCCTCATAGTGCAATGAGGAAGTCAGAGCGCCGTAGTTCTTGGAACCAGGGGACGAAGAAGAGGAAAATAAAGGAGGAAGACGGAAGAAAGGTGGAAGTGTGCTCGCCGAGATCAATGCAATCTCATGCCTACGTATCTGACATTCAGAAGAATGCAGAATCAGAGCTTCCGTAGTTCGGGGAACTGAACGGAAAAGGAAACAAGAAAGAAACAAGGAGACAAAAAAAGTGGTGTCAAAACCAAGAGCAAGAGTGAAGTAAAAACTCTACTGGGAAAGACGCCGCAGTAAGAGCGTTTGCACAAAAGAATAGGAAAATAATGGTATCAAAACCAAGAATGAAAGAAACTCCGCTGGGGATAGCAAAGAGAATTGGTGTCGAAACCAAGAAAGTAAGAGCAAGGGGAATAGGAAGGACTCCTCCGGGGATCCAAAAAAAAAGGATGGTGTCAATACCAAGAAAAAAGGAGACTCAGTATATTAATTGGCTGGCAGTGGTTAACCGAAGAAAAGAGAATAGAACCCTGGCGGGGAAAAGAAGTTGGTGTCAACAGACAGACTGTGATAAACCAAGATAGAGAGTGCTGAACCAAGAGAAGGTGTTTGACTCTGAAGGGGCCTCGGTATATTAACTGACTGGCAGTGGTTAACCGGGGAAGAAAAGACTGCAACTCCGTGGGGGTAGAGAAGCATTGGTTTTAGGAGAGAAAACTGTAATTAACCAGAAAAAGCGGGTGTAGGACCGAATAAAGATCATAACCCAAAGGACGGGTATAGGATCGAGCAAAGGTCGTGACCCAAAGGGGTTAGGTAAACTGACTGAACAAATATGTTATTTTTGTGCTTTTGTGGTTGGCATTTATTTTGCTAAAACTGTTCTAGCAGCTGATGTTGAAACAAGGTGTTAAAACAAGATGTTCTAGTTGCTGCACTCAACATGTCGAATGAAGATGTCCCATACCTGCTCATAGGACATTGCGTTTGGATTCAGTTTATGTTGCTGTGAAATGTTTCAAAATCTTATGTGGATATTAGGTTATCCTATGTGGCATCCAACGCATTTCTGGAGTGTGATTTTATGTTGGTCCTTCGGATTTACTGCATTTTCTAATTATGGAGACATAATAGGAAACTTTAGATTGAAGACCTATTTTGTTGGAGTTAATTTTGCAGATTTGTGAGCAGTCTCTCTGCTGCGTTTTGAAGCCCAAATCCAGTTGGGATGTAGGTTATAAATAGGAGTGTTTGTAACCTGATTTAGCAACGGCTCAAGATGTAGAAGTCTAGGGTTCTGTCAAGGTAAACCTCCCGGCTTGTGGGAAGGTTACCCGTACCCCTCAAAACCTGTAGGTAAGAGGCTGTACGTATTGTTCTTAGAGGAAGCTTTGAAGCAACTCCAGGTTGTGTTCTTAGTTAGGGAAGAAGCTAACAAACGGTGGAGTTTGGCATCATACTTAGCTAGGTATTGTTCTCATCAGTTGTTGATGCGTCATAGGAGTGTGTCTCCTCACCATGGAAGTGTGTCTTCCTGTCTATCTGTGTGATCAGAATGTAGGTGAAGGGTTGTCGATGCAGTGGCTGAGGTGTTGACTGCTAGACATCATTGCAATGATTGGGAGTGAGAAGGGTTTCTCATATCTAGAGAGGATCTAGGTAGAAGGGTCATTGGGTAGTGATTAAGTGATAAGATGTAAACGGGTAGTTTAGCTTTGAATTGATACTACTAATAGTGGACTTCATCCCTGGCTTGGTAGCCCCCAGAGTAGGTGTGTTCGACCGAACTGGGTTAACAATTCTGTGTGTCTTGCTCTTATCTTTTCAGTACCATGATTTTTACAATATACCTTGCCCTTTGTGATCATGTCAGACCAGATGTCGAACGGCATGTTCTAGGACATCTGAATTCTGCACATGTACCAGAATTTCAATTGGTATCAGAGCGGGCATCCTGTCTGTCTCTGGATGAGATCTAGGGAAGATACTTTCTGGTTATGGGTAAGGTAGGTGGTATCTACTGAAAAGTTGTTTGAACGTGGAGAAGTTTATATTGTTGTTTGAATGGTCCCTAGAAGTGGAGGATGGACTGTTTATGACAGTGTGTATTGGACCTGTCTGTTATCAGGCTTGTAGCTTTGGTGGTGAGCTGCTGTGTGGTTTGATTTATTTTCAAACCTATTGCACATGGAGTGGCATAGGTTATTATGTTTTGCCTGAAGGCTGTAGAGGAGTTTTCTGGTGTGTGTTCCGCTGCATATATATATCTGATGGAAAATTCCTGGTTGTTCATATTGCTGAGGGAGATTCCACAACATCTACGAAAGAAGTGGCTAGTTCTTTTGTTGATGTGTCTTATAAGATGTTCTGACATCTTATTAGGGCAAGCAGGATCTGTTTCCTTGGTATTTCCGCTGCATGAGGTTCTGATTGAAGAGCTCTAGATGTATGGGATTTTGGAGTTATGATTGAAGGAAGATTGTAGTTGTCCTTACTCGTTCTCTGTTCTTGTAGATGTCAACCGGTGTGATGTCACATAGCATTCCAAAGTCGGGAGCAGAGGGGTGTCTTTGTGATGGTTGAGTCTTGTATGACTTGGTACATGGGTGAGTGGCATCATCATGTATGATGTAGTCAGATTGAAGAGAAAGGGTAAGATGAATTATCAAACTCATGCTCTAGGGGTTTGATGATTTCTTGTTGACTAAGTTGTTGAAGACACTTGATATGATGATCAAGTCCAATCAAGGCAACTGAGTCATGCTCTGGAGTCTTCTAGTTATTCTTCAGACTAGGAGGTGCTTCCTAGGAAGCATAGGGGTGAAGACCGTGGAGGTGATTTATTTTCACTTTTCACAAAAACAGCAAGGAAGGATGCATCTCTCTTGACCCTAAGAGTGAATCCAATCTATTTGAAGATTTGTTGAGGTAAAGAAGACTTGTTCAGAGAAAGTCTTAGTTACTTGAGTCAAAAGTGGCAGTCTTGGTATCTCAACATTGTCATTGAAAAGGATACTTGCAACAAGACTGAATACTTTATAAGTGTTCATGACATGATCTGGTGGAGCTCAGCTACAGCAGTGAAGAAGGGTTATTGTATAAGGATTTAAGATCAATTGTTATTTGTGAAATCAACAAGTATTTAATTGATTATCCTTGAAAGACAAGATTGAGGATGTTCTGTCAAAGGTTCTGACATCTTTTCATCAGAGGTTTGAATAATCATGGGAGGGGTTCTACATTCGCTCACAAGTCGCCTAGGTGTTGACCTAGGATTATTGCTTAGCATCTGTTCCTAGAAAGTATTGTGGATGACTTGTCCAGATGGTGGTGTTGTTGAAGATGAAGATGGAAGACTATGAAGACATCATAATCTTGATGGTTACAGCTTGGATCAGTTTATTTCTGATCTAAGTGGTTTGGAGCATGGTGTTTGCTCTGGTTGTGAAGGTCGAGGATAAGTGGCAGTTATCTCTGGCTTTCTACTGACGGCTCTACTAAGGGAAGTAACAGTCCTTAGCATTGCTATAGGGTAGTCTTGGACTACTTATTTTCTGAAGATTCAGATGTGGTAGGTTTGAAGTCTTTGGAGTTTCTAAGCAGGATGGAGGTTGTCTACTCAAACTTGAGTGTTGAATCAAGTCTATGAGAGCATGGAAATCTGTTTCTGCAAAGGGAGGAGGTTCTTCTGAGTGGCAGAAGGAAGAGCTAAATTTAACAGTTAGATGTCATAATGTTCTGACATCTAGCTTAACATCAGAAGTCTCAGTTGGTGATGTGGCACATCAACTTAAGATAGGATGATCTACAGGAATGAAAATTGAATGCTTCAAAAAGATTGCTCTCATGGCAGTTTGCTGGAGCTGCAAGAAGAAGAAGATATTACATGACTTAGAGATTCTAAGTGTGTTGATAGTAAGCAAGTGGAACATGTGATTTGAAGATCAATTTCACTGGGTAGATCAGGATATCTTTGTGAGAATTTTGACAAACGTGAAGAAGACAATTTGTGGCAGTTGGCTTTTTCATATGAGGATTCATGAATGAGGTGATCAAACTGTGGCATTTGGTTGATCTCAGAAGTGGATTCGAAGAATCAAGATAATCAGAGTGTGGCAGCTGGTTATGATTGAGGATTGTCTTGGAACAAGTTACTCTTGGGCAGAAGGGTGATGAGTTGAAGACTCAAGGAGATTGTTCTTCTTGAAGGTGGATGAGAGTTTATTTCTCTAGTTCTTTGGATTACTATGCTATAGTAAGTCCAGTCGGTGGAGCATATCAAGAATCATGGTGATGATGTCTTGGTGTGTGGCAGATGTTCTAACTTGGTGTTGGAACATTATCCTGGATGGATATCCTTGGTGAAGGATGATTTTGCTCTGGTTCTGGAGCTTGGTGCCTACATTATGCCTAAGGAGTGTCTACATAGTCATACGGGAGAATGATGAAGTAGAAGGTCTGCCTTGGATGGAGAATGTAGAGAAGACTGAAGCAGATCAGGTATTGATTGCTTGAAAGTCTGAAGGTGAAGATACTCATCAACTGATCAAGAGTATTCCAAACTATCATACGGGAGAATGATAGGGAATGATTGCCTTTGGAGAGTTGGGTGAGAGAATACTGTTCCTGTGTTCTTGTGATCTTCTGTGATGTGATGGGTTGTGATGTGATTTTTGTGGTTTTGAAGTTTTGTGGATTTGAAGTTTTTGTGGCTCTCTGGTTGTTTGAAGGAGAATGGTGATCCTTATGTTCCTCACGTATAGCATGATGTAACTTCATGTGAGAGTGACTACTTTTTCTTGTCAGAAGGGATTGTGGTGCCAAAATGAATGTGCTTCAGCAGGTGGCTGGACTGGGAGTGAGCTCTTGAAGACATGAAGATGCGTCTTATGTTTTCCATTCAAGTGCACTAGTTATCCACGTCAGGGGGAGTAGTATGTTTGTGTAGGGAGTGCTGGTGTGCTTGTGCTGCTGCAGTTGAGGGGGAGAATGTGGAGTGCTGTGTGCTGCAGCTGAGGGGGAGTGTTGAGTATGTTGAATGTTGTGTGCAGTTGAAGGGGAGTGCTGAATTGAAGGGGAGTGCTGCTATGTTTTTTTTGCTGCTATGTGTATCTGATATGGATTTTCTTGTGTTATTTGTGTAGTTTTAGCCAAAATAAGCCAAAGGGGGAGATTGTTATTTCTGTGCTTTTGTGGTTGGCATTTATTTTGCTAAAATTGTTCTAGCAGCTGATGTTGAAACAAGGTGTTAAAACAAGATGTTCTAGTTGCTGCACTCAACATGTCGAATGAAGATGTCCCATACCTGCTCATAGGACATCGCGTTTGGATTCAGTTTATGTTGCTGTGAAATGTTTCAAAATCTTATGTGGATATTAGGTTATCCTATGTGGCATCCAACGCATTTCTGGAGTGTGATTTTATGTTGGTCCTTCGGATTTGCTGCATTTTCTAATTATGGAGACATAATAGGAAACTTTAGATTGAAGACCTATTTTGTTGGAGTTAATTTTGCAGATTTGTGAGCAGTCTCTCTGCTGCGTTTTGAAGCCCAAATCCAGTTGGGATGTAGGTTATAAATAGGAGTGTTTGTAACCTGATTTAGCAACGGCTCAAGATGTAGAAGTCTAGGGTTCTGTCAAGGTAAACCTCCCGGCTTGTGGGAAGGTTACCCGTACCCCTCAAAACCTGTAGGTAAGAGGCTGTACGTATTGTTCTTGGAGGAAGCTTTGAAGCAACTCCAGGTTGTGTTCTTAGTTAGGGAAGAAGCTAACAAACGGTGGAGTTTGGCATCATACTTAGCTAGGTATTATTCTCATCAGTTGTTGATGCGTCATAGGAGTGTGTCTCCTCACCATGGAAGTGTGTCTTCCTGTCTATCTGTGTGATCAGAATGTAGGTGAAGGGCTGTCGATGCAGTGGCTGAGGTGTTGACTGCTAGACATCATTGCGATGATTGGGAGTGAGAAGGGTTTCTCATATCTAGAGAGGATCTAGGTAGAAGAGTCATTGGGTAGTGATTAAGTGATAAGCTGTAAACGGGTAGTTTAGCTTTGAATTGATACTACTAATAGTGGACTTCATCCCTGGCTTGGTAGCCCCCAGAGTAGGTGTGTTCGACCGAACTGGGTTAACAATTATGTGTGTCTTGCTCTTATCTTTTCATTACCATGATTTTTGCAATATACCTTGCCCTTTGTGATCATGTCAGACCAGATGTCGAACGGCATGTTCTAGGACATCTGAATTCTGCACATGTACCAGAATTTCAAAATAGTACTCAACCGAAGAAAGGGTATTTGAACCAAAGAAAGGTTATTAACCCAATGGTGCAAGTATTCGAACCAAGAGGAGGTTGCCAACTGCGGGGGATTCGATGTTTACAGAAGGACTGTGACCAACCGAAGAGAAAAGCGAGTGATTAACCAAGAGAAGGTGATTAACTCGAAAGGGTTCAGTATTTTAACAGACGGACTGTGTTTAACTGAAGAAAATGGTGATTAACCAAGAAGAGGTGATTAACCCACGGGGTGCTCAGTGATTAACAGACGGACTGTGATTAACTGAAGAGACGGGTGATAAACCAAGAGAAGATGATTAACCCAAGGGGTGCTCAGTGATTAACAGACGGACTGTGATTAACTGAAGAGACGGGTGATTAACCAAGAGAAGGTGATTAACCCAAGAAGTGCTCAGTGATTAACAGATGGACTGTGATTAACTGAAGAGACAGGTGATTAACCAAGAGAAGGTGATTGACCCAAGAAAGGAGAAGAACCAAGAGAAGGTTGCGAGCTCCAGGGAAAAATGGTCGTGACAGGAAAATTGTGTTGGACCAAAGAGAGAGAATTGAAACTCTTCAGGGGAATCAAAAGGCAATGATTGATCGCAAGAAAAGCATAGGGTATTGAAACGAAGAAAGCTTGCTAACCCAAGGAACAAAGGATCGTAACCAAGAAGAATGGCGATAGATCAAGAGAGAGATTGAGATAGGAGTGATCAAGGATCGAAAGAGATCGGAAAGAGAGAAGAGTGATTAAGAATCAACTCGACTGGGGAAAGAAAGCACATTACCGCCCGGAGATAGAGATGACTAAGCCAAGCACAGGGTCATGCGTCCCCTACCTGAAGTAGTCAGAATGAGAGTAGGAATTCTCCCTTCTCATCCCTTCCCTAACACACACAGGGTGTAAAGCGGAAGTTGAACCGGACGGCCCAACAGCTCCAAGTTGTACAGTGCTCCTGCGTAGAGAAACGGACAGCGTAACGGCGTCAATTTGTACAGTGCTCCGATATAAGGCGCAGCGCGAAACTCCAACTCCACGGTGGTAAAGAGAGATAAAGCTCTAAAGGAGGCCTAAAGAGAGGAAAAGGGAAGATCGATTAATCGAAACAAAGTTTCGATCAATTAATCAAGGGATAAACATGCTAACAACTTTCTAAAGAGGATGAAAAGTCATTAAAGCAAAAAGGAGTGAATTATTGATTATACAAGATTAAGTTTATCCATGAAGAATAAACTTAATGTAAATCTAAAATTGAAGGTGCAAAACAGTGCCAAATGATCATCAAAATGCCACACAAAGTCATGTATCATGTGAACAAAGATAGTGCAAGAATTGCTATGTTCATACAATGCTAAGAACATGAAATAAATGAATAATCGAAAATGTGCATCGAAAGTTCATGAACATGCTTCAACCAGAAGTGAAATGACATTAAAAAAATCCATAAAATCAAGCATGACAATCAATGGAAGTTAAAATGAAGAAAGCATGGCAAGCACACTTGAAAATGCAAGAAAATGGCCTTCTGGTTCAGTGTTAATCGATTAACACGTGAAAAAGTGCAAAAAAACACTGGTTAATCGATTAACACAATTGCACTGCGATGTGTTAATCGATTAACACTGTACAGGGAGCAGAAAATCAGTTTTGAAAAGTGCTTTTGGCCAACTTTTTGATTGTGCAATCACTCCAATGCTAGGGCAAACAATTATGCACGAAAAATCAAGCTTAGAAACAGCAAATGATCAACAATAGAATCAATTAACAATCAAGATCATGGATCTATCAAAAGTGTAATTAATTCACATGCAAGAATATCGAAATTACATCGCAAACGATACGAAAACGATCGAAATGATACAATGAAGGAAATCCACCAACCTACAAGGCTGAGATGTGCCTTGGTAAATGTTGCAAAGTGATCTTGGTGCAGAAGATTAAAGAAAACCAGAGGATCCTTGAATTGTAGACGAAACGTGTCGAAACCGATCAAAATCGCGAAAATGCACCGAAATCGAACTTGCACCAAAATAAATGGTGTGAAACCCTTGGATTGAAGTAGAATGGGATGTAATTCTAGAAATTCAACCAAAGAATGCCAAATGATGAAGGTTAAGCTCAAGAATTAATCACTTTCAATGTGAAAAGTGATTATCCTTCAAGAATAAGAGCTTTTGGTGAGGTTTGATGGAGAAGAATTGAGATGAAGATGAAGAATGAGTAGAGAAATCAGAGAAAAAGTGAGAGAAATGAGATTGAAATGTGAGAAGCTTTGTGAAAAATGGTAGAGAATGGTTGAGGCCTTGAAAAGTGAGTGGAGGTGTGTTTATATAGGCTTTAGGTTTGGAATATGAGATGGTTTGGACTTTGGTTTGGAATTAGCTTTGGGTTTGGAGCTAGGTTAGGAGTTAGTTGGACTTGACTCACCGAGTCAAGGCGGTTAACTCGGTTAGTTAGAACCAACTCGGTAACCATCCCAAGGTGAATTCCAACATCCAAATATCCACATTACTTGGAGAACAAGGAACATGGTGCACTTGATTTGAAGTGGAGTATCATAGCAAATGCACTTGGAATGAATTGAGTAGCTTGGAAATGTTTAGAGGTGTCTAGAATATTCCACATGCTGCTAGAATCCAAGACCAAAATGTGTGCAAAGGTGCTGTCATGAAAAGCAGCAAATTGTGCATATTTTGCCTGTGTTAATCGATTAACACAATTGCACTGCAAATAGTTAATCGATTAACTAGGCCAAAATATGCCCAATTTGCCTAAAAAAGGGTGTTGTGGTCCCGGCTTCGATTTTCCACCTCTTGTATTGAGGAATAGGTATGGAAACCTTCACTTTGTGCTTGTTTTGATGAGGTGATGACCTTGTGAGGATATGATTGATCGGGCTTGGAAAACCTGAATATCCTGCAATTAAAACACCAGAGGAAAAGTGCGAATGCGTATGCCAGCGATGCGAAAGCTTATGCTTATGCAAAAAGGCAAAAGAGTGAGGTTAAATTTTGGGTTACGACAATAATCAACACCTTCTTTTTTTTTGTAAAAACCCTTGGTCATTAATCTAGACTTTTATGTGTTTAGTGTACCATCACGCTATGATACTTCCTTCTAAACAACCATTTGCAACCAATGGGTCTTAATTCTTTAGGTAGATTGACAAATTTCCAAGTTTGGTACGAAATTGTTGAATCCATTTATCTTTGATAGTATCCTTCCAAAAAGCGGAGTCCTTTGAAGTTATTGCTTCCTTATAAGTCTTAGAATTGTCTTCCACTAGAAGAATAGGAACCTTACGAATAAAGTTCTCATTATTTCCTTCTACTAGATAAAAATAAATAAACTGATTATCAATTTTGTTCGGTCCTTGATCCTTAGTCTTTCAGACTCTCTTGCTTATTCTAAGTTCGGGTTGCTTTTCAACAAATCCATGAAGGATCTTCCTCACGAGATTCTTCATTAGTGACAAACTTTCGGTTTGTGTTTCAACAATCCGTAGAGAACCTTCCTCACGGGGTTCTTCATTTGTGGAATTATCAAATTTATTATCCTTCGTGATAAGGATTTCAAAATTCCACATCTCGATATTCAATAGTAGTTACATTAGACTCCAAATTCAAAAGTCTATATAAGTCATGATCAATTTTCAGATGATCTTTATATGCTTTATAATAATAAATTTCATTGAACACAAACATGTTATTCACATAAAATCCAAATCAAAATTCAATTGCATAATTTAAAATCATAAACTTTAATAAATTTGACTACTTTGGTAATCAAGAAACTCATACTTTTAAATTTTAAATTTTCAATTTCAATTTCAATTTATTTTTCCACCGATTTACTTTTCATTTGAAATTTCAAAATTTTCTTTTACGCAAATTAATTTGAGGATTTCTTAACACACCACCCATGTTTCTTATACACCACGTGAAATTTCCATTTTGCCCTCAGATTCCGGATGTGCACATCCGGAAGCATGGAATAGCTTTATTTTTAACAAATACCGGATCTGCAGATCCAGAAAAAAGTGTAACTTAATTTTTTTTTCTTAAAAATCGGTTTTATCGGTCGGTCGCAAACGTTAATATATCAACTTTGGGTCACAGTTCCTCCTGCTTATTATGCACACTTGCTAGCTTTCCGCGCTCGATACTACATAAGTGAAGTAGAACATTCTGATTCTGGTTCTGCAAGTGGTAATAGGAGTGCCGCCAACTTTGTGTCGACTCTGCTGCCATAAGTAATGTGGCTGGTGCACTTGTAGCAGTAATGTCATCGGAAGTTATAACAAACTCTAGGGTTGGAGTCTCTCAGTCAGCATAATGGTTGTCTTCGGCATTTCAATAAGTAATGTGGCTGGTGCACCAGTAGCAGTAATGTTATCAGAAGTTATAACAAACTCTAGGGTTGGAGTCTCTCAGTCAACATAATGGTTGTCTTCGACATTTCAATAAGTAATGTGGCTAGTGCACCAGTAGCAGTAATGTCATCAGAAGTTATAACAAACTCTAGGGTTGGAGTCTCTCAGTCAACATAATGGTTGTCTTCGGCATTTCAAAAAGTAATGTGGCTGGTGCACAAGTAGCAGTAATGTCATCAGAAGTTATAACAAACTCTAGGGTTGGAGTCTCTCAGTCAACATAATGGTTGTCTTCGGCATTTAAGTAAGTAATGTGGCTGGTGCACCAGTAGCAGTAATGTCATCAGAAGTTATAACAAACTCTAGGGTTGGAGTCTCTCCATTAACATAATGGTTGTCTTCGGCATTTCAATAAGTAATGTGGCTGGTGCACCAGTCGCATAATGTCATCAGAAGTTATAACAAACTCTAGGGTTATAACTTCTGATGACATTTGCGACTAGCCGACAAAACAGATTTGTAAAAAAAAATTACGCTTTTTTCCGGATCTGCAGATTCGGAATTAAAAAAAATAATGCTATATGTTTTCGGATGTGCACATCCGGAATGCATCAGCGTTTTTTAAAAATTTGGTGCGTCCGGATGTGCACATCCGGAATCTGGGGGCAAAATAGAAATTTCACGTGGTGTATAAAAAACTTGGGTGGTGTATTAAAAAATCTTCATTAATTTTGAACATAAACAAAAGAGACAAAATTTTAAAATCAAATCATTGGTATTGTGTGTTTGAAAATTGATTACTTACAAATGTATTTTTTCTTTTGTTCATGCTGTAATATTTCATATCTTTATGCTCTATGATTAATGTTGTACATAGTAATTATCTTGTTGTTTATATAACAATATAAAAAAAAATAAAGACTTAATCAACCATGAAGTATACATGTACCGTTTGATAACCATGGAATAAATATTTAACGTCTGATGCTGATACATGCAACAATTGACACTGTTTCGGCGCTTGATGTAATATAGTATATTAACATGATGCCGGATCAATGATGTCGATTCTTGTTATTGACTCTTGATATAGAAGTCTCGGTTTTTATTATTTGTAATACTTTTAAGATTGTTAGAAAATTAATTTAAACCGGATGAATCGAGACTACAATCGTGAACGGAATAACTTTCCTTAAAAATATTTCAAGCACTTTCAATTTGTTTTAGAATTGGAACGCAGAAATACACAGAATAATTCAGCGTTATATCGAATTTGCACAAGATCGACGAAAACTCGATTATATAGCGAAAAGTGTCTGAAATTTCGTACAATAAGATATTTTGTTTGTGATATAATTTCTGAATTTCAAATGAGGTATTTATAGGTCATGCATGTGTTGTTTCACAATGTTGCGACCCTTAACAACACATTTTCAGCATAAGATTGCAATGGTTCGTCTATAGTTACATTATGTACCACTTCATGAAGTGTTTTATATTTTGAAGTTGAAATTCAAACATTCAATAGTCCGAGACAAATTTAACAGCAACTTCCACTGGTGGATGCTAAGTGCAAAAACTGACCAAAATTTCTTTAGACATATTTGAAGGCAATTTTCACTTTTTATCTATAAGGACACTTTTATCCTCTTTAACTTTGTCATATTTGAACACACCCATAGACATTAATTGTGCATTAATTTCCAACATCCACGATAAGTTAGAACTTAAACCATGTGATTGTGTACCAAAATCAAAATTTAATTACAAGTATAGCAAATAACTTAAACTAATTGTCAAATGCAGTCTGTTTTGACGTTTAGCTTGGCGCTCAAACGTACAATTTCGGGGTGAATATTCACCCGTAAAACAGAGGCATTACACCTTCAACTTGTAATCTATCCGGATGAGATCCACAAGAATATTTGCATCACAACATATACAAAAAGAATTCCAAGTAACAATAGTCTAAAATTTAAGTCAGAATAATGTGCTTCAGTAAATTACACATCCAAACCACAAGATATGTAACCTGTAAAAGTATGGTTGCCTCGGTGAAATGATAGTAACTCAAAGCTCTGTAACCTGTGAGAGTCTTTACATGCTTCAATAGCTTAGTTTGGTGGTGTTCTTTCATTCATTTGATCGTGTGGTTGCCCAGGAGGTACATTCCCTGATAACATATCCATCACATTTTGAAAGACTCTTAGTTCCTGAGGGAGTTGATCAGAGTTTAAATCAACGCGTCCCTCAAATTGAATTTCTGGTTCGTTAGCTTCACCATTATTGGCATCTTCTTGACTTCCATTCATTTGATCATGTGGTTGCCCAGGAGGCACATTACCTGAGAACATCCCCATCACAGATTGAAAGGCACCTCTTAGTTCTTGAGAGATTTGATCAGGGTTTACATTAACATTGCCCCCAAATTGAATTCCGGGTTCATTAGCTCCACTACTATTGGCATTTTCTTGATTTTCCTGAGAATGTGAGCCATGATGCGCATTTGTGGCCGACATGAACATGCTTGCCAGATTGCTGGGGTTAAATTGCATCGAGGCAAATGGAGGTGGAGCTGCATGGCTTGTTGAACCCCTTGCAGAATGGTTTTGGAATTCTTGAGACGATCTCGAATTCTTTAAAGAATAAAATGTTAGTTTTCAATATACAAAAGCAAATTGAAACAAAGGAGAGAGTACAATGAAGTAAGGTAACAAGCTATACTGCATTCTAATACTACATGTTTGTTTCTAATAGAAAAGCAAATAGCTAGAGTAGATTCATAAATTTAATTTGATACAGAAAGATAAGTGAACAAAATGCACAAGAGAATGGCTAACTAAGTGAAAACATTTGTATGACTCCTAGGAACTGTGGGGGTTGAAATGAAAGACAAGCTGTGAAAGACAACAATAACACACTAAAATCAGTTCATATATTACATCAAATTTGTCAAAGGTTATTCATAATACTTTCCAACAATTTCTTCACTAAAATAATTAGTTTTGCAAGAAAAAAGAGAAGACCCATTAATTAAAACTGGTATGATATTTATTCCAGACACAGAGCATCCATAATACTGATTTTACTTCAAAGAAATGATAATAATACCTGATTGTGACCTGCATGATGTTGCTCTTCCATCAACTTATGCGCAGCTACCTGTAGTTATCAAGAGTATTATGATTTATGAATTATGCCATATATAAAAAGCAAAACAAGAGAAAGGAAAATAAAAAAAATAAAAAAAAACAGAACAAACCCTTAGATTTTCCTTAACAGTCTCATTATTTGGATCCAATTGCAAGGCTGGAAAGGCAAAGAATCATGTTAGGTCTAAATAGCATGAGTTCTTAGATTTAACGATTCCATATTCCAACCAACTTGGATCTGATACTCATAACAGTATAATAAATAAATCAATGGTTTGAATTTCTCTATTCTCTTTCTAATAATAATTTTTAATAATTAATACAGAATGAATTTTTTATGAAATAAATTCTTTATTGTTTATTTTGACTATAATGATTAAAACATGTACTTGCAATTGTAGGACCCCCAGCAAAAAATAGAAGCCAATCAGTAATTAATAGAGTTTTTCATGAGGAATTCCACTAAACTAACTATGAAGCAGTGCCCGACGCGTGTCAGTTTCCGACACTTGTATGACACCCGTACTATACGTGTTGGAAAAGTCAGACAAGTGTCGGAAAGGCAGACAAGTGACCCAAAAAAAATGGATTATTTTCTTTGCTTCGACACTCTTTGAATTGGTGTCCGACACCCATATAATACTCATGCAACATGGGTCAGATAATTCAGACAAGTAACAAAAAAAAAAAAAATTTTTCTTTGTTTCAGCACACCTTATTCATTGTTTTGGGTTTGAAGGGGTCGATTTAGTCTCACACTGCTTAGAGATATGGCATGTGTATTGTTTATAAAGCTTGGGCAGCCCTCACCTTACAAATCGGTTTTGTAGGGATGAGTTAGGCCTAACCGACACATTCTAAAATGGTATCAAAGTCTATCATAGATATGTTGTTGGGCTTCCCGCATCGTCCACGCTTCAGGCTCATTGAGACCTGAGCGTGAGGGGGTGTTGGAGATTCCGCCTTCATGGCGGTCCGTCCCTAATCCCCTAATTGCAACATTTGGCTTGCCTCGTTGCAACATCCAACACCTTCATTGTGTTGGGTTTCAAGGGGAGGATTTAGTTCCACATTGCTTATAGATATAGCATATGTAATTTTATGAAGTTTCGGCAGACCACACATTCTAAGAGTTTCTGACATTATCGGCGTTTGTGTTATGTCCCAGTGCTCGTGTTGAAGTCCGTGCTTCATAGTCATAAGTATGTCAAGCAGAATACAACAACAAAATAAATTAATATAATACTTCACAGACCTTTTTGAAACCCTTTATCAATAGCATCTCTGTATTTTCCTTGTGCATAATAAGCTAATCCCAGACGACTGTATGCCTTACTGTAGTACGGATCAATCTCGATAGATTTAAGACAATCTTCAATTGCCTCAGTATATTTGTTAATTTGAGTATAAGCAGCTGCCCTGATATATTTCAAAAAAAATGAGGTCACAAAATGCAGCTGCTCCACCAGTCAAGTAAATTGGTGCCTAAAGTATTTTGAGCCAGACAATTTTCCAGTCCAAAGAGTGTAAAATAAATTCATCCTCACAAATACACACGAGAAAAAGAAAAATACATTGGAAACTAGAGAAATGAATATCTGCATAGGATCATGTGATCCACCTCACTTCCTCTACCTCTCCTTTTTTGTATTTTTAGGAGAAAGGGGATAAAATCAGCCAAAAACAAATTTCCCAGAGAGGCCTGGCACACTGAGTTTGTAGACTGCACCCCCTCCTACAGTGCATTTTTATTTCTTCTCGCCGACACAGTGTTTTGTGCCCTCTCTCCTCTCTTGTCTGTTTTTTGCTCCCCTTGTCTTGTTTGATAAGACAAGGTTGACAAGAAAGGAAAATCTATTATATGAGGGGATGAGAGTGAAATTGAAGAGATAGTTTGAGACGCAGGCAGAGGATGAAGATGGACTAATTGACGTTGATCTTGGGGATGATGAATGAGGCATTGAACCTTTGAACTTTGTTTTCCTTAGTTCTTCTCTAAACTCTAAAAACTAGAGATATTTACTACCTTCCACAATTATTTGGGAAGACATGCTTGGTACAGCATAAGCAGAATACTTAATAATATTTTCCAGCTCAAAAAATCCTAAAACTACCCTAAACAATGACATAGCATCCCACAAAAAAAGTTGGAGGTTTCTGCTCAAAGTCATAAAACCTAATCCACAAATAGCACTTGATATTAGTTAATTATTTATTAAATATAAAGAAAACTAGAACCAGAGACATTTATTAAACAATTAATAATTACATTCTGCGTTGAAACTACACAGGTACGAGTCTGGGTTATGTACTATCTTTTCAAACTGCTTTATGGGGACGGATACTATAGTACCCTAGCTAGCCCTACCCTAACCTACTCATTGCCATCCCTATATACACACACAAGGTTGTAATAAAAATATTATAGCAATATGTAGTAGATAAACAGTTCAGACAAGTGGAATACCTGTTGCAGTAGTAAACAGCATTCTTTTCATTTATCGCAATTGCACAATTATACAACTCAACTGCATCATTGTATTTCTTGGATTGCATTTCCTTGTTACCTGAGTGAAAACCCAATTTTAAATATCAGCTGGTCTTATGAAAATCCAGTACTGAAGATACTCTTTAAGCAAAACAAATATCAACCTAAATTGAATTCTATTTAAACAAACCAGTCAGTCTGTGGTGCAATGTAAGGACGTTTTTTCATTCAATTTTTACCAGCGAAGGACCTTCTGAGTCATGTATGCCAGTGTGTAGTAAGAGATAGGGAGATGGGGAGATTTAAGGGAAAAGAAAGCTTCTTGAAGTCAATGTCATTTATCGTACCTAGTGCTTTTAGTGACTCAGCCAAATTCTTCATATTAAACTGCAGATACCCAGATTTTTCCATCTCCTACAAAGAAGCAGACTTCATCAGACTTAAAACAGTTTTACTGAAAGTTTGGTTTTGATAAATCCATCAACCAATCATATTGATTGATCCATGTAGTCAACCCTAACTAGTGACAAAAGACATGGTTGATGTATAATTGAACAGAAAGATCAGCGAGAAATTACATACAACAAGAAGCAGCAGTTGTAGTAGAAGAAGAAATAATAATATTCATATCAACAACTACCTTGAGATACCAACTGACATGAGAATCTAATGGAATAAAATAGATAAAGGTACACTCGTAGTATGAAAGTCATGTACTAAAGTAGCATCTGGCATAATTTTTATTTGAGTGTTAGAGGTGTTTTTGTTGATTTTAAGTTCCGGAATGAAACATTATTTCATTCAAACCCTAGATTAGGAAGTTCAAGGCAACAGTCAGAGCAGGGGCTACAGACATGAACGAGGAGCAGGATGAATAACTCACCGTGGATAAGATTATGGACTTTGCATCACTATCCATTTTGATTTAATCCCTCATTTTCCATATAAGACATGGCAAATGGGCGCCAACCCAACTAAATTTTCTTAACAGTCTTACTAGCTTAAATAGTACCATTAAATCTAAATTATTTCGCTTTTAAAACCCTAAATTTTAAGTTTTATCTTCTTCCTCCCATGGTCTAACCCTCCCTCCAGCCTCACCTCTCTTTTGTTCTTCCATTTTTGAAGAGCGAGAAAGTCTTCTTTAGGAAGAAACTCATTGAGACCCAAGCGTGAAGGGGTGTGTTTGAATTTCCGCCTCCATTGCGGCCCGCCTCTAGTCGCCTAAATTGTGGCATTTGGCTTGCCTTCATTGCAACCTCCAACACCTTCATTGTGTTGGGTTTGAAAGGGAGTGGATTTAGTCCCATATTGCTTAAAAGATATGGTTTGTGTTGTGTTTATAAGTGCAGGCAATTCTCACCGTACAAATCGGTTTTGTAGGGATGAGTTAGGCCCAACCCAAAATCTAAGAGTTTACAATTTATATTCAACAACAACATTCTAACATTGTTAAACTTTCATTCAGTTTGAAGTTAAAAGAAAAAAGCTAAGGGAGAAAACTTCATTTTCATTTTCCTTTCTTCGTCTCCTCATCAGTTCAAGCTCCCCGTGTTCTTCCTAAAGAAATCACTTTGTTGATTTGGAATATATTGATGATGCCGTGGTTGGAAGCAAGGAGCTTCATATTATAGTAAAAAGGAAGGGTTGCGAAATGCAAAGCAAGGAGCTCCACTAATAAGTTCAGATAATTCCATGCATTGTACATTTGATGTGGATGAAACTCATTTTGGAGAATTCGACCATTTGGTTTGAAATTGAAGTTGTGTGTGTTGAAATGTTGTGAAATGAGCATACTTCATTTGAAGAAGCGAAAAACTAGGGTGAGGAATGTATCTATTCTAGAAAGAAAGTTCACTTTGGTTATTGTACATTAGTGGGAAAATTTGGCAACTTACAGAAGTAAGAACAACGGAGTAAAGCAAAATTTGAACTTAGAGCAACGACCAAAGGATTATAGATTTAGAGTCGTAGAGAAATTCTAGAGGACAGAAGAACTTCCATTGGAGCTATATTGTGACAGCAGGGCCGCACTGAGTACCACCGACAATTCCATTCATTGTGATAGAACTGAACACATTAAAATTGAGCATCACTTCATAGAAAACAAATTGGAATCTAAAATTATCTGCTCATCTGTTGTGCCTTCCAATCAATAAATAGCTAACATCCTAACCAAGAGCCTAACAAGACAGAGTTTCAAATGTTTGACACATAAATTAGGCATGATATGTATCTATACACCAACTTGAGAAGGTGCAGAAGGTAATTCAAATATCCTTGATTGGGCAGATTTAATTTTAAATATTAAAGATCAAACTATATTCTTTTTTCCTTTTTCCTTTCTTATCCAACTAATCCATCAAGGATCATACTTCAATGTAATTATTCTGTTTAAGCAGGGCATATTCGTCTGAATAATACACAACAGTATTTTGCCAGTTAGTTTCTACATGTAGCTTACCCCACTGATTGGGAAATGTTTTCGTTTGTTGTGGCTATAAAAGTTTAAATCACAACTTATGATAAAAGACAAGTCATATATGTTGAAGCAAAAGAACAGATATGTTTTAAGTTCATGATAGTATCATACCGTAAAACCATCATCAAATAAGCGGGATGCTTTCTCCAATTGCACTATGTCATCACCTCCATCACTATTGGTCCTGAAATAGCGCTTTTTCTCCAGAGCAGCAAAGAATTGTCCACAGAGTTCATCTTTAGACACTGTCGTTTTAAGAAAATATTAAGATAGTTCACCTTCTTCTTCGAAATACCATACAAAAGTCAACTAAATCCAATTTACCATTGGACTAGACTAAAAGAGGAAGCCAACTTTTGTGCCAGAAAATTGTGGCGAAAAAATATCATTCTATGTGCAGTATTCTGAAATTTTAATCATTCACAATCAGATAAAGCATAAATAATATAATATATTAAGAAGTTATTTTTCAAAATTCATTACAAAATTTTAACATTTTGACCCCCAAAAGTACCACCAAGCACCAACCAACGGAAAATACTAGATTGAGAAAACTTGTCATGCAAAAGAACAGAAAATGATTTACGGTATTTACTAATATTTGTAGTAATGCTTGTCCAACCAGTCAAACACTAGAGCATGCTCATGGTACAATAAATAAATAATTAGTCTCATAGCATGTAAATGAATTTAAATATTACAAACTATAATTTTTCCAGCAAGAAACGTCCTTTAGGTGAGAACCTTGAGACGACAAATGGTAAAAAAAGACCATTCTCTACCACATAATTATTTATGATTGTTCAAATTTTAAATAAAATAGAGGGAACAGATTTGCTTACCGGAAATGTCAGGGTCCTCTGCCAAATCTTCATCCTAAGACACATTGAGAGATAAATCAGAACCAAAATTTCAATATGTTGAAAATAGTTAATTTTATTATTGTTATTTTTAGTATTATTAATAATTCATGTCTGGGCCTTTAGTAAGACCCATTAGGTCAGAATACTCTATTTAAAGAGATTAGTGTTTGTATATTTATTATGACAAATAATATTCAGATTTAACACAACACAATTTAAAATTTATGTTACAAACAGAGTAGAAAAATCATGAAATACTTCAGCGTCAATATGACGAACATTTGTAATTAGCTTTAAGTTTAAAGTGAAAAAGTTAGAATACCAACCAAAATTTTCATGATATCCTTAATATATCTTAAAACATTTTAGAGTACAGTAGATTATATCTTAGAGTACATTTTCTAACATTTTGTTTCCTTATTTTAAAGAGGATTTAATAATCCAGTATGAATACAATTGAAAATTGGCCTAATGTCTTCGTTCCACGTATCTCATCTCAAGAATAAACAGATTTGGTGTGTATTCTAGAAGGAAATTATACAACCAATCTAATAATACATTGATTCCTATACATTCATAACCAAATCAGGAGCTGAAAGGAAACAAAATACATACAGCTGAACACAACAACTCTTCCCCTAAAGTTGGTGCATAGATATTGTACATGCCAACTTGGACATAACTGAATCAAATGGACCAGTACGGACTACATAGGTCATCATATCGGCTAGTTGATTAGTGCTTTTAATATAGGGTATAATGTCAGCATTTAAGTTTAAGTCATCTTTGATGTAGTAACTGTCAACTTAAACATGCTTAGTCTGATCATGTTGCACTGGTTTGTTTGTAATCACAAAGGCAGCCATGTTACCAAAATGAAAACTAGGCTGAATAAGTTTATTCCATATATCTCACGAACATTTATCGAGTACAGACTCATGTATTCTAATAAGGGCAATAATACAACGAAGCTAAGTGTTAATTCATCGATTCCAATTAATGCATAACCGAAACAGGAGATAAAGGAATATATAATACAGATGTACATCTTAACTCTAAAAATAAGGTTAGCATTGTATTTTATTTTTGTTGATATTTGTAAATATATATAGTGTTAAGAATATTTGTATATAGAATAGTTCCACATCGACTATATCATGTAATTAGTTGTAATCTATCTATATATAATAATGTCTCCGTAGTGCTTTTCAAAACACACGGTTTATTCATATGTCTCTTAGTCTCTTGTATTTCAACAATTTTATACAGTGTTATCAATAGAAGATTGCGGAAAAATAGTTAAACACCAAAAACCTGCCATGTGAAAAAGCATATAGCAATGTGAGCAGATAGCGGAAGCCACATAGTGGTTGAAATAAATTAATTATCAATTATATAATAAAAGGTGTGGCATACAAATAAGAAAAAGGGAATGCACGCAGAGCATTGCTTACATATTGAAGGTTTAAGTATTACAGTGAATATAGGAGTAATACTGACAGTTTTATATTTTCGTAATAGGTGGTGTTTGGCACACATGCAGATTCTTCAGTTTTATTATAATTAAAAACCCTAAAAATCTTATTTCTCGGCTATTGCAACTATATCAGCCAGCAGAAACTAGAATAGCAGTCAGTATTACCCTATTAGCAAAACTAGGACAGCGTCGCGCTGCTTTTTATAACGGATTTATTAAAATTCAATTTGCTAATAGTGCCTCTATCACCAATTCTCTGCTATTTGACAACATTGATTTTATAACGTATACTACACACCATTTATATAAATATTATATTTTATAACTCAAAGTTTGTTTTTTCTTTCCTCCTGCTTAATCTAAATTCCTATTACTTCAACAGTGAAACTATTTAATAGAATAAAATTCACATGTGAAACTCGACATGGCATAATTGAAGGGTTGGGTACATGGTAAAGCACCCAGTGTGCCCTATACTATACCTGTGCTTTAACTATCTAAGAATTTTGATATCCTAAATAGCTAGGCCAATTACAAAGGCAACACTTACTTCTATAATCCATATACACATTCTGTGTCACTGATTAACAATTGAAGGGTTCCATTATAACAGCTAGAAACTTGGCACATGTATAAGAGAAAATTTTCTTATACAATTGTATTATTACTTAAAAAGGTAGGTACTACTACAATCATCGTTTTCAATATTTAACGTAACCAATTTCAAAACATGATTTAGTTGGACACTATAGTTATGGAGATAGTGATTAAATTGTCATTAAACATCAAATAGTAGTAGCAGAACTAGAAATTATTCATATTTACCCTTATGTACTACATGCTCGCCAATTATAATCATGAAGAACAATTCAAGAAAAAACATGAATTAAGAAGGACAGAAACAAATTCCAATCAACCAAACAAGTAAGGGAAAACACATTGACTCAAATCCATCAGTAAAAAAAAATAGACAACGGAGGCTTCTAGAGCGGGCATGGTCCACGGTCGATTATTATTACTCACAATCGTAAGATATACTATTTTACTATACATGTTAAATTTAGTATATTCACTATGAAGCACGGACACCCCAAATGCGACACCGACACTGACACAGTGACGCCGGTAATTGGAAAAAAAATGAACAAATTAAACGTAATCACAAATGTCGGTGCAGGTGTCCAACATTGACACACACGCCTTTTTCAGAAGTGCCGGTGCTACATAAATTCAGCTATTGTGACTTGTGAGTGGTAATCTACCGGTCCCCAACAACCACCCTAAACACACCAAACACACACCTTAACAATCAATATATAACATGAGTGAATCAGCATAATAATGGTGAAATAAACAAAAGGAAAGTAAGAATTTACCATGGATATCGATGCCTCGGGATGACTTTTAGCATCAGCAGCATTCTGACCAGAGAGTGAACTTGAAGCTTTCAGAGAATCTTCCCTACTAACTTCACATTGCTTGTTTGCATCAAAGGACTTGAATATATCAACCAACGAATCAGGTTCATCACTTACAGAAGACGAGTTAATCTTGAAAGCCTCTACCAAACACTCCCTAGCAACCTCAATTCCTTCAGCATCAACCCCAGGGCTAGGTTCAACTACTCCATAATAAAATCAACAAATCAACCATCAAAATCAAACAACAATTTCCAACCTAATGAAAAACCTAAAAAGTAAAATTGAATCGGTATCATTCATGATTGCGTAGTGAACAATGTAAATAGAGTTAAGAGAAAGAGAATAGTACGAACCATGGTTGAGGAAATGGAGGAAAGAACGAACTATGCGACGAGAGAGAGGGGAATCGGTGGTGATGCGATTGTGAGACATGGCTTTGAGAATTGAAGAAGAAAGCTAGATTATTGAAGTGTTCATCTTTTTATTCCTTGGAGTTTATATGTGAGAATATAGTTCTAGAAAGTTCTCACGACAAGAAGCGAATCAAAGCTATAGAAGTAGAAAAAATGCAACTTCAATGTAAACTTGAAAACCCCAATGGCACTAAAACATGGGCAAAACAAATAGGAGTATTAATATTGATGGAATAAGGTTGGGATTGATAAAAAATGTGAATTAAATAATACAATAAAATTGTACAACACTACAGAAAATGATAACATGATTTAAGGCATTGAATAAACCAAATAACATGTTCATTAAATAGCATATGCACCAATTATTACGGAAGTAATTAGAGATCCATAAAACTAATACTATGATATTCGTATTCATATGGGTATCCATTAATATAAAAAGTGTGTATTTCTGTCAATATAAAAGAGCACCAAAAGTGTGCATTGGAGTTAACACAAAATGAACACATATAGTGTGCATTAGATTCATTACAAAAGGAGCATCAAAACCATACATAAACATTATAACAAAGTTCACTACTTCTTTTTTGCTTTCTTTGTGGCCTTCTTTGTAACTTGGGATCCTTGTCCTTCTTAAGTCAGAATGTCATCCTCTTCTTCAGTCAAATACATTGGTTGGTCTGGTTTTGAACTAGGACCAATGATGGGTTTTTTAAAAATCCTAAGTTTAATTCTTTCACTAACCCTCTTTCTAACTAGTTTTGCTTCATTCTTGACCTTAGCCTTTGCTTTCCCTTTGTGACTTGTTGAGCCCTTGCTAGAACCCGGTTGTAATGTGTTGATATCAGGTAGGCTTGACATCACCTCATCAGAGATATCACCAAACACAACTTGGTCTTGTTGGACTGCACTAGCATGAACACCACTAGCATGAACTCCATCAGATTCAATATCATCAGCATGAATACTAGCTTGATCTGCATCAGCCATAACTGCATCATTGGCATGCACTGCACCAGTCTGAACTTCATCAGGCTTGACCTTAGTATCTTGGTTTCCTGCAGCAGGTTTCACTTTTTTCTACATATACAGCCAAGTAATGAACAAGTATTAGACAATCATATATACAAGAATAGGCAATGATAAAACAGTTTAATTACAAGTATTCACACACACACACCTTTCTTTTCAAGGCATTGGGATCTTGTTCTTTGCTTTTGCATGAAGCAACATTGTGTCCAATTTTATCACATTTAGTGCACCTATAAGATACTCCTGGAAGCCTTCTTCTAGCACCATCTTCACCACTCTCCCTTGTCCTCAATTTCCTTGGTCTACCAGGACCCTTTTTAAAATTGGGAGGTAGTAGTTCTTCAGTTTCTACCTCTGGCCATATTTCTTGCCCATTAATAGGGCTGACAGCAAATCCATAGCATATGACATATTTTTCCCTAGAATAACAATCATCAACAAATTTTTATGGATCTTGTTGCCTAAATCCTAATGCTGCAACAGCATGCCTGGAAGGAATACTAACTAATTCCCAAAAATTACAAGCACATGACCTTTTTGCAATATCTACTATAAATTCTTGCTTGTTATAGGAATGAGTGACCTGAAACTTCTCTTCCATAGCCCATGTTGGCAACCAATGTCCACTCATAAATACCTCAGTGTCTAATCTCTTTCTAGGGATTGGCATAACATTGTGTGGCCATTTTTCAAGCTTCAAAGTAGAGCTACTGCACCTATTTATCAAGTATTTTCTAACCCACTCACACATGGTTAAAATAGGTTTGTCCTTGGCAACTAGAATGGTAGCATTAAAAGACTCAGCTATGTTGTTCATTAGAACATCACATTTAGGATAAAAGCTGAAAGCATGCTTACACCATGATTTTGTAGGGACTCCCATAAGCCATGCCCAAGCCTTTTGATCCACTTGCTTCAACTCATTCATTTTCAGCATCCAGCCTTAATAGTAAGTTGCTTTGGCTGCTCCCATCATGAGTTCTCTCATCAATGAACCACCACCAAACTTTTTTTTGAAGTTGGCATACAAATGCCTCAAACAAAGCCTATGCTCAATTCTTTGTTCCATCTCTTCAAAAACAGCAACCAATCCCTGCAATAGACATTAACAAATTTTTCACATTAAAAATGGATACACTATGGAAAATATGAACAAATGATAACAACATAGCTAAAATAACTAACCTTTTGTTGATCTAATATGAACATAAATCTTTTGTCAAGTCCAACATCCTCTATTAACAGTTGTATAAACCACCTCTAACTTTCTTTTGTTTCTATTTTTACCACACCAAAGGCCAAAGGGAAATACTGGTCATTTGGGTCCCTACCCACAGCTATTAACAGTTAACCACCATACTTGGTCTTTAGATGGCACCCATCAACACCCACAAAAGGCCTGCATCCATTTATGAACCCTTTTTTGTACCCCTCAAAACAAAAGTAAAAGGACCCAAACCTTGGTTGAATTGATGGTGTTGGTCTATCAATGTTGATTTTCACTGTATTCCCAATACTTACCCTATGTAACTCAGCAACATACCTCCACAATAATGCATATTGCTTGTCTGCATCTCCTTCAATGATCTTCTTTGCCATCAACTTTGCTTTCCAGACACGAGCAACAGTAATACCCACAGAATAATTTTGCCTCAAGTCTTGGATAATGTCACTAAGCCTAACTGTGTCAGAAGTTTGCATCTTCTTCACAACAAGTTTGGATACCCACCTTGAATTTGCATATCTGTTATCTAAAACCCTAGCACGTGTATGTTTGTCTTTTATAGTCTTAATGGCAAATGTGTGCTTATGGCCCACCTTAGAGCATAACATCAAAAAACCACATTTAGCCCTACATTCCACCCTCACTCTATAGCTCTCATTTTTCACAAAGGTAATTTCCCTACCATTCAAAACTGACCACTCACGGATTGCCTCTCTAAAGTCATCTAGAGAATTGAATTGCATACCCCACTTAAACTTAAATTTCTTATTAAGTTCCTCTTTCCTATACTTCTCAAACTTATTCTCTTTCTCATTTTCAGAGGCATCTGGATCAGAACTATCTAGTTCTTCACTAACATAGTCATCATCTTCCCATTTTGTCTTGCTGGATCCAGTTAACAAACCAGCCATTATTGGTCCTTCTCTTATGGGAATAGTCACATCAATCCCTTCAAATCCATCTAAAATAGCAGTGGTTCTTTCATCTTCACTATCATTCAAAGCTTCTACTTCCTCTACCTCACTTCCATCTGACTCAACCTTTTCATTCACACACTTAGGGTACCTAACTGAGAGGTCATTACTTATGCATTCATGTTCCACAAATAATTCCCCATCTACTTTCATGGCACAACAATATGCAGCTAAGTCATACGCAACATCATCGTTTCTAATCTGGAAAAAATCTTCATCTATATTAAGTATTTTGGTCCAAATACGATAACTCCCATCTAAGTAACCCCACCCTTTAACTAACTCACGAGCGATACACAAAGTCCATTTCTCAATATGTAATGCAGAAACTAGAGTAGAAACCTCACCTTTATAGATAACATCACCATCAGACAACCTCACAAACTCTCCACCATGATTAAAGACCACATTGAACAGTTGTTTGTTCTGAGGAAAAAAACGCAAAATCAATACAGCTTCTACATGATTGGCGTAAAAACGAAGAGAAAACAAGCTTACCGGTGATGAATCCTCTCTGTCATGGCCGCTATCCACCATTGTCTTCGTCTTCTCCGATGGCTTTGTCTTCTCCGATGCCTTCGTCTTGTCTTTTCGCTTCATTCGTGCGGTAGAAAATCCCAAATTACTAACCCTAGCTTTTCACGGGGGGTAACTAAAAAGAATGTAAATAGATTTTTGACCTTTAGGTTAAAATTAAATGACATGGCATAACTTAATCCAACTCACCAATGCATTCCATGCCACATATGAATATTCCGTGGAACAATCAGCATGAGGGGTGTGGGAAAATGGAATCTTGATTTGTTGAGGGGGGGTAAAAAAAAAAAGGGGCAAAAACAAATCTCGCTACTTTGGCAGGGGGTGGAGTATATTTATCCCTTTTTTTATTTTTAATGGTTAGATAGTTAATTTTTATTTATATTGATTTGGGTATAAATATTTTTTTAGACACTTATATTTATTTTATTTTACGTTAATATGGCATCGATTATTTCATTGGCTACAATAAGAGGATCGTGAACTTTTAGTAGAAATTCACATTAGAAATAATTATATTTTCAGACAATTTTTAAGTAATTGTATATGGTGGATTTTAAACAATTTAAAATAAATTTTGATAATATCATAGAGGATTGATTTCATCTTATTTGCAATTCTTTTTTAAATAAATTCATAAATAACAATGCATAAAAAATAGGTCAAAAATATTTGTCGGTTTAAGTTTCGTAATTGGAATAAGTGATAAGTGGAATTAACTAATTTTCGTTGTATTTGGTCATAACCTTATGATTTCTACTTATATAGAAATCAAGAACAAAACTCTAAACTAATCTCTATGAGTCGATAACACATCAACTCATATCTCTTAAATCCATATCAGAATTCAATCAGAGAATGAAAGCAGAAACTTACTTATGTTTGTCATTGGGATTCCCTCAGGTTCACGGGTATGTGATATTCTAATTTGTAGAGTTCCTTGAATCCCTTATGATGGGAATGAAAAGAGAATCCTCACTACTACAAAATACACCTAACGTAACAAGTTGCTACCTCAGCTATTAAGGCAACCTAAGTAAGAGTTCTTATTTAGGCGTTTGCATCTTTTCTTATATTAAAAGACATTTCACCATGATCCATATTAAAAATCACAGTGATAGGTTTCGCGACGCGAAAAATATCCTAGCGTACGAGCGCTCGAAATACAACAGAATCGCAACCGAAGTTTATTTTCAAAAAGTAAAACGTCGATAAAACCCTAAGATAACAAAAAATGGTCATTACAACCAAATTCAAGTTCGAGAGTCGATTATGCATGAGGATGATATTAGCACCCCACACACCCGTTGTACTCAACGAGAACCGTTTAATTAGTTTTATGAATATGAGTGTTAACATATGATATTTGATTTCTTCTAATTATTAAAATGTATTTATGTGAAAGTAAAAGGACTAAGAATAAGTTTTTTATTAAAGTGCTTGACGAGACGTTGGATCTCGCTCCTACGTATTCCCATGGAGAACTCAAAGTTACATAGTTCTTTGTAGCAAATGTTTGTTGGTTGATTGGTTTTAGTGAACGATGTCTAGGTCACATTTGAGGTGTTAAACATTGCTTGTTGCTCATGCATGGGAGGCTGAAGTGTTTGTTTATTCGCATCAAAATGGATAAAACACTGTTTGTTTGTGAACAAGTTTGATTTTTTATTGCGCTTAGGCAAAAATGAGTTTGATTGGTTGAATTTGTTTTTTGGTGGAAGACGGATATTACAAAGGCAAGCTATTACGGATGGTATCCAAATATTTGGGGACTAGAATGGATATTACGTCCAACTAATCCTTTTTCATTCGATTATATTTATGAAACTTTGTGAGGCGAATTGAGTTATGATTCCTTCATGGAAGACAAGCATTCGAAAGGCAAGCTATTAAGGCTTGTATCCAAATACTCAAGGATTAGGATGAATATTACGTCCAACTAAATTTTTTTCATCTGAGAAAGAAAGAACTAAATTCGATTGATTGTTGTATATTTTAATGGAAAACAAGTATCTGAAAGACAATCTATTACGACTTGTATCCAAATACTCAGAGACTAGGATGGATATTACGTCGAACTAATTCTTTTTCATTCAATTTATTAAGAAAATGAGGTTTGAATAAGAATCGAGACAATATCCCTCAAAGATGATGAGTACTCGTAAGGCAATCTATTATGGCTTATATCTAAATACTCAGGGACTAAGATAGATATTACGTCCAACTAAACATTTTACATCCGATAAGGAATGAATTATATTTGATTGCGTTATTTAGTTTTGAGAGGAAAACGAACACTCAAAAGGCAAGCTATTACGACTTGTATCAAAATGTTTGGGGACTAGGATGAATATTACGTCCAACTAATCATTTCTCGTCCGATTTATTTGAGAAAAAAAATTAATTTAAGTGTGAAAAGTATTTTTGATTTGCATACGAAAATAAGTTTGATTTTATTTGTGGAGTTTGAGAAATATGTTTGATTTTTTTATTTGAGAATGATTTGGTTTAGATCAACTTGTAAAGAATGCTAATTTGATTTTTAATTAAAGAGAAGATAATTTTGACTTTAAGTGAAAAGAGGTTGGATTTTTAAGATAATATTGATTTTCAATTAAGTGAATATAGATAATTGAATAAAGGCAAAAATATACCTAAGGTCCTTTAAGTTATTTTATTGTAACAAGGCAGACCTTTATGTTTTTTTCGCTACAAGTTGGTCGTTTATGTTAACTAACGTGTTCACCGTTGACCTTTTTCACAAACTCCGTTCCAAAAAAGATTATGTGACACTAATGGCACTGATGTGTCATTTAACAGTGCTGAATAGGTATTTGTTTTATTATTTATTATATTTTTGGAGAAAAATAAGAGAAGAAACCTAAATTCCAAATTCACAAACATACGAACCCTAATTCTCATCACTCCATCAATGGCTTCATACGGTAGCAGTGGACCAAATCGAAGAAGTTAGAACTTAAATACCTTCATTTAGAGTGCATCACAACCTGGAATCGAACCGACATGTCTGTGTGGAGGCAAAGCAGTTTAAGAATAGTTAAGAAGGAAGGAAGAAACTTGGGGAAGTTATTTTGGGGATGCAGATACTTTGTGGTACGTGTGTTGTGTAACGCCCCAGTTTTGGTATTTTTATTTAATTGAGTCGTTTTTTATTATTTTATTATTATATTATTTTATTTTCGACTTTTATGTGAAAATATGTTATTTTTCATTGTTGTGATATTTTATCGGGTGTTGGGATCGTTTGCGAGATATTTGAGTGTAGGGGTATTTTGGGCATTTTGATTTGTTTGTTAAGTTAATAATAGAATTAGAAAGAAAAAGAGAGAAAATCATAGTAAGAAGAGAAAAGAAGAAAGGAGAAGAGAAGAAAAGAGAGATTTTGGGAAAAACTTGGAAACCAATCAACCGACTTTTCTACGCGTTATTTAATCGGGTAAGGGTGCGAAACTCGATTATCTTATCGTTGTGTATGATTATGTATGTGTGTTTGCATGTTGTATTGTCATGTTCGATAGTTTTTCGGGTATAGGTCGAAAACGCGTAAACGAGTAGAAATCGATGTTTTCACGGACGAAAATTGATACGAATCTTGTAGTATGATCCCGTGATATGTATGAATAATTGCTGAGGTTTGTGTGGCTGTTGGGAATGGTTTGGTTGGAGAAAAATGGAAATTTTGGGTTATGGAACAGTGCATCACGAAGCAGAAATTCTGCTTCTGGTGTGAAGCGTCGGGCGGTGTGCTTGTTTCGCCGGGCGGTTCGTCCTTTCGCTGGGCGGTTTTGAGAGACGCATAGGTTCCAAGTTCCCGACTCTTTTGAGTCATTTGGTAGAATTAGTGTCGCCTGTGCTTCGCCGGGCGAAGTAGAGGTGAAGAGTGTTTCGCCGGGCGGTTGGCATGTTTCGCCGGGCGGTTGTGAGTTTTTTCCAAATAATATTTTTCTTTAAAAATTCATAACTCTCGAACCGTATTTCCGATTTAAGTGTTATTTATATCGTTGAAAAGCTGATAAAATGTTCTTGCTTGTGATGATGGTTTTGAGATTGTTGGCCGATTAAATTATGTCGGGGATTAAAAAATGTGTTGTTTTGTTGTCGACTTTTACCGCTTAATTATGTGAACTGTAGGTGTATGTGCAATATGCTGTTGGTGTGGACATTGTATGATTGTGTACTGTAGTGAAGTGAAATTGCATGAAATATATGGGGTAATGATGATGTGTGGCCTTACGGCAAGAAAATGTGAATGTGTGATAAGTGATGATATATGCATAAGTATGGTCACATATATGTGTGCATACTAAATGTCATGAGCCATTGTATGCCAAGCATCATGATATGCATTGTTGTGACGTCCTGAGTGACGGTTTGGTTCCAGAGGGAATCTGCTATAACATCGTGTGCCTATGTGAGGACCTAAAGCGATGGTTATAGACGATCGTGTGCCTATGTGAGGACCTAAAGCGATCGGGTTGTGTGCCCATGTGGGGACCTAAAGCAATCCATAAATGCCGTGTGCCCATGTGGGGACCTAAAGCGACGGGTGAACATCGTATGCCCGACGGGGAGTTACACTAAGTAACGAGCGATGGTTCCAATAGTTCCTGAGTGAACTGGTGATGAGACATGAGAAACATTGGAAGTCGGTACCGCATGGCATGTGCATAGAGTCGTTGTGTCGGTCTCTGTGCATTTGCATAAATCATGGATTAATTGTGTATGTTCAATTGTGAATGTGATTAATGAGATGGTATATGTATAATTGTGTTGATGAGGAGTGCATTGTGTATGATTGATGTGCATTGGTGATGAATACTTGATAATTGTACTGTGTTGTGTTTTATTCCATTGTGGTACATTGTGCTGAAAATATTATACTTGTGTATTTTTGTATTAATATATAATTTTATGCAACTGCATTATGATTGTTTTTCTCACCCTTCTGCTGTTTTATAATGCTCTATGAGGCATTGCAGATTAGAGTTGCTGGAGGTCTTCTTGTGAAGCATTCCGTCTTCATTCTTTTGTCGGTCGGCTCTGATATGTGACACCGGGTAGTTAGGGAGGCCGTGTTGTGATTATTTGTGTATTATGTATATATATCTTTTGACTTGTACATGTATAACTTGGTGTATGACAAACTTTCATGATATATATATATATATATATATATATATATATATATATATATATATATATATATATATATATATATATATATATATATATATATATGTTATTCAGATTTAGATTTTCCGCTTTTATTCTAAAACATGAAATGTGGGTGTAAGGAACTGAGTTCCTCTATGGATGCTACCCCACTGTTGCATATCTAACTGAGCAGGTGTTGTATGTTTTGTTTCAAATTGATGTGATGCTCCTTGTCTATGCCGTGTTTTCAATTATACTCTGATGAAATTTCGTATTTTTATTTTTTTTGCTTTAGTAGCTTGGGGGTATAGATTGGGGGGTGTTACATTAAGTGGTATCAGAGCCAGTTTGTGTCAGTCTGTGTCAGTTTGTGTCAGTCTGTGTCAGTTGTGTCAGTCCTTGTTGATCTTTGTGGTTTGGGTGAGCTGTTTATTTAACCATAGTTGTTGTTATTGGGAATGAACAGAATATGGCTGGAAGGAACGATGCTGCTTTAGCTGCTGCTATGCAGGCTATGGTTCGTGCTGTGCAGGGTGCACCGAATGCTGGAGTGAATGATGAGTTTAGAAAGAATAGACCGCCTGTCTTCAAGGGGAGACATAATCCTGATGGAGCACAGATTTGGCTGAAAGAGATTGAAAGGATTTTCAGAGTGATGGATTGTGATGAGGACAGTAAGGTGAGATTGGGAACTCACATGTTACAGGAAGAAGCAGATGACTGGTGGGTTAGTACACGTCCTATGTTAGAAGCGGGTGATGAAGAGGTAACTTGGGAATTGTTTAGCCAGGAGTTTTTGAGGAAGTATTTTCCCGAGGATGTTAGGGGAAAGAAGGAAATTGAGTTTTTGGAACTAAAGCAAGGTAATATGTCTGTAATTGATTATACTGCTAAGTTTGTGGAACTTGTGCAGTTTTATCCTCATTATGCTGAAGCGACCGCAGAATTCTCTAAGTGTGTGAAGTATGAAAGTGGATTGCGTCCTGAGATAAAACAGGCAATCGGTTACCAGAGGATAAGGAGGTTTGCTGATTTGGTGGAATGTTGTAGGATTTATGAAGAGGATAGTAAGGCTCGATCTACTCATTACAAAAGTGTAAGTGACCGGAAAGGGAAGCAGCAGTTTCGTAGTGGTCCGTATGTAACGCCGGCTGATAAAGGTAAACAAAGGGGTACTTTTGATTGAAGGTCAGGTGGAGGTGGTATGTCTAATTCTCCAAGGTGTTTTAGATGTGGTGGATTGGGACACCGTCAGTCCGAGTGTAGGAAGAATTTGGATAAGTGTTCTAATTGTGGAGGTGAAGGATATGTTGTAGCTGATTGTAAAAGGAAGAATGTGGTGAAATGTTATAATTGTGGGGAACCTGGTCACATTAGCACGAAATGTCCGAATCAGAAGTAAGCTCCAACTGGTGGCAAGGTATTTTCTTTGGCAGGAACTCAGACTTCAAGTGCAGATCGTCTAATTAGAGGTACTTGCTTTATTAATAGTACGCCTTTGATTGCTATTATTGATACTGGAGCGACTCATTCGTTTGTTTCGTCTGAGTGCGCGAAGCGTTTGAATCTTGTGTTGTCTTTGATGGATGGTGAGATGGTTATTGATACTCCAGCGATGGGGTCAGTAACTACTTCTTTGGTGTGTTTGAGTTGTCCTTTGACCATTTATGGTAAAGACTTCGAGATGGATTTAGTGTGTTTGCCGTTGGAAGGTTTGGATGTGGTTTTGGGTATGAATTGGTTACAATTTAATAGGGTTCATATTGATTGTTATCATAAGCTGGTAAGGTTTCCTTCTCTTGAGGAAGACGAAGACTCGAGTTTCTTATCTACCAAAGAGTTGAAGAGACTTTTGGCAGACGAAACTCAGTTGTTTGGGTTGTTCGCATCTTTGACTGTGGATAGTCAAGTTTCACTGGATGTGTTTCCTGTTGTGTGTGAATTTCTGGAAGTGTTTCCTGAGGATATTTCAGATGTGCCGCCAGAGAGAGAGGTGGAGTTTTCTATAGATCTAGTTCCTGGTACTAGACCTGTTTCTATGGCACCTTATAGAATGTCGGCATCTGAGTTGGTTGAATTGAAAAAGCAGTTGAATGACTTGTTGGAAAAGAGGTTTGTGAGGCCAAGTGTTTCTCCTTGGGGTGCGCCAGTTTTTTTGGTGAAAAAGAAAGATGGAAGTATGTGATTATGTATAGATTATCGTCAGTTGAATAAGGTGACGATTAAGAATAAGTATCCACTTCCAAGGATTGATGATCTGATGGATCAGTTGGTTGGTGCTTGTGTGTTCAGTAAGATTGATTTGAGATCAGGATATCATCAGATTAGGATGAAGGAGGAAGATATTCGGAAGACAGCCTTTAGGACACGATACGGTCATTATGAATATTTTGTGATGTCGTTCGGGGTTTCTAATGCACCTGGTGTGTTTATGGAATACATGAATCGGATTTTCCACGAGCATTTGGATCGATTTGTTGTTGTGTTTATTGATGACATATTGATTTATTCTAAGTCTTGAGAGGAGCACGCGGAACATTTGCGTATTGTTTTGCAGGTTTTGAAGGAAATGAAGCTTTTTGCAAAATTGTCCAAGTGTGAATTCTGGTTATCGGAAGTGAGTTTTCTGGGGCACGTGATTTCAGGTAACGGTATTTCTGTGGATCCATCTAAAGTAGAAGCAGTTCTACAATGGGAGGCTCCGAGATCTGTTACGGAAATTCGTAGCTTTTTGGGTTTGGCCGGTTATTATCGACGGTTCATTGAAGGGTTTTCTAAGCTAGCACTTCCTTTGACCTAGTTGACTTGTAAGGGGCAAGCGTTCATTTGGGATATTCGGTGTGAGGAAAGTTTTAATGAGCTGAAGAGAAGGTTAACGACAACTCCGATTTTGATTTTGCTGAATCCTAATGAACCATTTGTGGTTTATTGTGATGCTTCTTTGATTGGTCTAGGTGGTGTTTTGATGCAAGAAGGTAAGGTTATGGCTTATGCTTCAAGGCAATTGAGAGTACATGAGAAAAATTATCCTACTCATGATCTTGAGTTAGCGGCTGTGGTTTTTGTGTTAAAGATTTGGAGGCATTATCTTTTTGGTGCGAGGTTTGAAGTTTTTAGTGATCACAAGAGCTTGAAATATTTGTTTGATCAGAAGGAATTGAATATGAGGCAACGTAGGTGGTTGGAATTCTTGAAAGACTACGACTTTGGCTTGAATTACCATCCTGGTAAAGCTAATGTGGTAGCTGATGCGTTGAGTCGGAAATCGTTGCATATGTCGGCTTTAATGGTTAAGGAGTGGGAACTTTTGGAATCGTTTAGAGATTTGAGTTTGGTATGTGAAGTGTCGTCAGATAGCGTAAGGCTTGGAATGCTAACGATTACTAATGACTTTCTGATGACGGTTAGTGAGAAACAGAAATTGGATTTGAAATTTGTGGATTTGATGTTGGTTGGTGGAAAGGATGCGAATAGTGATTTTCAAGTGGATGTTAATGGTGTTTTGAGATTCTGAGGTAGAATTTGTATTCCGGATGATTCGGAGTTGAAAAGGATGATTTTAGAGGAAGGGCACCGGAGTAATTTAAGTATACATCCGGGAGCGAATAAGATGTACCAAGATTTGAAGAAGATTTTCTGGTGGTCTGGATTGAAAAGAGATGTGGCTCAGTTTGTGTATGCTTGTTTGACTTGTCAGAAGTCGAAAGTGGAACATCAAAGGCCTAGTGGTTTGTTGCAGCCGTTGGATATTCCTGAGTGGAAGTGGGATAGCATTTCGATGGATTTTGTAACGGGGTTACCGAACACTCAGAGAGGGCATAATGCTATTTGGGTGGTTGTTGATAGGCTGACTAAATCGGCTCATTTTATTCTGATTGACATCAGTTTTTCTTTGGAGCGGTTAGCTGAGATTTATATCAGTGTGATTGTGAAGTTGCATGGGGTTCCATTGAGTATTATTTCCGATCGAGATCCAAGGTTTACATCGAGATTTTGGGAAAGTTTACAGAAAGCTTTGGGTTCTAAGTTGAGGTTGAGTTCGGCTTATCATCCGCAGACGGATGGTCAGACGGAGAGGACGATTCAGTCTTTGGAGGATTTGTTGAGGGCTTGTGTTTTGGAACAAGGTGGTATGTGGGATAGTTATCTTGCGTTAATTGAATTCACGTATAATAACAGTTTTCATTCTAGTATTGGTATGGCACCGTTTGAGGCATTGTATGGACGGAGGTGTCGAACACCGTTGTGTTGGCACGAATCTGGTGAGAGAACGGTGGTAGGGCCGGAATTGGTACAACAGACTACGGAGAAAGTGAAGCTTATTCGAGAGAGAATAAAGGCTTCTCAGAGTAGGCAAAAGAGTTATCATGATCGGAGAAGGAAAGATCTTGAGTTTCAAGAGGGCGATCACGTATTTTTGAGAGTTACGCCGGTAACGGGTGTTGGTCGTGCATTGAAATCGAAGAAACTTACTTCTCGATTTATTGGTCCTTACCAGATATCTGCGATAGTGGGTGTTGTGGCTTATAGAGTGGCGTTGCCGCCGAATCTGTCGAATTTGCATGATGTGTTCCATGTTTCACAGCTTCGGAAGTATGTTCCGGATCCGTCGCATGTGATTCCGATGGACGAGGTTGAGGTAAGGGAGAACCTTACAGTTGAGGCTTTACCTATTAGGATTTTGGACCGCGAGGTGAAGCAGTTGAGAGGCAAGGATATTACACTTGTGAAAGTGGCGTGGGGAGGCGCTGCTGAGGGCAATTTGACTTGGGAGTTGGAGAGTCGGATGCGGGAGTCGTATCCAGAGTTGTTTGTTTCAGGTAAGATTTTCGAGGACGAAAATTTCTAAGTGGGGGAGAGTTGTAACGCCCCAGTTTTGGTGTTTTTATTTAATTGAGTCGTTTTTTATTATTTTATTATTATTTTATTTTATTTTTGACTTTTATGTGAAAATATGTTATTTTTCATTGTTGTGATATTTTATCGGGTGTTGGGATCGTTTGCGAGATATTTGAGTGTAGGGGTATTTTGGGCATTTTGATTTGTTTGTTAAGTTAATAATAGAATTAGAAAGAAAAAGAGAGAAAATCATAGTAAGAAGAGAAAAGAAGAAAGGAGAAGAGAAGAAAAGAGAGATTTTGGGAAAAACTTGGAAACCAATCAACCGACTTTTCTACGCGTTATTTAATTGGGTAAGGGTGCGAAACTCGATTATCTTATCGTTGTGTATGATTATGTATGTGTGTTTGCATGTTGTATTGTCCTGTTCGATAGTTTTTCGGGTATAGGTCGAAAACGCGTAAACGAGTAGAAATCGATGTTTTCACGGACGAAAATTGATACGAATCTTGTAGTATGATCCCGTGATATGTATGAATAATTGCTAAGGTTTGTGTGGCTGTTGGAAATGGTTTGGTTGGAGAAAAATGGAAATTTTGGGTTATGGAACAGTGCATCACGAAGCAGAAATTCTGCTTCTGGTGTGAAGCGCCGGGCGGTGTGCTTGTTTCGCCGGGCGGTTCGTCCTTTCGCTGGGCGGTTTTGAGAGGCGCAGAGGTTCCAAGTTCCTGACTCTTTTGAGTCATTTGGTAGAATTAGTGTCGCCTGTGCTTCGTCGGGAAAAGTAGAGGCGAAGAGTGTTTCGCCGGGCGGTTGGCATGTTTCTCCGGGCGGTTGTGAGTTTTTTCCAAATAATATTTTTCTTTAAAAATTCATAACTCTCGAACCGTATTTCCGATTTAAGTGTTATTTATATCGTTGGAAAGCTGATAAAATGTTCTTGCTTGTGATGATGGTTTTGAGATTGTTTGCCGATTAAATTATGTCGGGGATTAAAAAATGTGTTGTTTTGTTGTCGACTTTTACCGCTTAATTATGTGAACTGTAGGTGTATGTGCCATATGTTGTTGGTGTGGACATTGTATGATTGTGTACTGTAGTGAAGTGAAATTGCATGAAATATATGGGGTAATGATGATGTGTGGCCTTACGGCAAGAAAATGCGAATGTGTGATAAGTGATGATATATGCATAATTATGGTCGCATATATGTGTGCATACTAAATGTCATGAGTCATTGTATGCCAAGCATCATGATATGCATTGTTGTGACGTCCTGAGTGACGGTTTGGTTCCAGAGGGAATCTGCTATAACATCGTGTGCCTATGTGAGGACCTAAAGTGATGGTTATAGATGATCGTGTGCCTATGTGAGGACCTAAAGTGATCGGGTTGTGTGCCCATGTGGGGACCTAAAGCAATCCATAAACGTCGTGTGCCCATGTGGGGACCTAAAGCGATGGGTGAACATCGTATGCCCGACGGGGAGTTACACTAAGTAACGAGCGATGGTTCCAATAGTTCTTGAGTGAACTGGTGATGAGACATGAGAAACATTGGAAGTTAGTACCGCATGGCATGTGCATAGAGTCGTTGTGTCGGTCTCTGTGCATTTGCATAAATCATGGATTAATTGTGTATGTTCAATTGTGAATGTGATTAATGAGATGGTATATGTATAATTGTGTTGATGAGGAGTGCATTATGTATGATTGATGTGCATTGGTGATGAATACCTGATAATTGTACTGTGTTGTGTTTTATTCCATTGTGGTGCATTGTGGTGAGAATATTATACTTGTGTATTTTTGTATTAATATATAATTTTATGCAACTGTATTATGATTGTTTTTCTCACCCTTCTGCTGTTTTATAATACTCTATGAGGCATTGCAGATTAGAGTTGCTTGAGGTCTTCTTATGAAGCATTGCATCTTCATTCTTTTGTCGGTCGGCTCTGATATGTGACACCGGGTAGTTAGGGAGGCCGTGTTGTGATTATTTGTGTATTATGTATATATATCTTTTGACTTGTACATGTATAACTTGGTGTATGACAAACTTTCATGATATATATATATATATATATATATATATATATATGTGTGTTATTCAGTTTTAGATTTTCCGCTTTTATTCTAAAACATGAAATGTGGGTGTAAGGAACTGAGTTCCTCTATGGATGCTACCCCACTGTTGGATATCTAACTGAGCAGGTGTTGTATGTTTTGTTTCAAATTGATGTGATGCTCCCTGTCTATGTCGTGTTTTCAATTATACTCTGATGAAATTTTGTATTTTTATTTTTTTTGCTTTAGTAGCTTGGGGGTATAGATTGGGGGGTGTTACATGTTGTGCATAGTTTGACATATTTGATTTATTTTTCTGTGTCTGAGATGGCTTTGCAGAGCTTGGCTGATGTTTTGGTTTATATTATTGTTAACAGAGTCAAGCTGGTAATGTGGGTTGCAATTTTTTTTAGTGGTACGAAAACCATTACTGATGAAGCCAAACCATAGATACAACCCTCAGTCATTTCAAAATGTTCCAAATGTGATGAAAAGGATGTAGAAATCAACATGCTTAGAAGGGGCATTGAAAAGGATGAGAAATAAACCAAAGAGGTGATGAAGAACATATTGAAGATGTTGAAGATACTAGTCTATGTCATAATGTTGTTAGTTTTGATTTTTGTAGTGATGATGTGTATTTAGGTTTAGAAATGGTGATTGTTGTCAATTTTGATGTTAGTGTTGTAAGACACGACTTTTGGTACTTTCATGTAACACTTGTTGACAATGGTTAATTCTTCAATTCTGCCTATTTTGTATTGCAATTTTATAACAGTTTTGTTACAGTAAGGTCGTAATTTGTACAACAGACAAAACTTGAAGGACCTGGTTGTTACAATTTTAAAAAAAGGGACATGTTTGTTACAATTTAAAACATAACTGATATGTTTTGTTACACTATTTAGGACTTAAAAGGACCTGTTTGTTACAATTTATTTCTAGAATGTGACTGATATCATAACATAAATCAAACATTACATAATCATAACATAAACCATTGAATTGTTATAGAATTCAAAACATAATCATAAGATTCCAAAACAGAATTCTCAAAACATTGTTATAGACCAAAACAGAATTCTCAAAATATTGTTATAAACCAAAACATACATAATCATAAACCAAAACATTGTTATAGAATTCAAAACAGAAATCTCAAAACATAAGATCCCAAAACACATTGATAACAATCTATTTGCTTTTTCTCTTTATGGCCAACTTTGGTCTCTAGCTTGATGGCTGAAATGTTGTTGTAGGTCCATGTCTTTCCCTTCTCATGGCAAGTAACTGGGCAACTGTGATGGAATATCGTGTCTGGATTCGTGTAGTTTGGGCTTGTCCAACTTGGTTTTGGGTTGATGTTGAGTGTCTAGTTTGAACTCTCTAGGCTGGTTGAGATTGGACAGTTGGGACTGGAGGGGTTTTTTGGGATTGTATAGTTTGAACTCTTTAGGTTGGTTGGGATTGGAGAGTTAGAACTAGAGGGGTTGTTTGGGATTGTCTTGTTTGAACTCTTTTGGTTGGTTGAGATTGGACAATGGTGTTAGTTTGTGATTGGAAAGTGGTGGCAATCTGGGATTGGACATTGGTTGTAGTTTGGGATTGGACAATGGTGGCATTTGGGGCTTGTCTTGGTGCAGTTGGACATGATGATTTGTTGTGGCCAAAAATACCACATACTGAACATTTATTTGGCAACACCTTTCTTGAAACAGTTGTTGAATCCTTTCTCTTTTCATCAACATCTTTGTTTTTTCTTCTTTTTGGCCTCCCTGGTGCTTGTCGCTCCCGGGATTTTCATCCAGGTACAAACGCGAAAGTGACGCTGAAACAGAGTCGCCAGCAATGTGTATTTATCCCAAGAGAGGGAAAGGAAACACTGCGTAAACCTGAGGGAAAGGAAAAGCACGGTCTCGCGACCAAGAGAAACGGGTAAGGGAGTCGGTTACGCTAGAGGAAGGTACCCCCTCGCGTCCATCGTACTCGATGGGATCCACGTTTGTTGTTATCGATCAAAGGGTGTCGTCATCTGGAGCTCCGCTGCTACTGGAAAGGAAAAGGAACAGGTACGGGAAAGAACAAAGAAACGAGGAAGAAAAGAAAAAGAAGAGACTCGTAGGACACCCTCGGAGTCCGAGGCCTACGTATTCCCTCGTGCAATGGGAAAGTCAGAGTCAACGTAGTTTAGACACGAACTGGGAAGGGGGAGGTTGCTCGCCAAGACATCTACGTCTTGTGCGTACGTATCCTCAATCTAACCAGAAAGAGGAAATCAGAGCAGTCGTAGTTCGACTTTGATGAAAAAAAGGTTTCGATCGCACTGGGGCGAGAGAAAAAAGGATCAGTTAACAAATCTCGGTCACACAGAGGCGAGAGACAAAAAGAGGGAAATTAGTTGTTAGTGTACTCGCCAAGGATATGAATCCTCGTGCCTACGTATCCTCAATCTAACCAGAAAGAGGAAGTCAGAGCGTCCGTAGTTCGTGGAATTACGGGAAAACGGGACCTCGATCACACTGAGGCGAGAGAAAAGGGGGAGACGCACGGAAGGTCTAAGGGAACTGAATCCTACAAGTTATCATACAAAATGGCCCTAAGGTTAGGACTAGAAGGGAGCTAACCTAATGTTGTCATGCTTGGATTGAGAGCCTAATGTCTATCCTACTCCGAGCTCAATCAGAAATTAAGTCAGACTAGGAGCCTTAAGGGAGCATGTGAATACAGAGTAATCAGCAAGTAAACACAAAGCATCGCAATCACAAAAGAAAAATCAAGCAAGAGACAAGTCAAGTATTTAATCAGAAATTTATCAGAATAAGCACCAAAAATCAAGATCAACAAATAATCCAAGATAAAGTGCAATATTAAAATCCAGATTAAAAGTTAGTCACCAATTAACCTAAGAGTTAATCAACAATTAGTATCTAAATCTAAAATTAATCCATATTAATTTCTAAGAATTAAATTAATAAAATCTAATTCTAAAATTAATTTCTAAAGTTAAAAGTTAATTAACCAAAGTTAGTGATTTCAAAAAAATATTAACTAGTCCTAATTATCCTAAGCCAATTAACTAAAAACAATTAATCAATTAAAAACAAATCAATTAGAATCAAAATCTAAATTAATTTAAAATTCTAAAAAACAATTAAAAAGGATGGGTGCATAAATGTTCCAGGGGGTGTGAAAAACAGCCCAGGCACTGGGCTTTCAAGCTACAGGCCCAAGTTTTCAGAAAAATAACCAAGGGGGGTTCAGGCAGGAAAACAGGTGTACGGATATTGGTTTATGGCGCCTGGGCTTAAATCCAGGCCCAATGGCTTTTCTATTTGCAGTCGGGGGTACGAAGTGAAACTCGGGGTGTGTGAGCAAAAAACAAGTGTTGGGCTTTGAAAATTTCAAGCCCACGCTTTATTATGAAGCAAAAAGGGGGTATGAATAGCGATTCTGGAGGTGGAAAAAGCAAGGAGCATGGGCTCTGTCTTCTAGGCCCAACTGATTGAATTAACAGCCAGAGGGGGTGTGGCAAGAAACAGGTGGTGTGAACAGAAAAGATGTGGGCTTAGGGAAAAGCCCGGTCCGGTTTATGAAGCTATTTGTCAAAAGGGAAAAAAACCCTAAAAGGCTTCAGAATCACATTCAGTCCTCTTCTTCCTCTCCATGCGCCACCGTAAATTTTTCTCTCTCTCTCCCCTGCTACACATACATGTGCGCCATCAACACTAACTTCAACTCTCCTTTGTTCTTCCATTGCCACCTCGAACTCCCTCCATCTCACTTTCCTTCTCCGTTCAAAACCGCCACCGGAGATAACAACACTTCGCCAGAAATCGCTCTCCCAACCGCGATTCCTCTCATCTCAATGCTCTCGACGCCACAAATCGCCAGAGGAGGAAGGAAAAAATCCGCCGCGCCACGATTCACCTCCGTCTCACCTTTCGCCGTCTTCAATCTTCCTCAAACTTCACCGACGTTCTCAACACACCGCCTCCGTCTTCATCACCAAATCGCACGGCCTCCACGATCTAGACAATTCGCAAATCTCACAACAACCTCTGCGGTCTCTCACTCTCTCACAACGGAAAATGCTCATCTCTCTCAAACGAAGTCGCAAAATTAAACAAGTCGTCGTAAATCAAATGATGCATATACGAGAAGCAAAATGCACACTAATCAAAGAACAATCACGTCATGAAGTCAAAGTTTGAATTGAGAATGACTTACCTACCGGAGCAGTTCCGGTGACTCTTCAAAATTGATGAAAACGAAGAGAAAACCAGAGATATTTTCCAGGTATGCGCATTTTACGTTCTTGCTTCCGTCTTTGAATTCTGATATGCTCTTCGATCTATCGCGACTTCCAACCCCCTGCTGCTTCTTACGATTCCGTTTCTGTTGTTGACGACGAACTTCTGCTTGCGTCGTTCAATTTCTTTCGATTTTGCTTCGTATTTGCGTCTTCTTCCTCTTCTTTGCAATTTACGAATCGCTTCTGATTATTATTGATGCGTGATTCTGTTGCAGATGTGCACTTTTGAATTGGTGTATCTTACTAGTTTTCTGCAGGTGATGATGGAGAAGTGGATCGATTTTCAGAGAGAATGGAGGAAGTTGCAGAAGAATGAAGATGAAGAGAAAATGGAGATCCAGAGAGAGACGAAATGCATAGATGATTGAAGCTTTTATAAAGAAGATTGGAATGATCTAGAGGAAGTTCTGTTATGAAATTGAAATCTTTTTTTCTGTTATGTACTCTTTTCTATTAAGAAATTCTGTTAGAGCTTCTTCCCTTCCCAATTCTGTTAGGAATCACTATCTCTTGTTTGGTGAACTCTTCTTGTCATATTGAAATGAATTTCCTGATTTGAATTGTTCTGTTAAGCATTTTCTTTTTTTGTTGTTGTGAATTATTGTGGCGTTAGAATTATAAGTTTGGATGAACTATTGGTTGGAGCTCTGTTAATGGCATATGGTACAAGTCATTATATGAAAATGGAGGTTAACTGCTAAATGAAACCTTACTGATACATCTTCCTATCAGCTTGGAGACAAATTAATTAGTTTGGCTTGAATTACTGTGAACTACTACCAACATGTGCATATTGGTATGTCGAATTTGGGATGGTGATGGATTTGAATTTGGAATTTTGGATACTTAAAATATGGTTTCAAAAATTGGATATTATGGTATGGATAGATGGATTCAGAAAAAAAAATGGATCTCAAAATGGTTTAATGTGGATAAAGAGTGAATGTATAATTGGAATTAAGAATGGTTTGTGGATTGAAAGTGTAGCTTGATATGGAATTTGGATATTGTTATCAAAATGGTTAGAAATGAATTTACAAGGAATTTGGATTCAAAAATGGATCTTTGGATATGGTTTAAAATTTGATTTAAAAGGAATATGGATAATTGAAAAATGATTAATGGAAAAAAAATGTAAGAAGAAAAGAGGTTTAAAATGGATATGGGTTTAGAAAAAATATGTTGGCATGGTATAATGGATATTGTATGGGCAAATGGGGTTTTATGGATATAGAATTGAAATAAAGGAATATGGATATTAAAGGTTATGAGAATGGATATATATAAAAATGGATTGATTGAAAATTGGATAAAAATTAAAATGTGGACAAGATAAAAAGGTTTAGAAATTGGTTTAATTGTTTATGAAGTGGATAGTATCTCAATTTCCAAGTAAGTCACATGATCAATCTTAACACATTCAATCCACATCAAGCTTTAGATCCAAAACAAACTCGTATCCTTAATGGTGCCCCATCTTCAATCAATAAACCTAGTTGACTTGACCACATGTAATTCTAGCCAATGATTTTCAGTTGACGACTGTCCACAAATTCAACCATGAATGAGGAACCTTAATTCACCTTGAATGCGTATTGATGAAATAAATGTCCTGAACAGAGAAGGAACCAAACCCTGATTCACACCCAAGAAAACCTGACCCAACGCCTCTGATGAATCCTCTGAAATGGGAAAACCCTAGGCTCTTGATGTACACTGATAAATCCTTCAATCCCGTGTCTTAGAAGACCAATGCAATGATATGATTATGAGTTATGACTTAACGGAGATGCAAATGAAAGCGAACATAAGCCAGAAAAAGGTAGGGAAAATTTTGGGGTGCTACAGTGCTCTTCTAGAAGGTGTTGGAAGTATGTCAGGATATGGTGTCAGTTCCCATAAGTTTTCCCCATATGTTGGATATAAGAATGGTTGGTAGCAAGCTTGATAATTTTCCTTCCTATAACATAGAGGAATGTACTCAGTTGGGTCTTGAGATCTACTTTGGATGCAAGTAATTGCATGGTAGCATGGAATGTCAGTGAGCATCCAACTCCTACAAGAGCACTCCAACCTCTTAAGATCAACTGTGAATTTTTCTCCAGTCAAACTTGTATGCCTTACTTCATAAATCATGTCACTTGATAACCTTTAAAACAAATGAAATCCATTGAGTTAGTGTTAATAATCATAACAGGTATGTATATTGTAAATTAATTATTGAATTACCTTGCTATAAAAAACCTTAAAATGTCTTGCCTTCTTTCAAGCACTTTTTTAATTCTTGGAAGAACAGAGTCACTATAATCTTTAATCTTGGATCTATCAGTTGCCCATATATCCATGAGGTACCCTCTGATCTCCTCTAACATTGTTACAATTGGCTTTTGTCTTGGTCCAATTATAGCACTATTAAAAGTTTCAGACATATTGTTCACCAACACATCATTTTTTGTATTATAGTTGAACATAGACTTACTCCAATATCTAAGGGGAATCTTCAACAAGTGTTTGTATGCCTCCTCGTTAACCTTCCTCATTTACTTTAATTCTCTTTCCCATGCTTGAGGATATGTTGCCTTGGCTTCCCTCCACATTAATTCCTTCAACTGTTTTCCAAGAAACCTTTTTTTGAAGTTGCTATATAGGTGTATAACACAAAATCTCTGGTCAACTCCAGGTAACAACTCATCTATTGCAGGTAACAACTCCTAATCATATAATAAACACACTGTGTTATACATTTACTATAATTATGTTACAATTTAAAATCATGAAGGACATATATGTTGCAATTTAAAATCATGAAGGACCTGTTTCTTACCTTCTGCTGATCTGAAATGAAAGTAATATGTTTGCAAACTTCTGGCCCTCCCAAATCACGAACTAGTAGATCAAAGAATCATGCTCAAGAGTCTTTAGTCTCTGCTTCAACTACAACCAATTGCCTTTGAGAGAACATCCATCAACTCTAATTATTGGTCTACAAATTGCAAAACTTCTCTTGCAAGCATCAAGGCACATATTGAAGGTAGAGAAAAACTCAAGAAATGGGGGTTTGAATTGAGTTTTTAACAAAACTTTGGTTATTGAAAACTTTTAACACAAGGGTTAACAAGAGAGAATAAACATAAGGACACAAGTATTTTTATCCTGGTTCATTATTAACTAAGTTACTCCAGTCCACCCGCCAAGGTGATTTTGCCTTCAACAAGGACTTAAACCAATAATCTCGACATATTACAACAAGTTCGTCTAAGTGTTTAGAAAAACACTTTAGCCTTCTCAAGTCTACAAACTAACACTTAGTCACTTAAGGAAAACAATATCAATAAAGATACAAATAGTTTGTTTACAATGATGCTTCTTTAAAGTAGATGAAACAAAAGTTTAAGTACAGGGATTTACACAAATACGAGCAACAACGCTTGTATATATAAAATGAATATAGACTGAGCGCGTTTCATTTCTCATGTATGTATGTTCCTTTTTTGTTCTTGCAAGAAGGAGTGATCTCTTTTTATAGCTAGACGTTGTGGCCTTGAGGGGTATAAGCATAACTTTTTCAACCCAGGTGTTGCAACGGTAACATTTGACCCGTGAGAGATAAAAGCAGTAAAGGCTCGCCATATCTCATGTAGCAGTACTGACTAAAAATCAGTTTATATCAATATAGGCAAGTCTACACGTACGGATACTTCCTTCACATGTTTCTGCCTTGTCCATCTTTTCTTGTAGGACCGGAGAATAAAACAATGAGTGTTTTTTGAGTCTTCAGTGTCTTTAAAATTCTTAGAAATACTTTCTTCAGAATCCTTAGAATACGCTAAGCAAAGCCTTGTATTCAGAATCTTCTGAGTTTGAACTTCAGAAATGATATCTTCAGAGTCTTCAGAAAAGTCGTTCAACAGAACATTTGTCTTCAGAGTCATCATAGTAGTTTATCAGAGCTGGAAGCGAAATTTATTCTTAGAAGTATAATAATTTCTTTATCTTCAGAGGTATTCAACATTCTTCAGAACGGTTGATGTTTCTTCATAAAAGAACGAAGTGTATTGTTTTAGACATGCATGTGATTCTTATTTGAGATTCTTGAGAGTTATCTAGAATCAATTTTTAGTAACCAACTGCATACTTTAAGAAATTCATTAGAGTACAAAATTGTTACGTATAAATAAATGTATTGTTATCATCAAAACTAGAGATTATATGCAGCACCAAAATCATGTTCTAACAATCTCCCCCTTTTTGATGATGACAAAACCATGTATTTGATGGAACAATATGTATGAGTATATATGCAGTAGATGTTAAAGTTTCAGAAATACATTAGAGTTTAAGTTTAGAAAAACTCACTCTGAGATATACTAGCTCCCCCTAAGTCAGAAACTGGTTGATTAATAATGATCTTTAAGAGATATCAGAACCATGTTGACTTATCAGAGCTTGAGTTGTTTGAAACTTTTGCAGAGAATCATTTGGGCTTGATCTATTTCCAGACAGTTCCTTAAAGAAGATATTCATATACTTTGCAGACGGTTCCTGAAAGAAGATATTCATATACTTTGCATATATGTATATATATATATATATATATATATATATATGTGTGTGTGTGTGTGTGTGTGTGTGTGTGAGAGAGAGAGAGAGAGAGTGTGTGTGTGTGTGTGTGTGTTAGAATGTAAGTAATGATATCTAGAGAGTTAGATATGATTTAAATCAAATACTAATTCTACCCCCCCCCCTTTTGTCATAATAAAAAATCACATTAAAAAATAGAGTGATCCAAAATGATACAAGAAAAACAGTTTAGTACAAACGAAACATAAAAAGAAGGGGCCTCAGTGCCTGTGGTTTATAAGAAGGAGAGATTTTCTGAAGCAACTTAGCAAGAAGGTCTTAAATACTATTATTGGTTTCGTCTTGCTTCTCAAGTTTAAGTATGATCAATTTCTGTTCATTTTGTATTTTTTTCCAAAGTTTTCATCTCGAGCAGAAACAGTCTGCTGATTATTTACCAGCAGTATCTTTGCTAGCGGCTGCTTACCTAACAACTTCTTCAGCTTTCTGTTTCTCAGCTTCTTCTTGTGCAGCTAACTCAGCAGTTTCTCTTTCTGTAGTTTTCTGAGATTCCTATTTGATTTCTGCTTCCTTGACAAGCTTATCCTTTTCTTGATCACAGAGATTTCTAAGCTTGTTAAACTCACTAATTACCCATTCATTGAAATTGTTCCAGCAAGTATCCACAAATGAAGGATCAGTGCTAGATTCAGACTTCTCATAAAGCTTATTAACTCTACTTTCTGCATTAGCCTTGAGACTAGATATAACTTCATCAAGAGTTAGGTTAGGAAGTTGAGTGTCAGATGAGTTATGATTTGAGGTGGTTTCTTCATTAGAGAATGATTTCTCGATAGAGGTGTTGATGGATTATGAGGGAACACTTTCCATGGTTTGATCATTATTTTGATTGAGTGACTGTGGATCAGAAAGATTAGATATGGATATGGGCTCCAAAGTGGGAATTGGTTCGGAAGTGATAATTTCAAGGAGTAGCTAATTGGTGTTTGTAGTGATAATTTTTGGAGGGATAACGTTTGCTTCTGATGTGAAGGTAAAAGATAAGAGTGATTTTGTTACAGCTGTTGTGGAAATGGTTGAAGGGGCGACTATTTCAGGGTCTGTTGTCGGAAAAATTTCTGGATTATTTGTAGTGATGACATGGGCTTCATATGTTGTAGATGTTTGGTGAATAGGCTCATGGTTTGTGGTTTGAGAAAAGGCTTTGGAAATGGTAGAGGATAATTTGGATTTTTCAAGGGGAGGTGACAAAATTGATGGTGAAGGTGGAATGGATGTAGTTGTGACTGTGGTAGAAGTAAGTGGAGGAAGTGGAGGAATCGATGAAGCAATAGTCCTAGCATCAAAGCTTAGAAAGACAGAATCAGAAGACTTACAATAAGAAATAGAAGATGATTCTATTGTATAAGGCTTCTGAAGGTTTAGATATCCCCCCAGATTGACTTTCTTGAGCTTCTTCTTTTTCTTTTCAGACTTCTTTGTAGATGATTTGCGTGGTCATTTCATCATATCAATAGGGGCATCCGGAAGATCATTATACGAAAAACTAGATAAGTCATGGCCTTCATCGATAAACATTTTAAAATATTCCTCCAAGGCTGCTGGTGAATCATGCTTGGTAAACAAAGGAAATATATCAACGATTGTTCTTCTGTCCTTTATACTTAACCAGTCTGTGGGAATAGTAGGCCTGACCAGAACCTTGCCAATAATGCTCATACTTCTGAGATTTCTTCTATTCAGCGGTTTCTCGACATCCACCTCAATATCTCCTAACAGATTCAGATTCGATAAATGATCTACAAGACCACTTTCAATAAAAATATCTAAGATGAGTCTTCCTAGAGGAATTTAGGTTTGGGTTTTCGAACTATGTCTAGTTTCTTTGAGTGCATATCTCAGATACTTGAAGAGAATGGAGGGTAGATGCATCAGTTCTCCTTTCATCAGATAATATAACATAAACTTTTGATCAGTATTCACACAGTCAGAGGAACTGGATGCAGGTCTATGATGAATGCATCCCAAAATGATCCTGAGCCAAACTCTAAGTTTCTTGTGAAGACTTGATTCTTAGATTTACTTTCTGAATCTTCTGAGTAAATGGCAGGAATGATTTCTTGACTAAGTGTTTTTTATTTATTCTTCATGTTTTACACCCGTTTACCTTTTGCATGCTTCATTCCAAGTAGAGTAGCAATTGATTTTTCTGTGATGACAATCTTCCTTTCCATAACAAAGAAACAATGAATTTTCCATCATAATCAGCGAATCTCCAAAATTCCTTTATTAATCTTGGAAAAACTGGACCACAGAGACGATCAAAGTAATTTCCCCAGCCTTGTTTTTGAAAATCTTCGATTAAATATATCCCATTAGCCTTTAAGTTCTCAAAGTCCACTAAAATTTCACAGAGAACTTCCGGTTCTTCAAGAGGTGTTGCCATATGGATTTGTGCAGGTTGATCGAGGATATGTTGAACAATAATCGGTTGAGAACTACCCAAAGATTTCTTTAAAGACGTGGATTCTTGTTGTATGGCGCCAATAGACTTAGGTTGAGAGGATTCAGATTGTTCCATTTGTTTTGAGAAATTATAGACAACTTGTTGTTGTGAATCCATTTGAAAAACCATGATTTTAGAGAAAAAGGGGTTTTCTTTCAAAGATGAAGTGTAGAAGAAGGTGAACGCAGTGTGTGAGTGTGAGATTATTGAATATATAGAAAAGAAAAGAACAATAATAAGGAGAGTAATAAATAGTAATAATGATTTTAAACTTAATCTCAAGACATCTCATCCCTCAAGGTGTCACTCCAACGGGTAGCGTATAAATTTGAAATAGACGGGTATCTAAGACAGATCATAGCCACTCGTTTGAAAATGCACAGTTTAGATGTTCTCAGAGTCAAGAATACCAAAGGGTTTTCTGACTTGAGATGGTTATGACCAAAACACTTTCTAACTTGTAGAAATATCGTTGAGTCAGAAAAAAAATATTTGCACAAGTCAGAATCATAATTTTAGATAGAGTTGAACACATAAGAAGGGAAAATTCATTCTGGACAGAGTTCCATTTTTAAAATTTTTAGAATGAACAGAAACCTATATTCAGTTAAGGGTTTTGTGAAGATATCAACCCATTGGTGGTCTGTATCTATGAATTCTAAAATGATTACCCCTTTCTAAACATAGTCTCTAATAAAATGATGTTTAATTTCTATGTGTTTGGCTCTAAAGTGTAAAACAGGATTCTTACTTAGGCAAATAGCAGCTGTGTTATCACAGAAGATAGGAATGTTACTCTCATGTATCTGAAAATCTTCAAGTTGATTTTTTATCCAAAGCATCTGAGCGCTACAAAGTGATGTTGAGATGTATTTTGTGTCAGATGTAGATAATGCAATTGATCGTGAAGGCTGGATCAGATCCTGTAAAAGTGGGCCACCAAGTACGCATGGGATGCTGGTCGTATGGAGAGGAAGAGGGGGTGTACCTACAAGGCACTCCGACGCTCAAGTAAGAAAGGGTCAGAGAAAAGGGGCAAGTATAAAGCGTTAGTTCGTAGGGTGAATATTTGATACCTGACCCTCTCAAGTGAGAGGGTTTATATAGAGCCCCCAGCGCGTGGCCAACGATTCTATTTTCGGGCCGAAATAACCGTTTTCCCGAAGAATAGGTAACTACCCAAACTAGCCGTTATGTCGGGCAGGGTGCCCGAAACTAGCCGTTGTGCCCGGCACAGGCGTAGTTTCGGGCACCTGCCTACATCTGTTCGGGGAGCGGATAAGCCGTGCGTAACGGACATTGTTTCCGGGGAGGTGCGGTGCAGTCCCTGCCCGGTTGGAGGGGCAGAAAGGTAACTTTTGCCCCTTCGTGGATTGGACTTAGGCAATTTGGGTCGCTTTGGAGCAGAAGTGGATTAGCCCGTGTTTGGCCATTGGTCCAGTCCAGAACAGGAGCGCCCCAAGTCGTTGCTCCCGAGCATGAGAGTGATGACTTAAGGATAGCTCGTTGCTCCGGGGAGATAGCGTGAGGTCGTCGTTTGATGACGATGAAGACCGGCTTGGGGCGGCCGTGACTAGTGATGTTCATGACCTCTGGTGTCCGTGGCATTCATGACCATGACCGTGTTTCCCGGTGTCCGGGGAGACTAACGGTTAGTCAGAATTGGAAACGTTAGGACGCCACGTGTGCCTAGAGCTCCGTGTAGCAGTTACTAGGCAATGATGGCTAGATGATAGCCATCATGACCTACGTGCACGTCTACTGCACGTGCCCCTCTGTATAAAAGGGGAAAATCCGTCTCATTTGGGACTTTTTCACTCTGATTTCTCTTCGTCTCCTTCAGCATTCCTGTCTGTCACCGCCGTCTTCTTACTCCGACCACCGCTCCAAGCTTCGAGCAGCCACTTTTGTCCTCTTAAATCAAGTAAGTTTCCGATTTTGAGCTTGTTTTAACTCTTTTTGGGTGGTCAATGGTAGATTGCATGCGGTTAAGGCTATGTTAGAGGATGAAACAGATTAGTTTCCGATGATTGTTGGTGGTGGACGGTGGTCGTGCCATTTTTCCACTTCTGACATGTCGCCGAATACTCCCAGATTCCGGTGAAGCTTTGCGGTTTCCGGCGAAACTTCAAACCGAAACTGGGTATGAGTGCGAGGAAGCTCCTCGTTTGGGGAGGATTCGTTTCGAGCGTCTTCTCGTGGGGAGGTTTCAGTTTTTCTTTTAATGTTAGGGCTTACGCCGGGGACGTTGTCCTCGGCCCTTTGCGCGCCCTTAGTAACGCCCCAGTTTTGGTTATTTTTATTTAATTGAGTCGTTTCGATTATTTTATTATTATATTATTTTATTTCTGACTTTTATGTGAAAATATGTTATTTTTAATCGAGATTATATTTTATCGTGTTTTGGGAGTGTTTGCGAGATATTTTAGTGTAGGGGTATTTTGGTCTTTTGGTCGGGTAGATATTATATTTTTCATATGAATAGAAATAGAGAGAGAGAGAAAATAGAAAGGAAAGAAAAAGAAGAGAAGAAAAAGAGGAAGAAATAAAAGAGAAAGAAAAGGAGAAAGAGAGAAAACTTGGAAATCTAGGAACCGATTCAACCGACTTTTCAAACGCGATTTAATCGGATAAGGGTGCGAAACTCGATTATACTATGCTTGTGTATGATTATGTATGTTTGTGTGGAAGTTTTATTGGTTTTTAGATATAGGTCGAAATGTAAAAAACGATAGAAATCGATGTTTTCGCGGTTGGAAATCTGTGTAAATGAGGTAGAATACTTGTTACCATGATTAGATTATGTTCTGATTGTTATATGTTGATTTGGAAGTGTTTTGGTGGTGAAAATATAGGTTTGGGTTATGTAACAGCGCTGATGGGTTTTCTGGTTTTTGCAAATTCGCACTGCAAATCCCCTAGCAAAGGGGAAAGCGAGCATTCGCTGGCTATTCGCACTGCGAATGTGAGGGCGAGCATTCGCCAGAGGTTCGCACTGCGAACTTTGTGTTATTTTGTGTTGTTTTCTTTCTGCCACTGTTCACTGGGGAACTCGCACTGCGAATGGGGAAGCGAGCATTCGCTGGCTATTCGCACTGCGAACGTTAGGAATTTTCTAGGCTATTTTCCTTTCTGACTTGGTTCGCTGGGACATTCGCACTGCGAATGAAGAAGCGAAGGACTCGCTAGGAGCTTCGCAATGCGAATGTGACAGTTTTTCCCAATTTGTTTTCTTTACAACTTTTGATCCGTGAGCCGGTTTGAGGCGCGGTTTGGTGCGTTGGAAAGCTTTTGGCATGTTATTTCTTATATTATTGGTTTTGAGACTAATGGCCGATTTATTTATGTCGGGGATTGGAATGGTGTCAGTTTGTCAACTTGTACTATGGTAAGTGTGTGTAGTTGATGTGTATTATGCAATGTGTTGTTGATATGGGTATTGTATGAATTGTGTGCTGTTGTGTGATGGAAATGCATGTGATAAATGTTGTGATGATGATTTGTGGCCTAAGGGAGAGGAAATGCGATGTGTGGTATTTGATGATATATGCATGTGTATGGAATGTGTATATGTGTGCATTTGAATGTCATGAGTCATTGTATGCCAAGCATCATGTTATGCATGTTGGTGATGTCGTGTGCCCTAGTGGGTGTGAGCGACGAACCGGTTCCAGAGGGAATCTGCTATAACATCGTGCGCCTTATACAAAGAGGACCTAAAGCGATGATTATAGACGATCGTGCGCCTTATACAAAGAGGACATAAAGCGATCGGATTGTGCGCCTTATACAAAGAGGACCTAAAGTAATCCATAAATGTCGTGCGCCTTAAAAAAATAAGAGGACCTAAAGCGACGGGGAACATCGTTTGGCCGACGGGGTGTTACATGAGTAATCCTAAGTAACAAGAGATGGTTCCAATAGTTCCTGAGTGAACTAGTGTTGAGAATGATGGATGGATGGTACCGCATGTGCATTGCATAGAGTCGTTGTGTCGGTCTCTGTGCATTTGCATAAATCATGAATGGATTGATTGTGTGTGAAATTGTGGATGAGATTGATGAGTTGATATATGTATATATGTTGATGATATTCGTATTGTGCTTGGTTGATATACTTTGTGTTGTTGTGTTTGAATTCTAGTATAAGTTGTGGTGAGAATATTTTATATGTGTATTTTTGTGTTAAATATATAATTGTATGCAATTGTATTATGATTGTGTTTCTCACCCTTCTGCTGTTTTAAATGCTCTACGAGGCATTGCAGATTAGATGTTGGAGGTCTTTTTGTGAAGCTTAGGTCTTCATTCATTTGTCGATCGGCTCTGATATGTAGCACCGGGTAGTCGGGGGGATCGAGTGTGATTATTTTGTATTATGTATATATGTATCTTTTGGATTGTACACGTATGATGTTGTATATGTCAGACAAACCCTTTATGTGATATATATATATATATATATATATATATGAGTTTCAGTTACAGATTTTCCGCTTTTATTCTGTATCTGAATTGTGGGTGTTAGGAACTAAGTTCCTTTATTATGTGCTACCTGAATTGTTGCATATCTATATGAGCAAGTGTATGTGTATTTGTTTCAATTGATGTGACCCCTCGGTCTATGCCGTGAATGTTTTAAATATACTCTGATGATATTTTGAATTTTATTTATCGCTTTAATAGCTTGGGGGTATAGATTGGGGGTGTTACACCCTTTCACTTGACTAGCGGTGGAAGGGTGGATTTGATTTATTGTCGAATTCACCTTCTTCTCTGCTTTTCAGGTGATCGACATGGCGACGGGGCCCGATGAAGAAATTATCTTGGATTCGTCCGAGGAAGAAACAAGTTCCTCGAATAGTAGTAGTTCGACGGCCTCGAGTACCCCCAGTGAGGTCGGGGAGGAAGAAGAGTTGGAAGTTATGGACGAGGACGTCTGTAATACCCCAAAATTTTCCCTCTCATTTCTTCATATCATTTAGCATGAGCTTTCATTTCATTGCATTGCATTCAAGCATAGAAAAATAAAACATAAAACATAAAGCATTGCATTCAGCATAGGACATGTGATTAAGGCATCTTCCTTTGGTTTGAGTTTTCAGAATATTATCAGTGAGCATCAAGGACCTCCGGTTGATCATGTTCTTTCTGCTTCATGACTTGTCTTCATTTTCAAGTTGTTCTCGGAGAATTGTTCTTGTATTGAGATTCTTGGTTATAAAGACAGGATATCTGTGGATTGAATTGCAAATCATTGGTCATGGTTGATTGAGCTTACTGATTGAATTATGGGAATTCAATGAAGATGTGAGTTTGGTGTGGATTGAGAGTGTGATTGGAATTATAGATTTGTCGTGTGGACCATTTGAAACCCATTATTCATTTCCAGTATTCTTTGTCCATCTTTCTATCCATTTTTAGTCAAAATCCATTTCTAACCATTAAACCTATTGTCTATTTTCACTTGTTCAAATATCCAAACTCATTGTTCTTTAATCCATTTCATCTCATAACCATATTTCATTTTAAACTCATTTAAATCTATTTATCCACTTTTCAAATCCATATTTTCCAATAACCAAATTCATAAAACCATATTCATTTTCTAAACTTCAACTCCACGTCCATTTTAATTTTAAACTCCTCTTTTGTCCAAGAGAGAAATCCAGCTTCTATCGGAAGAGCCATTTACGAAAATGATAATAATCAACCAGCCAATTTTTCATAAACCGATATGTTGTTCCCTACGGGAAATTCAAATCACTGGATTGTTAGAATGGATGCACCTATTGTTGGTGTTATCATCAAAGTTTAGATTGTAGGTTATTATGCTCAAAGTTTGACCAAAGTTATTGGAAATGGAAAAGATGCACAAAGGTGTTGGTATCATGTTTCTTGAGGAAAAAAACGACGTTGGCTTCTGATTGACGAGGATTGTGCCCATGAGTTTAGAGCAAACTGAAATGCATGGTGATCCTCATGATATGAAAGAGGTTTGAGATGGAGGATATCGATGGAGAGGGGGGTTTTGGACATTGGCGGATGCAATGCGAATAATGCTCTTGCTGTTGTGGAATATATCGAAGATCTTCATTCTTACTACAGAAAAATTGAGTGCATTGGCTGTGTTTCACCAAACTACATGGAAGGCCAAGTTGACCTTAATGAGAAGATAGATAGCACTCTAGATAGGAAGTTCATGACACAGAAAAATAAATACATATAGCAGCAGAATAAAACTCATAACAATTTCCAATTCAAAGTTCTCATAACTGATCACATTTTTCTTCTATTTTCATAGCAGAACAAAAACCAAAACCAGTTCACATTCACACCCGGAAAAATGATATAACAGAATTCTAAAGATTAACCATCTCTAAGTGATAGCACATCAAAAAAAACCAACTGTCATAACTAACAAAAAACCTAACCTCCTCTAACTGAACCTAACTGAATTCTCAGAAACTCTACCAAAAAAAAACTTCAATTTTCGGCGTCAATCACAACCTCCAACCTTTCTTCAAATTTCAGATTCAACACCCTGCAAGTTCATACCCTTCACCAGCCTTCGCCATCATCTTCAATTTTCCTCAGCCATCTCGAACTAAACAACCAGCCACACGATTCTCCACAATTCTATAACAAAAATCACTTTCCCTCTTCAATCTTCAGAACCATTTCTCTCCGATCTCTAACTGCCATAACCAAAGAAAGCTCTTCACTTTCTAACAACAACTACCCGGTCCAATGGATACACCAGAAATAACAGTGAACCTCATAACTGTTTCAAAACAGAAACTAACAAAAGCTAACCGAATCTCCAACAGAAATGACAACAGATTTCTACCCTCTCTTCTTCCTCACTCGCTCCAATTCTCCATTGTTCTTCCCTTCATCATCTTCAATTTTCCTCTCAAACAACGCTGAGCATCAATAAGCGCCACAAACTTCGATTTCTTTCCCGATTCAATCTACCTTCAAGCTCCAAATTCGAATTACTTCTTCAATCATCATCAAGGAGTTTCAACCTTCATCATCTTCGATTCGAAACTCATATCACCTGCAGAAACTCCTCTGCGCATCCGATCTGCAATTCGTAACCGATTTCGCCATCAATCGTCAAAAGCTTCAACATCTTCAAGCCTGCAAGAACAAAAATCAAGAACACATCAACATCAACACAAATCTGGAACTCAACGACGACACCACATCGAAGCAAAAATGATCCCGTCGACTCACAATAACAAACTCAGTTCGCAGCGAGAAGAGAAGGAGAAGAATATTGAACAAGAGGAAGAGGAATTCGCAGCGATAACAACGGTTTCGAAAACGGATTCAAATGAGTAACTCACGCAGAAGGAAAAAGGAAAAGCGATCCAGAGATCGATGAGAAGAAGATGATTCCGAAGGCAAAGATTTGACGCGTACCTAGTTTAGCTCCGAATCAGCCGAAAGGGATTCGCATCGTTGCCGTTGAGAGCGAGTACGTCGTGTTGATAAATTTGCGACGCCGACATGGTTCACTGTGAAGAAGTCGCGATGATTTGTCTGCGAGGAAGTTGTTGCTGTGGCGGATTTGAAGAACGTTAAGGAGAGAGTGAGAAGATTGGATTCGCCGGGGTCTTTCGATTTGTCCGATCGGAGACGATGAGTTTCGAGACAGCGGATGGAGAAGGAGTGAAAACGGAGGTAGGTTAAGAGGGAGAAGAGGGTTAAAAGGCGCAGAATGGAAGAAGAAAATGGTGAGGTTGTTCTCATGGAGTTCTCTAGGGTTTTGAATGTTGTGAACCGATGGGATTGGGCTTCATAACTCCATGGATTACTATTCACACACTACGGTAATCCGCAACACCCTGTTTATTTTCGTTGTCCTTTTTAGAGTTTGAATTGTTAAACTAGATTAATTAGGGATTAATTCGGTTATTAAATAGATACTATACTTTACTAATTAGATTTCAACTCTAATTGTTGTTAGATTTTGATTTACCACGTTAATCTTAGAATTAGACGTTGATTTTAGATTTAGGTTGGAGTTTAATTTGAGATTTAAGTCTTAATCGCAATTAGGATTAATTGGTTTCTTAATCTTTGAACTTCCAAGATTAGTCTCTAATTTGTATTAGAATTTCTTTAGAATTTGATTACCATCGAAAAATTAGTTTTAGAACTAGTTCATAACTTTAGAGTTAGTTTAGGATTTAATCTTTACTAACATTGATTTTAACCATGTTCCTTAATTGACTTTTGTACTTGGTTTAACAATCAATTTTTGTAGACTAATGTTGGCATGGTTTTGATGTTGATAATGGTCTTTGATTAATTGTTTTTGGTTCAATCGTATTCTAATTGAATTGGCTCACTAGTTGCTCACTAATCGTTTTAGCCTAATTGTTCATTAATTGATTTTTTTGGCTTGTGTATTAATTGATTTTTTTGTTTAATCGCACTAATTGTTTTTTGCTCAATTGCACTATTTGTTTTTGGCTTAATTGTCCACTAATTGTTTTGGCTTAATTGTCCACTAATTGTTTTGCTTAATTGCACTATTTGTTTTTGCTTAATTGCACTAATCGTTTCTAGCTTAGTTGTTCCATAATTGTTTTTGGCTTAAGTGCTTAATCATTGTTTTTGACTTAATTGTCCACTAACTAGTTCTAGAATTAGAACTTTGAACTAATTGATGTTGACATAGTTTGAATTGATTTTGTTCTTACATTAACTTTACTTAGATTTTAATGATAACATTGATTAATATTCTTAGTAATTTCATTAGTTAATTTTGTTAATAGTCCTTAACATGCTTTACATAGATTGTTGACTAATTGAGTGTTCACATTTTAGTATTGATATCACTTACTCCTTATTTGACAATTTTCATTTGAATTCTGACTAACTTTTGAGTTGTTTTGTAGTGATTCTCACTTGACTTGATAAGTTGTTTAAAGGTAGGATGTGCTGCTGTATACATAGCTGCTGTGAACAAAGTGTGTTGTAGAATATTGCTATTCTGCTTAGTTGCATACACACCTGCCCTGTTCTGGAAATAGTAGCTGTCATAGACTGTTTTTACTTGTGGCTAGTTTTTACAGCTATGCAGGTGCAGGAGCGCTGTTGTTGCTGCTGTGAATGATTTATTGCCTTATTTTTGTCTTAAGGACTTAAACTTGTTTTACCGTAGCCATTGGTGGATATTCATAAGATGTGTGCACCCTTCTAGCATGAGTTCAATTCTGGTTTTGGTTTACTTTCATAATCCTTTTAGGTCTTTCACTTTGACTAGTGTGATTCAGATGTACATAGCCATTAGACTTAGGTTTCATGTTGTACATACACTCCCTTGTTATTACTAATGTCTTTGGTTCACATGTGCAAGGTACATAAAGGAGACATTCCAAAGGTGGTGTGACCATATCATTTTGTAAATAAAAGCTTGCTTCTAACTTGGTTTGCTATATGCTTATAGGTGCTTTCGTGACTTGCTTTCGTTGCGCTTTCGTTGCTTTGCTACAGATTTATATCCATTTGGTAGAACCTCTTATCTCTTCACTTCTCTTTAATGCTTTCAAATGCCATGAGAAGTAGGAATAACAAATGCCATGATAAGTAGGATTGTATGGAAAGCCCTCAAGTGAGGCCATGATTGTGCTTGTTTGACGTTGTGTTGAAGACCTCTAAGGAGGCAATTGACGGAAGGCAGGGTTCGCAATCGACCCCCGTTATTCTAGTCGAGTCGTTCTTAGCTCTCATTGCATGATTGAAGCTTTGAACATCACCTGCTCCTGTTATCGAGTCAGTCAAGTGGAAGATAGGGTTCGCAACCGACCCCCACTCATTGCCATTAGCTCACATCGACCGATGTTGATGCTTATGTGATCTCACTCACATCTTTTTTTATTGATCTACTTTGATATTTGATATCATTGTATTGTTTGTTTTAGCTTTTGCTTCCTCATTAGGATACCTATTCTAACTTGTCCAAGTTAGATAGGTTAGAAAACATAACATAGGACTAACACTGTTTATTCTTCCATTTGCTTTTAATTCATTTTGTGATTGATTTATCCTGTGTTTACTTGTCTGATGACATGATCCCGTAGGATTCCTCGCTCCACTTAATTTTTGATTAAGTCGGAGGTAGGAGAGACATTAGGATAGCAATCCATGCATGACAACATTAGGTAGACTTCCCTTCTGATCCTGACCTTAGGACCATCATTGCATGCTGACTTGTAGGACCGAGTTTCCCCCGTAGACTTTCCGTGAGTATCACCATTTCTCTCGCACCCATGTGATCGAGACCGTTTCCCGTTCACCCGTAGTAGCGTGAACTACGGATGCTCTGATTCCTCTTTCTTTTCAGATTTACGGATACGTAGGCACGAGATGCGACATCTCGGCGAGCACACTAACAACTAACTTCCGTTTTTCTTACCCTTGAGTCTTTCATCTTCTCATCTCAAAGAAAATTCAAAATATCTAATAAAGGTAGGCACTTATTGCATTTAGGCCTTTCATATAAAGAAAAGATTATAAGGGGTCTTCTCTTGTAATCTTAGAATGTGTAGCATATGCCCCATCTTGGGTCACTGTGTTAAACATTTGATCTTGTATGAGGGACTTAAATGCAATACTTGTTGAAGGTACAAATAATAAAACACTTCTTCATTTCATAATCAACAAAAACACTTAATAAACACAAGTATGCTAGTGTGTTTGAACCTTGACAATTGGAACTAAGTGTAGGGGTCTTCTTCACCCTTAGTGTACTTTCTTACTCATTCCATCTTGGAATGTGAGAATGTACATATTCCAATGACTAAGATTTAGATACATTATCATATGCAAACAAATACCCAAAATTTCTTAAAAGACAAAAAACAAACAATCACGTCTTTCCTTCGGGAACTCTTTCCTCATCTCCTTCAATCATTCCTTAAGGATGCGTCATTTCTGTTCTACCGCAAATAGGTAACGCCTAAGTCTCCCTACAGCGAGCTGCAACACCTAAACTGCTAGGACGCGAACATTGATGTATTCCACTAAAAAACACAAATAATCCATCCCTAGTGAGGGGAACTACGTCGCTCTGATTCTCATGTTCCCGATGAGATACGTAGGCAGTGGGGTAGGGCCCATGCGAGCACTTCTTTTATTTTCCCTACATTTGTTTCTCTTTCTCTTCCCATTCCTTTTCCAGTATCCTTTCCTTACACCCTTTGATCGAGACAAGCAAGCGTGGATCCCATCGGGTACGATGGACGCGTGGGGGTGCTAATACCTTCCCTTCGTGTAACCGACTCCCGAACCCAGTTCTCTTGGTCGCAAGACCATGCTCTATCCTTCCCTCAGGTTTATGCGGTGTTTCCTTTCCCTCTCTTTGGATAAATACACATTGCTGGCGACTCTGTTTCGGTGCCACTTTCGCGTTTGTACTAGGATGAAAATCCCAGGAGCGACAACGTCGTTGAGGGTTCTGCGGAGGAATTGGAGGTGGTCGAGCCTGCTGAGCATGTGTCTACCTTTGCAACGTACTTAGGGGATGTCTTCACGGAGGTCGGGCCAGAGGGAGAGTGGAAGGTGCACTTTCCCTCTAAGGACGACAGGGTCTGCACGAACTACGGGGACCGCTTTGCAATGTATGAGTACGCATTCAAGGAACTGGGTTTAAGGTTGTCGTTCACCGATTTTCAGCAATCGGTGTTCGTGCATTTAAAGTTGGCCCCCACGTAACTGCACCCTAACTCGTTGGTCTTCATCCGGGCGTTCGAGCTGGTGTGCGAGCACCTCGCCATAGGGGCTACTCTTCCTCTATTCTTCACCGTCTTCCATCTTCAAAGGCAGCTATCGGGGAGGCAGTATGGTTGGGTCTCTTTGAAGCAGTCTTGCAAATTGTTTAAACCATTTTTGGAGTCGATACGGACGTTTAAGGAGCGGTACTATATTGTTGAGCCCGTGTCCGAAGCTGCCCAGGATAGTACATATGTCTGGGAGATCGAGGTTGATGAGGACGGGAACGATCTGCACGACGAGGCGGGGAAATTTATTGGGCAGAGGATCTACAAGTTCCCCATTCATTGGGCACCTGACCATTTCGCTAAGAGGCCCGGTGACTACGTTCTCAAACCGCACGAGCTACACGAGCAGGATGTCGTGGCGTACGAGGAGTTGGTGAAGTACGTTAACTCCTTCCGAGTTACAGAATACTGGACGAACAAGGGCAACCCGGTCTTCGAGGAGGACGGTAGTCAGAGGGTTGAATACCAGTTTATTAACATAAAGGCACTCCTGGAGTGCAAGACTCCTGCGGAAGTCGAGAAGCTGCTTGGTAGTCTTAGTTACTTTAGATTTGTTTGCATTATTTCTTTTCCTTGTATCTAACGTGCTTGACTTTTGTTTGTGCAGGTGAGATGCCTCAGGCCCACGATAGGGTTGTGAAGAACGCTCTTGCGAGGAACAAGGCCGAAGCGGTTCCTCTGAAGTCTCGATTTGCTGGTGCGCGTGCTCCTACTCCGGTTCAGTCTGCTGCGGGGACTTCTTCTTCTCCTACTCCCGCTCCCCGAGGATCTCCCCTTCCTTTGACCGGACGACCCAAGCGACCAAGGTTTACTGACGCTGTGGATCTCACTCGGGTACCGGAGAAAGGGAAGTTCGAGCTTTCTCCTTGCCTCCTTAATAGAAATTCTTTGAGAGAAACTCATTGGTTGTGCCTCGGGCGAAGTCTCTTCGTTTGGAAAGCATGGACCGCCCGAGCAAGAGGGCGTTGGTGGCTCAAGATACTTCAGCTTTGGTTCGGATGTTGGAGATGGCAGCCATTTATGCTGAAGGGGACTCTGCAGCTGAGTCTGATCTTAATTCTGCCCGGGCTACCATGGCGTCCCTCAAGGAAGAGGTCAAGGGTGCGGATGATGCTCGGAAGAAAGCTGAAGAGGAGGTGGCCAGGCTGAAGAAAGAGAATTCCATACTGGTGGCGGAGAAGAAAACTGCCGAGGAGCTGGTCCAGCAGTTGAGGGCGGTCAATGCCCCGGGTGAAGATGAGCCGGAAGATGTGAAGGAATTAAAGACGAGATCCGAGCTAGTTGCCCGTATACTGATGGCCGAGGATGACAGTATTGTCGTCGCGGATGAATCCTTCTGAAACGCAGTGGCTCAACTGCGGGTGGTGAACCCCGAGCTTGACTTCTCTGTCAAAGGTACCCATTATCTGGCACATGTTGAGGATGGCCGGATCGTTATGCCCGATGCCCTTCTTGAAGGAAATGCCGAGGATCAGCCCGCGGAGAGCCAGGGGCCTCAACCCGAGCCTGCCGATCAGATGGACGTGTGAGGGGTTTGTCTTTTTGTTGTTGTAACTTGTTCGGCCTGCGTGCCGAGTAATTGTTGTAATTTATTTGGGGGGCATGGCCCCCATTTTATGTAATCCAGCACAGCCGTGGTCCTAGTGGCCACTTATTGTGTTTAAATTATATGTCCAATTTTGTTATTTGCATGGTTTTACTTGCTTTTATTTTTTGCTAAGTGTTGTACTCATGATCGTTGTGAATGTGCGTCTACCCGTGATAAGGAGTATTTGACATGCGAATTTTTAGGGGGATTGCTCGTTATAGATGTGTTCGGCAGTGAGGGGTACTGATCGAACGGCCGGGGAATGTCCTGGCGGGGATGCAGGGTTCAGGTCGCGTTTGAGGCCTGAGTTCGTGGCGTGAACGTCCCATCGTGAGCTGGGGTTCTTCCAGTCATGGTACTTTGACGATGGCGATGCTCGATCGAGGACTGTCGTCGAGCAGTTACTCGGCTCGTTACTGAGTGGGGTTCTGCTTCATTGATATGCGGCGCTTGTACCTAGGCGTGCATAGTGGTCGGTAGCTGACGCTTGTCGTCGTGACGGGTCAAACCGAGAATTAGGGCCTTAGCTATAGTATTGTTTTAGCTTTTTGGCGTTCCATGGTCGAGCAAGTTCTTCCCCGTTGAGATGTTCTAGGTAGTAGGCCCCATTTTTCGTTTTTGCTCGGACGCAATAGGGTCATTCCCAGTTGGCTGCTAGTTTGCCTTCGCGAGAGTCTTTATGGTTTCTTCTTAGAACAAGGCTTCCCACGTCGAACTCTCGTCGTATCACCTTGGCGTTGTGCCTGATGGTAATTTTTTATTTTAGTGAGGCTTCGCGGAGGGCTGCCCCGGTTCAGATTTCCTCGACGAGGTCGAGTTCTTCTCTTAATGATTCGTCATTCATCTCCTCGTCCAGGGGCGACTCTGCCCACCGGGAGGTTACGTGAACTTCGACGGGAATTACAACCTCGGTCCCGTATGCTAGACGGAATGGTGTTTCCCCGGTTGTAGAGTGTGGGGTTGTACGGTACGCCCACAATACGTTGTGCAGTTCCTCGACCCAAGCCTTCTTTGTTTCGTCCATCCTCGTTTGAGGCCTCGAAGGATGACTCGGTTAGCTGCCTCAGCCTGCCCGTTTGTTTGGGGGTGCTCGACGGATACGAAGTGCTGCTTTGTGCCCAGTTGGGCGAAGAAGTCCTGAAACTTCCTGTCAGTGAATTGCGTCCCATTGTCCGTCACTATTGCCTGGGGGATGTCGAAACGTGCAAGGATGTTTCGTTTGTAGAAACGCAGTATGTTGAGGGCGATTATTTTGGCCAGAGCCTCTGCTTCTATCCATTTTGTGAAGTAGTCTACGCCCACTATTAGGTATTTGTTCTGATTCGAACCTACCACGAAGGGTCCTAGGATGTCCAGGCCCCACCAGGCAAATGGCCACGGGGAGGACATTGCTTTGAGCTTGTTAGGTGGAGCCAGGTGCATGTCCCCGTGCCGTTGACATTTATCACATTTCTTCACGTGTTTTTTAGTGTCGTGCTGCATGGTCGACCAGTAATATCCTGCTCGGAGGGCCTTTCGGGCAAGGGACCTTCCGCCGATATGTTGGGCGTTGATTCCCTCGTGGATTTCGCGCAGGATGTGTGCGACCATTTCTTCCTCGACACACTTGAGCAGCGGAATGGAGAATCCCCGCCTATAAAGTTTATATTCGACCAGGACGTAGGAGCAAGCTCTTCGCCTAACAATGCTGGCCTCTTTTGGGTCGGACGGAAGTTCGTCTTTAGCGAGATAGTTGTAAACATGGGTCATCCAGCAGTTGTTGTCGCCGATCACCTGCACGTCGAGGGTCGGGGAGGCCCTCTCGATACTGGGTCGAGGAAGCACCTCCTATATGACGGACTTGTTTCCGCCTTTCTTCTTTGTGCTGGCTAGTTTGGACAGAACATTTGCCCGGACATTATGTTCGCAGGGAACATGTCTTACCTCCACCGCTGCAAACTTCGTCATTTCCTTTTTTACCAGTGTTAAGTATTCGGTTAGGCTGTCGTTTTTGGCTTGATATTCTCCTCGGACCTGAAGGGCCACGAGTTGCAAATCTGTGCAAATGATGACTTCTTCTGCGCCCAGGTCCTCAGCTAGATGTAACCCAGCGAGGAAGGCTTCATACTCAGCCTGGTTGTTAGAGGTTGGGAAGGACAGGGTGAGTGACACTTCGACAATGTTTCCTTCGTTGCTTTCTGTAATACCTCAAAATTTGCCCTCATGTTTTCTCAATAAATTGGTCTATGCTTTACTCATTTGCATTCCATAGTAGGTCATAAATTGCATATCATTGGTTGCAGGGCATGGTATCTAGTGCTTCAAGGTGAACAATGGAAAGCCAAAGAAAAGCCAGAAGGTAGGAGCCAAGGGTCTTCAAGCAAGTCTCCAGGGTCTCTTATATCATATGTCATCTCAACTGATCCCACAAGTCGTGAGAAAATGGGAATTCATCAAGAAGATTGGGCAGAGCATCATCTCCTAACAAACGGTCAAAATTAGGGTTTTTGGTTCAAGCAGTCTCTTGATGAAATTTTGATTCAAACTTGATCTCAATGTTTTCTACATGATGTCAAGTGTCTAAGGATGGAAGATTGGCCATTGGTTCATTTCAGAAGAGGTTCAATTGATCAGTTGCTTGAGAATCAAGAAATTGGGGAAAAAGTCAATTGTGCAGTGAAAAAAGTCAACTCCTGACTTTTTGAGGTCAAATTCATAAAATTCAAGTTAAATATGGTCCTTGGACAAGATTTGATCAAGAAATGATGGAGGAATCATGAAAAATCAAGAAATGTGCAAAGTTGCCATTTTTAGAAACTTAGGGTTTCCAAAAATGGCAAGTTTGGACCATTTTGCACCACACTTTGAGGCTTTCTTTCTCCATGATAAAAGCTTCAAACCTCAGGCCCAAGTTGAGCCAATTAAAGTTCACATTCTAAGCTTCAAATCCATATAAATAACTCTTCCATTGGATCAAAATTGAGGGAGTTATGATCCATCAAAGTTTGACAAAACTAGGTCAAAAAGCAAGTCATGCCCAAGCAAAAACCAGGCCCATGCGCCATAATTTTGTCAAACACTTGGTGGGAAATATGTCAAGCCATTTTTCTCATTGAAGGAGGCTTCAAATTAAAAAATTTTGAACATCAAAGTTGTTCATCTCAATGTCCTCTTCAACTTTTATGTTGGACATGTTTCCATTTGAGCAAGTTATGATGGACATATGATGGGCCAAAGTTGAGGTGTTCATGCTGAGAATCCATAGGTCACCATTGTCATGCCATGCCAAGTTTGCCACGCCCATGCATCAGTTTGGATTCATTGAGTTCATGGTCATTTTCAAGTGTGTTTGAGGTCCTATTTCCATTTGATTCCAACACCAATCTTGGTATATGATGTTCCCTCTTTCATTTGACACCAAAAACTCACCAAATCATCCACCATGCATAGAGAAATTCATCACCAAACCTCCATGCTTTCATTGATGTCATGCTGTCCAAAATGAATTATTTTATATTGTTGTTGTTGGTTTACCACAGTCAGCTTGCACGTACACTCTTCCACACTTCTCTTTGCTTCATTTAGCCAAACACTTTCCCTTACACATGATACTATACATGCCTTGTCATGCACAAAAGAGGAAAAGACAAAGCTTGCTATGCAAGTCTGATGGTAGCAGCACGACATCACCACCTCTCCTTGCATCAACCTCACCATAAGCTCCAAGAAACTCACCCACACCATAGCTGAACCTTCCCACTTGCCCCTAACTAACTTAACTCAGTTAGTTAGGGTGAACTCATTTAACCCAACCAACTCACTTAACCAACTCAGTTAATCACACTAGTTAAGCCATTTAACTCAACATATATATTTGAATTTCACTCAGAATTTAAAAATTCAACTTCATTTTTTCACTCTCACTTCAAAATTCTTCTAACTTTTTCTCTCTATTCTCTCTTTCTGATCTCACACGAACTCATCAATCTTCATCCACATTCCATCTCTATCATCATCAATGTCTCATTTCTGATCAAGAACAAAAGAGAAGAAGTTCAAGTCACCAAGTGTAGCTTCGGTTCAATTGGATTTTCAGTGTGGTTTTCTTCAAAATCTCAAGTTGAATAGCATTTATTTTGCTCAATAAGTTTAAGAGTTCAAGTGTTCATCTCTGGATTTCTGAAGATCCAAAGTTTATTCACATTTCAGGTTCCTCTTTCTCAACTTTTTTCCACTTAATCTAGCTTGTTTTCATGGTGTTTGTGGCTTATTAGAAGCATTGTGAGTTCTGGCTAGATGATAGGCACTTTAAGTGCGTAGACTGAAAATTAGGGCAATGTTCTTCTCTTTGTTTCTCTTCCTATGTGTGTGATGTGTGAAAACTGAGCCTAGATTCGTGGTCCTTGTAATTTCCTCTTTCGAGTGGTATACTATTTGTTGATTTCTGGAATCATGTAGCATTTGCAGTGGCCGGAGAAGATGACCGGAGGTCCTTCTCCGGCCGGTGAGGTTTAATGCTAGGGTTTTTTCTATTTTATATCCTGTCCGTTAGATCATCATCATCCAACGATCATGACATTGCCAATGCATTAAAATCCCATGTGCATATCACGTGTTTGACTTTGTGACCTAAAGGCTTGTGTACATGTGCATCATGGTTGTTATCATATGCCTCACATCTAATCCACTCATCTTGCATGCTTGATCACCATGAGATTAATCCAATGGTTTAAACGTTGCCAGCACATTAATGAAGGTGTTGCATATCACGTGTGCTCTTTTGATTTCTGAATTGATTGTGTGTGCATGCGTGTAGGAGAGTTATCATGTGCTTGCGTTATGGACTGTTGGATTAGCATGCTTTAATGATTGATCTTGATTGACCTGATTGTGTGGCTATGATTGGCTACACGTATTTGACTGCATGTACACTCTACCACACACGAGCACGCGTTTTAGATTGGGTTGAGTAATTGCTTTCCACACACCCCTTTGTTGAGCCCATTTCATTTTTAACTGGCGAATTACTTGCGTTGCACCCCCATTCTATTTCATTTCTTTTTTTTATTTTCATTTCATGTGTTGTTTTGATTTTCTTATTTTAAAAATACCAAATCATCTCTAAAGATCCCAAATTAATTCATGTGACATTTTGACACATTTATATAATTTTATTTTATTTTTAATTCTGGTTTTATTAATTTTTACACCTAATTGCATAGTTTTCTTCCAATTTCTTTTTGAATAAGATTCTTTATTGACACTCAAACTTGTGCATTTTATTTCTCCCATCTCACACAACATTTTTAACTCATTCTTTTTGCATTGATTATATAACACATCAAAGCATCTAAATAAATTTTATTTTGATTTTTAAAGTCATTTTATCACATGTTTACATGTTTCTCTTTACACTTTCTTTTAGTTGGTTCAATGTGATTTTGTGAGATGTTATAGGTCATGTTCTCTCTTGATTTTTGCTATGGGTTTTGGTCCATGTTTTTCCCTCTGACTTAGGTTAGTTGTGATTCATTTTCTTGATTTCCTTATGTGCTTTGATAGTGGTTGGTTGCCCTATAATTGGAATCACTTATGTACACTTTCTTCCACTTCAGGCTAATAGGTTTTGATGAGGCATTTATGCCACCCCTTTTGTGATTGTTTGTGCATCTTTTATATGTCATTTGTATGATATTATAGGGCATCATAGTTTCATTATAGGTCACCTTGACTTGTGTTTTCATGTGGTGTGAGTTTATGTGTTATAACTTGAAAGTTTGACATGAATTCTTGCATCTTATCTTTTCTTGTACTCTACTCGTCTTGTGCTTACATCTTGTATGCCATTTCCCTCATTCCATTTGCATCTTACCAATGGTATGCCACTACCCATATGCATCCTTTAATCATGTTACATGTTATGCATCTCTAATATATCATTTTGTGCATGTAATTGATATTTGTCTATTCTCCTTACTTCTACTTCACCTTATTTCTTCTACTTGTACTCTTTTATTCTTGAGTTGTGTGATGATCCATGTGCATCTTAAGACATTGACAAGTGATATATGATTCTGACTTTGATCTTTTATGAAGCATTAATGCATGATCACCTTGCATATTCATCCATTCTTCATCTTTTCCTTCCATAGTGCACTTCTTTGATGTTTAGGACATTTGATTGGACATAATTCATTTGTGTTTGATGTCTTAACATTAAAGAGTATCCTTTAGACATAGGTTCTGACTTTGATTAAGTTTCAATCTTTAGGATCTTTATTCATAGGTTCTTAATTAGTTTGATCACTACTTGTTATCCTTTCCTTATTTCACATCTTGTAAATAGTTTTTGAACTAACCTTTTCATGTAGGTGCAAGTGGTAAGTAAGTGTGGGGATATGCTTCCACACACACTTTTTTCTTTCATTCTCTCTTATCTCTTTTAATAATTCAAATTGTGATTATGATAAGCATTTATGTGCTTTGCTTGAATAACTTCTTTCTTCTCCCTTTTGAGTTACAACTCATCTTCTACTTTAGAAGTGAGTTGTTTAATTCACTCTTCTTCTCCTTTCTTTTAGGATTAGGTTTCTTAAACCGCATTAACCATAGGAACATCCATATATGATAACTTTATGGTTTGAGTCTTAGTCCCCTTTAGCTTTCACCTTTTGCTTCCTTTTGAGTCTCTCTTCTTCTCATCTCATAATCTTTTTAAAATACTTAATAAAGGTTAAACGTGTATTGCGCACGAGCCTTAAATGTGGGAAGTGAATAGTGGGGGGGGGGGGGGTTTCCCTTCATTCTTCTAGGATACCTAGTGTACGTCCTGTTGGGGATGATACGCGACGTATTCGTTCCCATATTGCAAGACTTGGGTGCAATGCAAGTTAAAAACAACTTCAAAAACATTTCTTTCTAAAAAACTTCAAACAAACAATAACGTCTTTCCTTCGGGATTTCTCTCCTCATCTCATTCACCCATTCCTTAAGGATGCATCATTTCCGTTCTACCACAAACAGGTAACACCTAAGTCTCCACGCGAACGTTGACGTATTCCACTAAAAAACACAAACAACTTTCCCTTAGGTGAGGGGAACTACGGCGCTCTGATTCTCATGCTCCCGATGAGATGCGTAGGCAGTGGGGTAGGGCCCATTCGAGCACTTCTTTTATTTTCCCTACATTTGTTTCTCTTTCTCTCTCCTTCCCTTTTCCAGTTCTCCAGCTAGCAGTTCCCTTTTCCAGTATCCTTTCCTTACACCCTTTGATTGAAGCAGCAAGCGTGGATACCATCGGGTACAATGGACGCGTGGGGGTACTAATACCTTCCTCGCGCGTAACCGACTCCCGAACCCAGTTCTCTTGGTCGTAAGACCATGCTTTTCCTTTCCCTCAGGTTTATGCAGTGTTTCCTTTCCCTCTCTTGGGATAAATACACATTGTTGGCGACTCTGTTTCAGTGCCACTTTTGCGTTTGTACTTGGATGAAAATCCCGGGAGCAATAGCTGGCGACTCTGCTGGGGATCGAACCCAGAATCTCTGGTTTCCTTAGCAAGTCAATCCTAGCGCTTGTTTGTTTTTGTTTCATTGGGTGTTTTATGGAACTATAGTGTTGTTTTTGTTGTTTTACTGTATTGTTGTTTATAGTATTACTGCTTTACTGTATTTATCGCATTCACTGCATTACATATCATTATTATGCTGGACTGTGCTGTTGTTTTCTGTTTGGTGGGCAGGGTGTTCCGAGGGATAAGCCCACTACCCAGGCTTGAGCATACACATAGGTATTAGTGTGGGTGGATGTGTCGCTCCCGTGGTGTTTGGCCACGTGTGGGTGTTCACGAGACCTACAACCAAACGAGGTTTTATCTGGAGCTATCTGCTACTGTATGTTTGATACAGGCCAGTAGATATTCTCTGGAGGAATTGTTGACTCTGGTGACTATTCCCGAGGACTCAGTTGCGGCACTCCTCCCAAGTTGTGACAGTGGCAGACCACACTTTGTGGCAAACCCATTGCACATTCTCGATCCGAGGATCCAATGCTGGGAACTTGCTATAGGATATCCTTTTTTAAGGGGAATCAGTTGAGGCCTCCTCGATTGATGATGATGCCAAACCAGAAATGGTGAACGTATCATCATTTCTCGACCTGAGAGCCCGTGATATTGAGGATCCTCACCTTTCTAGTACCCACATGTGAGAGGGACGGGTTGTTTACAGGTTTGCAGGTAACCTTGACTTTCAACATACCTGGTACACTTGATTTCTTATCAGTATGGTTTATCTGCATGGTTACTCTGATGTTCTAGAATTCTGGAGAACTTGAGTCTTGAATTTATTCAACTATTACAGTCCAGCACAGACACGTGGCACTTTGATCCCATGCCTTGCATTGCATCTTTTTCTAACATTCATATTTTTCATTTTCCAGGTAGTATCTGATTTTGATTCCAGTCAAAGGGCAGTCATAGGGATGGATACCAAGAAGGGTAGGAAGAATATAATTGTGCACAAGTTCCCGAAGATTATCCTGGGTCAGATTTGTAGATTACAAGAGATGGCCAGTTCGGAAGTGTTAGGAATGTTCGGAGAGAAATACGGTTGGATCTTATCCTTTATTCGTAACATCAGGGAATATGAATATAACAGCTTGCACACCTTGATGCAGTTTTATGATCCGTCCTTGAGATCCTTTGTGTTGACAGATTATGTTTTGGTTCCCACTCTGGAGGAGTATTCTAACATTATGGGAATTTCCATCAAAGAAGGTGTTCCTTTCTGTGGGTCGAAGGCAGATCTTGATTTCCAAGCTGTGGCTGGTGCTCTTTATTTGAGCAGGTCAACTTTGGAAGCTGATATTTCTGGCAAGGGAAAGGTTCGTGGCTATCACCTATCATACTTGGCAAACAAGGCTCAAGAGGCAGCAAAGGAGGAGAGGTGGAATGTCTTCAATGCAGTGTTGGCTCTCTGTGTATATGGTATTGTCTTGTTCCCGAATGAGCCTGATTTTGTTGACATGGATGCTATCAGAATATTTGTATCTCAGAATCCGGTGCCAACCTTATTAGGAGATCTCCATTATGCTTTATACAACAAGAACAAGAAGAAATGAGGTGGGACAGTTCATTGTTGTGCACCTCTTTTCTATAAGTGGTTTGCCAATCGTCTACCCCAGTCAGGTGCTTTCAAGGATACTAAGAATTCTCTGAAATGGAGTCAACGTCTAACGGGTCTAGACGCTAAGGATATTGTTTGGGTGAATCGCGGAGTGCTGGGTAAAGACATTTTGCACAGTTGCGGTGAGTACCCCAATGTCCCATTGATAGGGAGAAAATGGGGTATTAACTATAACCCTTTCTTGGCTATCCGGCAGTTTGGATATGCCCTGAAAGGTCCCCCGGCTGAAAAGGAGTTGGAAGAGTCTTTGTATTTTCACAGGGATGACGCTGGATTAGATGTGGCGCAGAAAGCTTCCAAAGCATGGCTCAGTAGACAGAAGCGAGGAAAAAGCATTTGGGGTTTGCCTAATAATCAAACTTTCCCTCCATATGAGCAATGGATAAAGAAGAGGGTCGAAAAATATTATTTGCCTTTTGATTGGGCGCCTCCCTTGTATCCTAAAGTGATAGAGGAAAGAATCTCCGTACCTATGGAAGAATTCGATAAGCAGCGGAAATTGGTGCATTATTTGAGGGAGGAAAATGCTAGTATGAGTAGTAGACTTCAGGGCGCTCTACATGACAACTTGGAGATGAAATGGAAGGTCAAAGATTTGATAGAGCGTTTAGAAAAAAGGGAGAAGGATCTTGATGATAGAGCTTGTAACGCCTCAGTCAGTCTAGTCAGTTTTGTCAGTTTGGTCTTTTAATTAATTGAGTCGTTTTGATTATTTTATTATTATATTATTTTATTTTCTGACTTTTATGTGAAAATATGTTATTTTTCATCGTGATTATATTTTATCGCGTTTTGGGAGCGTTTGCGAGATATTTGAGTGTAGGGGTATTTTGGGCATTTTGGTTTATTTTGTTAAGTTTGGAATATGATATAATAGAAAGAGAGAAAAATAGTAAGGAGAAAGAAAAAGGGAAGAAGCAAAGTAGATAGAAAGAAGAAGAGAAGAAAAACAGAGAAAAGAAGAAACCAATCTCCTGACTTTATTAAACACAATTAAATCGGGTAAGGGTGTGAAACTCGATTATACTATGTTTGTGTATGATTATGTATGTGTTTTCTTGTATGTTGCTTGTCTTCCATAGCTTTTGAGTTCTAGGTTGAAAATGAGAATTTTGTGAGAAATCGATACTTTCGCGGTTGGAAATCGACGTAAATGTGGTAGAATGCTTGTTGCCATGATTGTATTGAGTTTTGATTAATATATGATGTTTTGGAAATGTTTTGGTAGTAGAAAATATCATTTGGGGTTTCCACACAGCGCTGAGAAATTCTGAGTTTTCTTTGGTTCGCCTAGCGAACCTGGGGTGAAGCAGTAGCGAGTGATGTTTTCGCGGGTTCGCCTACCGAACCAGTTAGCGAAGGTCGGCGAAGGTTCGCTGAGTTGTTCGCCTAGCGAACTTTGTATGTTTTTGGGTCTGGTGGTTGCTGCCTTGGTTCGCCAAGGGGTTCGCCTAGCGAACTTTGTGTCTGTTTTCTAGCTGGTAGTGGGTTCGCTGGACATTCGCCTAGCGAAGGTGGTAGCGAATGCTCGCTAGAGGGTTCGCCTAGCGAACAGGGCTGTTTGTGTAGTTTTGTTTTCTGCATAACTTTTGATCTGTGGTTTGGTTTGAGGCGTGGTTTGATGCGTTAGAAAGTTTATAAAATGTTCCTTTTTATGAGGATGGTTTTGAGATTGTTGGCCGATTAAATTATGTCAGGAATTAGAAAATGTGTGGTATTGTTGTCTACTTTTACTGGTTAATTGGGTGTAAGTGATGGGTTATCATACGATTTGCTTGTGATATATGTTGGATGCATGTGTTTGAATGTCGTGATGATGGTTTGTGGCCGTATGGCAATTAAATGCATTGTTTTGGGCTTGAGTGTAAAGCATGATTTTGTTGATTGAGATGAGTGCATATATGTGTGCATTTTAAATGTCATGAGTCATTGTATGCCAAGCATCATGATATGCATTCTTGTAATGTCGTGTGCCCGTGTGGGGTGTGAGCGACGGTTTGGTTCCAGAGGAAATCCGCTATAACGTCGTGTGCCCGTGTGGGGTATGAGCGATGATTATAGACGATCGTGTGCCCGTGTGGGGTGTGAGCGATCGGATCGTGTGCCCGTGTGGGATGTGAGCGATCCATAAACGTCGTGTGCCGGTGTGGGGTGTGAGTGACGGGGAACATCGTATGCCCGACGGGGAGTTACACTAAGTAACGAGCGATGGTTCCAGCAGAGTTCCTGAGTGAATTAGTGATGAGAAATACTGGAAGTCGGTACCCGCATGGCATATGCATAGAGTCGTCGTGTCGGTCTCTGTGCATTTGCATAAATCATGGATTAATTGTGTATGGAATTGTGAATGTGATTAATGAGATGGAATATGTATAATTGTATTGATGATGAGTGTATTGTGTGTGACTGATGTGCGTTGGTATGGAATACTTGATAAGTGTACTGTGTCGTGTTGTAATTGATGGTGGTGCATTTGTGGTGAGAATATTTTACTTGTGCATTTCAGTGTTAATATATAATTATATGCAACTGTATTATGATTGTTTTTCTCACCCTTCTGCTGTTTTATAATGCTCTATGAGGCATTGCAGATTAGAGTTGCTGGAGGTCTTTTTCTGAAGCTAGGTCTTCATTATTTTGTCGGTCGGCTCTGATATGTGACACCGGGTAGTCGGGGTGATCGAGTGTGATTATTTTGTATTGTGTATATGTATCTGTTGGATTGTACATGTATGATTTTGTGTATGACAAACAAACTTTTATGATATATATACATGAGATTTCAGTACAGATTTTCCGCTTTTATTCTGTTTCTGAATTGTGGGTGTATTACTTCCTGAATTGTTGCATATCTTTATAAGCAGGTGTTGTATGTTTGTTTCAAATTGATGTGACCCCCGGTCTATGCCGTGCATTTGTAAATATACTCTGATGAAATTTTGAATTTTATTTACCGCTTTAATAGCTTGGGGGTATAGATTGAGGGTGTCACATTAAGTGGTATCAGAGCCAGTCTGTGTCAGTTCGTGTCTGTTTGTGTCACTCCTTGTCGGTGTGGCGTTTGGAGTGAGCTGTTTGTTTAACCATAGTTTCTGTTATTGGAAATGAACAGAATATGGCTGGTAGGAATGATGCTGCTTTGGCTGCTGCTATGCAAGCAATGGCTCGGGCTGTGCAGGGTGCACCTAATGCTGCGGGTAATGATGAGTTCAGGAAGAACATACCGCCTCTCTTTAGAGGGAGACATAATCCTGATGGTGCATAGATTTGGTTGAAAGAGATTAAAAGGATTTTCCGAGTTATGGATTGTGCTGAGGACAGTAAGGTGAGACTGGGAACTCAGATGTTACAGGAAGAAGCGGATGACTGGTGGGTTAGTACTCGTCAGGTGTTGGAAGCTGGGGATGAAGAAGTTACTTGGGAATTATTTAGCCGGGAGTTTCTGAGGAAGTATTTTCCCGATGATGTAAGAGGAAAGAAGGAAATTGAGTTCTTGGAATTGAAACAAGGTAATATGTCTGTTGTTGATTATACTACTAAGTTTGTGGAGCTTGTGCAGTTTTATCCTCATTATGCTGAAGCGACTGCAGAGTTTTCTAAGTGTGTGAAGTATAAGAGCGGATTGCGTCCTGAGATTAAGCAGGCAATCGGTTATCAAAGGATTCGAAGGTTTTCTGATTTGTTGGAATGTTGTAGGATTTATGAAGAGGATAGTAAGGCTCGTTCTACTCACTACAAGAGTGTGAGTGACAGAAAAGGGAAGCAACAGTTCCGTAGTGGTCTGTATGTAACACCAGCTGATAAGGGTAAACAAAGGGGTACTTTTGAAAGGAGATCAAGTGGTGGAGGTATGTCTAGTCCTCTGAGGTGCTATAGATGTGGTGATATGGGACATCGTCAATCCGAATGTAAGAAAGATTTGAGGAAGTGTACTAATTGTGGAGGTTTAGGGCATGTTGCTGCTGATTGTGCCAGGAAGAATGTGGTTAAATGTTACAACTGTGGTGAACCTGGTCATATTAGTACAAAGTGTCAGAAACCGAAGCAAGCTCTAGCTAGTGGAAAGGTGTTTGCATTGGCGGGGACTCTGACTTCAAATGCAGATCGTCTGATAAGAGGTACTTGTTTTATTAATAATACACTTTAGTTGCTATTATTGATACTGGAGCGACTCATTCGTTTATTTCGTCTGAGTGCGCGAAGCGTTTGAATCTTGTATTGTCTTTGATGGATGGTGAGATGGTTATTGATACTCCAGCAATGGGGTCAGTAACTACTTCCTTGGTTTGTTTGAGTTGTCCTTTGACCATTTATGGTAAAGACTTTGAGATGGATTTAGTGTGTTTGCCGTGGAGGGTTTAGATGTGGTTCTGGGAATGAATTGGTTACAGTTCAATAGAGTTTATATTGATTGTTATCATAAGTTAGTAAGGTTTCCTTCTCTCGAAGAAGATGAAGATTCGAGTTTCTTATCTACCAAAGAGTTAAGAAACTTTTGGCGGAGGAAGCTCAGTTGTTTGGGTTGTTTGCGTCGTTGACTATGGATAGTCAAGTTTTGCTGGATGTGTTCCCTGTTGTGTGTGATTTTCTTGAAGTGTTTCCTGAGGATATTTCAGATGTGCCGCCAGAGAGAGAGGTGGAGTTTTCGATAGATCTAGTTCCTGGTACTATACCTATTTCTATGGCACCTTATCGAATGTCGGCATCTGAGTTGGTAAAGTTAAAGAAGCAGTTGAATGAATTATTGGAGAAGAGGTTTGTGAGGCCAAGTGTTTCTCCTTGGGGTGCTCCAGTTTTATTGGTGAAAAAGAAAGATGGAAGTATGCGGTTGTGTATTGATTATCGCCAGCTGAATAAGGTGACGATTAAGAATAAGTATCCTCTTCCAAGGATTGATGATCTGATGGATCAGTTGGTTGGTGCTTGTGTGTTCAGTAAGATTGACTTGAGGTCGGGGTATCATCAGATTAGGGTGAAAGAAGAAGATATTCAGAAGACGGATTTTAGGACACGATACGGTCATTATGAATATTCGGTGATGCCGTTCGGGGTTTCTAATGCGCCAGGTGTGTTTATGGAGTACATGAATCCTATTTTCCACAAGCATTTGGATCGATTTGTTGTTGTGTTTATTGACGACAACTCCGATTTTGATTTTGCCGAATCCTACTGAACCGTTTGTGGTGTATTGTGATGCGTCTTTGATTGGTCTAGGTGGTGTGCTAATGCAAGACGGTAAGGTTGTGGCATATGCTTCGAGACAGTTGAGAGTGCATGAGAAGAATTACCCTACGCATGATTTGGAATTAGCGGTTGTGGTTTTTGTGTTGAAGATTTGGAGGCATTATCTTTTTGGTGCGAGGTTTGAAGTCTTTAGTGATCATAAAAGTTTAAAATATTTGTTTGATCAGAAGGAATTGAATATGAGGCAACGAAGATGGTTGGAATTTTTGAAGGACTACGACTTTGGCTTGAATTACCATCCTGGTAAAGGTAATGTGGTAGCCGATGTGTTGAGTCGGAAATCGTTGCATATGTCCGCTTTAATGGTTAAGGAGTGGGAACTTTTGGAATCGTTTAGAGATTTGAGTTTGGTATGTGAAGTGACGTCGGATAGTGTGAGGCTGGGTATGTTGAAGGTTACTAACGATTTTCTGATGACGGTAAGTGAGAAACAGAAGTTGGATGTGAAATTGGTGGATTTGATGTTGGTTGGTGGAAAAGATGCGAGTGGTGATTTTCAAGTGGATGTTAATGGTGTTTTGAGGTTCCATGGGCGAATTTGTATTCCGGACGATTCGGATTTGAAACGGATGATTTTGGAAGAAGGGCAACGGAGTAATTTGAGTATACATCCGGGAGCGAATAAGGTGTACCAAGATTTGAAAAAGATTTTCTGGTGGTCTGGATTGAAAAGAGATGTGGCTCAGTTTGTGTATGCTTGTTTGACGTGCCAGAAGTCGAAAGTGGAACATCAGAGGCCTAGTGGTTTGTTGCAACAGTTGGATATTCCGGAATGGAAGTGGGATAACATTTCGATGGATTTTGTAAAGGGTTGCCGAATACACTGAGAGGGCATAATGCTATTTGGGTGGTTGTGGATAGGCTGACTAAATCGACTCATTTCATTCCGATTGACATTAGTTTTTCTTTGGAGCGGTTAGCCGAGATTTATATCAGTGTGATTGTGAAGTTGCACGGAGTTCCGTTAAGTATTGTTTTGGATCGAGATCCAAGGTTTACTTCGAGATTTTGGGAAAGTTTAGAGAAGGCGTTGGGTTCTAAATTGAGATTGAGCTCGGCTTATCATCCGCAGACGGATGGGCAGTCAGAGAGGACGATTCAGTCGTTGGAAGATTTGTTGCGAGCGTGTGTTTTGGAACAAGGTGGTGCGTGGGATAGTTATCTTGCGTTGATTGAATTCACGTATAATAACAGTTTCCATTCTAGTATTGGAATGGCACCGTTTGAAGCATTATATGGACGAAGATGTCGGTCACCGTTGTGTTGGCATGAATCGGGCGAGAGTTCTGTGGTTGGACCAGAGTTGGTTCTACAGACTACGGAAAAAGTGAAGTTGATTCGAGAGAAAATGAAGGCTTCTCAGAGTAGACAAAAGAGTTATCATGATCGGAGACGGAAGGATCTTGAGTTTCAAGAGGGCGATCATGTATTTTTGAGGGTTACGCCGGTAATGGGTGTTGGTAGGGCATTGAAGTCGAAGAAGCTTACTTCTCGGTTTATTGGTCCTTACCAGATATCGACGAGAGTGGGTCTTGTGGCTTATAGGGTGGCGTTGCCGCCGAGTTTGTCGAATTTACATGATGTGTTCCATGTTTCACAGCTTCGGAAGTATGTTCCGGATCCGTCGCATGTGATTCCGATGGATGAGGTTGAGGTAAAGGAGAACCTTACGGTCGAGACTTTACTGGTGAGTATTTTAGATCTCGAGTTGAAGCGGTTGCGGGGCAAGGATATTGTACTGGTGAAGGTAGCGTGGGGAGGCGCTGCTGAGGGCAATTTGACTTGGGAGTTGGAGAGTCGGATGCGGAAGTCGTATCCAGAGTTGTTCATCTCAGGTATATTTTCGAGGACGGAAATTTCTAAGTGGGGGAGAGTTGTAACGCCCCAGTCAGTCCAGTCAGTTTTGTCAGTTTGGTCTTTTAATTAATTGAGTCGTTTTGATTATTTTATTATTATATTATTTTATTTTCTGACTTTTATGTGAAAATATGTTATTTTTCATCGTGATTATATTTTATCGCGTTTTGGGAGCGTTTGCGAGATATTTGAGTGTAGGGGTATTTTGGGCATTTTGCTTTATTTTGTTAAGTTTGGAATATGATATAATAGAAAGAGAGAAAAATAGTAAGGAGAAAGAAAAAGGGAAGAAGAAAAGTAGAGAGAAAGAAGAAGAGAAGAAAAAGAGAGAAAAGAAGAAACCAATCTCCCGACTTTATTAAACACGATTAAATCGGGTAAGGGTGCGAAACTCGATTATACTATGTTTGTGTATGATTATGTATGTGTTTTCTTGTATGTTGCTTGTCTTCCATAGCTTTTGAGTTCTAGGTTGAAAATGATAATTTTGTGAGAAATCGATACTTTCGCGGTTGGAAATCGACGTAAATGTGGTAGAATGCTTGTTGCCATGATTGTATTGAGTTCTGATTGATATATGATGTTTTGGAAATGTTTTGGTAGTATAAAATATCATTTTGGGTTTCCACACAACGCTGAGAAATTCTGAGTTTTCCTTGGTTCGCCTAGCGAACCTGGGGCGAAGCAGTAGCGAGTGATGTTTTCGCGGGTTCGCCTAGCGAACCAGTTAGCGAAGGTCGGCGAAGGTTCGCTGAGTTGTTCGCCTAGCGAACTTTGTATGTTTTTGGGTCTGGTGGTTGCTGCCTTGGTTCGCCAAGGGGTTCGCCTAGCGAACTTTGTGTCTGTTTTCTAGCTGGTAGTGGGTTCGCTGGACATTCGCCTAGCGAATGCTCGCTAGAGGGTTCGCCTAGCGAACAGGGCTGTTTGTGTAGTTTTGTTTTCTGCATAACTTTTGATATGTGGTTCGGTTTGAGGCGTGGTTTGATGCGTTAGAAAGCTTATAAAATGTTCTTTTTTATGAGGATGGTTTTGAGATTGTTAGCCGATTAAATTATGTCGGGAATTAGAAAATGTGTGGTATTGTTGTTGACTTTTGCCGGTTAATTGGGTGTAAGTGATGGGTTATCATACGATTTGCTTGTGATATATGTTGGATGCATGTGTTTGAATGTCGTGATGATGGTTTGTGGCCGTATGGCAATTAAATGCATTGTTTTGGGCTTGAGTGTAAAGCATGATTTTGTTGATTGAGATGAGTGCATATATGTGTGCATTTTAAATGTCATGAGTCATTGTATGCCAAGCATCATGATATGCATTCTTGTAATGTCGTGTGCCCGTGTGGGGTGTGAGCGACAGTTTGGTTCCAGAGGGAATCTGCTATAACGTCGTGTGCCCGTGTGGGGTGTGAGCGATGATTATAGACGATCGTGTGCCCGTGTGGGGTGTGAACGATCAGATCGTGTGCCCGTGTGGGGTATGAGCGATCCATAAACGTCGTGTGCCCGTGTGGGGTGTGAGCGACGGGGAACATCGTATGCCCGACGGGGAGTTACACTAAGTAACGAGCGATGGTTCCAGCAGAGTTCCTGAGTGAATTAGTGATGAGAAATATTGGAAGTCGGTACCGCATGACATATGCATAGAGTCGTCGTGTCGGTCTCTGTGCATTTGCATAAATCATGGATTAATTGTGTATGGAATTGTGAATGTGATTAATGAGATGGAACATGTATAATTGTATTAATGATGAGTGTATTGTGTATGACTGATGTGCGTTGGTATGGAATACTTGATAAGTCTACTGTGTTGTGTTGTAATTGATGGTGGTGCATTTGTGGTGAGAATATTTTACTTGTGCATTTCTGTGTTAATATATAATTATATGCAACTGTATTATGATTATTTTTCTCACCCTTCTGCTGTTTTATAATGCTCTATGAGGCATTGCAGATTAGAGTTGCTGGAGGTCTTTTTCTGAAGCTAGGTCTTCATTCTTTTGCCGGTCGGCTCTGATATATGACACCGGGTAGTCGGGGTGATCGAGTGTGATTATTTTGTATTGTGTATATGTATTTGTTGGATTGTACATGTATGATTTTGTGTATGACAAACAAACTTTTATGATATATATATATATATATATATATATATATATATATATATATATATATATATATATACATGAGATTTCAATACAGATTTTCCGCTTTTATTCTGTTTCTGAATTATGGGTGTATTACTACCTGAATTGTTGCATATCTTTATGAGCAGGTGTTGTATGTTTGTTTCAAATTAATGTGACCCCCAATCTATGCCGTGCATTTGTAAATATACTCTGATGAAATTTTGAATTTTATTTACCGCTTTAATAGCTTGGGGGTATAGATTAAGGGTGTCACAGAGCTCAGCACTATAGAAAAACCAGTATGACTACTGAATCGTCAGGCAAAGCCTACAGGGAAACCAAAAAGCTCTTGACCAAAACTGAAGACAAGCTTGCCATGTACAAGGAGATGTGGGAAGAGCTTAAGATTGAGAATGGGGAGTTAAAAGAAGAACTTCAAAGAATGAAGGAAGACAAAAAGCACCTCTCTGGTAAGTGGAAAGAAGCCCAGAAAGAAATTGAAGAGCTCAAGTTGCAAGCAGGAATCAAGAAGTTAAGGTGCGAAGGCAATGATGTTGAAGAGCAGATTGCTAGGCTGAATCAGGAGGTCGAGAAGAGAAACAGACTGGTCAAGGGACTGCTAGAAAGACCTACTCATCCAGACACTGTGAACCTTCTTGAGGAGATTGAAGCCAGTTTGTTTAGAATTGATTTGTAATGATTCTGTTGTTTGTATTTTACTATGATTACCATCAGGATTGTTGATGGAATCACTTTTGATTTTATTGGACCTATCTGTATGATTTCTTATGATATGATATTACAATATTTGGTTCATCCATATTTGTCTCAACAGCTCTCAGTTTTGAAAGGTGTCTTTCTTTGTTTGATTCTGCAATATTTCTGGATTCAGATTTATTTTCCGATGTTGTGTCCGATCCCTTGCCCGAAATCAAAGCTGGAATCAAAGTGGATATGCCCTGGAAATGTTTAAATATGATTGTTTGCATTTGCATTTGCATCCTCATAATCATAAGCATTTTTGCATAACAGGAACTTGCTCCGGTCTGTCCTAACCTTTATTTAATTTCAGGCATAATACCTGATTCCCACATTCACCGATATGCAACCAGATGAAATCAAGCTAAAGTCATGGACCAGGTATAGACAGAGTTGGCTGAGTTAAGGGCACGCATGGAACAATTTATGAATTTGATGCAGGGCGTTGCCCAGGGGCAACAGGACCTAAGAGCAGGGCAAGAAGACATGCAAGCTACCATCCAGAGGTTGGAGACAGAGATTCCTACTGGGGACCATGTTAATCCCCCTAGGGTTAACCTTCCTGTTGTCAATCCTCCTGTTGTTACTCCTCCTCCGGTTGGAGTTACCGTGGGTTTTGTTCCTGGCAACAATGGGCTGGTGGAAGATCGTCAGGATGATCAGTTTTCCGTACTTAATGCTGATATGGGATTCTACCATGATGACAGGAAATACGAGGGACTGGCTGAAAGAGTGAAAGCTATAGAAAGTCAGAATCCTTTGGGAATTGATGTTGAAGATATGGGACTAGTACAGGGTGTCAAGATTCCCCCGAAGTTTAAACCACCTACTTTTGACAAGTACAATGGTAGCACTTGTCCTACAACTCATCTCCAGACATATAATCGAAAAATAGCGGCTTATTCTGATGATCAGAAGTTATGGATGTATTTTTTCTAGGACAGCTTGTCTGGAGCCTCACTGGAATGGTATATAAAGTTGGACAGGGCTCACATCAGAAGCTGGAAAGAGTTGTGCTTGGCTTTCTTGAAGCAATACCAGTATAACATCGACATGGCACCGAATCGCACGTAGTTACAAAGCATGACACAAGACCCTAAGGAAGGCTTTAAACAGTACGCCCAGAGGTGGCATGAACTTGCTGCTCAGGTGCAACCTCCGTTGGCAGATAGAGAAATGGCTGACATGTTCATGAATACTTTGCAAGGTCCGTATCTCGATCGGTTGGCTGCTTGTCCATCCACTGGTTTTGCTGACATAGTAATTGCTGGAGAGAGGATCGAGAGTTTGCTAAAGATGGGGAAGATTCAGGACGGAAATGGTGCAAGTTCAGCTCCCGCAAAGAAGTTTTTTTGGTAATAATAACAGAAAGCATGAAGGTGACGCTAATGCTGCATATGCACAAGGGGAGAGGTAGAGGACGGCAGGGTCCATATCATCAATCAGCATCTATAACTATTCCAACCCCGGGTACTGAGGCTCAACCTGCAGATCAGAGGCAGTATCACCCAAGAAAGAGAATGAATGACCGACATTTTGATGCTTTCCCTATGACATGCTCATAAATGCTACAGAATTTACTTCGTTTGAAGTTGGTACAATTAAGGACGTTGGCTCCCCCAGTGGGCAAATTACCTTTTGGGTATGATGCAAATGAAAAGTGTGAATTTCACTCAAATGCGCCAGGTCACAATGTGGAAAATTGCAAGGCTTTCAAACATGTGGTTCAAGATCTTGTTGATTCAAAGGCTATTAATTTTGCTCCGAGGCCTAATGTAATTCAAAATCCCATGCCTCCGCATAGTGGACAGGGGGTGAATTCCATTGAGGAAGATGGAAGTTTGAATCTGGCGAGGGACATTAATGATGTCAAGACTCCGTTGAAGGTTGTGAAGGAGCGCCTGCTGAAAGGGGTTGTATTTCCTGGTTGTTCAGAAAGTTGTGAAGATTGTTTGATTGCTGATAATGGTTGTGAGAAGTTGAGAAAGAACCTTCAGAGCATGATGGATGAAGGACGTTTACAATTTGATCAGTTGAAAAAGAATGATGATGAAGTTTCCACTATTACAATCTACTTTGATCCTGTGAAAATTCCGGTGCTTGCTCCCGTACAGACGTCTGCGCCTGAACGAGTAGCTCCTATAGCTATAACTGTTCCCAGTTATGTCCCAAATGAGAACAAGGTTGCTATTCCGTGGTACTATGGAACTAATAGTCAAGGGCAGAAGCAGGAAGTGCAGACTCCTAAAGAAAGTGGTTCAAGTATCGAAAATGTTGGGGGAATGGGTGGTTTTACTCGCAGCGGAAGGCTTTTTGCTCCTCAGACACTCAGGAAAGACGATATGGAAGCATTAGCAAAGGCCAAAGGAAATCAGGTGATAAGTGATGAACCAGTGCCAGGGGCGGAATATGATAAGTCATTGGAGAAAGATGCTGAGGAATTCATGAGAATAATCAGAAAGAGCGATTATAAGATTGTTGACCACCTACATCAAACTCCTTCTAAGATCTCCATACTGTCATTGTTGCTATGCTCCGAAGCACATAGGAACGCTTTGTTAAAAATTTTGAATATGGCGTACGTACCACAAGAAATATCAGTGAACCAGCTTGAAAGCGTGATTTCCAATGTTAATGCTGGTAACGGTCTAGGGTTCACAGATTTTGACTTAATGCCAGAAGGAAGGAACCACAATAAGGCTCTCCACATATCGATGAAATGTAAAGGTGCTATGTTATCCCATGTATTGGTGGACACTGGCTAGTCCCTCAATGTGTTGCCTAAGAAAGCATTAGCAAAGCTGGATGTGAAAGGGGTTGTACTTAGGCCTTGTGATCTAGTGGTGAAACCATTTGATGGTTCAAAGAGATCAGTGTTTGGAGAGGTAGAGTTGCCTGTCCAGATAGGACCCCAGGTCTTTAATAAAGTGTTTTATGTGATGGACATCCAACCGGCCTATAGTTGTTTATTGGGTCGTCCATGGATCCACGCTGCTGGGGCTGTATCTTCAACCTTGCATCAGAAGATAAAATTTGTAGTTGACAGTCAGGTTGTTACGGTATGCGAAGAGGAAGATATTTTCGTTAGTCACCTGTCATCCTTCAAGTACGTGGAGATGGACGGAGAAATCCACGAAACTCTCTGTCAGGCATTTGAAACTATGAATATGGTGAGAGATTCTCCGTCTAGTAAGGCAATGGTGGGAACCTCTATGGCTTCGTATAAGCAGGCTTTGGAAGTGGTGCAGTCTGGTCATACCGAAGGTTAGGGACAAGTGATTGAGCTATCTTTCAAGGATGATAAGAGCGGAATTGGTTATAAACCTCCTCGAGTTCCAATGATAAAGGGCCAAGAGCGCCAAGGGCCAGTTATTTTCTCAAGTGGAGGAGTCATACATCCAAGCCAGATTTGTGCAGCAATTGAAGATGGTGAAGATAGTGACTGTGACCTGGACAATTGGGTGCGCCCATATGCCCCAGGAGTGAAGCTGAATAATTGGTTTTTGGAGGATCTCATCCAAGTTACTCTGCCAAATAAGTAATTTTCTATGTTTTCTTTCATTAAGCATGCAAAGGTCCTATGCTCTGCCCAAGGCATAGTGACTTCATTGTAGGGCCCCATTGGTTCTCATACAAATTTTTATCATTAATAAAAGGACGTTTTGTATTCAAAATTGTGTTCCCTGTCTTTCATTTTATTTTTTATATCAGATAAATAAAAATGGCAATGTTTTCTTCGCAGTTTTCTTGCATTTTTTTCCTTTTCCTTTCAAAAAGCAATTTCTAAAAGCATGAATTATCATTCACGCAGAAATAATTCTTTGGATCTTGTTGATGACGACCCTGCTATGGTTTATTATGACTTTGATAATCCAATATACCAAGCTGAAGAGGGGGATGAGGAAGGCTGTGAACTCCCTGAAGAGTTGGCTAGATTATTGAAGCAGGAAGAGAGAGCCATTCAGCCTCATCAGGAATCTATAGAAGTTGTCAATCTCGGTACTGAAGAGGTAAAGAAAGAGGTCAAAGTAGGGGCAAGCCTGGTAGAGAATGTAAAGAGAGAGCTGATTGAGATGTTGCGAGAGTATGTTGACATTTTCGCCTGGTCTTATCTAGATATGCCGGGGTTGGATACGGACATCGTTGTGCACAGATTGCCGCTGAGAGAGGGTTGTTTTCCCGTCAAGCAGAAGCTTCGAAGAACCAAACCTGAAATGGCCATCAAAATCAAAGAGGAGGTGCAAAAGCAGTTGGATGCGGGGTTTCTAGCTGTTACTAGTTATCCACCATGGGTCGCTAATATTGTGCCTGTGCCGAAGAAGGATGGCAAAGTCAGAATGTGCGTGGATTATCGAGATCTGAACAGGGCGAGTCCAAAAGATGATTTTCCATTACCACACATTGATGTGTTGGTAGATAATACGGCTCAATTCTCTGTGTTTTCTTTCATGGATGGCTTTTTCGGATATAACCAGATCAAGATGGCGCCGGAGGATATGGAGAAAACTACATTTATTACCCCTTGGGGCACATTCTGCTATAAGGTGATGCCATTTGGTTTAAAGAACGCTGGGGCAACATATCAGCGTGCCATGGTGACGCTCTTCCATGACATGATTCACAAAGAAATTGAAGTTTATGTGGATGATATAATTGTCAAATCACAAATGGAAGAAGAGCATTTGATAAATTTGAAAAAGTTGTTTGAACGGTTGAAACATTTCAGACTGAGGCTGAACCCGAATAAGTGTACTTTCGAGGTAAGATCTGGTAAGCTTTTGGGCTTCATCGTCAGTGAAAAAGGAATCGAGGTGGATCCAGCAAAGGTAAAAGCCATTCAAGAAATGCCAGAACCAAGAACAGAAAAACAAGTTCGTGGATTTTTGGGAAGACTGAATTATATTGCAAGATTTATATCTCATCTTACCATGACTTGCGAACCAATATTCAAGTTATTGAGAAAAGATCAATCAATCCGGTGGAACAATGACTGTCAAAAGGCCTTTGATAAAATAAAAGAATATTTACAAAATCCTCTGATTCTCATGCCTCCAGTCCCTGGGAGGCCACTGATTATGTATCTATCTGTACGTGATGGATCAATGGGTTGTGTTCTCGGTCAACACGATGAGACAGGTAGGAAAGAACATGCTATATACTACCTTAGCAAAAAATTCACCGATTGCGAGTCCAGGTACTCGATGCTTGAGAAGACACGCTGTGCACTAGCATGGGCCGCCAAGCGATTGAGACAATACATGCTGACTCATACAACCCTACTGATTTCGAAAATGGATCCAGTCAAGTACATTTTTGAGAAGCCAGATCTTAATGGAAGGGTTGCTCAGTGGCAGATGGTTTTGACTGAATATGATATACAGTACACTTCCCAGAAAGCTATCAAAGGGAGTGTGTTGTCCGATTATCTTGCCGAGTCGCCTATTGATGATTATCAGCCAATGAGGTTTGATTTTCCTGATGAAGAAGACATCATGTTTCTCAAGGCTAAAGATTGTGAAGAGCCACCGGTTGACGAAGGGCCGGATCCTGATGACAAATGGAAACTGATGTTTGATGGGGCCGTTAACATGAATGGAAGTGGTGTTGGGGCAGTCCTTATCACTCCGAAAGGATCACATATACCTTTCACTGCCAGGTTAACTTTTGATGTCACCAACAATGAAGCAGAATATGAGGCTTGTATCATGGTTATTAAGAAGCCATTGATTTAAGAATCAAGACTCTTGAGATATTTGGGGACTCTGCTCTAGTGATCAACCAGATCAATGGAGATTGGCATACCAACCAGCAGAACTTGATTCCTTACAGAGACTATGCGAGAAGACTGTTGACTTTCTTTGCAACAGTAAAATTATGCTATATACCTCGTGATGAGAATTAAATGGCTGATGCTTTAGCAACCTTGTCTTCCATGATTCATGTAAATTGGTGGAACCATATACCAAAGATTGATGTGATGAGGCTAGACAGACCCGATCATGTGTTTGCTGCCGATACAACGACTGATGATAAACCTTGGTATTTTGATATCAAGCGTTTCTTGAAGAGTCAAGAGTATCTGGATGGGGCATCAAACAATGACAAGAAGACTCTGAGGAGGTTGGCAGGAAGTTTCTTCTTGAACAAGGATGTGCTTTACAAGCAAAACTTTGACATGGTCTTGCTCAGATGCGTGGATAGACACGACAGACCTGTTAATGCAGGAAGTGCACGAAGGATCTTTCGGTACCCATGCTGGTGGGTATGCTATGGCGAAGAAGTTATTGCGAGCCGGGTATTACTGGCTAACTATGGAGGTTGATTGCTTTAAGTACGCCCAAAAATGCCACAAATGCCAAATCTATGCTGACAAGGTGCATGTGCCACCAAACCCTCTGAATGTGATGAGTTCTCCATGGCCCTTTGCTATGTGGGGAATTGATATGATTGGGAAGATTGAGCCTACTGCTTCCTACGGAAATCGATTCATTTTGGTGGCCATTGATTACTTTACCAAGTGGGTGGAAGCTGCCTCTTTCGCAAGTGTCACCAGGCAGGTGGTAGCCCGATTCATTAAGAAGGAGATTATTTGCCGATATGGGGTGCCCGAAAGGATCATTACTGACAATGGTTTTAATTTCAACAATAAGATGATGCAAGAGCTATGCCAGAGCTTCAAAATTGAACATCACAATTCTTCTCCTTATCGCCCGAAGATGAATGGTGCCGTCGAGGCAGCCGACAAAAATATCAAGATTGTGCAAAAGATGGTAGTGACATATAAGGATTGGCATGAAATGTTTCCTTTCACTTTGCATGGGTACTGTACCTCCGTTCGTACATCTACGGGGGCAACCCTATTTTCTCTTGTATACGGTATGGAAGCAGTACTACCGGTGGAGGTTGAGATCCCTTCTTTAAGGGTCATGATGGATGTTAAACTTGACGAGGCTGAATGGGTTCGAGCGAGGTTCAACGAGTTGAGTCTCATCGAAGAAAGACGGTTGGCTGCAGTATGTCATGGACAATTATATCAGAGGAGAATGAAACGGGCATTTGACCAGAAAGTGCGTCCTCGGACTTACCAGACGGGCGACTTGGTATTGAAAAGGATTCTTCCTCCGAATACAGATCACAGGGGCAAATGGACTCCTAATTATGAAGGACCATATGTTGTTAAGAAGGTTTTCTCGGGCGGAGCCTTGATGCTTACAACAATGGACGGTGAAGATTTTCCGTCACCTGTGAACTCAGACGCAGTTAAAAAATACTTCGCATGAAGAGACCCGCTGGAAATTAAAAAGAGAGTCCAGGCAAAAAAGGGCATCCCGGCGAACCAAAAAAAAATATAAATAAAAAAAAAAGGCTTGGGCAAAAATTAGGGATAAAATAATAAAAAAGAAAGTACACCCGGTAAGTTGAAAACCCGCAAGGGCAACTTAGGCAAAAAAGGGTATCTCGGTGGATTGAAAACCCGTAAAGGGCGATCCAGGCAAAAGAGAGATTTAGCAAAAACTGCGATCTGAGTAATCTGTATCGTCTTGTCTCAATCATTAAGCCCTCCGAAGGATAGGAATCAGTTCAATCGTCCCCCTTTGAAGGCAAAGCAATTGGAGAGTCTTGAAGACATATGAACCATAGCAGGGTTGAAACTCAATGGAGTTCCAGTTTCACATTGCCATTGGGACAATTTCTTTTCTGTTTTGGCAATTACCTCTTTCCAGGAATTGCTTCTTGATGTAAATGCCTATTTTCAGGCTCTTCAATCAATAAAATGGTCGTTATTCAGAATAATTCTATCTGTTTGTTTGTCTTTATAATTTGTTTTGTTTACACAAACGTCCAAAATTTTTGATAAACATTTGCATGTGAAATCATTGGGGTTCTACAATAACATGCATAAGAGGAAAACATTTAAAATTTCTTTAAATGACGGGGGTGCTTGGGTGAATACTACAAAACCCATGTTACCCTGGGGAATATGTGCGCATTCTTTTGTTTGCAGGTGTTGAGAGTTCACTGCATAGCTATGCAAAGGTGTATGACGTCCTTCAAGCCAAAATCCTTTACGAAGCTCAAATGATCGTTCCTCCCCAAGTAGAGACGGTTCCTCAGCAGGAAAGTACTCCTTGGAGGCGGTCATCCCCAGCGTATTTACAGAGTTTCATGATCCCTAGCAACATTGTCAAATGGTAGTACTGTAGACATCATGTTCAGGAAAGGGTTCTCATTTCACTCTTTTGTCACAACATTTACTGCTTGAATCCATCGTCTGGCCGATGGTTGCGCACGACGATTCGTTATTAACAAGTCAGTTTCAAATGGGTAGTGTTGTATCTTATTAAGTCGATTCTCCTATTCAGTGCTTCCAACAGCTACAAGTTTTTCTGTGTCGATAACGGTTGTGAATCCCCAGTGAAGTCGCCATCCCAAGCATGGAGCATTTTGAAAATTCCCCAGCAAGAGGTGTTCCAAATCTATCATCCCCAGTAGAGTTTGAAGAGGCGTAGTCTTCTGTAAAATCCTCTCAAAGGACATTTCCAACACGAGACGCTCTGAAGTGGCTCTCCCCAGCAGAGTTTGTTGTAAGCTCATTTCCCCAGCGGAGTTCTATGGTTATAGTTATTCCCCAAGTGGACTGGTTCAGATGATGCCTCCCTAGCGAAGTTATCATTTCCTACAGCAACCTCAACAGGTTTGTCCGGTCAGTGCCCAGATCAGGAGATCAGGTCAATTTGTCTTCCCCAGTACGGTTTGCGACCACGAAGTCAATCCAGCTTGTTATCCCCAGCGGAGTTGCCTTCCTTTCCTCGGCATTTATTTTGCTGAGGATCTCTTTGCATTTTGCATATAGTATGCATAGCATCCTCAAAATGCGTAGCACTTCCATCGAGATAGAGCATTACGCCATGGAAAAATTCAAACATATGCATGTGAAGCATAGGCCAGTTTTGATACCTCGTGCGAGAGCCCAAAACTTTGCCCCTTATATCATTGACAAAGCCAGAAAGAACATATTGTTCATTCTTTACCAAGCAGTTCAAAGCAGCGCAAAGGGTTTCATCATTTTCCTCCCCACATAGTCATATCTCTCAGCTTACAAGTTTTTTGGAACCATTCCCGATAGGATTCCTGTAGCCGTCCCCGACAGCTCTTTTGAGTTTTAACCTTACCAGTTCCCGACAGGTCCATTTACCCATCCCCGATAGGTAAGCCTTGGTTATAAACTGTAGCTATCCCCGACAGCACCTTTGAGTTTTAACCATACCAGTTCCCGACAGGTCCATTTACCCATTCCCGATAGGTAAGCCTTGGTTATAAACTGTAGCCGTCCCCGATAGCTCCCTTTAGTTTGAACCTTACCAATTCCCGACAGGTCCCCTTACCCATTCCCGGTAGGTAACCCAGGTCCAAGCTTACCAGTTCCCGACAGGTATTTCACCAGTTCCCGACAGGTAGTTCACCAGTTCCCGACAGGTAGTTCACCAGTTCCCGAAAGGTTTCCTATGGGGTCCAATGGTTCCAAATTCTTTCTCACAAACTGTTCTTCCTTACCAATTGCTTCATTTACAACATTTTTTTTTATCCATACAGTGCAAATTTTCTCGGTTATTTTTGTATTCAATCCCTATGTATCTTGAATTCCTGATAGCCTTTGCTTTCATCCATTCAGATTCACAGTTGATTGAATAGGGGCAGCTGTAATACCTTAAAATTTGCCCTCATGTTTTCTCATTGCATTCCATAGTAGGTCATAAATTGCATATCATTGGTTGCAGGGCATGGTATCTAGTGCTTCAAGGTGAACAATGGAAAGCTAAAGAAAAGCCAGAAGGTAGGAGCCAAGGGTCTTCAAACAAGCCTCCAGGGTCTCTTATATCATATATCATCTTAACTGATCCCACAAGTCATGAGAAGATGGGAATTCATCAAAAAGATTGGGCAGAGCATCATCTCCTAACAAACAGTCAAAATTAGGGTTTTTGGTTCAAGCAGTCTCCTGATGAAATTTTGATTCAAACTTGATCTCAATGTTTTCTACATGATGTAAAGTGTCTAAGGATGGAAGATTGGCCATTGGTTCATTTCAGAAGAGGTTCAATTGATCAGTTGCTTGAGAATCAAGAAATTGGGGAAAAAGTCAACTGTGCAGTGAAAAAAGTTAACTCCTGACTTTTTGAGGTCAAATTCATGAAATTCAAGTTAAATATGGTCATTGGACAAGATTTGATCAAGAAATGATGGAGGAATCATGAAAAATCAAGAAATGTACAAAGTCTCCATTTTTAGAAACTTAGGGTTTCCAAAAATGGCAAGTTTGGACCATTTTGCACCACACTTTGAGGCTTTCTTTCTCCATGATAAAAGCTTCAAACCTCAGGCCCAAGTTGAGCCAATTAAATTTCACATTCTAAGCTTCAAATCCATATAAAGAACTCTTCCATTGGATCAAAATTGAGGGAGTTATGATCCATCAAAGTTTGACAAAACTAGGTCAAAAACCAAGTCATGCCCAAGCAAAACCAGGCCCATGCGCCATAATTTTGTCAAACACTTGGTGGGCAAGATGTCAAGCCATTTTTCTCATTGAAGGAGGCTTCAAATGAAAAAATGTTGAACATCAAAGTTGTTCATCTCAATGTTCTCTTCAACTTTGATGTTGGACATGTTTCCATTTGAGCAAGTTATGATGGACATATGATGGGCCAAAGTTGAGGTGTTCATGCTGAGAATCCATAGGTCACCATTGTCATGCCATGCCAAGTTTACCACGCCCATGCATCAGTTTGGATTCATTGAGTTCATGGTCATTTTCAAGTGTATTTGAGGTCCTATTTCCATTTGATTCCAACACCAATCTTGTTATATGATGTTCCCTCTTTCATTTGACACCAAAAACTTACCAAATCATCCACCATGCATAGAGAAATTCATCACCAAACCTCCATGCTTTCATTGATGTCATGCTGTCCAAAATGAATTGTTTTATATTGTTATTATTGGTTTACCACAGTCAGCTTGCACGTACACTCTTCCACACTTCTCTTTGCTTCATTTAGCCAAACACTTTCCCTTACACATGATACTATACATGCCTTGTCATGCACAAAAGAGGAAAAGACAAAGCTTGCTATGCAAGTCTGATGGTAGCAGCACGACATCACCACCTCTCCTTGCATCAACCTCACCATAAGCTCCAAGAAACTCACCCACACCATAGCTGAACCTTTCCACTAGCCCCTAACTAACTTAACTCAGTTACTTAGGGTGAACTCATTTAACCCAACCAACTCACTTAACCAACTCAGTTAATCACACTAGTTAAGCCATTTAACTCAACATATATATTTGAATTTCACTCAGAATTTAAAAATTCAACTTCATTTTTTCACTCTCACTTCAAAATTCTTCTCACTTTTTCTCTCTATTCTCTCTCTCTGGTCTCACACGAACTCATCAATCTTCATCCACATTCCATCTCTATCATCATCGATGTCTCATTTTTTATCAAGAACAAAAGAGAAGAAGTTCAAGTCACCAAGTGTAGCTTCGGTTCAATTGGATTTTCAGTGTGGTTTTCTTCAAAATCTCAAGTTGAATAGTATTTATTTTGCTCAATAAGTTCAAGAGTTCAAGTGTTCATCTCTGGATTTCTGAAGATCCAAAGTTTATTCACATTTCAGGTTCCTCTTTCTCAACTTTTTTCCACTGAATCTAGCTTGTTTTCATGGTGTTTGTGGCTTATTAGAAGCAGTGTGAGTTCTGGCTAGATGACAGGCACTTTAAGTGCGTACACTGAAAATTAGGGTAATGTTCATCTCTTTGTTTATCTTCCTATGTGTGTGATGCGTAAAAACTGAGCCTAGATTCATGATCCTTGTAACTTCCTCTTTCGAGTGGTATACGATTTTTTGATTTTTGGAATCATGTAGCATCTGCAGTGGCCGGAGAGTGGCCGGAGAAGATGACCGGAGGTCCTTCTCCGGCCGGTGAGGTTTAATGCTAGATTTTTTCTATTTTATATCATGTCTGTTAGATCATCATCATCCAACGATCATGACATTGCCAACGCATTAAAATCCCATGTGCATCTCACATGTTTGACTTTGTGACCTGAAGGGTTGTGTACATGTGCATCATGGTTGTTATCATATGCCTCACATCTAATTCACTCATCTTGCATGCTTGATCACCATGAGATTAATCCAATGGTTTAAACGTTGCCAGCATATTAATGAAGGTGTTGCATATCACGTGTGCTCTTTTGATTTCTGAATTGACTGTGTGTGCATGCGTGTAGGAGAGTTATCATGTGCTTGTGTTATGGACTGTTGGATTAGCATGCTTTAATGATTGATCTTGATTGACCTGATTGTGTGGCTATGATTGGTTACACGTATTTGACTGCATGTACACTCTACCACACACGAGCACGCGTTTTGGATTGGGTTGAGTAATTGTTTTCCACACACCCCTTTGTTGAGCCCATTTCATTTTTAACTGGCGAATTACAAGCGTTGCACCCCCATTCTATTTCATTTTTTTTTTTTCATTTCATGTGTTGTTTTGATTTTCTTATTTTAAAAATACCAAATCATCTCTAAAGATCCCAAATTAATTCATGTGACATTTTGACACATTTAAATAATTTTCTTTTATTTTTAATTATGGTTTTATAAATTTTTGCACCTAATTGCATAATTTTCTTCCAATTTCTTTTTGAATAAGATTCTTTATTGACACTCAAACTTGTACATTTTATTTCTCCCATCTCACACAACATTTTTAACTAATTCTTTTTGCATTGATTAGATAACACATCAAAGCATCTAAATCAACTTTCTTTTGATTTTTAAAGTCATTTTATCACATGTTTACATGTTCCTCTTTACACTTTCTTTTAGTTGGTTCAATGTGATTTTGTGAGATGCTATAGGTCATGTTCTCTCTTGATTTTTGCTATGAGTTTTGGTCCATGTTTTTGCCTCTAACTTAGGTTAGTTGTGATTCATTTTTGTGATTTCCTTATGTGCTTTGATAGTGGTTGGTTGCCCTATAATTGGAATCACTTATGTACACTTTCTTCCACTTCAGGCTAATAGGTTTTGATGAGGCATTTATGCCACCCCTTTTGTGATTGTTTGTGCATCTTTTATATGTCATTTGTATGATATTATAGGGCACCGTAGTTTCATTATAGGTCACCTTGACTTGTGTTTGCATGTGGTGTGAGTTTATGTGTTATAACTTGAAAGTTTGACATGAATTCTTGCATCTTATCTTTTCTTGTGCTCTACTTGTCTTGTGCTTACATCTTGTATGCCATTTCCCTCATTCCATTTGCATCTTACCAATGGTATGCCACTGACCATATGCATCCTTTAATCATGTTACATGTTATGCATCTCTAATATGTCATTTTGTGCATGTAATTGATATTTGTCTATTCTCCTTACTTCTACTTCACCTTATTTCTTCTACTTGTACTTTTTTATTCTTGAGTTGTGTGATGATCTATGTGCATCTTAAGACATTGAAAACTGATATATGATTCTGACTTTGATCTTTTATGAAGTATTAATGCATGATCACCTTGCATATTCATCCATTCTTCATCTTTTCCTTCCATAGTGCACTTTTTTGATGTTTAGGACATTTGATTGGACATAATTCATTTGTGTTTGGTGTCTTAACATTAAATAGTATCCTTTAGACATAGGTTCTGACTTTGATTAAGTTTCAATCTTTAGGATCTTTATTCATTGGTTCTTAATTAGTTTGATCACTACTTGTTATCCTTTCCTTATTTCACATCTTGTAAATAGTTTTTGAACTAACCTTTTCATGTAGGTGCAAGTGGTAAGTAAGTGTGGGGATATGCTTCCACACACACTTTTTTCTTTCATTCTCTCTTATCTCTTTTAATACTTCAAATTGTGATTATGATAAGCATTTATGTGCTTTGCTTGAATAACTTCTTTCTTCTCCCTTTTGAGTTACAACTCATCTTCTACTTTAGAAGTGAGTTGTTTAATTCACTCTTCTTCTCCTTTCTTTTAGGATTAGGTTTCTTAAACCGCATTAACCATAGGAACATCCATATATGATAACTTTATGGTTTGAGTCTTAGTCCCCTTTAGCTTTCACCTTTTGCTTCCTTTTGAGTCTCTCTTCTTCTCATCTCATAATCTTTTTAAAATACTTAATAAAGGTTAAACGTGTATTGCGCATGAGCCTTAAATGTGGGAAGTGAATAGTGGGGGGGGGGGGGGTTTCCCTTCATTCTTCTAGGATACCTAGTGTACGTCCTGTTGGGGATGATACGCGACGTATTCGTTCCCATATTGCAAGACTTGGGTGCAATGCAAGTTACAAACAACTTCAAAAACATTTCTTTCTAAAAAACTTCAAACAAATAATAACGTCTTTCCTTCGGGATTTCTCTCCTCATCTCATTCACCCATTCCTTAAGGATGCGTCATTTCTGTTCTACCGCAAACAGGTAACGCCTAAGTCTCCATACAGCGAGCTGCAACACCTAACTACTAGGACGCGAACATTGACATATTCCACTAAAAAACACAAACAACTTTCCCTTAGGTGAGGGGAACTACGTCGCTCTGATTCTCATGCTCCCGATGAGATACGTAGGCAGTGGGGTAGGGCCCATTTGAGCACTTCTTTTATTTTCCCTACATTTGTTTCTCTTTCTCTCTCTTTCCCCTTTCCAGTTCTCCAGCTAGCAGTTCCCTTTTCTAGTATCCTTTCCTTAGACCCTTTGATTGAAGCAGCAAGCGTGGATCCCATCGGGTACGATGGATGCGTGGGGGTGCTAATACCTTCCTCGCGCGTAACCGACTCCCGAACCCAGTTCTCTTGGTCGCAAGACCATGCTTTTCCTTTCCCTCAGGTTTATGCAGTGTTTCCTTTCCCTCTCTTGGGATAAATACACATTGTTGGCGACTCTGTTTCGGTGCCACTTTCGCGTTTGTACTTGGATGAAAATCCCGAGAGCGACACTTTCCAGTATGATGCCCGCACCGCTCCCTGCCGAGCTTGAGGCACCATCCACGAAAATGATCCATTTGTTCGCTTCACTCGCGGGGGAGTCCGCGAATGTCATTTCTGCGGCGAAGTCGGCCAGAGCTTGGGCTTTGAGAGCTTTCCTGCTTTCGTATTGGATGTCAAATTCGGATAGTTCAAGCAACCATTTTAGCATTCGACCAGCCATGTCTGGTCGTCCCAATAGCTGTTTTATGGGTTAATCCGTTCGAACCACGATCGTGTGGGCCAGGAAGTATTGTCTTAATCTTATGGCTGCATTGATGAGGGCCGGAGCCACCTTCTCTATCTGTTGGTATCTTAACTCTGATCCTTGCAGTGCTTTGCTCGTGAAGTATATGGGCTTCTGTCCGTCAGGAGTCTCGCGGATGAATGCGGCGCTCACTGCTTCAGTTGCTACAGCGAGGTATAGGTACAAAGTTTCGCCATTGTCTGGGCGAGAGAGGACTGGTGGCTCTGAGAGTGCCCGTTTTAGATGGAGAAGGGCCTTGTCACATTCCTTGGTGCATTCGAATGCTGCCTCCTTGCGGAGGAGTTTGAAGAATGGTAGGGCGTGTTGGGCAGATTTGGCCACGAAACGAGATAGCGACGCGAGCATCCCATTGAGGGATTGGATGGACTTCTTGGACTTGGGCGTAGGAAACTCGGAGAATGCTTAGCACTTATCGGGATTGGCCTCGATTCCTCGTTCTGTTAAGTAGAAGCCGAGGAACTTGCCTGCTCTGACACCGAACGTGCACTTCTCCGGGTTAAAACGCATTTTGTATTTTCTGGCCTGTTCGAATACCTTTCTCAAATGGGCAGTATGATCAGTTTCCTCGTGGGATTTTACGATCATGTCGTCCATGTAGACTTCGAGCATGTCGCCTATTTCTCCTCGGAATACCTTGTTCATCATTCTTTGGTAGGTTGCTCCGGCGTTCTTCAGGCCGAAGGGCATTACGTTGTAGTAATAGTTGCCCGATTCGGTCATGAAGGCCAAGTATTTTTTGTTGGCCATTGCCATTAGAATTTGATTATAGCCCGAGTAGGCATCCATGAACGATAAAAGTTTAAAACCGGCAGAATTATCAACAAGTTTATCAATATTGGGGAGGGGATATGCATCTTTTGGGCATGCGTTATTAAGATCGGTGTAGTCAATGCACATTCGCCATTTTCCATTAGATTTTTTCACGAGTACAACGTCGGATAGCCAAGTGGTGTACTTGGCCTCCGAAATAAATTTGGCCTCGAGGAGGTCCTTTACAGCTTTTTCTGCAGCCTCCGTTTTCTCCGGGGACTGCTTTCTCCTACGTTGTGCTACGACCTTGATGGTCGGGTTAATTGTCAGCTGGTGGCATGCGACGGATGGATCCAGGCCGGGCATCTGGCGGCGCTCCAGGCGAAGAGGTCGGCATTCTCACGGAGGCATGCTTTGAGCTGTTTCCTCGCGATGTCGGGCAGGTTTGCTCCAATCTTCACTCCCCGCTGAGGGTCATCGCCGAACAGAATGATCTCGAAGTTGCCATCCGGGATCGGGCGCATTGGATGAGAGCTGCTGCTGGACGATGTGGATGGGTTGGCTGAAGCTGCTCGTTCCTCCTGTTGGTCTTCTTCGGGGAAGCGGCTCTCGAGGTCGACTAGGGCAGAGGCTTGGCTTCCTCGGAGCTGCTTGGCAATGCTGACTTGCTCGATGCTTTTGGCTTGGACGCAATGGCGTTGAGCCCCTTTGTTGCTGCTTCGAAACACCATCGCGCAGCCTCGATATCGCCGTGGAGGGTGGCGACCATCCCTTTTGAAGTGTAATACTTCATCTTAAGGTGGACCGTTGAAGGCACTGCTACCAACTCGGCCAGGGTTGGTCTTCTGAATATGCACTGGTAAAGCGACGGGCAGTCGATCACCAGAAATTGTACCTTGATGGATCTGGCCGTCTCAGCTGATCCGAAGGTTACGATCAGTTCAACGTATACCCAAGGCTTGGTCACTGATCCGTTGAATCACTGCAAATCAGACCCTACGTAGGGGGTAAGGTGTGAAAACAGCTGGGAGTATATGATGTCGACCGAGCTGCCCTGGTCGATGAGGATTCTGCGAACGTCGAAGTTTGCCATTCGGGCTCTGACGAGCAAAGGTATGCTCGAGTTTAGGGATCCCCCGAGGAGCTCTTCCCGGTAGAAGGAGATGGGGATAGAGCCCTTCTGGGCCTGATCGAGCATGGTCACCTTATTAGAGCTTGTGCTGATCAGATGCTTGAATTTTCGTTTCACGGAGCCCACCGTGACTTTGTTGAAGCCCCCACCAGAGATAACCATGGCGGAGGGAAACGTCTCCCATGGGCTGTGGGCCGCGAAATAAGCAGGGGCGCTGAGCCCTTCAGGGACGTAGAAGTCCTCTGGTCGTGATATGGACATAGCGACCTGGATGTTGGCTTCTTCCGAGGAGGGTACTTCCTCCTCTATCTTCTTGGACTCCTGGGGGTCCTGCCGAGGAGTGTCCTTCTTCTTCGTGAACTGTTTCAGGTGGCCGTCCCTGATTAGTATCTTAATAGCATCCTTCAGATGGATGCAGTCTTCGGTGGTGTGGCCATGACTCTTGTGGAAATGGCAGTATTTTTATTTGTCCGCGTTGGGTCTGGCCGACAGTTGTTTGGGGAAGCAGACCCCTGCCTGCTTGAATTCGGAATTCGCACACTCGGACAGTATCTTCTCCCTGGAGGCGGTCAGGGGGGTATAGTCGTGGAATCGGCCGGAGGGCCCCTTGTTGTCGCGGGAGTCACGAGGATGGTCCTCGCGCCTCTGTTCACCTCGACGAGATGTTGAGGCTTCCTCACCTCTGGAGGTCCGAGCGTTCTCCTGATGGCGTGATGCTCGGACGTTGCTGGCCGCAACCTTTTCTTTGTACTGAATGTGTGATTGGACTTTGAGGAGGAGGGCATCTAGGTTCCTCGGTGGTGCGAGACCGACGACTTTAGAGAACTCAGAGCCCGGGCAGAGCCCTTGCTCGAGCAGAAACTTTTCATCTCGTCCGTTGTGGGGACCTGTACTGCTTCTTTGTTGAACCTCTCGATATATGCGCGGAGAGGTTCGTCTTTCCCTTGGATTATGGCTCCGAGGGAGGCCTCAGTCTTGGGGTGACGGCGGGAAGCTGTGAAATGCCGCGAGAACATTCTGCCCAGTTGCCTCCACGAGGTAATGGACTCTTCAGGCAGCTGCTTGTACCATGTCATTGCCCCTTTTCAGAGCATGGTCGGAAATAGTCGACACTTGATGGCGCCCCGTATGCCACGGTAGTCCAATAGCGCATCGATGTTCTCGATGTGTTCGTCGGGGTCAGTAGTCCCGTCGTACGTGCCTAGTGACGGGGGCTTCTCCAGGCCCTTAGGGAGACGGGTAGCCAAGATTTTCTGGGACAATGGGCCGCAAGGCTCATCGTCGCTACTAGAACTAGTGAATGACGGGGACCGAAGGGCACGCTTGCGGCGGCGGTTCCTTCGGGGAGAAGGGGAGTGGTTCCTTCGACAGGAAGGTGAGCGATTCCTTCGAGAGACGGTGAACGGGCCCGGCCTTTAGACTTGACCGGGGGAGACTGCTCGTTCCTTTGAGTCTTCTTGTGGCGGGGAGAGTGTTGGTCACGCGGGGAAACCTGGTCACGCTTCCGGGCGGCGTGAGGGTCAGGCTCTTGGCGCAGTCTCTGGTCAATATCTCTCCGGGGTTGCGGGCTCCTTGATCGTTGCTGGTTCCTCCGCGGAAGAGGGGATATTGGACGGTTGGACTCTTCTAATGCCCCGATCCTCTCGTTCTACTGCAGGATTAGGGTGTTGGCTTTGTTGATCGCCTCCAGGAGGGCTGCCACGGCCGGGTCGGAGTTGGGCGGAACAGGAACGGGCTGGACGTCCAGCGAAGGCTGATCGTGATTGCGGTCAGCAGGGGTGGGGGAAGGAAAAGCTCTGGCTCCATCCCTCAGAAAACGGGCATCTCGGAGAAGAGATGATTGGCCGTCAATGTCAGTCTTGTTGACAGGGAGGACAACAGTTTGTAGAGCACCTTTGGCGTGATCTTGAGAGGCCATGATGATGATGATCTTTGAAAATTGTTTTAATCTTCAGTTTCCGGGGAAAGAAAGATGGGGAGAACAATGATTCCCACAGATGGCGCCACTGATCGTGAAGGCTGGATCAAATCCTGTAAAAGTGGGCCACCAAGTACGCCTGGGATGCTGGTCATATGGAGAGGAGGAGGGGGGTGTACCTGCAAGGCACTCCGACGCTCAAGTAAGAAAGGGTCAGAGAAAAGGGGCAAGTACAAAGCGTTAGTTCGTAGGGTGAATATTTGATACCTGGCCCTCTCAAGTGAGAGGGTTTATATAGAGCCCCCAACGTGTGGCCAACGGTCCTATTTTCGGGGCGAAATAACTGTTTTCCCGAAGAATAGGTAACTACCCAAACTAGTCGTTATGTCGGGCAGGGTGCCCGAAACTAGCCGTTATGTCGGGCACATGCGTAGTTTCGGGCACCTGCCTACATCTGTTCGGGGAGTGGATACGTCGTGCGTAATGGGCATTGTTTCTGGGGAGGTGCGGTGCAGTCCCTGCCCAGTTGGAGGGGCAGAAAGGTAACTTTTGCCCCTTCGTGGATTGGACTTAGGCAATTTGGGCCGCTTTGGAGCAGAAGTGGATTGGGCCGTGTCTGGCCATTGGTCCAGTCCATAACAACAATAGTTGATTATCTTTTGCTAGCCCATGAGACGAGATTGTTGCCCAGAAACTGATAGTTTCCAGAGGTGGTTTTTCGTTCCAATTTGTCTCTAGCGTAATCTGCATCACAGAAACTTGATAGTTGTATTCTGATGACTTCTCATACATCCAACCAAGGTTAGAGGTTCCCTTCAGATACCTTAGGATTCTCTTAACATCAGTTAAATGAGTTTCCCTTGGATCTGATTGAAATCGAGCACAAAGACATACACTGAATAAAATATCTGGACGAGAAGCAGTCAGATAAAGAAGAGATCCTATCATACCACGATAGAGCTTCTAACAAACCTTTTTACCTTCCTCATCCTTTTCCAGAATGCTTGTTGGATGCATGAGAGTCTTTGTTGGTTTGCTATCCGACATGTCGAATTTCTTTAGAAGTTATTTTGTGTACTTGCTTTGATGAATGTATGTGACATTTGGATTCTGATTTACTTGAATTCCCAGAAAGTACTTTAACTCTTGCATTAGACTCATTTCAAATTCCGCTTGCATTAGCTTAGAAAATTCTTGACACACAGATGGATTAGCAGAACAAAAAATTATATCATCTACATAAATATGGCATATCATAAGATCATTTCCAAAGTTCTTACAGAAAATAGCAGTGTCCACTTGTCCTTTGTTAAAGTTATTTTCTAGAAGAAAATAACTTAGTCGTTCATACCAAGCTCTGAGAGCTTGTTTCAGACCATATAAAGATTTTTTAAGTTTAAAAATATGTTCTGGAAATTTGACGTTTTCAAAACCTGGAGGTTGGTGAACAAATACCTCTTCATAAATATACCCATTCAGAAACGCACTTTTGACATCCATTTGATATAAAGTAATACCCTGATTAACATCAAAAGAAATTAAGAGACTGATTGATTCTAACCTGGAGACTAGAGCAAAGGTTTCATTATAGTCAATACCTTCCTATTGACTCTAACCTTGTGCAACCAATCATGCTTTGTTTCTGACAACTTCTCCTTTCTCATTTAGCTTGTTTCTGAATACCCACTTGGTTCCAATAACATGAGTTCCTTTTGGCTTAGGTACTAGATCCCATACATCATTTCTAGAGAATTGATTTAGTTATTCTTGTATTGCCAGAATCCACTCATTGTCCTAAAGTGTTTCATCACAAGATGTTGGTTCCATCAGCGATACCAAACCCAAAAGCATTTCCTCAGTTTGTTTGAAGGTGGATCTTGTTCTGACAGGTTCAACTTTATCTCCTAGAATCAAGTCTTCAGAGATAGTTTGTTTATTTCTTTGCCTTTTCTGAGTTGGAGGACAATCTTAAGTATTTATATTAGTATTCTTTGAATCTTTATCTTCAGAATCTTTTGCCTTTTCTCCCGCACCTGCAAGTGTTATTTCTAAATCTGTAAAATTTCAATTAGCTTTGACTTTTCTGAGTCAATATTATTGTCAAAACGAACATGAATTGATTCTTCCACAATGCGTGTTTCTGTATTAAACACTCTGTAGCCTTTAGAGCGTACAAAATATCCCAACATAATAAATTTTTGTGCCTTAGAATCAAACTTGTTCAGATTCTCTTTAGTGTTCAAAATAAAACATGAACATCCGAAAGGATGCAAATAAGAAATGTTGGGTTTTCTTCCCTTGCACAATTCATAAGGAGTTTTCTCCAAAATAGGTCTAATGGAGATTCTATTCTGAATGTAACACGCTTTATTCACAGCTTCTGCCCAAAAGTGTTTAGCTATATTTATCTCATTAATCATGGTTCTGGCCATTTCTTGCAAGGTCTTATTCTTCATTTCCACAACTCCATTATGCTCTGGAGTTCTAGGGCAGTAGAAATCATGGGATATTCCATTAGAATCAAATTGATCTTCAAAATGCTAATTCTCAAACTCATCACCATGATCACTTCTGACTCTAATAATCTTATAATCAAACTCATTTTGCACTTTAGAACATAAACTAGTGAACACAAAATGTGACTCATTCTTATACCTTAGGAATTTTACCCATGTCCAACGACTTTAATCATCTACAATGAGAAGTGTATACTTCTTACCACTGAAAGACGCTGTTTTCACAGGACCAAACAAGTCAATGTGTAGAAGTTCCAAAGGTTTAGAGGTGGAAACAACATTCTTATATTTAAAGAATGTTTTTGAAAACTTGCCCTTTTGACATGCTTCACAAAGAGCATCTGAAGTGAACTACAGCTTAGGTAGACCTCTGACTAACTCAAGTTTATTTAGCTGAGAAACCCTTCTTAAGCTAATATGACCTAAGCGTCTATGCCACATCCACTTCTCTTTGTTAACAGACATTAAGCATTTAACATCTTGGTTTTTAAGATCAGAAAGTTTAATTTTATAAATGTTGTTTTTCCTCTTTCCAGTGAAGAGAACTGTGCCATTTTCTGACTTACAACCTTACATGTTTTCTGATTAAAGATAATGTCATAACCGTTATCACTTAATTGACTTACGGATAACAAGTTATGCATTAGACCTTCAACAAAAAACACATTAGATATAGAAGGAAGAGATCTGTTACCAAATGTTCCAGATCCTCTGATTCTTCCTTTCTGGTTTCCTCCGAAACCTACAAATCCTGCATCTTTAAGTTCCAAGCTTTGGAATATATGCCTTCTTTTGGTCATGTGTCGCGAGCATCCAAAGTCTAGGTACCATGACTAATGTCTTAACTCTGCTGCATAGGATATCTACAACATACACTATCCTATCTTTTGGTACCCATAATCTTTTGGGTCCTCTTTGATTAGTTTTCCTAGAGTTTCTAATCACTTTGGATTTTCGTGCATTGTTAAATCTTTGTGTCTATGCAGGTGTGTGATGATAAGAAAAAGGAGATTTTGGTTTTTCTTTTTTAAGTGAAATCTGATCATCATCATAAGGATCATAACCAATTCCTCTCTTTCCATTATGACTAACACCATAAATCATGGAAGCCATTCTACTCCTACCTATGCTATTGTTTAAGAATTTCTGAAATGCCTTATCATATTTATATAAGATGGTTTCAAAAGTTGGCGTAGCTTTAGAAAAAGTTTCTTCCAGTTTTAAACATTTTTTGTTCAGAAAAGTATTTTCTTTTTCTAAGACAAAATTGTCATTTTTTTGTTTAGAAACCTCTTTCTCTAGCTTAATACAATCTTCAACTTCAGATTCATGAACCTTTTTTAAGTATTTGAATTTGCGTTGAAGTTTCTGATACCTATTCAAAGATTCAAATAAGCATAATTCTAAATCAGAATGAGAAAGTTCATAAAATACCTCTTCTGAGTCATACTCTGTTTCTGTTGTGTCTCCTGTAGATGCCATGAGTTCTAAGTTGGCATGTTCTTCTTCAGAATCAGATTCTGATACTTCAGAGTCAGAATCATCCCCTGTTGCCATGAGTCATTTCTTCTTGCCTTTGAAATCATCCTTCTTGAAACTTTATTTTCTAGAGCTTTCATTTTTTAGCTTTGGACATACATTTCTATAGTATCCTGGCTCATTACATTCATAGCATGTTATCTCTCTGCTTGCTTTTCTTCTTGAAGATGAATCTGGTTGATCACCTTTGTTTCTGGGTCTTCTAAAGTTGCTTTGTCTATTCTTCCAGAGTTGTTTGGCTCTTTTGGAAAGAAGGGATAATTCATCTACATCATCAGAACCTTCTTCATCAGAATCTTCTATTTCTTCTTCTTCCTCTTGGAAGACTTTAGTCTTTTCTGACTTCTTCTGTTCTGATCTGGACCTTAGAGCGACAAATTTTCCCTTTTTCTGAGACTCATCTTCCTCTAATTCTATTCCACAACTTCTTAGCGAGCTGACTAACTCTTCCAGACTTAAAGAGTTCAGGTCCTTAGATAGTTTAAGAGTTGTAACCATTGGTCTCCATTTCTTTGGAAGACTTCTTACTATCTTTTTGACATGATCATCCGTGGAATAACCCTTGTCCAGAACTTTAAGTCCTGCAACTAAGGTTTGAAATCTTGAGAACATAATCTCAATGGTTTCATCATCTTCCATCTTGAAAGCTTCTGTTGTGAAAAACGATACCTTGAAACAAAATATTAACAGTTTCTTTATGGGCAAGGTTAGGGTTAAAAAGGAAAAACAACTGAAACCCTATTAGGGTTCACAAAGGAAGAGAAAAGAGGAAGAAGAATAGAGAATTGGTTAAATCTGCTTTACTATTCACTTTCTCAATAGGGTTCAAAGATTACAATTGAATACCAATAATTAACCTCTCTCAACCTAATAAGGTTTTGTCACATTTAGGAAGAGAGACTAGTATGCTATTTATAATAAAGCTAACATACTAAACTAATGGGCTTTTTAACAATTACCCATTACAAGCTAACTTACGGTACAAGCTGACTTAAACAATTGGATCCATAACACAAGGACCAATTCGATCCCCTACATACTAGAATATAATTCGACTACAACATATAGGTCTTCGACAACAGCATGTGAAAGGACTTCAACAACATGCTAAAACTAGAATTCGATCCAATATCTCACAAATCTCCACCTTGGATCTAACTCTATATCCTCAAGAAATAACTAGTTTTCTTCATGCAACTTTATCAGCTGCATATAGTGGAAAAACTTAAAACTGGGCAATGTCTTGGTGATCATATCAGCAGCATTATGATCTGTCGAAACTTTCAGTACTTGGACTTCTCCATGCTCGATTACCCCTCTGACGAAATGCATCCTCACATCAATGTGCTTGGTTCGCTCATGATAGGCTGAATTCTTCGACAGGTGTATTGCACTTTGACTATCACATTTAACAGTGATAACTGAACCTTGAAGTTTCAGCTCCTTTGCAAAACCTTCAAGCCACAATGCTTCCTTTATAGCTTCAGTTAGGGCGATATATTCTGCTTCAGTGGTTGATAAGACAACAACCTTCTAAAGTGTTGCTTTCCAACTGATTGTTGTCCCAAACATAGTGAACACATATCCAGAAATAGATTTTCTGGAATCCATACAACCTGCATAATCAGAGTCGACATATCCTTTGATTACTGCTTTACTATCTTCACTCAAGGCTCCACCATAAATTAGGACTCTATTCAGAGACCCATTTATGTACCTTGAAATCCACTTCAATGCTTGCCAGTGAGCCTTTCCAGGATACGCCATGTACCTGCTTACAAGACTTACTGCATATGCTATGTCAGGTCTAGTACAGACCATATCATACATCAAAGAACCCACTATATTAACATATGGAATGCTATTCATATAAGCTCTTTTGACATCAGTACTATGACACTGATCTATACTCAGCTTGAATTGAGGGTTTGTCGGAGTCACAATAGGCTTTGAATTCGACATACCATACTTTTCGAGAATCTTCCGTAGGTATGCCTCTTGAGATAAGCATAATTTCGACTGCTTTCTATCTCTTCAGATGTCAATCCCAAGAATCCTGGATGCAGCTCCCAAATCCTTCATGTCAAACTCCTTATTGAGTTCAGCCTTCACCCTCATTACATCTTTAACATTGTTGCTTGCTATTAGAATATCATCCATGAACTTGTCAAATCTCCTATTCCACCGTCGAGTAGATTGTTTCAGTCCATATAAAGACCTCTTTAGTTTGCACACATAATCTTCCTTCCCCTTTTCGACATACCCTTCAGGTTGCCTCATCAAGATTGTTTCATCTAGATCACCATACAAGAACGCAGTCTTCACATCCATCTGTTCCAGTTCAAGGTTGAACTGTGCCACCATGGCAAGCAGCGTTCTAATAGACCTGTGCTTCACAACAGGAGAGAACATATCATTTAAGTTGACACCTTCTTTCTGAGTGAACCCCCTAGCGACCAATCTTGCCTTGTATCTCTTCGACGCCACTCCTTCGATTCCTTCCTTAACTTTGAAAATCCATTTACAACTGACTAACTTGGCTCCAGTAGGTTTCCTAATCAGTTCCCGTGTGTTGTTATCATGAAGAGATTTTATCTCATCATCCATGGCCTTCAGCCATTCAGCCTTCTTTCGACTCCTCATAACTTCCTTATAGTGTCTAGGTTCTTCACCGAGAACCTCACTTGCAGAGATTAAGGCATAAGCTATAAGATCTGCATACCCAAGTCTCTGAGGTGGGTTGATGGATCTCCTCGACCTGTCTCTTACTAGCAGGTATTTATTATCAGTCTCCTCATCTTCGACATCATCTTTTGCTTCTTCTTCGACTTCATCTGGGGTACGCAATTCAGCATCAAAATGCTCCACCTCAACAGGAATCTTTCCCTGTTCCAGCTCTTCGTCAGCATCGTCAGTTTTCTTGAAAGCCATCACAGCTTCATTGAAAACTACATCTCGACTGGTGATACACCTCTTGTGACCTGACTCTAGGCACCATAGCCTATAAGCTTTGACTCCTTCAGGGTATCCCATGAACATGCATTTCAGAGCTCTAGGTTCGACCTTGTCTTGCCTAATATGAGCATAGGCCACACAACCAAATACTCTCAGTCTGTTGAGACTAGGTGGATGTCCCGACCAAACTTCTTCAGGTGTCTTCATTCCCAAGGTAGTCGAGGGACATCTATTTATCAGATAAGCTGCTCTCGAAACAGCCTCCGCCCAAAACACCTTCTTCAATCCAGCACTAACCAACATGCATCTAACCCTTTCAAGGATTGTTTAATTGAATCTTTCAGCTAAGCCATTTTGTTGAGGAGTACCTGCTACAGCTTATGCCTTGCAATCCCAGAATCAACACAGTAACTATCGAACGCTTCGTAGCAGAACTCAAGGCTATTGTCGGTTATCAACCTCTTAACCTTTATGCCAGTTTGAGTTTCGACCAGAACCTTCCAACTTTTGAAATTCTCAAAAGTTTCATCCTTCGTCTTCTGAATGAATACCCATAACTTTCTGGAATAGCCATCAACGATGGATAGAAAATACCTTGCACCTGAGTGAGAAGGATTCCTTGCAGGCCCCCAAAGATCAGCATGAATGTAATCCAGGGATCCATATGTTCTTTGCTTGCCTTTGTTAAACTTCTCCCTACAGGATTTACCAAATACACAAGATTCACAAAACTCTAACTTTTCGACTTTGTCACCACCTAACAGGTTCTGCTTCCCCAATTCGACCAGGCCTCTTTCGCTGACATGGCCCAATCTCATGTGCCATAATTCTGTCTTCGACACAGGTTTCGTGGATGCAATATTTGTTTAACCACTTACAACCTTAGTCTCAAGGGTATACAAGCCTTGTTTCTTCACGCCTCTCAAGACTTCCTTCGACCCCTTCATGACTCTTAGGATACTTTTCTCTCCTTGGAAAACATATCCCTTCCTGTCGAATTCACCAAGAGAAATTAAAATTCTCTTCAAATTAGGTACATACTTGACTTCAGTCAATAACCTTATTGACTCATCATGGAGCTTGAATCTCACAGATCTAATACCTGCAATTTTGCAGGATTTGTTGTTTCCCAGTAGCACCGATCCACTATCTTGATCATATAACTCCTCGAACAATTCTCTGTTTGGAGTCATGTGCCAAGTGCAACCTAAATCCATAATCCACTCTTTTCTTGAGTCGCCACTTGAAACTACAAGGACATCAGATGAGTTAAAGTCATCTTGAACAATGGTTGCGTTGCCATTATCCTTACCTCCATGATCTTTTAGGTGTTCAGGGCACACCTTTCTTATGTGACCCTCCTTCTTACAGTGATAACATCAAATACCATATGTTTTGCCACTATAAGACTTCTGCTGACTTTTACCTTTCTTTCTGTCGAACTTACCATCCTTTCGCAATAATTTTCCCTTAACGGCCAAACCTTCACCAACCGTCGAAGGTTTATGCTCCTTTCGTTCATTCAGGTCCTTAGAATACAAGACTGATTGAACTTCTTCAAAGCTCAGGGACTCCCTTCCATACAAGAGAGTTTCTTTGAAGTGAGCATGTGTTCTGGGCAAAGCACACAACAACAACAGTGCTTGATCTTCGTCATCGATCTTCACATCAATATTTTCAAGATCAAGAATCATCTTGTTGAACATATCCAACTGCTCAGTCAAAACTTTGTCTTCACTCATCTTGAATGAATACAAAGTTTGCTTCAGATAGAGTCAATTCACCAGAGCTTTGGTCATGTACAAACTTTCAAGTTTCAACCATAACCCCGATGCCATAGTCTCCTTTGATACCTGTCAAAGAACCTTATCACCAAGGCTTAACAATATTGCGCTGTAGGCTTTCTCTATCATGGCTGTCTTTTCTTTTACCGTTAACGCAACATTCGTGGTTGCCTCTCCCTTCAAGGTTTCCAAACAACCCTACTGAACCAGTAGGGCTTTCATCTTCAAGCGCCATAGACCGAAATCGTTCACTCCGGTGAACTTTTCAATCTCATACTTTGTTGAAGGCATCTTCTCCATGCTCACCGCACCAATTTGTTGTGAAAAACGATACCTTGAAACAAAATATTAACGGTTTCTTTATGGGCAAGAAACACGCAAGGGTTAGGGTTAACAAGGAAAAACAAAGGAAAAACAACTGAAACCCTATTAGGGTTTACAAAGGAAGAGAAAAGAGGAAGAAGAATAGATAATTGGTTAAATCTGTTTTACTATTCACTTTCTCAATAGGGTTTAAAGATTACAAGGGAATACCAACAATTAATCTCTCTCAACCTAATAAGGTTTTGTCGCACTTAGGAAGAGAGACTAGTATGCTAATTATAATAAACCTAACATACTAAACTAATGGGCTTCTTAACAATTACCCATTACAAGCTAACTTAGGGTACAAGCTAACTTAAACAATTGGATCCATAACACAAGGCCCAATTTGATCCTCTACATACTAGAACACAATTCGACTACATCATGTAGGTCTTCAACAATAGCATGTGAGCGGACTTCGACGGCATGCTAAAACTAGAGTTCGATCCAATATCTCACAGCTTCATATTTCTGAACCAATGCCAGAACTTTTATTTCCTTGACTTGGGTGTTACCTTCGTGTGTCATTGTCAAGGAATCAAAGATATCCTTCGTTGTATCTCTATTGGTGATTTTTTCACATTCATTGTAAGATATAGCATTTAAAAGGATGGTTCTGGATTTATGATGATTTTTAAGCTCACGTTTTTTTATCATCATTCATCTTATTTCTGAGAATGGGAATACTAATCGCAGATACAGGTATTTCATAACCATTTGTAATAATATCCAAAAGATCTGCATCATAGCCTAGAAAGAAACTTTATATTCTATCTTTCCAATAGTCAATTTTTTCTCCATAAAAAATAGGAGGCTTGGCATTGTAACTATCTCTCTCATTTGTGTTAGAAGTAGCCATAGTGTTTTTCTCACACTGAATCTCTCTACATGGTTAAATGTTTGATAAATAAATCATTAATAGAGTCGGAGCTCTGATACCAACTGAAGGTAGAGAAAAACTCAAGAAAGAGGGGTTTGAATTGGGTTTTTAACAAAACTTTGGTTATTGAAAACTTTTAACACAAGGGTTAACAAGAGAGAATAAACAGAAAGATACAAGTATTTTTATCCTAGTTCACTGTTAACTAAGTTACTTCAGTCCAATGTTTTAAAAACCGGATCGGTTATCAAACCGGTGAGGGTATTGGGTCACTGGTTCATTGGTCTAACCACTGGGTCATTGGTCGAACGACATGACTAAACCGGATAAAACCGGATAACTCGGTTGAATAAATCGGTCACTATAATAAAATTATATAGATATTAAACCGGTCGAACCAGATGACTCGGTGTCGAAAAAAATCACTAACACCTAAAAAATTTAAAAATATCATAATTTTACAAGTTTATAATTTAAATTCAAATTTGGATCAATTATAAATTTAAGTCAAGTAATTGATTTAAAAATTTTAAAAAAGTATCAATCTAAAATACAAACTTATGTTTGTTATCTATAAAACATGCATTACCATTTACTTTACGCAACACCTCAGCCCAACTAATAAAAACCAATGATATCAATCATATAGGAGAGAAAATAGATTATGTTTAAATTCCACAACCTATCAATGCTATAATACTGCAGTAGCCTCTATTTATTATATTTAATAGTTGTTACCAATTTTTAAAGAAAAGAATATTAACTTTCTCTTATATATTTTTTTATTTTTTTAAATAATAAAAAATGACGTCGTTTTAATTTAAAAAAAACACGCATTTGAACCGCCGTTTTTTAAAACCGCCGGTTTACCGGTTTTGACCGGTTCTCACTGGTTCAACTGCATATCCGATCTAACAATTGAACCAGACCGGTTACCACTCCGGTTCCCGGTTCAACCGGTCCGACCGGCCGATCCGGTTTTTAAAACTATGCTTCAGCCCATCCGCCAAGGTGATATCGCCTTTAACGAGGACTTAATCTAATAATCTTGACTGATTACAAAATGTTCGTCTAAGTGTTTAGAAAAATACCTTGGCCTTCTCAAGTCTACAAACTAAAACTTAGTCACTTGAGGAAAACAATATCAATAAAGATACAAATGGTTTGTTTACAATGATGCTTCTTTAAAGCAGATGAAACAAAAGTTTAAGTACAGGGATTTACACAAATATGAGCAACAACTCTTGTGCATATAAAATGAATGTAGACTGAGCGCGTTTCACTTCTCTTGTATGTATGTTCCTTTTTTTGTTCTTGCAAGAATGAGTGATCTCTTTTTATAGTTGGACGTTGTGGCCTTGAGGGGTATAAGCGTAACTTTTCAACCCAATTGTTGCAATGGTAACATTTGACCCGTGAGAGATAAAAGCAGTAAAGTCTCACCATATCCCATGTAGCAGTACTGATTGAAAATCTGTTTATATCAATATAGGCAAGTCTACACGTACAGATACTTCCTTCACACGTTTCTGTCTTGTCCATCTTTTTTTGTAGAACCGGAGAATAAAATAATGAGTGTTTTGTGAGTCTTTAGTGTCTTTAAGATTCTTAGAAATGCTTTCTTCAGAATCCTTAGAATATGATCATCAGAGCCTTGTATTCAGAATCTTCAGAGTTTGAACTTCAGAAATGGTATCTTCAGAGTCTTCAGAAAAGTTGTTCAACAGAACCTTTATCTTCAGAGTTATCAAGTAGTTTATCAGAGTTGGAAGCAAAATTTCTTCTTAAAACCATAATACTTTATTTATCTTCAGAGGTATTCAGCATTCATCAGAACTGCTGATGTTTCTTTAGAAAAAATGAAGTGGATTGTTTTAGACATGCATGAGATTCTGATTTGAGATTCTTGAGAGTTATCTAGAATCAGTTTTTAGTAACCAACTGCTTACTTTAAGAAATTCATTAGAGTACAAAATTGTTACATATAAATATATGTATTGTTATCATCAAAACTAGAGATTATATGCAGAACCAAAATCTTGTTCTAACACATATACAGTCTATGAAAATTTGGTAGTAATGGTATGCTAACATATTTTTCAGGTTGTTGCTAACAGGCTTCCTAATACCCGCTTATAGTCATTAAACTTCTTAGGCATGACAAATAACGGGTATTAAACCTTCCCATCCTCATCAGAATATTCACTACTCATGTCATCCTCACTTTCTAACTCTTCAGTTACATAGTCAGAATATGATAAACCCCGACATACCTTTTTACCCGTCTTTTTTTCCCTAATTCCAAAATCAATGACATCTTCATCACTTGATGCTACATCACTTATGAGGGGGAACTGAACTCCCTTTATCTACCCCTTTTTTCTTAGGTATTCCCTTGTGCTTTTTGGGATTGTCTGCTGCCTTTTTTATGGTCTCTCACCCTTCCTTTTTCTATTTTAAGGTGTTTCATCTGCTAGTATTTCATCATTATGTTGATCATTTTGGCCAACAATAAAACCTCCTTCTCTTACCAAGACTTCATCAAACCTACACCCTAATGCCCTAATACACTATCATCACTGTCATGTTGGGCTTCAGGTTGGTCATCAGGTTGGGCATTATAAGCGTCCTCAAGTTGGTCATTAGAAATAATATCAGGTTGGACCTCATCTTGGACATCAGATTGGGCATTACAAGCATCCTCAGGTTGGTCATTAGAAACATCCTCAAGATGGGCATCAGGTTGTTCATTAGAAACATCCTCATGTTGGTCATTGAAAACTAAATCGGGTTGGGAATTAGAAACATCCCCAGGTTGTGCATTACAATCATCCTCAGGTTGGGGATTGGAGTAATTAGGTATGGCAACTACTAAATTAGGTTGTTCAATAGGGTGAACTATGTATATGTTAATCTTTCCATTAGTCTCGGACCAATTTAGTGTTTCTATTGCACCAAGGTCATCTTCTAGCGCCTTCAGTATTCCAGCAAAGTCATACCAAATTTCAAGAACTCTTGTGAAATTTTGGTATCAGACGTGTGATGTTAAGGTGCGATGTCACAATAACACACTCTGCACAATGGACAGCAATAACAGTAACAAATTAACACAAGGAATTATTCACCCAGTTCGGTCTAACTACCTACGTCTGGGGGCTACCAAGCCAGGGATGAATTTCACTACTTGTAGAATTAAATTACAGACTCAACAACCCAGTTGACAATCTCCTAATCTTAATTCCTACTAGTGACTTTCTACCTAAGAAACCACTTAGATATGAGAACACGACTCAATCCCTAAAACCACTCAAAGAACAACCTCTTTGAGAAACCTTGATCTTGCTTCCTAGCTTCGATCAAGTCACACAACTCTCTTTGCTTCACAGCTTTAGAGAGGACAGATCACCAATTCACACTTGAATGGTTTACTCACAATTCGTACAAATATCTAAGACACTCAGCCTCTGCTCTTGATCTTCAATCTGTACTTTTTCCTTTGGTCTTGTGCGCTTTATATAGCTCCTGAATTGGGCTTGGACTTGTCACAATATTTGATCAGATTTGTTAATTAAAACTGAATCTTCAAAACAAATTTTATCCCCAAAATCTTTTTAAATCTTCAACCTTTTAATTCTCTAACAGATCTGCAATCAAATCTTCCATGTAACAGAAAATATCTATCCCAAGATATTCTCATCCAATGAGTTAACCACTCTCCACAATTCCAGCTAATACGCGTGCCCTAATAACATAACCTGCTGTTATTAATTCTGCAGGTCTGATGTTACAACATCACCTGTGTGACATCAGACATCCAACTTCAGCACTTAACTACTTAACACAGCCCAGTGTTAAGACTTCAATGTTACAACATCAGCACCTTGACATCAACATTGAATACCCTTTGTTTTACCAAAATTTCAGCCAATCCAGGAACTATCAATCTCCCCCTTTGGCTAATTTTGTCTAAAACAATCTCTGCACTCTGCAATCAACTTCTACACTCTGAACCTTCAGAGATTTCAGCAGCGGAATAATCTTCAGAAATTTGAAACTCATTAGCAGCAGTTTGACACTTTGCGTAGTCTTCATCACTTGATCTGCTGCAGCACCATCTTCATTATTGACAACAGCCAATTGGTGCTCCCCCTCTAAAACATGAACCAGCATCACAGCTGTTCAGTAGCTCACAATGTGCAGCACTTCTCCCCCCTTGATGTCTGCTTGGCTGCACTCTTCAAATGCTATGATATCTTCACTAGCAGCTCAGTCTAAACTCCCCCTCAATAACTGTACTTCTGCATCACAACTAGCAGCAGCACTCCTTGTCATTGCAGCACCTCTTGCATCTTGACTGACTCTTGACTATTTCTCCCCCTTTTTAGCCACAATTGGACAAAACCATAAGTCCTATGACACCCTGTACAAAACCATACTTCTTCTGTCAGCAATATCCACATTTTGAAGATCTAGACATATTCTTCATCCATCCAGTTACGAAGGCTTCACACAATCATCCACAAGATCTGAAGCATGCAATCTTCTTAATAAATGCACCTTTGCTGCAAAATCCATAGACAAGTACTCCCCCTGTCATGATTAACAAATGCTCTAGATGGAGATGAACATTTGAGCACATTTTCTGAGTACATGCATTTTGGTACCACTGTCCCTTTCTCCAAAGGCTATCATACAATTCATTTTCACCATCCAAGGCAAACCTTCTACTTCATCATTCTCCTGTATGACTATGTAGATGCTCCTTAGATATAATGTAAGCACTAAGCTTCAGATCCAGAACAAAGACATCCTTCACCAAGGATACTCTTGACACTCTTGACACCAGGGTATTACATATGCTTCACTACTGGATTTACTATCAGCAAAATAATCCAAACTCAACACTGTGTCACAAACTCCACAAATTCTCAACTTACTTATAAGCTTTACTGAGATCCAGTCTCTTCAAGAGATCACAATTCCTCTATCCTTACATCCACCAGTAGTTGTTGAAACTGGTGAAGTCTTCAAAGACAGTAGTCATGCTTTGCCAGAACAAACTACTAAACACATGACCATAATCTCCACCTCTTCTGACCAAAAATGCTAGAGTATCCAACTCCACATGTCCAATCTTAATCATCTTCCAGATATAACCACCAGCAAACATGATGTTATAATATCATTTAGGACATCAGCTTCTTATCACCATTCAAAGGACTCATTGCACAAAGAAGTCCTTCAAGAAGCTCCCAATAAAACACAGTCAGAGCAACTTATTCATACACACCTGAATACCATAAGTTTCCACACCCTCTCTGAACCATATCCTAGCAAACTCAATCATATCCAGAGTATCTATACCAAATTCTTTTTCCAGAACATACTTCCACCATTTTATGAAAAGCACATGAATGTTATCTAGTATGGCCTTTTGAATTTTCTCAGAAGTTCTAACAACAACGACTTCCTTCATTTGAGAGATATCCTGGACATTATCATCAGACTTATCTCTGATCTTCCTATTTCTAGAAGAGATGAACACTTTACTCCTGGATTTTGTAGTACCATCCACATAGATCTTCTGCTTATCAGTTCTCATCTTTGGAGGTGACTCAATAGCTTTCCCCTTCCTTGATTTCAGTTGTTTAGCAACCCTATGAACCACTTTTGCAATTAGTTCATCATCACTCTTCTTTATTTTAAGGCTAGAAGTACCTTTCTTGACTTGAGATGTTTTAACATCAGCTCTAGCATCTGCATCTTCCAACCTAAGGATTGTCAACTTGTGAAATTTTTCTTCTGAACTATAGGAGTCATTAGTCAGGTTGTCATCTTTCTTGGCCTTGCAAGTATTCAGCTCCCAGCACTTCTTAAGGTCACAGCTTTTGATCCTTCCATCAGCATTTTTGACTCCTTCATCTTGCTGACTACTCACATCATCCAACTTAGGAGTAACAGCACCATAAGTCATTAACCCAGATTGACTTTTCACCATACTTTCACACTTGATGTCATCATCTGATGTTACAACATCATCACTAGATAAGCTGTCCACTTGAGGTATCCACTGATAGCAATTATCTTTGGATCTTACTCCCTTCATCACTACCTCATTCTGCTCATCAGCTACCACACATTCATCTTTGGTGTAGCTTACGTTGTAACCTTCATCACAAAGTTGACTTATGCTAATTAAATTAGCACTCAACCCTTGAACAAGGAGCACATTATCAAGAGTAAGGCCATCATGATTCTTCACTCTTCCAACTCCTTCTACTACTCCTTTTTCACCATTGCCAAAAATAACACCATTTGCATGGCAAGGATTGAACTCTACCAAATGCTTCTTGGATCCAGTCATGTGCTTTGAACATCCACTGTCAAAGTACCATGCATCCATAGCAAAATGTTCATCTGATGTGTGAGCCAATAGACACTTCACCTTCTCCTTAGGTACCCATTGTTTAACAACTTTGGGCATGTACTCTCTCCATCTGTTTTGAGGTTGAGGGTATCCATGCAGCTTGTAGCAAGAGTACTGCATATGTCCAAACCTTCCACAATAATAGCATCTTACCCTTTCATCTCTGAATCTTCTGCCATGATGAGATTGCTTATGCTGCCATCCATAATGTGGTCTCCTCCTACCATAACTGGCCTGCCTTCTATTATGCTGGTATCTTCTTCCATAAGGAGGCTGAGAATTCTGTTTCCTGGATTGTCTCCCATGATGGCGTGGCTTTCTTCTTCCATAGATATGAGGAACAACATTGGTGTAACCAACCCCTGATGTTGAGACACCTGATAAGACATGTGCTGTTTGAACCGAGCAACTTGCCTACTCTTGTGGTGTTGTGAGGGCATATACTGACTAGCTCTTTGTGGTTGCTTTCTCTTCTGCTTAGGACCAGTCTTCTTCTCAACATTCTGAGGCTGTGGATGAGTAACCTTCTTAGGTGTAGAATCATGTCTCTTTGTTTGATGCTGAGACATTGGTTGAGACATCTCTTTCTTGGTTCCTGAAGTGCTTGCTTCAGCAGATACCTTTTTCTCAGCCACAAATCCTAATCCAGTCTTGTCTCTAGCTACCCTTTCTGTCTGAAGGATCTTATCAAGTGTGTCTGTACCACTGTTCAACATCCTAACAGAATTGGTCATATGATCAAGATGAGCTTTGACCAATAAGACTTCATTTTCCAAATCAGCTTTAGCAGTCTCAAGCTGGATAATCTGTATCTTCTGTTTTTCACTTTCTTGACAGATTTCTGCACTCTTCAGACACAGCTCATGATAGGAGGCTGCTAACTCCTCAAAAGTCAGTTCCTCATCACTAGAATCACCATCAGAAAAAATTGTTCCTGTTAAGGCTCTAACATGCTTTGCTGACTCACCTTCACTTTCACTGTCAAATTCAGACCAGGAAACTGTCATGCCCTTCTTCTGCTTCTTCAAGAATGTGGGACATTCTTTCTTGACATGTCCATAACCTTCACATTCAAAGCACTGAACATCTTTCTCTTTTGACTTGCTGATGTCAGAAGAGATGTTCTTGACATTAGGCTTGTAGTTATTGTTCATCCTCTTGAACACTTTGTTGAACTGCCTTCCCACCATAGCAATGGCTTGAGATAGATCTTCCTGAGAATCATCATCCTTGACTTCTGCAACAGCTATACTTTTGGGCTTCTTTTCTGGTTCTTCCTCATTCAAACCAAGCTCAAAAGTTTGAAGAGATCCAATAAGCTCATCAACCCTCATTTTGTTGATGTCTTGCGCTTCTTCAATTGCAGTCACCTTCATCTTGTATCTCTTAGGAAGGGACCTAAGGATTTTCCTTACAAGCTTTTCTTCTGACATCTTTTCTCCCAGAGCACTGGAGGCATTGGACAGCTCAAGAATACTCATGTAGAAGTCATGGATAGTCTCATCTTCCTTCATCTTCAGGCTTTCAAACTTAGATGTTAGAAGCTGAAGTCTTGACATCTTAACTCTAGATGTACCTTCATGAGTAGCCTTCAAAATATCCCATGCAACCTTAGCAGCTTCACATGAGTTGATCAACCTGAATATGTTCTTGTCAACTCCATTGAAGATATCATTTAGGGCTTTTGAATTTCCAAGGGCAAGCTCATCTTCTTCCTTGGTCCATTCTTCTTCAGGTTTCAGCCTTGAGGTGCCTTCTTTATCTTTGCCAGCATCATCTTTTTCAAACACAACAGGTGCTTTCCACTCTTTAATAATGGCCTTCCATGCCCTGCTGTCCAAGGATTTCAAAAACGTGATCATCCTTGGCTTCCAATAATCATAATTCGAGCCATCCAAAATAGGGGGTCTGTTGACAAATCCTCCAACTTCTTTGTCCATCTTTACACCAGAAAGTACCTTCCCTAGATCTCACCCAGAGACAGACAGGATGCCTGCTTTGATACCAATTGAAATTCTGGTATCAGACGTGTGATGTTAAGGTGCGATGTCACAACAACACACTCTGCACAATGGACAGCAATAACAGTAACAAATTAACACAAGGAATTGTTCACCCAGTTCGGTCTAACTACCTACGTCTGGGGGCTACCAAGCCAGGGATGAATTTCACTACTTGTAGAATTAAATTACAGACTCAACAACCCAGTTGACAATCTCCTAATCTTAATTCCTACTAGTGACTTTCTACCTAAGAAACCACTTAGATATGAGAACACGACTCAATCCCTAAAACCACTCAAAGAACAACCTCTTTGAGAAACCTTGATCTTGCTTCCTAGCTTCGATCAAGTCACACAACTCTCTTTGCTTCACAGCTTTAGAGAGGACAGATCACCAATTCACACTTGAATGGTTTACTCACAATTCGTACAAATATCTAAGACACTCAGCCTCTGCTCTTGATCTTCAATCTGTACTTTTTCCTTTGGTCTTGTGCGCTTTATATAGCTCTTGAATTGGGCTTGGACTTGTCACAATATTTGATCAGATTTGTTAATTAAAACTGAATCTTCAAAACAGATTTTATCCCCAAAATCTTTTTAAATCTTCAACCTTTTAATTCTCCAACAGATCTGCAATCAAATCTCCCATGTAACAGAAAATATCTTTCCCAAGATATTCTCATCCAATGAGTTAACCACTCTCCACAATTCCAGCTAATACGCGTGCCCTAATAACATAACCTGCTATTAGTAATTCTGCAGGTCTGATGTTACACCATCACCTGTGTGACATCAGACATCCAACTTCAGCACTTAACTACTTAACACAGCCCAGTGTTAAGACTTCAATGTTACAACATCAGCACCTTGACATCAACATTGAATACCCTTTGTTTTACCAAAATTTCAGCCAATCCAGGAACTATCATCTTGGATACTTCATTTCTTTAACAACCCCAAAAATTTCAAAGTAACTTCATCTATCAACATCACACTTCCATTTTGACACTTCACCTCATACATATTTGTCATCAACGAAATATCCCTCGTGATGAAAGTCAACATAAAATTCATCCATAACCATTTTGACCTATTTACATCAACAACATACATTCCCAACAAGCAACCTAAAATATAACACTACCATTACTAATATCAACAACAGGACCACAATTACATCAACCTAAAATATAACACTACCATTTACAGACTCTAAAATGAACACTACCATTACTAATATCAACCTAAAATATAACACTACCATTTACAGACTCTAAAATGAACACTACCATTACTAATATCAACAACAGGACCACAATTACATCAACCTAAAATATAACACGCAATATTGGAGAGTTTCGTTTGCAAAAACAAAACATAAAATAAGAACCACAGTTAATGACTTTAGATATAATGAAACGTACCTCAGCTTCATGGTTTCGTCACCTTCAATGACTTCGTCTCCAACTGTGTTTTCCTTCTACCTCAGTCACTGCGTTTTATTTCTACCTCAATCACCTAAATTAGGGTTGTGTAGTCTAATTTTGGGATTATATCGTCTTAAGTATTATAGAATAAGACAAATACATATTCAATAATGTTAAATGACACATCAACGTCGTTACTGCCACATAAACGTTTTTGGAACAAAGTTTATAAAAAAGGTAAACGGTGCACACGTTAGTTAACATAAAGGAGTAACTTGTAGCCAAAAAAACATAAAGGACTGCCTTGTTACAATAAAATAACTTAAAGGACCATGAGTATATTTTAGCCAATTTTATATTATTTTTTTTTCAAATTAATTAAGCAACTAATAAAGTAAAAGGAAAACTAAAATAGCAAAAATAAAAAGTAAATAAAAAACAAACACACTAGGGGTGCATTAGTAACATGGGGGTAAAATAAAGCAAAGGGAAAAAAATGGGCTCTAAGGCCCATTACTTATAAACAAACATGCGGGGTGCATAAAGGAGATAAATGGGTGGTTCGCCCAATTGGGGCGTCTGGGCCCAAAAAAGGCCCAAAGGCAAAGTGTGTCACACCAATAGGGAGTGTGAGACTGAATTGAAGGGTGTGTAATCAAGAAAGATGTGGGCCTAACTCAGGCTAGATATTTGATCAAAATAATCAGGGTCATTAGATCAAGATCAACAGGCGAGATTTGAAGGACCATCATGGGGATTCCTATACAGGAGTCCGTTGAGTTAACCATCACATGGCCTTGAAGGCGCCATGTCGCTGCCGGCGTGATGAGATGAGAGTTGACAAAAGAGGGGAGTGGTGACCGCTCTCTCCTTTCCCTCCTTTCATTCTTTCTCTAACAAACACAAACAAAATGTACTCTCCCTCTCTCTAAGATCAAATGTGAAAAAATTTCTAGATTTGCTCAAGAGCACTTTGAATGTTCTTGAGCTTTAACCCCTGAATTCACAAAATTTGACCAAATTCAACAAAATCAAAATGAAAACTACTCTAAATCTTCTTCTAAACACGAATCTACAGTCAAATCAACAAAATAAACAAAAAAACAAATAAAATAAAACCACAAAAGTTACAGACCATACCTCCATAATCTAAGAAATTATGCGGGATTGAATCAAATTAGCATGAGGAAAATATAAAGAAAATTATAGAAAAAACTAACTAACCAGAATCTAGAATTTCCAAATTCCGGCGAGTATTCCGGGCAACCTTCAAGAATTTCGGTGAAGCTCCGGCAAGGTAAATTTTCAATTCGCTTTGCTTTTTTTTTTCTTCTGTTCATCTCCTCCTTCTACTTCTTCTTCTACTCCTTCCACTCTGAAATTTTCCTTGAATATGTGTTATTGTTGCTTGGATCGTGTGTGCTGCTACTCAGGTGATGATGATAGAGACAAAGTTTTTTTTAACTCAACACTGAAGTTAGAATGTCTTCATTACCAAGAAGAAATTATCAAAGTTGCATGAGTTTCCAATAGCTTTGAATTGGTGCAAAAAGGGATTATCAATTTGCTGAAAGTCCCTTCAATATAAAGATAAAATTAAGATTTTTCTCAGAATTTCGTGAACTGTGGTTGTTGAGTAGTGTGATTTTGTTTAGGATTTATAGGAGAATTTTTAGGGTTAGATTGTAAGTGTGTGAGTGTGTAAAGTGTGTGAAATTTGGATCAGAATTGAGGTGAAATTATGTGAGGCTGTTAGAGTTATTTTATGAGAGTTTTGAGTGAAGGATTGGTGCTAATTTTGTAGGATTGTGAGGCACCATCCAGGTGGTTTTTTTTACTAACCCTCTATCTTTCATTGTCTCCGTATCAGTAGAACTTATCTTCCCTGAAGCTTACCCAACAGTCTAGGGTGCCTGCTCTAATGCCAATTGAAATTATATTCTTTAACTGACATATGTCGAACTCGATGATTCGACAACAGGTTCAACAGAAAGCATCATAACCACTACAATAACAAGTACTAGATGATGGAGAAGAAAAACGATAAAGAACATAATTAATTGTTTACCCAGTTCGGTGAAACTACACCTACATTTGGGGGACCGAGTCCATAACTCTAGAAAGAAAATTCACTATTAGTAGCTTAATACAATTGGACTTACAAGCAACAGCAAACTCTATGTTGTTCAACGCCTCTTCCTAACACTACTCAATGACTTTCTATTTAAAGTATCCCCCTAAACATGAGAACCTACTCACTTTCTTCTCTCCCATAAAACCAGTGACAGGGGCAAACAACCACTAAACCCTAAGGATCAACTTCATTCTTAAAAAGATAAGAGAATGTTGAATATTACAAATTAACTAGACAAACCTCCTATGCCAAGTTACTGAAACATAGAGGTGCACATAATAATGTTAAATTTACAACTCAACTAGACAAACCTTCTATGCCAAGTTACTAAAACATAAAGGTGCACATAAAAATAACAATCACTCTTATAAACCCTAGCTCTCTAAAATCTTCAATAGAAATGCTTGCTTTCCAATGTAGGTTTGAGCTCCTTATATAGAAAAATAATTTTGGACTTTTTCCTTGTGGATTTGCAGTTATTTTTGTCCAGAATCTTTGCACAACCTGCTGGATATTTGATTTGCTCCTTGAATATCTCCAACAAAAAGATATAATTTGGCTTGTTACAAATTCAAATTTAAATCTCTTTTAAATCTGATTTAATCTTCACAGCTGTTAAACAAATCATATAATCATATTGTTAAATCAATAGCAATAAAACATAACTGAATCTTCTCAAAAGGTTATGTTAAAATGCAACAATATGGCGCCTGTTGCACAAGGACCAAATGTCGCACCAATATGTTGGAGCATCGTGCACAACATGTGTTCCTTTTGGAGTTCCATACAACTTTAGCAAACTAGACCAATCTTGAATACTTAGACACTTCTCCAAGTTGTTGTTTTGCTAAATGCAATCAATCCAAAGGATCAATCCATTATGAACAATAATTAGAAAAAGCTCATATGACAACTCTCTAACACTCTAATGACTTGAGTGAACCTTACTAAACATTAGAAATACTTGACGATCTCATACTATGTTGTTTTATACTTAACTATCTTAAATTTAGTTAAAAGAGATTTGATTGACTCTAAATTTGATGACTTTCCTTTTTCGCCTAACACCTTAATTAATTTTAAGTGTAAACACCATGTAGGAAATATAAACAATTGATAACTGAAAATCATTGCAATGACAAATTCTCCATTTATAACAATATACTGCAAAGTTGTGCTCATGAGAAAAAAGTCACCCAATATATCTGTTAAGAAATTGTATAAAACTATAATCCCAAAGTCTAAACACAAAAGGCGACATGAATTTAGAAGCAGGTTAACAAACATAACCAAATGCATAATTCAATTCCTGTTAAATTAAAAGATTTAGTTGCATTTTGATGCTCAAATATTTTGATTGTTTTTTGGCTCTCAATTATTTTTTGAATAATTTTGATTTTTTGTTTTCTTCCATTGTGACAACTTTGTTGTAATCTCCTACCCATTTTCTCAATTTCTTTAAAATTTAAAACAACAAAAGTTAGAAGTTTGATTAAAAAATTCTTTTTTTTTAATCATTACAAAGAGGATCAGAGCCTGAAAGGAAGAACTAAACAGAAATATTATGAGAGGTTGAAACCCTAATAGCATCAACATACAATAAGTGACTAACATAATCTTGACACAACTCATAGAAAACTATGTCACTCATCAAAGTGCAACCATAATTTTCCAATGTGTCTCTGCACATCGATTAGCCTCATGATAGGTGTGCTTCACCACATCTTCCCAATCCATATTGATCAAAGGATGGATCCTTTTCACCAAGTCCTTACCCATTGGACTACCATCCCCATGACCACCCAAATAATTTGCCACTCTAAACGAGTTCACATTAACTTCCATTACTCAAAACCTTAACCTCCTAGCATATTGGAGACCTTCAAATACTCCCTATAGCCCATCCACATACGCATTGCACTTTCCCACACCTTTGGCAAAACCACCCAACCTCTCCCTCGAATGATCCATCCATAACCGACTCTCTCACTCTCTCTACAAGACCCATATGTGTTCAATTTGACCTATCTCTCACGCAAAACCTTCCACCTGATTAAAATATTCTCATGATGAGAAATGTTCATCATATTATTAGTTTTGATAGCCAAAACATTCTCTTTAGTATGTTGTTTAATTGGTAATATTTGTCTACGTAAATCTTTAGAGTTGTGCTATTTTTACCCCTTTTCCATACACCAGTGTATCCTATACACCATATATAACAACAAATTATAATGATCTTGAACAAAAACAAAGATAAATAAATTATACAAAATAAAATTAGTATGTATTGTGTATAAAAGTACTGTATAGGTGTTATAAAGTGGTGTCAATATATCTTTTCACAAATCTTTATCATGTTTTCCATGTTGCTCATACTCTATAATGAATCACACGTCGTCGCGCAAAAGCACTTCCTGTCAAAATCATTCTGCCAACCCACATCATTGCTCATATTCAATGATATCCAATGCTTAAGATCAGTGTTTTAAAAATTGGATCGGTCATCAAATCGGTGAGGGTACTGGATCACTAGTTTATCGGTCGAATCACTGGGTCATTGGTCGAACCGCATGACGAAACCAGATTAAACCGGATAACTCGATTGAATAAACCTGTCATTATAATAGGTATAAAACCGATAAAACCGGTCGAACCGGATAATTCAGTCTCTAAAAAATATAACTAGCACTTAAATTTTTTAAAAATATCATATAATAAATTCACAGGTTCATAATTTAAATTCAAATTTTAAACATAGTCTAATTGTAAATTTTAAACAGAATCTAAATTAAACAGAGTTTAATTTAAATTCATAGTTTTAATGTTAATAAAAAATCAGTTTTAATGTTAATAATTAAAACAATACAAATATTAACATTATTCTAAATAATAAATTTTTCAAGTCTATATATATATATATATAATGGAAATCAGTTAAGTCTAAAATTATATTATATTTAGTTTTTTAATTTGTGTTCTTAAATTTCTATACAAATATTTGTATGATGGTTTTTCAATCAATATAAATACAAAATAGTAAAAATAGTTTTGTAGATATTACGAAACTTAATTTGTGTATCACTTGAATCAAATGAGTGATCACTATTATTCTTGGAGGTAAAAAAAATTGAAAAAAAAAATTAAAAAAAAAAAAATATTTAAAAAAAATATAAAAAATAAGCAGTTGAACCACCGGTTTGCGAAAACCGTCGGTTTTCTCGGTTTTCCCGGTTCGCACCGGTTCACACCGGTTCGAAGACATGGCCGATCGAGCAAATGAACCCGTCCGATTACCTGGCCGGTTTCCGGTCCAACCGGTCCGATCCGTTTTTTAAAACACTGCTTAAGATTCCCTGAAAAAAGCTCATGTCTAGCATTATCATGCACCAACCAAATTGGAATTGCAAGCAGGCAGTCACGCAATAGATGGATAATATATTCAACAATGCTACCACAATACTCACACATATAGATATCCAGTCCCATGCGACTCTTGTTGTACTTTGTCAATAGTCTATCGTGATTCAACTACCAAATAAACATTATCACCCTTTCCGGCACATGAAGCTTCTAAATTTTGCCAAAAGATCACTCACATCAGTTTGCTGATAGTTGTATATAAAGCCATACATATCAGCCACTGAATACACTGAACCATTACCTGTGTAGGATTACAACACATATCGTCCCCCATGTCATTGCTCGGCGGAATTGCAAACCTTAATTCACTGGTAATATTGAGACACAACCAAAACAGAATCACTCATTCCTGTTAAAAAAATAGAAAAATATAAACTATCTATTAAAAGAGAAAAAGCTAAAATCGTTAAAATTTATATAATTACAAATAAAAAAAGTGACATTTAAAACCGTAAAATCACATTATTCAAGGTGAAAAGTAAAATTAAATTAAATTAAAATAAACTAAATTTAAAATAGTTAAAAATTGCCGCATCTAAAATATTATAGAGCTTACGCAATGTGTATTTTAATGAAAATTGCTATAATAGAAACTTGTAGAAGAACAATCTGTCATATTTCTTTTTTTGGATAGACAACATGCCATCCATTGTTCTATTTTCTTGTCAAAAATAATATCATATCAAAATAAAAAAAAAATATATATATTTTGAATTTTTTTGATAAGTTTATTTCTTAAGAAGTTATTAATTTATAATTTCCAACAGCCTGATTGCTACATTACATTATTTTTACAACATTCTATTAATAAAAAATATAAAAAAATGTTAATGTTAAAAATTGAATTCTAAACTAATAATTTAGAGTCATTTAACACATATTTTTGATAATTTATATTATATTTATGTGTTAATATAAATAAGTTATTAATATTTATAAATTAATAATATAAAAAAAAATGAACATTTGGGATTGTAAATTAATAAAATTAGAAAAAGAAAAGGGTGTGAGTGAGGTAAATGAAAGAAAGAAATTGAGATTGAGAAGTGTAAGAAGAAAGAAAAGAAAGAGGTACGGTAGCACCTGATTTATTCAAAATTGGTTGATATTCCTTCACCGTTACAATTTAGAAATAACAACAAAATAGAAAGAAAACTCTCACATCTCTGAAATCTGAATTGCAACTCTGAATCGCGTTTTAGAGAGAGAAACAAGTAATAAGAACGGTGATATGGAAGAAGGCCTAGTTTGCCAGTGGACCGTTTTTAGATCTCTTTTGGCAATTCTTCAATGGTGGGCTTTCAATGTCACTGTCATTATTATCAACAAGTGGATCTTTCAGGTTTCTCTTCAATTTCTATCTATCCGATTTTTTTAAAATTTTTTTGAAATTCATATCTGAATTATGTTTATGATAAAATTCACCGCTTAATTTTAGCATTCTGAAGCTGTGAAGCGTGTAGATGTTGTTAATTTTGCCGATTTGTAGCGTTTTGTGGTTTTGTTGATCTATCATTCTATCTATGTACTGATTGTTTCTCTAGATTAGTTTGGAATTTTTTGTGATTTTTTTTGTTGTTGATAAGAGTGTGTATTTTTTGAATTTGATTTATTTATCTGGTGAGTTTTTATCTATGAAGCATGAACATCAGAAACACGGGTAATAATTTTAAAAAATGAATAAATTAAATATAAGTACAAGTGTCGGTTTCAGACACCCTGACACTGACGTGTCTTTTTGGTTCTTCAGAGGTTTTATATATTTGCATTAACTTTGTTTTTCCTTTTGAGCTACATTCAATGGTTGGTGAATGTTTTAAGATTCTTTTGTTTATTTTGTTATAAGAAATTTAAGAGTTAATTACTATATTCAAAATTGTATAATGTAGATGTTGTGGACCAGGATATATTTAGTGTGTCCTTAAAATGTAATGAAGATATGAGACAAATTAAAATGTTAAAACTATTAGCTTGTAGTTTAGGTAAGTGTCTGTCTTTCATCCCATGGAGTTTGGCCATTCTGTAGTTAGGAAAGATCCAAGATCCTTTGAGATTATGGTTTTGTGATATTCCAGGTTAGTTCTCGTAGTATTTGTTTCATTATGACTTTGATTTTGTGGAATAAAGCTTTTGATCATGACCTCAAATGATTTTGAACACTGAGATTACTTAGATCTTTATGTTCGCCTTTCATCGGTAAGGAAAAAGGTTTATAAATCTTCATCACTTTTTCCACAAGTGTATTTGGTTTCTTTCTTCCTCACCTTGGCCCCTCTATTGTCATGTTAAGAATTTAAGTTGGTTATAATCTATGAAGCCCAGATACGAAGTACGCATGCGGTACGATACAAATACGTTAAATTTTTGAAATGCAGGATACGATATGGTTAAGATACGTTAACAATTTTTATATAAAAAACATTGTATACATGTAGAATACTTGTAAAAAAAATGGACATTTCTTCACTAATATTATAGCTATATCACAATTTTTCGTAGTATATTTAAACCCTTATGTTAGAATATCAACAAAAGCATCATTAAAAAACTCAAAACAAGTCTTGCTCTATGTAATAGCCAACAATTCAAAAGAATTTTTATTAGTTATTGTCTAATGGTAACAGATTTAGTCTCTTCTCCCTTATTTTCATCATCCATAAAAACATGGCTTCTAAGTCTTGTTCATCAAGACACAACTCTGTCAATTTAAGAAGCCAACACCATCTTTAAGTAGTAGATCATGTACATCTCCACTGATGTTCCATAAACTTGTCTGGTTTTTTTATTTCCCTTCATCTTTCCTAGGATACGTATCTGCGTGTATCCGTGAAGTATTTCATATGTTTCGGGTAAATTTTTTTAAGAAAATTATTATGAGACTTCTAGGATAGGTATCCCCACGTATCTACGGGGTATCGATATCCAATACGGATACTTCCCCAATTTTGGAGTATTGAGGCTTCATAGGTTAGAATGAATGACAGCCACAAAAGCTTTTTTTCCCCGAGTTGGATTCAGTTTCAGCCACATGGATCAAAAGATGTCGTAATACTCTATAGTACATAGTAAATGTTGTCTAATAACAAACCATTTGAATTTAAATAACTCTTAATGATTTGACTTGTAATTTTTCTCAGTTATTGTTGTCCACCATTTGTTTTACCCTCCTTAGTGCGGCTTCTACAGGCTTTTTTTACACCTGCCTCAACTACTTATTCCTATCTTGTCTTCTATATCAAATTATCCACTGTAACATTCTCACCATTGCAATATTTAACGTCGGTAGCCATCCAATATGTATGGATGATAACAAAGCCTTTAAATTTAAAATTTTTTTCTTTCGCAGAAACTAGATTTCAAGTTTCCCCTATCAGTATCCTGTATCCACTTTATCTGCTCAGCCATTGGAGCATACATTGTAATTAAAGTGCTGAAGCTTAAACCACTCATATCTGTTGACCCTCAAGATCGCTGGAAAAGAATCTTTCCCATGTCATTTGTGTTCTGCATTAACATAGTTTTGGGAAATGTGAGCCTACGGTACATTCCCGTTTCTTTCATGCAGACAATAAAGTCATTCACTCCTGCAACAACAGGTAATATCCATTAGTTGGTTACATAGCGGCCACCTGCTTTATGTTGTAATTTTAAGTACAATTTCATCTGATCTTGGTGAACTTGCACAGTTGTCTTGCAGTGGCTAGTATGGAGGAAATATTTTGATTGGCGTATTTGGGCTTCTCTCATACCCATTGTTGGAGGGATTCTTCTGACATCTATTACAGAGCTTAGTTTTAATATGTTGGGATTCTGTGCTGCCTTATTTGGCTGTTTGGCTACTTCTACAAAGACCATCCTTGCAGAGGCACTGTTGCATGGTTACAAATTTGACAGGTACATAATTTATGTTTTTCCTTTTCTATTTGTTCACTTCCCTCTCCTATTTCTTACATTCTATTTGTTAGTAATGGCTGTTAAGAGCTGTGTCAGTTGCATTTCCCTCATTAGTTAGCTCCTATTCTTTCTCACATACCTTCTTAGTGAATGGTCTCTTATCGCTTTCTTTCCTTTCTCCATTTATCCTTTTTCTCAAAATTTCCTTGTAGATTTCCAGTGCTCGAGTCTGTAATGCCTTTTCCTTCTGGTGGATAATGTATTTTTGGATCCCTTTCTAGTTATTTTTAGAAATATTGTTTTTTTGCGGGTGCAAATGAGGTTGCAGAACTAGGGCTAGAAACCATTCTGTATTGAAGATAAGAAAATTTAAGTGCTGTTAAATTTGATTGCAGCACCTGCTACTGGCATGCAGCAACAATGAAACATGATAATATTTTAATTTTTTTCTTCTGGATTTTACACAAAAAATGGGCGTGGCTGATTTTGTTTCATGGCTCTATAACCTTGAACTAAAAGTTCTTTACTGTCACTCCTGATCCGTACCTGCATGCATACGTTAATTTAAGATTGCAGTTATTTTTTGCATAACAACCACTTACTCAAGTGCTTGGTGTTTTTGTTATATGATAAGATTATAGAGGAATATTACGCTCTCTGAATATGACACAGTTCAATTAGCGCATGCATATTAGCTGGAGCAATAAGCACTAAATTAGCAGATATTTTTGTACATTAAGTCATAAATCAGGTAGGTTGAAGCTTAGCAATGTTGGTGTATCCGATCCCAGTCTATCTTGATGTTACCATTGGATGTAACTTAAAATATTTTCAACTAATCAAATTATAATTTCATATATTACTTTTTATTAACGTTCCCAAACATGTTTATGATGAAGTAGCTTTTACTTCACACTCAAGACTCGAGAAAATAAACACAAGCACTGCTATTGAGCTACTTATTTTCTCTTTCTCCAAATACTGTATATGGACTGATGTCTGGAACACTCTCTTAATTCCCCAACTAAATGGCCCTTTTTATGTCAATTAGCTTCCAAAAGTTTCAATGATTGCCAGAACTCAAGAGTATGAATTATGAACATCTTAACTACCGTAGGCCGTCTGTCAAAAAAATTCTGATCAAAATCCACTTAGGTGCCACGTTTTTAACATTTATTGCCAAGTGTTCACTTTTATGCATTAATTTAAAAAAGAAATGTTTCCATTGTGCAAGTGATGATATTTATTACCCACTTTGTCTTAGATATGCTATACCTTGTTCTGTTCTGTGCTTGTATAGGTTTTGCTTTGGCATGATTTTTCTGCAGTACATAAACTAATTGTTCTTGTTTGGTATCTGTAGCATAAACACAGTTTATTACATGGCACCTTTTGCAACCCTGATCATGGTGTTGCCTGCTATGTTACTTGAAGGCAACGGAATACTTGAGTGGCTAAGTATTCACCCATATCCTTGGGCAGCACTGATCATTATTTTCAGCTCCGGTGTTTTGGCATTCTGCCTTAATTTCTCTATTTTTTATGTGATTCACTCCACTACGGCTGTAACATTTAATGTTGCTGGAAACCTTAAGGTGAGATCAATCAGGCAGATTCAAATCCGCTCTACTATTTGCTATTTGGTCGTACATTATGATTCTTTCATCATATTTGTCGTAAATTGGTTCATTTCATGTATATCACACACTGATGGTGTGCGTGAACGGTGCAACCAAACTGTGATGTCTTAACTCATTCTGCACATACCAGTTAACAGTAATCATGCTTTTTGTGCAGGTTGCAGTTGCTGTCCTTGTTTCTTGGCTGATATTTAGAAATCCAATTTCTTATATGAATGCGGTGGGATGTGCCATAACTCTTGTTGGATGTACATTCTATGGTTATGTCAGGCACATGCTTTCCCAACAACCATCCGTTCCAGGAACTCCTCGGACGCCCAGGAGTAAGATGGAGTTGCTTCCTCTTGTAAATGATAAATTAGATGACAAGGTCTAATTGATTTAGTTACTAGTGAGGTTTCTGTTGTTCGAAATTACAGTAATAGCTAAAGGTAAAAAGAATATAAAAGAGACTTCAATTCGATTATTTATCTGTTAGATTGTCCACAGTTTCAAATACATATAGTTCTTTTTTGAGCCCTTCATCTCTCCTGTCCTTCCTGCAGGTTGGCTTGAGTTCACCATGACTGTTATCCCCCCATATTTATATTTTGTTTCGAGATATGACTGCAACCTACATCATACATATGATGATAGGATCGATAGCTAATGGTTATTATGTATTTATGTAAGTGATAATTAATGGAAAAGATTGTATTTAATGCACAAGGCTAACAATGAAGTTGACAACTTACTACAATTCTTTTTTCTTTTGCGCATAATTACAAGTTAACTTGGTTGCAGTTCCACATGAAAATTGTGTAGAACAGTGCATTGCATGTTGTTTACCAGAATGTTCTGAATAAATTTTAGAAGTAGCATTTTTTTAATTGAGGTCACTATCAATTTCCCTAAATAAATAGAAACAATTAGTTTGTGGTCCTTATATTTGAAATTGGCGTGTTCCTCTTTTCCATTTCTATACAATTAGGTAGTACAATAGTAGGAAAAACTATAAATGATTTCTTCTTGCCTGTGCCATGTGGTCCTGAATCTATAGCATTGGATGCTGGTATATATGATTTCATTGAAACAAATTTAGTTGTCTACCATTTCCTATATGTAGGGTATAGTCATTTAAAAGTTGTAAAGTTGAAGTAACCTTTACACTATGAAAAAGGGAGAATTGGTTTGCAAAAAGGAATGAAGGGTGTTCTTATCAAATGGCTCTAAAGAAAGACTGGTTTCTTGGGGTACAAAGAAATTGATAGAGGGAGTTTCATAATGGGAAACAACATAGTGCAAAGTTGGAGAATTCAACTTGTCACCTCCCATTTATATCTGACATCCTTTTAATGTCAAATTTCCAAAACTGCTTCTGATAAAAAAATTGAATGAAATTTCTGTTCAATATTTTCAGTAGCCAAAATTAAAATTTTCGGGACAAACTAAATTTTCGGTATATTGAAATTTTTGAAATGTTACAAATAAATATGGGAAATGCTAAATTTACAGTTTTATACCAGAAATTTCAATCAAATTGTTTGAAATTTTAAATGTTCGAGATTTTATCGACAGTTTCGGATGATTGTGATTGCAACGATAGTTTAATATGATTTAGAGTAAATGCAAAGTTGTATAAATAGGGGGTCACCTGTTGTTTGATAAAAAAATTTCAAAAAATGTCTCTTCTTCAATTTTTGATTACGACAGAAGTGTATTTCAACGGAGTTTCACCTCCCGTAGAGTTCCAATTTCTGGATGACACCACATCTCTCGTCGCCTTGACGTTCAAATTGAATGAATTGTTGCCTAATACCGAAACCATAAAGGTGAGAAATATTGAGTTTCGTGAAGATTGGATTGATACTGACAGAAGGGTGAAATACAACTTTATTGAGTTGAAGACCGATGAAGACGTGAAGGATAAGTGGAGATCATTTCGCAATAGGTTAACAAAGGGGCCGATCGAGTTAAATGTTAAGATTTCAAGATCCACCGACGGCATAATTAAGATGATGAAACGTCCATAATTATCTGGTAGTATCTATATTTTCTTATTTATTATCATTTTTTTAAGTTATCTTTAAGCTATGTAATCCATTGTTAAATGTTAGTTTATGTTGATGTTGCATCAATGGCAGATCAAAAATATTATCTAATAAAAAGTTCTGATGAAGATGTCTGAGTAATGTTACATGTAATATACAAATAATACATAAAGATAATAAAAATGTCTAAATAGGCCCCCCACGGCTATGTGTGCAGCCCGAGACAATCCGGTATAAACCTCGCCATATGGGTTTACCAAACTCATGAAGTTATCCATAATAACCACAATCATATGAAGGTGTTATTGGTCATCTGCATCAACTATAGGAGGCGGCGACATCGACACGTCATCGACAGGTACCCCAACATCATTAGGCCTAACATCATCTGTATGCTTAACATGTGGGATGGTACGAAGGTGTAATACAGTGAGGTACCACTCTTAGTAACCATCCTCTCATTGCGAGGAGTGCTGAACCATAACTTGCTTGATCTCTAATTGTACGACCATAACTGATGATGTTACTCTAAAACCACCAAGCAAATGGTATATTCGGAATTGGTTGTGGGATGCTCTGAGCATAACCATATTGTCGCAGACACCTCTCAGGTAAGTGTCTATCAACCATGGTCTCTAACCGCATATAATTTGAATATAAAGAAGACTCATCAAACTCACGGTAGACTCTATGATCAATGTATGGTGTCCATATGACATCTTCTATAGTCAGCGCATCTAGCCTCCTCCTCTACTCAACAACACTGTCGGGATGTGACTGTCTGGCCTTCCATCTCCTCGCCCGTGGGGCCCCCCACTAGGGAATGTTGCACCCTTTTGTCACAGATAATGGAGGAAATACTCGTATATCCAGCACTGATATCAAAACACAGACACAACAAATAATAATTAAGAAACATTATTTGTAACATTTAAATAAGAAATCAACAACAAATAATAATTTCAAGTATACTTGTACCAGACTCAAATAACCAGCAAGTTGTCTGGTCTCAAATATTATCGCCACTCCAAGTGTTGTATACAGGATGGTCAACGCAGCGCACCCCTAAGCCCAACTGGCAACGTCGAGGCTACTGAACAGCCACACGTAACGAGCGTCGATATAAACACCTGACTTATTTGCAAAGAGATTACATGCTACAAGATGTAGCATGTACACCTAGCGGGGGCCTCATAACTCCGAGTCGCAACAAGCTCGCTGTACCTTTCTCGAAGCCACGACATACGAAGGTGAACACCCTTGTTGAAGGCAAACTTCTTCTGCACGACCTCCTCAGAAACTCCCAAATCTCGTGCAGGAGTCATACATGCAAGCTATAGGCTAATAATAAGAGCCGTCTAGAATTTACCACCGATGAGGAGATGAAACAATGAGGAGACATCATCTAGAGTGGTAGTCATCTCCCCAAACGGAAGATGAAATGAAGATGTCAACTTGTGCCATCTCTCAACAAAAGTAGTAAGTAGTGGAGCGTCGAGCATGGTGTGGAAACAATGGGCAAAATCAAGGAGCTCGAACTCACGTACAATCTGCCTGACCTTGTCAGGCATCACAGTCTTCGGGAAGTCCTTCAGCTTCGACCCGTGCAATTTCACCTTCAATGGGATACGGTCCTATAGCAAACAATTTTAAATAAATTAGCAGTTAGCTTTCATGGCACAATAATAAATAAATTAAACATAAAAAATATATACCTCTCCCTATCATTGTCGGTACGCCACATGATCAACATACTTTGTAAGCACCGACCTGTCAATGGATCCTCTAGGGAATCCTTCATCAGTGTGCACAGAAGGATCGGCCGAAGGAGCCGTAACCTCTGTGTCACCAGTAACAGATGGGACCATATCAGCAATAGTAATATCTGGCTAGACCACCTCATGTGCAACTTCATCAACAACCACCTCACCAGCAACTACCTCATCAGCAACATCCTCAACAACCACCTCATATGCAACAACAACATCTAGTTGGACCACCTCATCTGCCACTTCATCTCTGAGTTGCTCAACTAATCTAACCATCGACGTTGGGTGCTACGAGGTGCATGAAACTGACTCTTCTCAGCCAACCATTTCCTGTGTGAATCGGTTGGAACCACTCGTCAAGCCCGTATCTAGGAAGACTTATCCTCAACAGCCCTAACCTGATCTGCCGCTCTATCTGTCGCTCTGCCTGCAATACGGTTGTCCCTACCTCTGTATTTCACTATAAAAGACGGGAAAAAAATAACTTCCAGAAATTCTAAAATTTCTGGTAAAAAACAAAGTTTTTATAACTACTGGAAATTCTGAAATTTCTGATAAAAAAACAAAAAATTTATAACTATCGGAAATTTTGAAATTTCTGGTAAAAAACAAAGTTTTTATAACTAAAAGAAATTCTGAAATTTCTGGGAATTTCCAGGTGATTTTATACCGGAAATTTCAAAATTTTCGGTTAAAATGTTTTCATTATTACCGGAAATTTTTTAATTTCCAGTACAAAATCGCGCAAATTTAGTAATTTATGGTAAAAAAACTTATTGTTTTTGAAGTTTTCAGTAGAAGAAACAAAATTTCTAGTATCGCCCTAGAGAATTCAAATTCGCGCGTGGAAATTGTGAATTTAAAAAATGAGTGCCAAAATGTGGCAGGGGCAATATTGTCTATTCATAAGAAACGGAATGTGCCAGATTCCAGTGGGGGGTTTCAATTTAAATCCTCTCAAAGTTGTAGGCGTTGGATTGGTGAATTTGGGTTTTGAAGTGATGTATGTTTCTCAACTAAAAAGGAACTAAATATCTTTTGGAATGTTAGAAGAATCTGGTTGCCCGTGCTAAGAAAAAAAATGGTGTTTTGAAGGCTTGAAAGGTGTTATGGTGTGATGAAATGCCTCTAGCAAAGAGTTTTTTTTTCTTTTTTTATAAGCAATGATTTCATTCAAAAACTGAGCACAAGAGGTACTCTAACCCACAATACACTAAAGATAAAAACAGAAAAGCTTCCACTATCTCCTAAAACAATTTAAAGGGAAAAAACCAGTCGAAAACGTTAAAATTTAAATGATTTTTGCAATAAACTGCCCATTTTCATGACAAAAATATAATGGACAATAAGTAATCCTCAAAATTGGAAAAGTTGTCTTGAAACATGATTGCTTTCCTTAAAAGTCAAATATTCCAAGTTGTTGATAATCAGATCAAGCTAACAATATCTCGGCCATCTGCTCACTTCCACTGATGACAGTGGAAAATGAAACTAGACAGTTTCCAATCAAGACCTCTAACTTGTCTTGCAGCTCATTTCTGAACCACATCTCATAATCTTCTAACAATTTGACAGTTAAAAACAAATCTTGATTGTTTTCATCCTCTTGGAAATATAATGCACAACATTTGTGTTGTAAATTCAGTTAGGTGGGTTGTTTTATCGTATCTGCATGGATTGTTCTGATATGGGATGCTTTCCGTTCAATAGTTTACCGTTTCAAGAAAAGGGTTTTCAAAGTTTGTTTCATAATTTGTCACGTTTTAGTTTCACTTGTTTTGGCAGCAAAGAGTAAAGTATAGAAAGATGTTTGTTTTAAGAAAAGCATGTCACGATTAGATTTTGTTAACCCATTTCATACATATCCGATTAATCAAACATGTGAACTTGGTTTAGATCAATATAATTGCGTATCCTCTCAAATCAGTTTATGTCTAAAGTTGCTTCGTGAGTATTATTGTTTCAATCACTAGATGATTTCTCAAAACAACAATCAAAACAATAAACATAAGATTGATACAACACAAATATTAACTCTCAAATCTATGTCTAGAGTTTGTTTGTTAATAGATGAAGAACTTAGATCAAGGTTTGGAAAATCTATGTCTAGAGTGATTCAAATCATACATATATCATTAAGAGCAAAGATCTTCATCATATATTGATCATCAACTTTGTTCACCCACAAAAGATCAAAAGAAAAACATACTAATAAGGTTCACTACCTCTAATCTTGACACAAAAGATGTTTAGCTAGCCATCACCATGGTAGCTTGATCGATAAGTAAGAAGGAAAGCTTTACTAGCATCAAAGTCGAAAGATCGAAGATTGATACTCTAAAGTTTTGATTTTTACTTCTTTTAGAATTTCTAAGCTTCAAACCCTAAAGGCTCTTAACAAAATCTGAAAATTGCATAAAATGAAGTGTCTTTACAATTTTTTTTGCAAGTGCCCATTTATATAAGTTTAAAAAGGTGTCTATAAGTGGCACCGCGCTAAGCGTCATTAGAGCGCGCTTAGCGCGGCCAGTTCAAAGGCGGCAATTTTCAAGAGAGCGCGCTAAGCGCGGTTAGCCTTCATTAGCTACTGCCTCTGGTACCAAAAGCATGCTAATCCCACGCTAGAAAAAGCGCTAAGCGCGAGTTGCCGTCATTTTGCCGAAAACTTTCACTTCAAAACTTCCTTTCATCATCTAATTTCTCCAAGCATCAAATCAAGCAAGAAAACCTATCAACAAACATCAAAATGATCACGATTCAAGATATTTACATGTAAAATAAAAAACTTGCGTATTTACACAAAAACATATGGATTTACTACTAAAATACCAAAGAAACAATTGGAAAGTGCCACAAAATACTATCAACTATATACACTTTTTGGCACTTAATAACTCTCCCCAACTTATTATTTTATTTGTCCTTAAACAAAAGTTTGCCAAAGATAAACGAACCCAATGCAATGCACAAGAAGTCGGAATCAACAAGTTAGAACAACGACAATTTCATGGTTCAAAAAGTAGAAGTACAGACAAGATATACTTACCACACTATAAATAAATCATGGAGATGAAACTATTGCTAAGTGCAAAACACAAATCAAAACTTCTAAACCAATACAATTCCAACATGAATCACACCTAAGCACACCTTGATCAAGGGATGAAAACATTATGAGGTTTTATCACTCACCAAACAATCCTGCAAACATCCAGATAGAATTATGCATTCAACAAACAACATGCATTAATAAGTATAAAAGAAGGAATCACAAGGACTTCAAAGGTTGTAATTTGGCTTGGGCTACAAGGAAGGGTTATTTATTGAAGTCATTGAAACAAAAATGCCTAATCCTATGAGAGCATTCAATTCTCACATTCGTACACAATCCAAGATCTTAACCCTCTTGTTTTCTTTTCTTTGATGCATAATTACAACCTTGAGCTCATTTGTTGGCAATTCATGCCCAAATTTATTTCTCTTTCATTTTTCTCTTTTCATTGTTTCTGATTGTATGTGATGAGAAATAGATCAGTGGCTAGCAATACGTCGTGAGCTCCGTTACACTCCGGTGGTGGTGAGAAAGAGGGGGGGTGTACCTGCAAGGTACTCCGATGCCAAAGTAAGAGACAGAGTAAAAGAGTACAAATACAGAAAGTAGTAGTGAGTGAAATTTAGAATACCTGACCCTCTAGTGAAAGAGGGTATTTATAGTGTGCCCTCAGCGCTGGGCCAACGTTCATCTGCACTGGGTTGAACCACTAGGCCCAGCGCAAATAACTGCCAGGGCTTACGTGGCATAGGGAAGACCAGCACATGGTCTTCGCCCTGGAGCAACTGTCCCATGATCTTCGGAAGGTGGGCTGACCAGTTCTTCCGGAAGTGGGTAGTTGCCTGATGATGTGTCCCCGCATGGGGGGTACGTGGAGTCTGCGGGGAAGACGCCGGGCCTCTCCCCGTACCAGGTAGTGACCTGTTCGACCAGGTGAGTGCTAATGTGACCGACGAGGGGGAGGATTGGGTCTCATTGGGCATTCCCAATGTGACGATGGGTTGGGCCTGCCCGACTGGTGGGCAGGTCCTGGCCCAGTTCAGAACAAGAGCCCCCTAAGTTGTTGCTCCGAAGTGTCAGAGTGATGACTTAAGGGTCAGCCCATTCGCCAGGGACCCGTTCAGTAGGGCGCCGCGTGCCCGAAACACCGAGTTGGTGTAAGATGCAGGTGGCCAGGAGCAGGTGATGTTTGACGAGGCAGGAATCGCGGGGACGTCTGTCCGTCAGGTGCCTTACAGACCACCTCTTGTCGGGGGTGTGTCCCCATTTGGTGCCTTGGTCGACGATGTGGGGAAGACGAAAAAGAAACAGATGCGCCCATCACGCGGGCATGAGGGGAAGCTGAGAGGACGTACGCGGGGTCTCCAAGTGCCACGTGTCACATGTCATCAATGTATAGGGCGGCTAGAAGTAGGGGCACTCAAGTGCCTAGGGACGCCTCGAGTCCCGTGTCAGGACTATAAATAGGTGGTGAGTCCGTGTCATTTGCACGCTTTCGCTCTTCTGCTCAAAAATTTTCCCACTCTCTTTTCACTTCTTCAGCTTCCATTTCCGTTCGTCCGTCGCACGCCGCCGTATCGTCTTTCAGCAACCGCCATGTTCAAGTAAGTTTTCGGCTCTATCATCTTTGTTTTATGTGTTTCCCGATGGTTCCTCCAGTGAATCGATGAACTTCCCAGGGAAACCACGGAGTTTCCGACGAAAACGCCGGAACTTCTTTAAGTTTCCGATGAATGTCCTGGGGACCCGAGATGAATGCCTCGAGGAGATAAGTTGAAGGGCTCGAGGATCTGGGATAAACGCCCCGAGGTCATAGAATGAAGGACTCAAGGACCTGGGGTGAAGGTCCTGAGGACCTGGGATGAAGTTCCCGAGGTTTCGTAGCCGCAGGGAAATTTGGCCATAGGGGTTTACGACTATGCGGGGGAAATTTGACCACCGGGAAACTCCTCGTCTCCTTTCTTTGCCCTTTCACTTGATTTGCGGTGGAAGGGTGGATTTGATATGGAATGTCGAATTCACCGTTTTCCTCTGCTTTTCAGGTAAAAATGGTTGCAAGGATTGAGGGGGTCATTGAGACCGATGACGAGCCCGACTCACCGGTAGTGCAGACCAGCGGTGTTCGGAAATGAACTCCTAAGGATTGGGTCAGGGAGGAGCGTCTGGGCATCCATTCTTTATTTGCCGTGAATGACTCAAACGCCTACGCTACTGTCGAGGACCGTTATGAGGGCTCCCCTCAGAATTGGCAGGTGTACAAGCCCCGAGAACACCATCAAATATGCTTGTGTTTCCGAGGAATGAGGTTCCCTATGTACGAATTCACCTTCCTGGAAGCGGGCATGCATCTTCCCTTCAGTGATTTCCAGCGGGAGGTGTTTTCCTGGCTGCGCCTGACGCCCTCGTAGCTCCATCCAAATGCGACCGCGTTCGTGCGGGCATATGAGCTCGTATGTCAGTACCTCAAGGTCGGGGCCATGATACCTCTTTTCTTCCGCATCTTTTGAAGGTGTGAAAAACACAAAAAAGGGGGGTTTGAATTGGTTTTTCAAAATAAAATCGTTTCTTTATACTAATCCCCTTTAACAATACTTTCACTTATGAGTAATAATCTTAATGAAGCTAGAAAGAGATAACACATTATGTTTATACTAGTACACTTGAGAATTCCCCAAGTTAATCTAGTCCACCTGCCAAGGTGATTTTGCCTCTCTCAATCTAGGTCTTAAGCCACTAATCAATCATATTAATACAATGCACAAGCCAAACTGTTGGTGACTAACAACAACCTCTAAAACTCTCAAGTTCTAGACTTCTCAAGAAATCCAACCTTACCGGTCTTTCTCAAGGAACAACCTCTAAGACAACACGTCTTAGACTTCTCAAGAAATCCAACCTTATGGGTCTTTCTTAAGGAATACAAACCTAAGTTTGAATGAGTTTCATTTACAGAATAGTGCTTCTTATACAAGCTGAAATGTAAACAAGTTTTGATCTAAAATGACTTAAGAAAGATATTAGTAAGAGAGTATTTTTGCAGTGAACTTTCGTGTTGTATCTTTCTTCAAGTCTTAATGTATTTATATAGCTGTGTAAAATATGACCGTTGAAAAGTAATCATAGCTATTTAGACTGATGGCGGCTTGATAGAGACGTGGGGACAAATAATACTTTTGTGTCCTGTCTTGTCAAGATATCTTCATTAGTATTGTTTGCACTGTTTCTAAGATATCTTCGTTTGTACTGTTGTACAGTTGTATTTTGTTGCTTAGTCTTCTAATCTTCTTAACTTCAGAGGCTTCTGCGAGCATGAGTAAGAAGGGAAAACGTAGCTTGGTTCTTAAGATCTCCAAGTCTTTGAGTCCTCAGAACTGCGCCTTTGGAGTCTTCAGCACTTGATCTTCAGAACCTTGTTCGCTTAGAACGTTGTCTTCATATCTTCAGAGGCTTCTGATAGTATTTAGTTGAAGCATGAGTAGAGACTATAGTTGGGTCTTTAGAACCTTTTATCTAGAGAGCGTAAGTCTTTCAGCATCTGAACTTCGTTCATCAGAACCTCTGTCTTCAGATCTTTAGAACTTGTTCTCTTTACATATTATATCAGAGTCTTGTAATCTTCAGATTCTCCTGAAGCAATTACTGCTATTTAGCAGATCAAGTGTAGCGCGTAGTCGAAATATTCTCTTTTAACAACATATCCATGCCATTTAATTGGAAACAAAATCTGTTTGTTAGATTCTCAAAAGTAACAAACATTAGACTTACAAAATTGTTCGTACAAATATACTTGTTTGATATCATCAAAACTCAGAGGCATTAATGCAGAACCAAATCTTGTTCTCACAATCACCCCCTTTTTGATGATGACAAAACTATGTATTTTTATGACACAATTTTGTACATAACACAAGGGTAATCGAAATAAGAAGGTTAAGGAATATTTATCCTTCGCATGAGATACTCCCCCTGAATCTCAGACTGGGTGAAGATTAAATATCCTGACTTGTGAATTTTTCGGGATGGAGTCCCCCTGATTCCAAAAGGTCAGATACTGAAATCTTCATAGTCTTTATTCAATTATAAACTTGATCCTTCAGAGTTTGACACGAACTCAGGTCGTCATCTCAGAACCTTGTTTCTATCAAAACTCAAAGACTTGAACTATCAGAGCCATCAAAGTTCTGATTTGCTGATTTTTGATTTCTTTATCAACTTTATGGTCAACTTTATGATATTTAATCAGATCAGAATTCCTGAAAAGAAGGACAAGGAAAAACATCTAACAGAAATAATAATTTACTGGTTAGACTGTTAAAAACATGTTTTTCAGAGATTGACTATGAGAACCAAAATATCACGTTCATTACTTTCTCCCCCTTTTTGTCATTATAAAAAAGATTTGTAGTCCAAGGGTGAAAAACTAAGTCCTAAATCCTAAATCATAGAGCCAAAAGAAACAAAGAAAAACTTAGGTGCTTCCAGAGGACATCTTGTCCATAATCTTTTGAAGCAAGCTCTGAACATTTACATTGACAACCTTTTGTTCTGCAAAATTTTCTCTGAAAATCTATTGTTCTCCTCTGATTGCTTTAATTGCGTTTTCCAAAAACACCACGTCAGGTTCAGATGAGGAAACAACTAAGGCGTCTTGCTTAGCTTTTTCTATAGCTTTAGCTTCTTGTGCCAGTCTGGCTTCCTTTTCTGCAAGAAGTCTCGCTTCTTCAGCAGCTTTTTCTTCAGCTTCTTTCTGCTTCGCAGCCAAAAGCTTGAATTCCCTTATCCGCTCTTCAGCTTTTGCTCTTTCCTTTGCCAACTGAACTCCAGCAGTTTTAGTGGCGTCTGAGAAGTTTGTAATTCTTGCAAATTTAGAATCTAACCATTTTTGAAAGGTTTTCCAAGAATTTTCAAGCTTCAGAGGCTTGACACATGTGCTTACTTCTGCTCTTAATTTTGCAACCTTCTTTAACGCCTTGTTACGAAACTAATTATGGATTCTTCAAGGGTTGTTGGAAAGGGTATGTCATAGATGATCAAGGCAAGATCAGGCTCAGTAGAGTTAGTTTCAGACGGTGCTGGTTGAGATGAAACAATCTCAGTGTGAACAGTTTCAGACGTTGGTTGATCAGTGAGTGACAATAACTCAAAAATATATGAGACCGTGAAAGGTTCAGATGTGACAATTTCTAGAGGATTAGAGATGGTTTCCTTAGATCATGGTTCAGTGTTAAGGGTATGAGAATCAGAGAGTAGGTTCGGAGAACCTTGTTCATTTGGTTGAATGAGTGAAGAGGTTATTGTCGAGGTGTAGGTAGGAATGGCTTCAGATGAAATAGGTGTACTGATTGATGGAATGGGAGATGGTTGAATAGTGGTAGTTGGAGGAGGAATCGAAAAAGATGGTGGTTTAAACTTTACTTGTGGATTGGAAGTAGGAATGAAAGTAGTTTGAAATGATGATGATGATGCAGTAACAGTCTTAGTAACATCCATTGAAGTAGAAGAATTGGTAGCAGACTTACTAGATTTCTCAAAAAGGAGAGAATGCAGAGTGGAAGTCTTGGAAGATTCAGATTTGTCATCCTTTTTCTTTTTCTTAAGCTCAGAATCTTCTTCAGTATGCTTCCTCTTGCTTCTGGTAACATATTGAGGTTTAGGAGCGACATCTTCAATTTTGAAGTTGGACATGTCATGTCCTTCTTCTCTCATCATAACAACAAATGAAGCAATTGTTTGTATATGACCGCCTTTGTGATAAATAGGATAATTCTCCACTGGAATTTTGTTTTTAATCACAGTGTCATGAGAGATAGACAAAGGTTTTACTTCAACATTATTGATCATTTTCATATGCTTAAGATTCATGGCATTGAAGGCTTCTCCTATGCTTGGAGTCAAGTATTATGTATATCTGGCTTCTTTAACTAGATAATCCACTAAGCCACTTTCAACAAAGATATCAGAGAGCAATCTTCTGAAGGGAATATAAGTTGGAGTCTTCTTTTCTGGCGAAGCTGTTGTTCTTGTCTTGCGCACCATATCCCTTAGATAGTAAAACATAATATATGGTAGACACATTCTCTCATTTTTGTGCAGATAGTACAACATGTACTTTTGATTTGTATTGAAGTAGTCTGCATCACTCTTTGAAGGTCTTGGATTGATGCAACCAAGAATAATCTTGTGCCAGATCCTCAGATTATCACGCAAGTCCTTGCTTTTATACTCTGTTTTCCCAGATTGATAATTTGTAAAAATTGCTTTGTTGATGATATAGTCAGAATTTTTGATCTTCCCATACACTCGTTTGCATTCCAAGAACTTCATTCCTAGCAGATCGGAGATTGAGCTCTCAGTGATAACAATCCTCTTTTCCATAACAAAAGAGACAACATGAAGATCGTCAGTGTTAGCCTGCCTCCAGAAGTCTTTTACTAGAGCTTCATAGGTATGACCTCTAAGTCTGTCAAAATAACTTTTCCAACCTTGAATGTTTAGTTGATCATGAAGGTTAAACCCATTATCACGAAAATTGTTAAAGTCGACATCTAGTTCTTTGAGAACAGTTAGATCGTCTGCATGAAGAACACAAGTAACTGCGACATCTCTTTGAGTTACATGGTTTTCATCGATCTTAGGAGGTGACGATGAACTTGAAGCGATAGTTGTGGTGGTTGCAGAAGTTGTAGAAGGTGCAACAGATGAAGATGGTAACTCTTTGGAGGGATTTAGTGACGCTTCCATTTGTTCAGCGAAGCGAACAGTTTCTTGTTGAATGTTGTTCATCATGATGATGGTTGAGATTGATGAAGATGAAGACGGTGAATGAGTGTTTTAGAGAGAGAGAGAAACGATTTAGGGTTTCTAACGGTGTGGAGGTGGAAATGAGGCAGTGTGAGTGGGTATTTTTTGAAAATGAAAGGTTAAACACAGTACTGGGGATTAATGAATGTAATCATGATTTGAGTCAATTCCAAGAAAATTACTGTTCAGTGTGTATATTAACTAGATGTAATGAATAAGGTATAATCGAAATTACACAAATTAATCATTTTCTAAATAGGTGACACGTTTTAATGTTCTCAGAACCTGGACAACCCAAAAGTTTCCATCAGATCAGAGACACTTTTGACCGAAGTAGCTTCTGATGGCTGAGATTAGACAGATACTTACTCTGATTGAACACATCTGATTCTGATGCACTCTTATTATGGACAATAGCCCATTTTTAGATGCTTCAGAATAATTTGAAATCTATCTTCAGCTAAGGGTTTTGTAAAAATATCAGCCCATTGATGGTCTGTATCAATAAATTTTAAACACAAAATTCCCTTCTGAACATAGTCTCTGATAAAATGATGTTTTATTTCTATGTGTTTAGCCCTAGAATGTAAGATAGGGTTCTTACTTAAACAGATAGCAGCAATATTATCACATAAGATAGGAATGTTACTCTCGTGTATCTGATAATCTTCTAGCTGATTTTTCATCCAGAGCATCTGCGTACTGCATAAGGAAGCAGATATGTATTCTGCTTCTGCTGTTGAGAGAGCAATTGTTGATTGTCTCTTGCTTGACCTTGAGATCAGATTTTTCCCTAGAAACTGACAGTTTCCAGATGTACTTTTTCTTTCCAATTTGTCTCCAGCATAGTCTGCATCACAGTAACCAGATAGAGTGTACTCTGATTCTTTCTCATACATCAAGCCAAGGTTAGTAGTTCCTTTCAGATACCTTAGAATTCTTTTAACAGTAGCTAAATATAGAAGAAAGCCTATCATACCACGATACATCTTCTGACAAACTTTATCACTTACTTCTTCTTTTTCCATGACGCATGTTGGATGCATTGGAGTCTTTGCTATTTTACAATCTATCATGTTGAATTTCTTTAGAAGTTCTTTAGTGTACTTACTTTGATGAATGTAAGTAGCCTCTGGTTTCTGATCAATTTGAATTCCCAGGAAGAACTTCAACTCACCCATCAGACTCATTTAGAACTCTGCTTGCATTAACTTTGAAAACTCCTCACATAGAGAGGGATTAGAAGAACCAAAAATAATATCATCAACGTAAATTTGAACTATAAGAATATCATTTTTGTATGATTTACAGAAGAGAGCGGTGTCAACTTTTCCTCTGGTGAAGTTAATTTCTAAAAGAAAATTGCTCAATCTGTCGTACCAAGCTCTGGGAGCTTGCTTCAGACCATAGAGAGATTTTTTGAGTTTAAAAACAAAATCTAACTTTTCTGAGTTTTCAAATCCAGGAGGTTGTTTGACATAAACTTCTTGTGATATATAACCATTCAAAAATGCACTCTTAACATCCATCTAGTATAAGATGATGTTATGATTTACTGAAAAGGAAATTAACAGGCGTATGGCTTCTAGTCTGGCGACTGGAGCAAAGGTTTCATTGTAATCTATCCCTTCTTGTTGACTGTAACCTTATGCAACAAGTCGTGCCTTGTTTTTGACAACTTCTCCTATTTCATTGAGCTTGTTTCTGAATACCCAATTAGTTCTAATTATATGGACACCTTTAGGCTTTGGAACAAGATCCTATACACCTTTCTTTGAAAATTAGTTAAGTTATTCTTCCATTTCCAGAACCCAGTCCTTGACCATAAGAGCTTCATCGAATGTCGTTGGCTCAATTAAAGACACCAATCCCAGAAGCATTTCTTCAGAAGGTTTGAACGCTGATATGGTTCTGATGGGAGCGTCCTTGTTACCCAGAATTAGTTCTTCAGGGTGTGAAGTTGAGATTCTCCTCTTATTTTGTTGTGGAGTATCAGACGATACATCAATAATATCGAAACTAGGAACTTATGGAGATTTAACTTCTTCTGCCTTTTCTTTAGGTTTTGAAAAGATGATATCCAAATCTGCAAACTTTTCAACTAGCTTTGACTTTTCAGGGTCAAGCTTATCATCGAATCTGACATGAATTGATTCTTCCACAATCCGTGATTCTGTGTTATAAACTCTATAGCCTCTCGAGTGTTCAGAGTATCCTAACAACAGACACTTCTGTGCTTTGGGATCAAACTTTCCAAGATTCTCTTTAGTATTCAACATAAAACAAGTGCATCCAAAAGGATGAAAATAAGAAATGTTGGGAATTCTATTCTTCCACAATTTATAAGGAGTTTTACTCAAAATAGGTCTTATGGAGATTCTATTTTGAATATAACATGCTGTATTAACTGCCTCTGCCCAGAAGTGCTTAGCCATGTCAGTTTCTTGGATCATGGTGCGATCCATTTCTTGTAAAGTCCTATTATTTCTTTCTACAACTCCATTTTGTTGTGGAGTTCTAGGACAGGAAAAATAATGAGATATCCCATGTGAATCAAGAAGTTTTTCAAAATCTTTGTTTTCAAATTCTCCACCATGATCACTTCTGACCTTGACGATTTTACAATTCTTTTAGTTTTGCACTTGGGTGAAGAAGGAAGCAAACACAGACTGTGACTCATCCTTGTGTCTTAAGAATTTTACCCATGTCCAACTACTGTAATCATCAACGATGACTAGTATATATTTCTTACCATTGATAGAAGCAATTTTCACTGGTCTAAATAGATCAATGTGAAGAAGTTCCAATGGTCTAGAGGTAGAAACAATATTCTTTGCTTTAAAATAAGTTTTTTGAAAACTTACCTTTCTGACATGCTTCACAAATAGCATCTAAAGAGTACTTCAGATTTGGTAAACCTCTGACAAGTCCTAGCTTGTTCAGCTCAGAGATTCTTCTCAAGCTAACATGACCCAGACGTCTGTGCCAGACCCATTGCTCCTTGAACAGAACATATCCATCCTTTTGACTAACAGCCGTTACCAACAGTTCCGAAGCCAATGATTATTCCCTTCCGGTTTCCTCCAAAACCGACGACGCCTCCATGCTTAAGTTTCAAATCTTGGAACATATGCCTTTCTCCCGTCATGTGTCACGAGCATCCACTATCCAGGTACCATGACTGGTGTTTTAGTGGCACCATTTAGGATACCTGCAATATAAATTATCTTATTCTTAGGTACCCATTTTGTGGGTCCTTTCACATTAGTCATTCCAGAGGTTCTGACTCCTTGGGATTTTCGTGCAGCAGGATAATATTGTGGTATTTGTGCATGATTTTTAAGTTTAGAAGTTTTCTTCCGTGTCTGTGTTTGTGATGTAACAGACTTAGAACCTTCTGGTTCTGGACATTTCAGTTTAGTGTCAGCAAGCACAAACTGTTTGGACATAGGTATTAGCTTGATACTCTTGGTCTCATCATATGGTTTTGATGCTCATAAATATCCCAGACCTCTACTTCCATTTCTGCTGACTCCATATATCATTGAAGCCATTTTGCTTCTATCTATGCTCTTAGCAAGGAAGTGCTGAAAAGCTTTATCATATTTGACTTCTTCATTAGTGCCAGTTATGTTAGAGGTGATCTCTTCTTCTAACTTAGAGACTTTACTTTTCAAAATAGCATTTGATTTTTCTATGAAGAATAATTTTTTGTTCAATTCAGAAATAGTTTGATTGCTTTTAGTAAGGTCTTCTGAAGGAACCACAAGAGTCTTTTCAGAGTTTTGTGTTTTCTTAGAAGAAGTTGATACCTTTCCATAAGTTCAGATAATCCTATTTCAAGTTCAGAACGAGATAAGGAAGAAAGTACCTCTCTGTCGTCATCAGAGTCTGATTCTTCATCAAGTATCAGGTCTCCTTCTGATAATGCTTCATTCGTGCTGGTCTTAGCCATGAATGCCACGTTGGCATGTTCTCCATCATAATCTTCTTCTGACTCTGAATCATCCCATGTTGCCATAAGACCCTTTTTAGCTTTCTTAGGTCTTCCGTCTTTCTTGAACTTTGGACAATCATTCTTGATATGTCCAGGTTCCTTGTAATCAAAACATGTAGCTTCTCTTCCATAAGCTTTCTTTTGACCATATGTAGACTCAGATTTACCTTTAGTTCTTCTTGGTCCTCTGAACTTATTCTTTCTGTATTTCCATAGTTGACTTATCTTCCTTGATATGAGAGATAATTCATCTTCGTCTGAATCTTCTTCAGTTTCTTCTGATTCTTCCTCTTCTTGATAAGCTTTTTTCTTCTCAGATTTAGCCTTTAGAGCAATAGATTTACCTTTCTTCTGAGGTTCATCTTCTTGAAGTTCTATTTCATGACTCCTTAAAAAACTAATTAGTTCCTCAAGACTTATGTTGTTCAAATCCTTTGCTAGTTTCAAGGCAGTTACCATTGGTCTCCATTTGACAGGAAGACTTCTAATAATCTTCTTGACATGATCAACACTAGAATATCCTTTGTCCAGAACTATGAGTCCTGCAACAAGCATCTAGAATCTTGAAAACATAGTTTCCACAGATTCATCGTCTTCCATTCTGAAGACCTCATATTTCTGCATTAGTGCAAGAGCCTTTGTCTCCTTGACTTGAGCGTTGCCTTCATGAGTCATTCAGAGAGAGTCAAAAATATACTTTGCAGTTTCTTTGTTTGTAATCTTTTCATATTTCGTATATGAAATTGCATTTAACAGAATCGTTCTTGCTCTGTGATGATTCTTGTAAATCTTCTTTTGAGCATCTGTTAATGCACTTTTGACAGTCTTTTTGCCTTCAGAGTCTACTGGGTAACTGTAGCCATCAACTACCAGATCCCATAGATCTAAGTCAAAAGCCAGAAAGTAACTCTCAATTCTATCTTTCCAATAATCAAATTTTTCTCCATCAAAGATGGGAGGTTTTGCACTATATGAATCTCTTTCATTAGCAGCAACATTTGGTTCAGGTGCAACCATTGTTTTTCACACTTGGATCGACACTGAACACTGTTAAGTGCATGATAAAAATTCAACCTTTTTATCACCTCAGAACCGGAGCTCTGATGCCAATTGAAGGTGTGAAAAACACAAGAAAAAGGGGTTTGAATTGGTTTTTCAAAATAAAATCGTTTCTTTATACTAATCCCCTTTAACAATACTTTCACTTATGAGTAATAATCTTAATGAAGCTAGAAAGAGATAACACATTATGTTTATACTAGTTACTTTGAGAATTCCCCAAGTTAATCTAGTCCACCCACCAAGGTGATTTTGCCTCTCTCAATCGAGGTCTTAATCCACTAATCAATCAGATTAATACAATGCACAAGCCAAACTGCTGGTGACTAACAACAACCTTTTAAACTCTCAAGTTCTAGACTTCTCAAGAAATCCAACCTTACCGGTCTTTCTCAAGGAACAACCTCTAAGACAACACGTCTTAGACTTCTCAAGAAATCCAACCTTATAGGTTTGTCTTAAGGAATACAAACCTAAGTTTGAATGAGTTTCATTTACAGAATAGTGCTTCTTATACAAGCTGAAATGTAAACAAGTTTTGATCTAAAATGACTTAAGAAAGATATTAGTAAGAGAGTATTTTTGCAGTGATCTTTCGTGTTGTATCTTTCTTCAAGTCTTCATGTCTTTATATAGCTGTGTAAAATATGACCGTTGAAAAGTAATCATAGCTATTTAGACTAATGGCGGCTTGATAGAGACGTGGGGACAGATAATAGTTTTGTGTCCTGTCTTGTCAAGATATCTTCATTAGTATCGTTTGCACTGTTTCCAAGATATCTTCATTTGTACTGTTGTACAGTTGTACTTTGTTGCCTAGTCTTCTAATCTTCTTAACTTTAGAGGCTTCTGCGAGTATGAGTAAGAAAGGAAAACGTATCTTGGTTCTTAAGATCTTGAAGTCTTGGAGTCCTCAGAACTGCGCCTTTGGAGTCTTCGGCACTTGATCTTCAGAACCTTGTTCGCTTAGAACATTGTCTTCATATCTTCAGAGGCTTCTGATAGTATTTAGTTGAAGCATGAGTAGAGACTATAGTTGGGTCTTCAGAACCTTTTATCTAGAGAGCGTAAGTCTTTCAGCATCTGAACTTCATTCATCAGAACCTCTGTCTTCAGATCTTCAGAACTTGTTCTCTTTACATATTATACCAGAGTCATGTAATCTTCAGATTCTCCTGAAGCAATTACTGCTATTTAGGAGATCAAGTGTAGCGCGTAGTCGAAATATTCTCTTTTAACAACATATCCATGTGGCCGTCGACTCACTGTACGTCCGCGTGTTTTAGGAGAAAAATGGACGGCGGGAGGAGGTCCTAGAGTCGAAGTTTCCTTTGGAGTGGACGGAGGAGCATTTCAAAAGAAGCACAGACAGTTACATAGTCAGCCTTGGTGCGTAGGACAAAGAGGACCGGCTTGCCTACCAGAAGTTGGTCAAGTTTGTCTCCGGCTTCACCCCCGTGAAACTGGTGACTCTGGGCGGGATCTTTATCCGCGACGATCGCAGGGAGATTTTAAAGGAGGCCCGGTTGATAAACACGAAAGCCCTCCTCGAGTACGAGTCCGACGAGGAAGCTATCCGGTTCTTATGTAGCGAACATCTCCTTCATTCGAACCCCATCTATGTTTACGTCGTTAGTTCCCTGACGTGTTTGTTTTTCTTTTGCAGGTAGGATGTCGAACTTGGAAGAACGCGTGAAGAAGCTGGCTGTCACCAGAGGCCCGAAGAAGGTTGGCAAGGGGCGAGTCATCCAGGTTCAACAGATGCATAGCCCCAACTCGACACCCGGGGGCTCGTCTTCTTCCCCCCAATGCAGCCAGTCTCCGACGTCACAGGGTTCCTATAGCGATCGATTTTGGACGCGGTTCTTAAGCGCTGGTCGCTCTCTGCGGTTTGAGCTTAAACTACAGGTCGATTCATTTTTTATCGTATTGTGAGCTGATGAAGGAAGGGAAATAGATGTCTCCAATTAACCCTGCTTTGCATACTGAGTTTAAACAGCGGTCTGTTAGGTTACGGATGTGATCAATGTGGTGGGGCCTTTCTTGTGTTATTTTGACAGACAGGTTTCTGGCGGGGAACATGGATTAGGATGTTAGGACTGATGCTTTTTGATGTGAGAGTATGGGATTTGGGTTTTTTGTTTAGTGTGCTCGCTAAGATTTTTCTTTCAATCTTATGCCTACGTATTCCCGTTTACCGAAACAGGGAAATCAGAGTGTTCGTAGTTCCTCCTATTCTATGGGAGGAAATGGTTGTTTTGGTGTCTTGTTCAAAGCCCAAGACGTGAAGCGAAAGGTGATTTGTATCTTGTTCAAAGCCCAAGATGTGAAGCTAAAAGGTTGACCTTAGAGAGAATTTGTCATCTCTAAAGGGGGGTCTGTTTGTCACAACTGTTGGGTGACTGGTTATAAAGGAGGATTACTTTAACCGGGATGTGTGAATCCGGCAATGCCATAATTTCCTTTTTATGGGTTTTTAACTTGAAGGAGAAGACTTTAACTCAGTGTAGAGTAATGCCATCTTTCCTTAGGAATTTCTCATGCTAAAAGAGGGACAGTGGCATGGATATAGATGATCCAGAGGCTTGCCGCTTACAACGATTAGATGAAAGGGAAGGAGTTGTTGATATTTGTATACTGTGAACGAGGCACAACTTTGATGCTAAAAGGTTAATTGGATTAACCAGTGGTTTTCTTATATAAAGCCTAAGAGGAGGCTAATATGTGTCTCGTACAAAGCCCGAGAGAGAGGCTAAAAGGTTTTGACTCGACGATGAAGTCTTTTGGTATCTCGTATAAAGCCCGAGATGGAGGCTAAAATTCGTTTGGCTCAGTAAGAACCCTTTTGTATCTCGTATAAAGCCCGAGATGGAGGCTAAAGGGTGATTGACTCAACGAGGGAGTCCCTTATGTGTCTCGTACAAAGCCCGAGAGAGAGGCTAAACATTGTTCGACTCCGCTGGGGAGAATCATTTGTACAAAGCCCAAGAGGAGGCTGTGGTTACTGTTTTAGTAAAGTGACAGGTCCAGTATACTGATTTTAAAAGAGAAAATCAGTTCTTATATGAACAATGCTGTACTCAAGGATTTGATCCAAGGATCCAGGTTATTCCTGTTCTTTAAGGAATCGGGAAATCCGAAGGGTATTGAGACTGTCCGAGTCTACGGGTTTCCTTCCAATTTAACGAAGGGGTCACTTGAGAATGTCTTTGAGACTCAAGGAGATTAGACTGTCCAAGTCTAGAGTGTCCTCTTTTATACCATGCTTTGAGTAACGGTAGTAGACTCTATGAAAGGACTGTTGTATGAAGGTGACTAAGTTCTGTTCCTATACCTCTAGGAGGTCGTCGGGACAATTTGTACGAAGCCCAAGAGGAGGCTGGAAACTTTTAAGAAGCCGATCGGTCCTTGTACTAAGCCCAAGAGAAGGCTATCATTCCCAGAGGAAGAGATCATTATACGAAGCCTAAGAGGAGGCTGTGAATACTTTCTAAGAAGCCGTAGGGTCCTTGTACTAAGCCCAAGAGGAGGCGGGGTTGCTTTTAGGAAGCCTGTGGGTCCTTGTACGATGCCCTAGAGGAGGCCGATGCTTTTAAGAAGCCCGTGGGTCCCCAAACCCCGATAAATTCAAGGCAAGCTATTCACAAAGAATAGATCAAGTCAGGAAAGTTCAAGAATTTGGAAGAAACTCAAAGATGCCATTCACGGAGAATACATTCATCTCTGGGAATAGAGTTTCTTGACAATTCCTAATGAGGACAGCCGAAGAGAAGACTGTATCTGGTGATCCTATTGGGGATCTAGTTGTCTATTTCTACGAATAAACGAAACGACGTCACCTAGTTCTAGACGTAGTTGCCGGGGAAACTTGAAATATCTATACTATTATTACACAGTTGATATGAGTTCACGAAAGAAGACTTACAGTGAAACAACCCCATAATACAATTATATGTATATGAAAGCGGTAAATGAAAGCAATAACCACTTACTCGGTTGTAGATCTTCCATGCTGTTTGGTTGGTTGTTCAACAAAGAAAGATTGAAAACAATAGTATATTCAAAATCAAAGGAGAAAGTGCTTTGAAAAAGAAAGATTTGGGGCTTATAGCTCAAGGAGAGGCCCAGGGTTTTATCGGTGAACGCACTGTTTGAATTTGTACAGAGGGACTTATACAAGTGACTGAGGCCCAAAATGTTTTTCTGTACAAAGGGATGGGTCTTACACTCTTTCAAGAGGCCCAAAAAAGTTTAAAGAAAAAGAGTGAGGCTTATAACACGAGGGTAGGCCCAGATGATTTTTCCGTTTAAAAATGGCGATCGCGCCGAAGTTTTCTTTTAACGCGGAGGGACTTATACAATAAGTGAGGCCCAAAATGTTTGGTTAAAAGGGGGTTGGGTCTTACACTCTATTAGAGGCCCAAAAGTTTTTAATGGGTCTTATAGCTCGAGGAGAGGCCCAAAAGGTTATTTTTCAAAAGGCGACGATCGCGCCGTTTGTTTTTGACGGTATCGGGACTTATACAATGCACTGAGGCCCAAAAGTGATTTGGTCAAAAAAGGATTGGGTCTTACACTCTATTAGAGGCCCAAAATGTTTTGAAAATGATTTATGAGGGTTGAATTAATCCAAAAACCCTAATTTGTTTTCAAAAATGTATTTAATTGAATAAAAATTCAATTAAAATGATCAAAATTGTTTAACATGTGAAAAACAAATTGTGATCTTGGATTAATGCTTCAAAAATTAAGTATTGACCTACAAAATAATTAGAAAGCATTAAAAGTTGCAAAATCAATGTGGAAAAAATATTTAAAATGTCAAAAACAATTAAAATATTAATTCTTTGCAAAAATATCAATTATATGAAATAAATAATATTTTTGGGATTTTTTGGGAAAATAAAATATTTTAACATTTTTGTGAATTATTAAAAAAAGAATCAACTCAAAATCATTAAAACTCAGAGAGAAATTAATTTTTGAATCAATTAAACAAAAATCACAAAATTCAAATATTTGAAAATTCAAAAAAGGCGCCAAGAACAGCTGAAGAACACGCGCGTGTTCTGGGTTTGGCTGATTTGCATTTTCTATCCAATCTCCCTGAATACTTGATTATAACATGCAATCCATATATCATTATGCTCGTCTCAACCTCACGATCATGTCTATGTCCATTAATTTCATTTAAATTAAACACATAACAAGAAATCATGAAAAATCCTCAAGAACCCTAATTTCTGCATGAAGGCCAGGATTTTTGATACACGACTCAAACAATGCAATTAATTGAGGGAAAACATTCCATGCATGATTATGAACATATGGCCAAATTATTGTGCAGCAAAAATTGCATGAATCATAGAGTTAGAAGAGCTCATGCTTACCACTTGCAGCTGGTGATCGTGATTTGTGTTGGAGGTGTTACAGCTAGGTTCCAATGATGTGGATAGCTTCCCTAGGTACCAAGTGATGTGTCTGAGTGCTTGGAATGGATTGAAATGGTTTGGAGTTGAAGATGGCACCTCAACTGCAAAACTGTCAAGAACTTGAGTAATTGGCTGGTGATTTTGTGAAATCAGTGTTCTAGATGTTATGTGAGTGTTTGAATCACTTCTATATGATGTATGTGAGGTGTGTGAGTGATTGGTTTGATTGGAAAAGCTCTCAAACTCAAAACCCGATAGCTACCTTGCTAAGAAAGGCATTTTTACCAAGAGAAAGAGATTTTGAGGAAAGCATCTGTTAGATGGCTTTGGTGTACTCAAACTGATCACAATTGAGCTCTATTTATAGTAGAGCAAGTTTGTTTTGGGATCCACAGTGAATGGTAACTGCAGCAGGTGTTTGTTCAATGTTGGCCAATGAAAATCCAAGTCTCCTCTAGCCATTTACTAGAGGTTAGGGCACATAGCTTTGGTTCCCTTGGTCTTGGATAAGTCTTGACTGATTTCAGATGAGAATGGCTCAGTCCATGCCACCTTGATGCTTCCATTGAATGCTTCAATCCAAATTTGGAGTCTTGTCCCTATTTTGGCCATTCTAGGTTCAACATGCTATTTCTTGTTCCATGGACTTTGGAGGCTTGGCTCAGTGATTGTCCCCTTTAGATTCAATCCTTAGATGTGTCCAAGTGGATAGGAGCATTTAAATTTGGCTGATTTTGGCAAATCGAGCAAAGTTGCAAATTTTGCCTTGCCTTTGACAGATTTCAGCAAGGCAACTTTCCAATGTTATAACTCATGGTGTAAGTTGAATTTGGTAATGCTCTTGACCATTTTGGAAAGCCCTTACATGATACAACAACTGTTTGAACATGTTTGGTTTTGATCTCTTTTGAATCCAAGTGAAAAATCCCTCTACATTTGGCAAAAAGTGAAGGCAGATTCTGACTTAGTGAAAATTTCACTAAGTGTTGGAAAAAGTGACATTTTCACTTTTCAGCAACTTTGATCACTCACTAACTCAAAATCCTTAATGAATTGGAATTAGGTCTAGTTGAAGTTTTTGTAGAGGGTAATGAGGGCTACAAATCCATCTTTGGATGAAAAAAATGGCTTTGTGGTTTAGGAGTTATGATCCTCCAAAGTTGGTGCCCTTGTCATTTTATTTTTAACTTTGAAAATTTTCTAAGTTTTTATGGTTACCCCTTTTACAAGTTATCCCACTTTTCTTGATTTTTTTTGATGAATGATGATTCAAATCATACATTAACATCATTTTAGGGTTAAAAATCCATTTTGGTGAAAAATCTCAAAAAGTCAAAGTTGACTTTTGTGCACAGTTGACTTTTTATCAGATGAATTCCAAACTGTGCAATTCTTCAGGAAATCATGTCCTTGACCTAAATCAAACTTGATGGACATGTTCCATGGGTGTCATAGGGTATATTGATGCATGTCATAGGGCTTGGGAGCATGTCCTGGTCAAAAGTCAAAGTTACAGTTGACTTTGCCCTTAAAACCCTAACTGTGGTGCAGATGAAATTGAGACTTGTTGCTCAAGCTTCTTGGATTAATCCATTGTTCCAAATGGATCAATATAGTTCATTAGAGACCCTCAAACCTTCTCTTGAGGTCTTGGCTCATGATTTGTCCCAAATGTCAACTTAGGGGTGGATTAGGTCAAGAAACCCTAATTCCTGATTTTTGATGTATGCATCCCCTGAGGTCAAATTGACTTGGTGATTGGGTCCATGAGGTCCCATGGAGTATATTAGGTTATGTTTTGGATCATTGGCTTGTGCCCAGATGAAAAATTTCCATCTGGAGGCCCTGGTCGACCAAAACCCTAATTTGGTGACACTATCGATCTTGAGACTTGATCCACCTAGAAGGGAGCATCCTTGTGCTTGATCCTTGAAGTGGGAGTCCTTTTTGATCCTTTGTGTATGTTTGAGAGGTTTTAGACAAGTTGAAGATCATGTCATTCCTTGATTGATCCTTTGTCTAAGGCTCTGAGAGGGCTTAAAACCCTAATTTTGATTGTAGTGGATGCTCACCCATCTTTGGGGAGACTGATGAGGTATGATGGTTCCTCCATATTGTGATGATGAGTGACACAATGATGGGACATCTTAGTGGTCAAAATTTGGGGTATGACAGATGCCCTTATTTAATCTTCTTGGACCCGAAGGTGTGAATGACGAAGGTATTCGGGCATTCGAGGTGCAAGAGGATTAAATTTCAGAATACCCGAAATTTTGATGGTGGTTATGAATGGTAGCTTGCACATTCATCTTCTTTAGCTAAGCAATGATGCTTAGAAAAGGTAAACTTCCCCTCGATCTTGGTCTTTAGCCAAGGAACTGGTCTCAGTTTTCTTTTGTCAACCTCCCTCCCGTTCCTGGTTTCCTACCAAGGAACTGGTCTCAGTTGTTGATTTAAACTTCCCCTCGATCCTGGTTTCCCACCAAGGAACTGGTCTCAGTTTCTGATTTAAACTTCCCCTCGATCCAGGTTTCCCACCAAGGAACTGGTCTTAGTTTCTGATTTAAACTTCCCCTCGATCCTGGTTTCCCACCAAGGAACTAGTCTCAGTTTCTTTTGTCAATAAACTTTACTGACAAGGGACGCTACTCGTAGCGGTTTTCCTCAAACTTCTCGCCGAATTTTCCTGGGGAGGTGCCATTTGAGTGGAAAAAGTTTTGATGTCAGACTTGCTGGGGAACCCAGTCGTCTGAGTTGTAGAGGTGTACAAACTTCTCTGTTGGAGATGCCATTTGTCGATTCTACTAGGGAAAGCGAGTCTCTTGAGAGACTGTTTTCGTTTGGGGGATTACATCATACTTTTCTCGGGATCTTTCCGGAGAAATGCCATATGATGGGATCCAATTTTGAGGTGCCGATGACCTTTTCATCGGTGGGTTTTTCGGAGAATGGCAGCTGTACTGCCAAATCTCTGCTTAGGAGGCTTTCTCTGGGGATTTTCCTTAATCCGGGAAAGCAAGGATATCATCTTCAATGGCGAAGAGTGACATCGGTAGAAGGTTCTCTGGTCTTTCAGAGGTTCAAGTTATCAAAGTGGTCAAGGGCCAATTCTGATCCAGAAATAAACTGGAGGAGAGAGAATGTTCAGACGCAACGTTTCCTGACGAGGCAAGAACTGACGACTCGATTGAGAGAACTTCTATCACTAGGGGACAAGACCGACTATAGTGATAGTGATGCAATATGAAATGTGAATGCAAATCAATAATGCATGATGTGTGTATGTTTATGCTGACAAAACTGACGCGACATATAAACTGACAGGTGAACACGACTGGATACTCGGCCATCGCGGGGCGAAGAAGTACCGTTGGTTCAAGATAGCAATTCCACCTTGCTTAGGAGAGATAGTCCCTGTTGGGAATACCGTTGATCGGGCTTAGGAGATAAGAACTCGGCCGAGGATGTCAGACGAAACATGGTCTCTGACATTGTTGATCCTTCATTCAGGCGTACTGGTCTAGAAGGAGTACTTTGATTCTGTACTTTTAAGTTCAAACGCCTTTGGAGACGCAATCGATGCTCTTTCGATGTTCAACAGTCAAAAGAAATTGCCATCTTTATTTTAAAAGCAGAAAAAGTTTTAATAGATAAATTCATTTTTGTTTTATTTCAAGAATCGTTAATCATGTTAACAACGTCGTTCCGTAAAGCTAAAACAAATAAGAATTACAAAAAAAAGCACAAGGGCTCAAATTTTATTGATGAGATGGAGATCAGCCAAACGCATGATTCCAAAGAGTATATACAAAGTTTGAAAATGGTAATATACAGGGAAAAGGGCTACGTTGAAACATAACAACCACTATCCTTCTACTAACTTTGAATTCGGGGCATCCTGAGCTTCTGTCGAAGATGACCTTGACTGGAGTTTTCCTCCGATGGATGGTGTAACTGCTACTGAGGGACTTGCCTCTGTTGAACATAGTTACTTGCCACTATCCCTAACTTTTGCTTGGATTGTACTGTGATGTTTCCAATCCACCGGGATGATTTTTTTCTCTGTCTCTAACTTTTGCCTGGACCGCCCTTTCGGGTTTTCAATCCACCGAGACGTTTTTTATTTTTTATTTATTTTTAGTTTAGGCGAAGTATTTCTTGACTACATCAACATTCGTGGGGTAGGCAAATTCCTCTCCGTCCATGGTTGCAAGTCTCAAGGCACCGCCTGAGAAAGCTTTCGTGACCACATAGGGGCCATCATAATTCGGAGTCCACTTGCCTCACGAATCAGTGAGAAATGATTGTATCTTTTTGAGCACAAGGTCTCATTTTCTGAAAACACGAGGTCGGACCTTTTTGTCGAACACCCTCTTCATTCTCTGTTGATACAACTGACCGTGGCATAGTGCCGTGATTCTCTTTTCTTCGATCAGATTCAGTTCGTCGTGTCGACTTTGACACCATTCAGCTTCGGTGAGCTTAGCTTCCATCAATACTCGGATTGACGGGATCTCTACTTCTATGGGGAGCACTGCTTCCATGCCATATACTAGAGAAAAAGGGGTTGCCCATGTTGAAGTGCAGACAGATGTGCGATAACCGTGAAGAGCAAAGGGTAACATCTCGTGCCAGTCTTTGTAGGTTACCACCATCTTTTGAACGATCTTCTTGATGTTCTTGTTAGCCGCTTCTACCGCTCCGTTCATCTTGGGTCGGTAGGGAGATGAGTTATGGTGTTCGATCTTGAACTCTGCACACAACTCCTTCATCATCTTGTTGTTCAAGTTAGATCCATTATCAGTAATGATCTCGCTTGGAACACCATAACGGCAGATGATATTGTTTTTGATAAATCAGACCACCACTTGCCGGGTTACATTGGCGAATGACGCTGCTTCGACCCACTTGGTGAAGTAGTCGATGGCTACTAGGATGAACCGATGTCCGTTTGAAGCCTTAGGTTCGATTATGCCAATCATGTCGATTCCCCATATGGAAAATGACCATGGGGAAGAAAGAACTTTGAGATGTGATGGCGGTACATGAATTTTGTCGGAGTATATCTGACACTTGTGACACCTCCTCATGTACTTGTAGCAGTCGGATTCCATGGTCAACCAGTAGTACCCTGCTCTAAAAAATTTTCTCGCCATTGTATGTCCGTTGGCATGAGTGCCAAAGGACCCTTCATGAATTTCTTTCATTAGCATTTCTGCTTCTGGTCTGTCGACGCATCAGAGCAAGACCATGTCAAAATTTCTCTTATAGAGAGTGTCACCGCTCAGGAAGAAGTTTCCAGCCAATCTTCTGAGGGTTTTCCTGTCTTTTCTGAGTGCCCCAGATAGGTACTCTTGTTTCTGGAGGAAGCATTTGATATCGTGATACCAAGGTTTGTCGTCTATGACTGCTTCAATTGCGAAGACGTAAGCGGGCCTTTCAAGGCGCATTATGTCGATCTTAAGTATGTCATTCCATTGACCTACACTAACCATGGAAGAGTGAGTGGCTAATGCATCAGCCATGTGACTCTCCTCACGAGGGATGTGATGAAACTCAACTCTGTTGAAGAAGGGTAGCAACCTTCTTGCGTAGTCTTTGTAAGGGATCAATCCTGATTGGTATGTGTTCCAATCTCCTTTTATCTGATTAATAACTAGAGCTGAGTCGCCATATACGTCCAAGTTTTTGATCCTTAAATCAATTGCTTCTTCGAGGCCCATAATACAAGCTTCGTATTCGGGCTCGTTGTTCGTACATTTGAACTTAAGTCTGGCGGTGAAAGGAACGTGGGTACCCTGAGGGGTAACAGTGATTGCCCCAATTCCGTTTTCGTAATGATTAACTGCTCCGTCAAAGATAAGTCCCCATTGGGAACCTGGTTCTGGCCCTTCACTGGGTAACGGTTCATCGCAATATTTCATTTTTAGATACATGACATCTTCGTCTGGGAAGTCAAACCCGGTTGATTCTAGAGATGTAGAGATGTAGGTCAACCGTCCCAGGAATCCTCTGACTTGTTTTTCAGTTTTCGGAGAAGGCATTTCCTGAATGGCCTTGACCTTGTCAGGATCAACCTCAATTCCTTTCTGGCTGACGATGAACCCTAGTAGTTTCCCTGAACGAACACCGAAGGTGCACTTGTTGGGATTCAAGCGGAGCTTGAATTTTCTTAGACGTTCGAACAATTTTGACAGATGTTCAACGTGCTCACTCTCTGTTTTAGATTTTGCAATCATATCATCGACATACACTTCGATTTCTTTGTGTATCATGTCATGAAAAAGAGTAGTCATGGCCCTTTGATAGGTTGCCCCGGCGTTATTCAAACCGAACGACATTACCTTGTAACAAAAGGTACCCCATGGGGTAATGAATGAAGTTTTCTCCATGTCTTTCGGCGCCATTTTGATCTGGTTATAGCCCGAGAATCCATCCATGAAGGAGAAAACTTTGAACTTTGCTGTACTGTCCACCAGCATGTCAATGTGTGGTAAAGGAAAGTCGTCCTTTGGACTTGCCTTGTTCAGATCCCTGAAATCGACACACAGTTTGACCTTTCCGTCCTTTTTGGGAACATGTACAATGTTGGCTAACCATTGAGGATATTCAGATGTAGCGAGTAAACCCGCGACAATCTGTTTCTGCACCTCCTCTTTGATTTTGATGGCCATGTCCGGGTGAGTCCGTCTCAACCTTTGCTTCACTGGCGGACATTACGATCTCAACGATAAGTGATGTTCCACGATGCTGGTATCCAACCCTGGCATATCCTGATAGGACCAAGCGAATACATCGGGGAATTCTCTGAGAAGCTTTATCAAACTCTCTTTGGCATTTGGACTGAGCAGTGCCCCAATCCTGATTTCTTTTCTCTCTTTTTCTGAACCCAAGTTTACCGTTTCCAACGGCTCTTTGTGAGGTTCAATGGACCTTTCCTCTTGTCTGAGTAGTCGGGAGATCTCTTCTGGAATTTCGTTGTCATTTTCTTCTTCAGCCCCAAATACCGAGAACTCAAAGTTGGGAGAAGGCATCGGATCGTATGTTTCAACGGGGTTTAAAATAAGCAATCTGCATGACGTGATGATTCGTGTTTAGAAGAGATAGAGAAAATGCAAGTGTGTGCAGTGTTTTATTTTACTGCTCGTTTTTATTATTAAATTGTTTTTTAGGATTACCATTTTCTAAAAAAGCAAAAAGAGAAAACATCAATTAATGCGGAAATTACAGAACGACGTTATTTTATTAATGAACAAGTCGATCCTTGAAACTACAGCCCTATAAAACAAAACTCTGTCGCTTCGGGTAAAGCGAAGAGGGACATTTTACAGAAAGCGAGCCCTATCAAAACACCCGTTTCACCTGGGCAGGGTGAAAGGTTAAAGATGGCAATTACTTTGACTGACGGACGACCTTCGAAACCTCGACGGCAACCCATTGGCGGCGAACTCCTCGGTGAATCACAAAGTCTGGCACCTTCCTTGGTTTGTCTTCAGAAATGACGTTGATTTCTGGTGGAGTAGGATCATTGGAATCTGTCTCCCAGGCAGAATTGTCGTAGGAGAATTCCTCTGTTGCATTTTGCATAGCATTTGTGCTCTCAGCTGTACCTCCCCATCCAGTAGGCTGGATATCTTCGAGCCTGATACGAGAGCTTTTGGGAGCGAGGTACTTGACCATATAGTCGTATTTCCCACTCGGTTATCCCAAGGTGTCCCACACTTCTTTCGAACTGGAGGAGTCATCCCTCTCGATGACGTTGACCTCGGGAAAAGCATAATTGATGAATTCAAGTCCTGCAAACGTTGTAAATTCATCGTCATGTTGAGTAGTTTCTAAATGACCTGAGTGTTGATCCCATGACATGGTGGGGACACATGTATTCTGTTCAATGATGCTCAACTGAGTTTCATTATTCGGCTGACTTTCTTGTCCCAAGTTTCCTGGGTAAGGCTGCCACATTGGCAGGCCATCCATTGGGCCATAGTAGTTGTAGTCAAAATTGTCTTTCATCGGAGTGTCTTCCTCTAATGAATTTGGCGGAGCACGGCATCCTTCCGGATCACAATCCCTGTATATCATTTCGACATCTGATCTTGGTATAAATCTCGGACTTTCTGTAGGAAAGCAAAAAGGCGTAGGCACCTCTTCCTGAGACATATAACGGTCCTTGTTAAGGTAGGACTTCCATTCTTCATCTGTGTCAGAGGGATCTTCCTCATTGATAGCATGTATTGCTTGAGACACTGGGTGAAGAAAACCTCCACTGTGGAAGAAGTTTTGAAGGGGATGAAGACTTTCATCGTTGGCAGCTGTCTGGGTACAGGTTGCGGAAAAACCAAGACCCTTCTTTGTTTTATTATCAATAGGAACGACAAGCTGTCCCCACCCTGTTGTATTGGTACTCTCGACTGCTTTGATAGCATCTTTGAATGAGGAAATCGAGGTTCCTCCTCTGAACTGATTATTCTCACTCATCGACAGTGTTTGGAACTGCGTTCCAATAACCTCCTCGGGTTCTACACAAGTAGATGATGATAAGTTGCTCACAAGCAAGGCTTGTTCCCCACAAACCGTGACAAGTTGATCGTTCTTGACGAACTTTAGCTTTTGGTGGAGGGTTGAAGTAACCGCTCCAGCCTGATGTATCCAAGGTCTTCCTAATAAACAACTGTATGTTGCCCGGATGTCCATGACCTAGAAAGTGACTTGGAAAGTGTGAGGACCGATAGTTATGGGAAGATCAACTTGGCCGATAACTGTTTTTCTGGATCCGTCGAACGCTTTGACGACGACCTCGCTGGTTCTCATCGGAGGGCCTTTGAATGATAATTGCATCAAAGTGGACTTTGGCATAACATTCAGGGCTGACACTATGTCTACCAGTACGCTGGCTAAAGCATCGTCCTGGCAGTTAACTGTGATATTGAGCGCCATGTTATGACGGCGACCCTCTTCAGGTAATTCCTCATCACTAAATCCCAAATTGTTGCAGGAAGTGATGTTAGAGACAATAATATTGAACTGTCTGATTGTTACATCTTGTTCCATAAAGGCTTGCTCCAAGACTTTCTGTAGAGCCTCCCAGTGGGCTTCTGAACTGAGTAACAGTGATAATACCGAGATCTTTGAAGGAGTCTATAATAGTTGATCAACAATGTTGTATTCACTCCTTTGGATGAGCTTCAGCATCTCATCATTATTTTTAGAAAGGTCGGGATTACTGGATTGACCTACTGGTGGATCGGGAGCTTCCGTCTGAAGTTCCTTTTCTTTGTTAGCTTCCCCAACTCCTCGGTTGAAGATTCGACCGCTCCGTGTTACACGAATGATGTCTGCAATATTCACGACGGAGGGTAATGGAATTTCCTTTCCATTTTCAATTATCGTTGCACCGTATTTGTAAGGGATAGCCTTAGCTGATTCATACGGTAGTGGTCCCGGTAGATAGATGATTATGGGAACCTTCTGATTTTTCTGACCATCATAAGTGATCTCGATTCGTTCCCGGTTGGGAACTTTAGATTCGTCAAGTAGAGGGATAATGGCAAAAACATCCCTGGTCCTGTGATGACTAGAGATCATGACAACATCCTCAACTTGCTCGGTAAGGTAGTTCGGCGTCCAGTTGATGGGTCCAGAACCCGGATATGGGCGAATCTCTCCACGATCTACCTGACCCTGAAGAGCTGCTTTCACAAAGTAACACCCTTGGTTACTTTCCAAATAGAGGCCGCAACGTTCATAGTTGTACGGTGGCACCTGGCCACGCCCACTTTGAATACAATGTAACCTCACTAGGTTAGCTTCCACAGATCGGACATCCTGACTCTGACGCCGAGTGGGGTTTCTGTTATTGATACTAATATGTTGAGTATCTTCATCCATATAAATTGGCATCCACCAGTGATTTAACAAGTGCTGAAGTGCCTCCTGGACAAGGGTACAACCTCGATCGTTTTCGCAACCCGCTTTACAGCTTTAATAGTCATGTGATATTAAGAATCTGAGCCAGACCTGCTCAGCATGTAACTCTACCAGGTTGGTATTCATCACGCGAATATCGAAGATCTGAACCATGTTGATCTGATAAGGGTTCCTATCATGGTAGTCTTGGATCCATCCAAGATCCATCTGACGCTGGAGGGCCTCCTGTATGAAAGAGCATCCCTGTTTGTTTACCGAGCAAGTCAGACAGGAACTGTAATCGTGTCGCGGTAGATTATGATACTGGCCTTGCCTTGAGTGCATTGCCACCAAGTTGACATTCATTGTACGGATGTCGTGGTTCTGAATGATGTTAGAGTTTGTGTAGACCATGTTAACTCCACGAACTCGGTGCTCTTGGATCCATCCGAGATCCATTTGTTCCTGTAGAGCTGCTTGCACTACAGAACATCCTTGATTGTCTTTAGAGCAGATATCACACTGGTGATAGTTATGAGGTGGCACATGGCCATATCCACTCTGTCTACAATGCATCTTAACCAGATTGGTTTTCAACAAGAGTACATCGTGAATTTGATAAACGTTGTTAGTCTCTCCTTCTATCAAATTGACTGTAGCCTTCTCGTGTTGAGGCAGCAGATTTGTGAGAACATTAAGATTCGTATCCTTGAAGGATAAGACCCCGCTCCTAACAAGTTTTTGCACGTCGGAATTGAAATTGAGACAAGTCTCTATGTTATGCCCTGGACCTCCTTGATGATAAGGGCATGTCTGATCCACCTTAAACCAAAAAGGCGGATTTTCCGGTACTGTAAGAAGAGATTTAGTCTGAATGTACCCCTTAGCCAGTAGTAATGGAAACAGCTTTGCGTACGTTACGGGTATAGGATCAAATATTGGTGGCTGTGTTGTACGGTTGTTGTTATATGGAGGACGAGCCTGCTGAAGAGGCTGTTGTGTCCTTTGTTGGTCAGGTTGGCTTTGCGCAACCTGAGGTTGATACGTAGGAATAGACGTAGGGTTGATAGCAGGAGTTACAGCTGCTACCGGTTGATAACGTCGCCTTTGCTTTCCGAGAGAGATATTCCCAATATCTTGCTCTTTTTTCTTAGGGAGAGCACTACCGTATTTTTTAGTACCGCTCGCCGATCCAGCTTCTTTTACCAAACGTCCTTCTCGGGCGGTTTCCTCAAGACGTATGCCCATGCCGACCATTTCGGTGAAATCACTGGGCGCACTGGCAACCATTCGGTCATAGTAAAATGAGCTTAAGGTCTTTAAGAAGATCTTTGTCATCTCTTTTTCCTCAAGAGGTGGACAAATTTGAGCGGCAATTTCACGCCACCTTTGAGCATACTCCTTAAAGGTTTCCTTGTCCTTTTGTGACATCGATCTGAGTTGATCTCTGTCGGGTACCATGTCCAAATTGTATTTGTATTGTTAGACGAAGGCAGTGCCAAGATCTCTGAATGTGTTGATCGTGGCACGGTTTAAACCCATGTACCATTTGAGTGCGGCACCGGTTAAACTATCCTAGAAGTAGTGAATCAGTAGGTCCTGATTCTCCGTCTGAGCTGACATCCGCCGAGCGTACATCACCAGATGGCTCTGAGGGCAAGAGTTACCCTTGTACTTTTCAAAGTCGAGCACTTATAATTTGTTCGGGACTTTCACATTTGGGACCAGACAAAGGTCTGCGGCGTCCTTTCCAAATAGATCCTGACCGCGAATGGCTTGCAGCTCCTTCTGCATTTCCAAGAACTGCTCCTGGAATTCCTCCATTCTGTCAAACATAGTTTCCTTCTTACCAGAAGGTGTCTGTGGAATCTGCCCTTCCGGGACAGTGTGCACCACAATGGGTGGTACCGTAACTATGGTAGTGAGTCTTGGCGTCTCCCGAAGTTTGTAACCTTCATGAGTCTTCAGTATGCCCCTGGCATCTTCGCTTTCCCGAAGTTTGTAACCTTCAGGCCCAGCGGCTTCTGTTGTGATTCCCTGATCTTCAGTGATCGGCGGAACATATCCTTCTGGGATATAGTTAACAGGCATGCCCCAAGGACGATCTTTCGGCATCTGATACCTAGGATCATACTTCTCCACTATGGGTGTTGAGGTGATCTCTGAGATCACAGTTCTTTGTAGCTGAGCTTCTGCCATGGCTTGCATGTCGTTACGAAGCTTTCTCATATCCTCTCTCAGAGCGTCGATCTCTTCTTTCAACTCTCTGTTTTCTTCCTCAAGATCATCCATCTTTTTCTGACGATTGGCCCGAGTATTATACGAATGAGACAGTTTGACTCTAGAACCGAGACACAAACGTGAGATTCGTAGGTAAGAAGAATACGCGATGTGAGAATGATGAATGCAATGATTATATTAATTGTTTATGGTTTAATCAAAATAAACTTCGACAATTAGATTGCAAATATCAAACGGTGGGGAAACCCCTTTTTATTGAAATTCAAAGGATTACAGAAACGGAAATACAGTAGATTACAAGGTGCAGAAACAGAAACCTAAGCTAATGGGCCTAGAGTCCTCTCTGAGGAGAACTCGGGTGCTGATTCTGGTATCTTCCTTTTCTTTGACCGGGGCTCTTGGGCCGTTGTCGGGTTGTCATTCCTTTGCCAAGTGAAAGGAGCCAGCAAGTTCCTTTGGTTATCCTGATTATCCACAGCATGTTGCTCCAAAATTTCAATCAGAGCATCTTTTTCTTTCAATAATTGCTGTATTTTGATGCACTCTACGTCGAGGGTGCGGTACTTGTTCTTCCAAGACCTTCTCTCCTTTTGAACTTTGTTGAGAGTAACCTGAAGCTTTTAAGTTTCCGTCATGAAGTACATGACAGATTCCTTCGGCGGAAGAATTCCGTAACGAGGATAAGGCATTTTTAGCTTGAGAGCTCTAGTTTGTACCCAATGGAGATAAGGCTCCACCGAGACACAGTCCGATTTTCCTAGAGACTCTCGTCCTTTCTTATGAACATGCTTCCAAGCATGCACTATTTCCATCTTTAGTGCTCTGTCGTTTTCTTCTTCCTTGAAGAAAAGACCTTCCAGATGAACACCCAGTGGGATGTGCCTCATCGGGTATCCAAATTGACGGCGAACCAATACCGGATGGTAGTTGATTCCTCCTTTAGTTCCTATGAGGGGTACGTTGGGGAAGTTTCCACAACGGTCAATGATTCTGATTCCCTCATAAATCCTATTGCACCAATCTATATCAGAGTTGGTAAGAGACATGATCTTCTGCGACCAACGTAAGGCACTCTTGCAATCCCAAAAAGCAGCAGACTTGGGCAAGTGAGAGATAAACCATTTGTAAAGCAAAGGTACACAGCATGTGATCTCCCCTCCGCTGTACAAATTTCCCAAGTGTACAGAATGATACGCATCTGCGAGCAAAGTCGGTACAGGGTTTCCAATGAGAAAAATCTTAATGGAGTTAATATCGACGAAGTTATTGATGTTGGGAAACAAAAATAACCCGTAGGTGAGCAAGACAAAGATGCTTTCGAAAGTAGTCACGTTTCCTATACTGGCAAAATACAGGGCCTTCTTTGTCAAGAACTGGGCTGACAAACCTTGGATGCCACCCTTAGTAGTTAGGTGAGTCCTAACCTCAGACTCGTCCAAATGAATTGCTCTTGCAATGGTCTGATTCTTTGGAATTTCTTCCAGTCTAGAAAATGGAGCTCGATCTGTGATGTGTAAATCGATCAGATGAGAATACTCCTCCAGCGTTGGTGCTAGTTGGTAATCCGGGAATGTGAAACAGTGATAAACCGGATCGTAAAACTGAATGAGCGCATCCATGATTCCCTCAATCACATGGACTCTTAATAGTGGTAGCAGACCTCCGTACTTGGCTCTGAAAGCCTCTGGGTTAGTGATCATCCTTGCTAACCTTCTCAAGTCCTCTAGTTTTGGAACCTTGAAGGTATACCTATGGGTTCTCCTTCTACCGAAATCCATTAGCGTAATCCTCTTCTCTGATATTTGCAATCACAGTCTTAGTTTAATTTGAAAAACAGAGAGACTAGAAGAGAAGTTTTTTTGAATGTTTGAATGTTTTATTAAATGAATGCATGAATGCAGCACACAAAAACATAGAAAAAACATGGGGTCAAAGGGTCGTTGTCATGAAGTCAAGGCTCTACCCATCCCCAAAGGTTTATACTAGGGTGATTTTTGTACCTGTACTCATTATCCTCAGCTCCTCCCAGGAAAGCAAAACAACAAGCAGATCGCCAGCGAGTTATAGAGCGATCTTAGAGTAAGTGCCATTCACCGAGAATAGATCACCAGGCTCAAATGAGGGTAGTATCGCGTAACAACTATTTCCGATAGTTTCCGCACTACGAAAGGGTTTGGCTCCTCAGCTTCTCAGACTTAACAACCGGCCCATTGTCTAGGTGAGAGAATGGGTTGCGCTGGTCAGCCTCCACTGAGGTTGATGGTCGACCCCGTTGCCATCACTTATCTTAAGTGTATACTCAATCTTTCCACATACGGCATCACCCGCATTCCCATTAGCAGAAAAATAAACACGTATAGCAATTAGGAAAAGCAGTATATATATTTGTCCTAAACATCCTAGACCTTTAAAGCTATGAATCCTATGTTCCTGACAGTAAATGGGTTCCCCGGAGGAGGCCCCAATCTGTGGTATTCACACAAGATATGAAAAGGAAGACCGTGCCTAGATCTAACTTTGAAAGGCCCCACGGTGGGCGCCATTTTTCTGTAGCGAGCGATTTTGGACGCGGTTCTTAAGCGTTGGTCGCTCTCTGCAGTTTGAGCTTAAACTACAGGTCGATTCATTTTTTATCCTATTGTGAGCTGATGAAGGAAGGGAAATAGATGTCTCCAATTAACCCTGCTTTGCATACTGAGTTTAAACAGCGGTCTGTTAGGTTACGGATGCGATCAATGTGGTGGGGCCTTTCTTGTGTTATTTTGACAGACAGGTTTCTAGCGGGGAACAAGGATTAGGATGTTAGGACTGATGCTTTTTGATGTGAGAGTATGGGATTTGGGTTTTTTGTTTAGTGTGCTCGCTAAGATTTTTCTTTCAATCTTATGCCTACGTATTCCCGTTTACCGAAACAGGGAAATCAGAGCGTTCGTAGTTCCTCCTATTCTATGGGAGGAAATGTTTGTTTTGGTGTCTTGTTCAAAGCCCAAGACGTGAAGCGAAAGGTGATTTGTATCTTGTTCAAAGCCCAAGATGTGAAGCTAAAAGGTTGACCTTAGAGAGAATTTGTCATCTCTAAAGGGGGGTCTATTTGTCACAACTGTTGGGTGACTGGTTATAAAGGAGGATTACTTTAACCGAGATGTGTGAATCCGACAATGCCATAATTTCCTTTATATGGGTTTTTAACCTGAAGGAGAAGACTTTAACTCAGTGTAGAGTAATGCCATCTTTCCTTAGGAATTTCTCATGCTAAAAGAGGGACAGTGGCATGGATATAGATGATCCAGAGGCTTGGCGCTTACAGCGATTAGATGAAAGGGAAGGAGTTGTTGATGTTTGTATACTGTGAACGAGGCACAACTTTGATGCTAAAAGGTTAATTGGATTAACCAGTGGTTTTCTTATATAAAGCCTAAGAGGAGGCTAATATGTGTCTCGTACAAAGCCCGAGAGAGAGGCTAAAAGGTTTTGACTCGACGATGAAGTCTTTTGGTATCTCGTATAAAGCCCGAGATGGAGGCTAAAATTTGTATAAAGCTCGAGATGGAGGCTAAAGGGTGATTGACTCAACGAGGGAGTCCCTTACGTGTCTCGTACAAAGCCCGAGAGAGAGGCTAAACGTTGTTCGACTCTACTGGGGAGAATCATTTGTACAAAGCCCAAGAGGAGGTTGTGATTACTGTTTCAGTAAAGTGACAGGTCCAGTATACTAATTTTAAAAGAGAAAATCAGTTCTTATATAAGCAATGCTGTACTCAAGGATTTGATCCAAGGATCCAGGTTATTCCTGTTCTTTAAGGAATCAGGAAATCCGAAGGGTATTGAGACTGTCCGAGTCTATGGGTTTCCTTCCTATTTAACGAAGGGGTCACTTGAGAATGTCTTTGAGACTCAAGGAGATTAGACTGTCCAAGTCTAGAGTGTCCTCTTTTATACCATGCTTTGAGAAATAGTAGTAGACTCTATGAAAGGACTGTTCTATGAAGGTGACTAAGTTCTGTTCCTATACCTCTAGGAGGTCGTCGGGACAATTTGTACGAAGCCCAAGATGAGGCTGGAAACTTTTAAGAAGCCGATCGGTCCTTGTACTAAGCCCAAGAGAAGGCTATCATTCCCGGAGGAAGAGATCATTATACGAAGCCTAAGAGGAGGCTGTGAATACTTTCTAAGAAGCCGTAGGGTCCTTGTACTAAGCCCAAGAGGAGGCGGGGTTGCTTTTAGGAAGCCTGTGGGTCCTTGTACGATGCCCAAGAGGAGGCCGATGCTTTTAAGAAGCCTGTGGGTCCCCAAACCCCGAGAAATTCAAGGCAAGCTATTCACAAGGAATAGATCAAGTCAGGAAAGTTTGAGAATTTGGAAGAAACTCAAAGATGCCATTCACGGAGAATACATTCATCTCTGGGAATAGAGTTTCTTGACAATTCCTAATGAGGACAGCCGAAGAGAAGACTGTATCTGGTGATCCTATTGGGGATCTAGTTGTCTATTTTTACGAATAAACGAAACGGCGTCACCTAGTTCTAGACGTAGTTGCTGAGGAAACTCGAAATATCTATACTATTATTACACAGTTGATATGAGTTTACGAAAGAAGACTTACAGTGAAACAGCCCCATAATACAGTTATATGTATATGAAAGCGGTAAATGAAAGCAATAACCACTTACTCGGTTGTAGAGCTTCCATGCTGTTTGGTTAGTTGTTCAACAAAAAAAGATTGAAAACAACAGTATATTCAAAATCAAAGGAGAAAGTGCTTTGAAAAAGAAAGATTTGGGGCTTATAGCTCAAGGAGAGGCCCAGGGTTTTATCGGTGAACGCACTGTTTGAATTTGTACAGAGGGACTTATACAAGTGACTGAGGCCCAAAATGTTTTTCTGTACAAAGGGATGGGTCTTACACTCTTTCAAGAGGCCCAAAAAAGTTTAAAGAAAAAGAGTGGGGCTTATAACACGAGGGTAGGCCCAGATGATTTTTCCGTTTAAAAATGGCGATCGCGCCGAGGTTTTCTTTTAACGCGGAGGGACTTATACAATAAGTGAGGCCCAAAATGTTTGGTTAAAAGGGGGTTGGGTCTTACACTCTATTAGAGGCCCAAAAGTTTTTAATGGGTCTTATAGCTCGAGGAGAGGCCCAAAAGGTTATTTTTCAAAAGGCGATGATCGCACCGTTTGTTTTTGACGGTATCGGGACTTATACAATGCACTGAGGCCCAAAAGTGATTTGGTCAAAAAAGGATTGGGTCTTATACTCTATTAGAGGCCCAAAATGTTTTGAAAATGATTTATGAGGGTTGAATTAATCCAAAAATCCTAATTTGTTTTCAAAAATGTATTTAATTGAATAAAAATTCAATTAAAATAATCAAAATTGTTTAACATGTGAAAAACAAATTGTGATCTTGGATTAATGCTTCAAAAATTAAGTATTGACCTACAAAATAATTAGAAAGCATTAAAAGTTGCAAAATCAATGTGGAAAAAATATTTAAAATGTCAAAAACAATTAAAATATTAATTCTTTGCAAAAATATCAATTATATGAAATAAATAATATTTTTGGGATTTTTTGGGAAAATAAAATAATTTAACATTTTTGTGAATTATTAAAAAAAGAATCAACTCAAAATCATTAAAACTCAGAGAGAAATTAATTTTTGAATCAATTAAACAAAAATCACAAAATTCAAATATTTGAAAATTCAAAAAAGGCGCCAAGAACAGCTGAAGAACACGCGCGTGTTCTGGGTTTGGCTGATTTGCATTTTCTATCCAATCTCCCTGAATACTTGATTATAACATGCAATCCATATATCATTATGCTTGTCTCAACCTCACGATCATGTTTATGTCCATTAATTTCATTTAAATTAAACACATAACAAGAAATCATGAAAAATCCTCAAGAACCCTAATTTCTGCATGAAGGCCAGGATTTTTGATACACGACTCAAACAATGCAATTAATTGAGGGAAAACATTCCATGCATGATTATGAACATATGGCCAAATTATTGTGCAGCAAAAATTGCCTGAATCATAGAGTTAGAAGAGCTCATGCTTACCACTTGCAGCTGGTGAACGTGATTTGTGTTGGAGGTGTTACAGCTAGGTTCCAATGATGTGGATAGCTTCCCTAGGTACCAAGTGATGTGTCTGAGTGCTTGGAATGGATTGAAATGGTTTGGAGTTGAAGATGGCACCTCAACTGTAAAACTGTCAAAAACTTGAGTAATTGGCTGGTGATTTTGTGAAATCAGTGTTCCAGATGTTATGTGAGTGTTTGGATCACTTCTATATGATGTATGTGAGGTGTGTGAGTGATTGGTTTGATTGGAAAAGCTCTCAAACTCAAAACCCGATAGCTACCTTGCTAAGAAAGACATTTTTGCCAAGAGAAAGAGATTTTGAGGAAAGCATCTGTTAGATGGCTTTGGTGTACTCAAACTGATCACAATTGAGCTCTATTTATAGTAGAGCAAGTTTGTTTTGGGATCCACAGTGAATGGCAACTGCAGCAGGTGTTTGTTCAATGTTGGCCAATGAAAATCCAAGTCTCCTCTAGCCATTGACTAGAGGTTAGGGCACAGAGCTTTGGTTCCCTTGGTCTTGGATAAGTCTTGACTGATTTCAGATGAGAATGGCTCAGTCCATGCCACCTTGATGCTTCCATTGAATGCTTCAATCCAAATTTAGAGTCTTGTCCCTATTTTGGCCATTCTAGGTTCAACATGCTATTTCTTGTTCCATGGACTTTGGAGGCTTGGCTCAGTGATTGTCCCCTTTAGATTCAATCCTCAGATGTGTCCAAGTGGATAGGAGCATTTGAATTTGGCTGATTTTGGTAAATCGAGCAAAGTTGCAAATTTTGCCTTGCCTTTGACAGATTTCAGCAAGGCAACTTTCCAATGTCATAACTCATGGTGTAAGTTGAATTTGGTAATGCTCTTGACCATTTTGGAAAGCCCTTACATGATACAAAAACTATTTGAACATGTTTAGTTTTGATCTCTTTTGAATCCAAGTGAAAAATCCCTCTACATTTGGCAAAAAGTGAAGGCAGATTCTGACTTAGTGAAAATTTCACTAAGTGTTGAAAAAAGTGACATTTTCACTTTTCAGCCACTTTGATCACTCACTAACTCAAAATCCTTAATGAATTGGACTTAGGTCTAGTTGAAGTTTTTGTAGAGGGTAATGAGGGCTACAAATCCATCTTTGGATGAAAAAAATGGCTTTGTGGTTTAGGAGTTATGATCCTCCAAAGTTGGTGCCCTTGTCACTTTATTTTTAACTTAGAAAATTTTCTAAGTTTTTATGGTTACCCCTTTTACAAGTTATCCCACTTTTCTTGATTTTTCTTGATGAATGATGATTCAAATCATACATTAACATCATTTTAGGGTTAAAAATCCATTTTGGTGAAAAATCTCAAAAATTCAAAGTTGACTTTTGTGCATAGTTGACTTTTTATCAGATGAATTCCAAACTGTGCAATTCTTCAGGAAATCATGTCCTTGACCTAAATCAAACTTGATGGACATGTTCCATGGGTGTCATAGGGTATATTGATGCATGTCATAGGGCTTGGGAGCATGTCCTGGTCAAAAGTCAAAGTTACAGTTGACTTTGCCCTTAAAACCCTAACTGTGGTGCAGATGAAATTGAGACTTGTTGCTCAAGCTTCTTGGATTAATCCATTGTTCCAAATAGATCAATATAGTTCATTAGAGACCCTCAAACCTTTTCTTGAGGTCTTGGCTCATGATTTGTCCCAAATGTCAACTTAGGGGTGAATTAGGTCAAGAAACCCTAATTCCTGATTTTTGATGTATGCATCCCCTGAGGTCAAATTGACTTGATGATTGGGTCCATGAGGTCCCATGGAGTATATTGTAATACCCCAAATTTTGACCACTTAGATTTCTCATCATTGTGAAAATCATCATCACAATATGGATGAACCATCATGCTTCATCAGTCTCCCCAAAGATGGGTGAGCATCCAATACAATCAAAATTAGGGTTTCAAACCCTCCCTGAGTGCTTAGACAAAGGATCAATCAAGAAATGACATGATCTTCAACTTGTATAATCTCTTAAATATCCCCAATGGATCAAAAAGGACTCCCACTTCAAGGATTAAGCACAAGGCTGCTCCCTTCTAGGTGGATCAAGTCTCAAAATCGACAGTGTCACCAAATTAGGGTTTTGGTCGACCAGGGCCTCCAGATGGAAATTTTCATCTGGGCACAAGGCAATGATCCAAAACATGACCTAATATACTTTATGGAACCTCATGAACCCATGCATCAAGTCAATTTTGCCTCAGGGGATGCATTCATCAAAAATCAGGAATTAGGGTTTCTTGACCTAATTCACCCCTAAGTTGACTTTTGGGACAAACCATGAGCCAAGAACTCAAGAGAGGATTTGAGGGTCTCTAATATGCCATATTGATCCATTTGGAACAATGGATTAATCCAAGAAGCTTGAGCAACAAGTCTCAATTTCATCTGCACCACAATTAGGGTTTTAAGAGAAAAGTCAACTGTAACTTTGACTTTTGACCAAGACATGCTCCCAAACCCTAATACATGATTGAATATACCCTATGACACCCATGGAACATGTCCATCAAGTTTGATTTAGGTCAAGGACATGATTTCCTGAAGAATTGCACAGTTTGGAATTCATCTGATAAAAAGTCAACTGTGCATAAAAGTCAACTTTGACTTTTTGAGATTTTTCACCAAAATGGATTTTTAACCCTAAAATGATGTTAATGTATGATTTGAATCATCATTCATCAAGAAAAATCAAGAAAAGTGAGATAACTTGTAAAAGGGGTAACCATAAAACTTAGAAATTTTTCTAAGTTAAAAATAAAGTGGCAAAGGTACCAACTTTGGAGGACCATAACTCCTAAACCACAAGGCCATTTTTTCTCATCCAAAGATGGATTTGTAGCCCTCATTATCACCTACAAAAACTTCAACCACAAGTCATTCCAATTCATTAAGGATTTTGAGTTATGGAGTGATCAAAGTGGCTGAAAAGTGAAAATGTCACTTTTTCCAACACTTAGTGAAATTTTCACTAAGTCAGATTCTGCCTCACTTTTTGCCAAATGTAGGGGGATTTTTCACTTGGAATCAAAAGAGATCAAAACCAAACTTGTTCAAACAGTTGTTGTATCATGTAAGAGCTTTCCAAAATGGCCAAGAACATTGCCAAATTCAACCTACACCATGAGATACAACATTGCCAAGTTGCCTTGCTGAAATCTGTCAAGGCAAGGCAGAATTTGCAACTTTGCTCGATTTGCCAAAATCAGCCAAATTCAATTGCTCCTATCCACTTAGACACCTCAGAGGATTGAATCTAAAGGGGACAATCACTGAGCCAAGCCTCCAAAGTCCATGGAACAAGAAATAGCATGTTGAACCTAGAATGGCCAAAATAGGGACAAGACTTCAAATTTGGAATGAGGCATTCAATGGAACCATCAAGGTGGCATGGACTGAGCCATTATCATTTGAAATCAGTCAAGACTTATCCAAGACCAAGGGGACCAAAGCTCTGTGCCCTAACCTCTAGTCAATGGCTAGAGGAGACTTGGATTTTCATTGGACAACATTGGCCAAACCTACTTACCAGCTGCCATGCACTATTCCTTGCAAAACAAACTTGCTCTACTATAAATAGAGCTCAATTGTGGTCAGTTTGAGTACACCAAAGCCATCTAACAGATGCTTTCCTCAAAATCTCTTCTTTCACTCCAATTTTGCCTTCTAAGGCAAGTCACTATCGGGTTTTGAGTTTGAGAGCAATTCCAATCAAACCAATCACTCACACACCTCACATACATCATATATGAGCTGATCAAACACTTAGATTACTTCTGAAACATCAATTTCATGAAATCACCAGCTGGTTGCTCAAGGTTTTAACCAAAGTGCAGCTGAGGTACCACAAAATGATCCAGCCAATTTCAATCAAGTCCAACCATCCAAACACAATCCATAGGGTGTAGGGAAGCTGTTCAGATCATCACCACTCATCTGTAGCACCTCCAAATCAAAAATCACTTTGAACTTGCTGTCACGACTTGGAGGTAAGCACATACTTGGTCATCTCTCAATCTATGCATATTTCCTCGCACAATAATTTGGCCATATGTTCATAATCATGCATGGAATGTTTTCCCTCAATTAATTGCATTGTTTGAATCGTGTATCAAAAATCCTAGCCTTCATGCAGAAATTAGGGTTCTTGAGGTTTCTTCGTGATTTCTTGTTGTATGTTTAATTTAAATGAAATTAAAGTACATAGACATGATCGTGAGGTTGAGACGAGCATAATGATATGTGGATTGCATGATATGATTACGTATTCATGGAGATTGGATAGAAAATGCAAATCTGAGAAACCAAGAACACGCGCGTGTTCTTCAGCTTGTTCTTGGCGCCATTTTTAGAAATTCAAATATTTGAATTTTGTGATTTTGTTTAATTGATTCAAAAATTAATTTCTCTCTGAGTTTTAATGATTTTGAGTTGATTCTTTTTTTAATAATTCACAAAAATGTTAAAATATTTTATTTTCACAAAAAATCCCAAAAATATTATTTATTTCATATAATTGATATTTTTGTAAAGAATTAATATTTTAATTGTTTTTGACATTTTAAATATTTTTTCTACATTGATTTTGCAATTTTTAATACTTTCTAATTGTTTTGTAGGTCAATACTTAATTTTTGAAGCATTAATCCAAGATCACAATTTGTTTTCCATGTGTTAAACAATTTTTGATCATTTTAATTGAATTTTTATTCAATTAAATACATTTTGAAAACAAATTAGGGTTTTGGATTAATTCAACCCTCATAAATCACTTTCAAACACTTTGGGCCTCTTGAGAGAGTGTAAGACCCATCCCCCCTTGTACAAAAACTTTTTGGGCCTCACTCATTGTATAAGTCCCTCTGTACAAGTAAACGGCGCGATCATCGCCCGTTTAAAAATAAAAATCATCTGGGCCTCTCCTTGAGCTATAAGACCCATTCAAAACACTTTGGGCCTCTATTAGAGTGTAAGACCCAATCCCCCTTTTAACCAAAACATTTTGGGCCTCATTTATTGTATAAGTCCCCCTGCGTTAAAAGAAAATCTCGGCGCGATCGCCATTTTTTAACGAAAAATCATTTGGGCCTACCCTCGTGTTATAAGCCCCTCTCTTTTCTTTAAACCTTTTTTGGGCCTCTTGAGAGAGTGTAAGACCCATCCCTTTGTACAGAAAACCTTTTTGGGCCCCAGTCACTTGTATAAGTCCCGCTGTACAAAGTCAAACAGTGCGCTCACTGATAAAACCCTGGGCCTCTCCTTGAGCTGTATGCCCCAAATCTTTCTTTTTCAAAGCACTTTCTCCTTTGATTTTGAATATACTGTTGTTTTCAATCTTTCTTTGTTGAACAACTAACCAAACAGCATGGAAGCACTACAACCGAGTAAGTGGTTATCGCTTTCATTTACTGCTTTCATATTATAAACTGTATTGTAGGGCTGCTCACTGTAAGTCTCCTTTCATAAACTCATATCTACTGTGTAATAATAGTATAGATATTTCGAGTTTCCCCGGCAACTACGTCTAGAACTAGGTGACGCCGTTTCATTTATTCGTAGAAATAGACGCCTAGATCCCCAATAGGAGCACCAAATACAGTCTTCTCTTCGGCTGTCCTCCTTAGGAATCGTCAAGAAGCTCTACTCCCCAAGATGAATGTATTCTCCGTGAATGGAATCTTTGAGTTTCTTCCAAATTCTCGAACTTTCCTGACTTGATCTATTCCTTGTGGATAGCTTGCCTTGAATGTCTCGGGGTTTGGGTACCCACTACGGTCATAATCTTGGACCTTAACTAAGGAACCCTCTTTAAAAGTTAAAAGTCGCTGGATAGTAAACCTCGCACGTTTACCAGTGTTTTTTATCTTTAAAAGAGTTATCTCTCCTAATGGAAAGGAGATGATAGACCCACGAGCTTCTTAAAAGCATCGGCCTCCTCTTGGGCATTATTCAAGGACACTACGGCTTCTTAGAAGTATTCACAGCCTCCTCTTAGGCTTCGTATAATGATCTATTCCTTCGGGAATGATAACCTCCTCTCGGGCTTCGTACAAGGACCCGTCGGCTTCTTAAAAGTTTCCAGCCTCCTCTTGGGCTTCGTATAAATTGTCCCGACGACCTCCTAGAGGTATAGGAACAGAACCTAGTCATCCTCATAGAACAGTCCTTTCATAGAGTCTACTACTGTTTCTCAAAGCATAATACAAAAGAAAAAAACTCTAGACTTGGACAGTCTAACTTCCTTGAGTCTCAAAGACATTCTCAAGTGACCCCTTCGTTAAATAGGAAGGAAACCCGCAGACTCGGACAGTCTCAATACCCTTTGGATTTCCCGTTTCCTCAAAGAGAAGGAAATATCCCTGATCCTCAAATCAAATCCCTGAGTACAGTGTTTCTCTTTTAAAATCAGTATATTGGGTCTGTCACTCAACTGAAACAAACCTTTAGCCTCCATCTCGGGCTTCGTACGAGATACAAAAACACTCTCTTGTTGAGTATCAAAGACTCTCTTGTTGAGTCAAACTTTTAGCCTCTATCTCGGGCTTCGTACGAGACACAAAGACTCCCTCGTAGAGTCAAACAAACAATCGCCTCCATCTCGGGCTTCGTACGAGTTACAAAAACACTCTCTTGTTGAGTATCAAAGACTCTCTTGTTGAGTCAAACTTTTAGCCTCTATCTCGGGCTTCGTACGAGACACAAAGACTCCCTCGTAGAGTCAAACAAACAATCGCCTCCATCTCGGGCTTCATACGAGATACAAAAAAACTCCCTTGTTGAGTCAAATAGCCTCTATCTCGGGCTTTATACGAGATACCAAAAGACTCCAACGTCAGGTCAAAAACTTTTAGCCTCTCTCTCGGGCTTTATACGAGACACAAAATAGCCTCCTCTTAGGCTTTGTATAATGATTTTCCTAGCGGAAATTAGCCTCCTCTTAGGCTTTGTATAAGAAAACCACTAGTTAATCCAATTAACCTTTTAGCATTAAAGCTGTGCCTCGTTCACAGTACACAAACATCAACAACTCCTTTCCTTTCATCTAATCGCTGTAAGCGGCAAGCCTCTGGATCATCTATATCCATGCCACTGTCCCTCTTTTAGCATGAGAAATTCCTAAGGAAAGATGGCATTGCTCTACACTGAGTTAAAGTCTTCTCCTTCAGGTTAAAACCCTTTCTTCAGAAATTATGGCATTGCTAGGATCCGCGTATCCCAGTTAAAGTAATTCTCCTTCCCCCTCTTTAGAGATGACAAATTCTCTCTAAAGTCGAGGTCTTTCAGCTTCACGTCTTGGGCTTTGAACAAGACACAAATAGACCTTTCAGCTTCACATCTTGGGCTTTGAACAAGATACAAACAACCTTTTCGCTTCACGTCTTGGGCTTTAAACAAGACACCAAAAACACCCATTTCCTCCCATAGAATAGGAGGAACTACGAACGCTTTGATTTCCCTGTTTCGTTAAACGGGAATACGTAGGCATAAGATCGAAAGAAAAGATCTTAGCGAGCACAATCAACAAAAAACCCAAATCCCATATCTCCATCAATCAAAAGCAGTAATTCAAAAGCATCAGTCCTAACATCCTAATCCTTGTTCCCCGCCAGAAACCTTCTGCCTAGATAAAAAGAAAGAAAACCGTATTGGCGAAAATACAAATAACTAGTACAAAGGCCCCCCATATTGATAGCATCCGTAACCTAACAGACCGCTGTTTAAATTCAGTATGCAAAGCAGGGTTAATTGGAGACATCTATTTCCCCTCCTTATTCAGCTCACAATAGGATAAAAAATGAATCGACCTGTAGTTTTAAGCTCAACCGCAGAGAGCGACCAACGCTTAAGAACCGCGTCCAAAATCGCTCGCTACAGAAAAGTGGCACCCACTGTGGGGCCCTTCAAAGTTAGATCTAGGCACGGTCTTCCTTTTCTTCACTTATGTGAAAACCACAGATTGGGGCTTCCGTCGGGGAACCCATTTTCTGTCAGGAACTTATGATTCATAGCTTTAAAAGGTCTAGAATGTTTTAGGACAAATATATATACTGCTTTTCCTAATTGCTATACGTGTTTATTTTTCTGCTAATGGGAATGCGTGTGATGCCACATGTGGTGAGAATGAGTATACACTTAAGATAAGTGATGGCGACGGGGTCGACCATCAACCTCAATGGAGACTGACCAACGCAACCCATTCACTCTTCTAGCCAATGGGTCAGTTGTTAAGTTTGAGAAGCTGAGGAGCCAAACCCTTTCGTAGTGCGAAAACTATCGGAAATAGTTGTTACGCGATACTACCCTCATTTGAGGCTGGTGATCTATTCTCGGTGAATAGCACTTACTCTAAGATTGCACACAACTCGCTGGCGATCCGCTTGTTGTCTGCCTTCCTGGGAGGAGCTGATGATAATGAGTACAGGTACAAAAATCACCCTAGTATAAACCTTTGGGGATGGGTAGAGCCTTGACTTCATGACAACGACCCTTTGACCCCATGTTTTTTCTATGTTTTTGTGTGCTGCATTCATGCATTCATTTAATAAAACATTAAAACATTCAAAAAACTTTCTCTTCTAGTCTCTCTGTTTTTCAAATTAAACTAAGACTGTGATTGCAAATATCAGAGAAAAGGATTACGCTGATGGATTTCGGTAGAAGGAGAACTCGCTAGTATACCTTCAAGGTTCCAAAACTAGGGGATTTGAGAAGGTTAGCAAGGATGATCGTTAACCCAGAGGCTTTTAGAGCCAAGCACGGAGGTCTGCTACCGCTGTTAAGAGTCCATGTGATTGAGGGAATCATGGATGCGTTCATCCAGTTCTACGATCCGGTTTATCACTGTTTCATATTCCCGGATTACCAGTTATCACCAACGCTGGAGGAGTACTCTCATCTGGCTGATTTACATATCACTGATCGAGCTCCATTTTCTGGACTGGAAGAAATTCCAAAGAATCAGACTATTGCAATAGCAATTCATTTGGACGAGTCTGAGGTCAGGACTCACATGACCACTAAGGGTGGCATCCAAGGTTTTCTAGCTCAGTTCTTGACAAAAAAGGCTCTATACTTCGCTAGTATAGGGAACGGGACTGCTTTTGAAAGCATCTTTGTCTTGCTCACCTATGGATTATTTTTGTTTCCCAACATCAATAACTTCGTCGATATCAACGCTATTAAGGTTTTTCTCATTGGAAACCCTGTGCCGACTTTGCTCGCAGATGCGTATCATTCTGTACACTTGGGAAATTTGTACAGCGGAGGGGAGATCACATGCTGTGTACCTTTGCTCTACAAATGGTTTATCTCTCACTTGCCCAAGTCTGCTGCTTTTTGGGATTGCAAGAGTGTCTTACGTTGGTCGCAGAAGATCATGTCTCTCACCAATTCCGATATAGATTGGTGTAATAGGATTTATGAGGGAATCAAAATCATTGACCGTTGTGGAAACTTCCCCAGCGTACACCTCATAGGAATTAAAGGAGGAATCAACTATCATCCGATATTGGTTCTTCGTCAATTTGGATACCCGATGAGACACATCCCACTGGGTGTTCATCTGGAAGGTCTTTTCTTCAAAGAAGGAGAAAATGACAGAGCACTAAAGATGGAAATAGTGCAAGCTTGGAAACAGGTTCATAAGAAAGGACGAGAGTCTCTGGGAAAACCGGAGTGTGTCTCGGTGGAGCCTTATCTCCATTGGGTACAAACCAGAGCTCTCAAGCTAAAAATGCCTTATCCTCGTTACGGAATTCTTCCACCGAGGGAAACTGTCATGTACTTCATGACGGAAACTGAAAAGCTTCAGGTTACTCTCAATAAAGTTCAAAAGGAAAGAAGATCTTGGAAGAACAAGTACCGCACCCTCGACGTAGAGTGTATCCAAATACAGCAACTACTAAAAGAGAAAGATGCTCTGATTGAAATTTTGGAGCAGCATGCTGTAGAGAATCAAGATGACCAAAGAAATTTGCTCACTCCTTTCACTTGGAAAAGGAATGACAACCCGACAACGGCCCAAGCGCCCAGGTCAAAGAAAAGGAAGATACCAGAATCAACACCCGGTTTCTCCTCAGAGAGGACTCGGGACCCATTAGTTTAGGTTTCTGTTTCTGCACTTTGTAATCTACTGTATTTCCATTTCTGTAATCCTTTGAATTTCAATAAAAAGGGGTTTCCCCACAGTTTGATATTTGCAATCTAATTGTCGAAGTTTATTTTGATTAAACAAAAAAAAACAACAATTAACATAATCATTGCATTCATCATTCTCACATCGCGTATTCTTCTTCCCTACGAATCTCACGTTTGTGTCTCGATTCTAGAAGTCAAACTGTCTCATTTGTATAATTCTCGGGCAAATCGTCAGAAAAAGATGGATGATCTTGAGGAAGAAAACAGAGAGTTGAAAGAAGAGATCGACGCTCTGAGAGAGGATATGAGAAAGCTTCGTAACGACATGCAAGCCATGGCAGAAGCTCAGCTACAAAGAACTGTGATCTCAGAGATCACCTCAACGCCCATCATAGAAAAGTATGATCCTAGGTATCAGATGCCGAAAGAGCGTCCTTGGGGCATGCCTGTTAACTATATCCCGGAAGGATATGTTCCGCCGATCACTGTAGATCAGGGAATCGCAACAGAAGCCGCTGGGCCTGAAGGTTACAAACTTCGGGAAAGCGAAGATGCCAGGGGCATACTAAAGACTCCTGAAGGTTACAAACTTCGGGAGGCGCCAAGACTTACTGCCGTAGTCACGGTACCACCCCCTGTGGTGCACACTATCCCGGAAGGACAGATTCCACAGACACCTTCTGGTAAGAAGGAAACTATGTTTGACAGAATGGATGAATTCCAGGAACAGTTCTTAGAAATGCAGAAAGAGCTGCAAGCCATTCGCGGTCAGGATCTATTTGGAAAGGACGCCGCAGACCTCTGCTTGGTCCCAAATGTGAAAGTCCCGCACAAGTTCCAAGTGCCCGACTTTGAAAAATACAAGGGTAACTCTTGCCCTCAGAGCCATCTGGTGATGTACGCTCGGCGGATGTCAGCTCAGACGGAGAATCAGGACCTGCTGATTCACTACTTTCAGGATAGTTTAACCGGTGCCGCACTCAAATGGTACATGGGTTTAAACCGTACTACGATCAGTACATTCAGAGATCTTGGTACTGCCTTCGTCCAACAATACAAGTACAATTTGGACATGGCACCCGACAGAGATCAACTCAGATCAATGTCGCAAAAGGAAAAGGAAACCTTTAAGGAGTATGCTCAAAGGTGGCGCGAAATTGCCGCTCAAATTTGTCCACCTCTTGAGGAAAAAGAGATGACAAAAATTTTCTTAAAGACCTTAAGCTCATTTTACTATGACCGAATGGTTGCCAGTGCACCCAGTGATTTCACCGAAATGGTCGGCATGGGTGTACGTCTTGAGGAAGCCATCCGAGAAGGACGTTTGGTAAAAGACACTGGATCGACGAGCGGTACTAAAAAATACGGTAGTGCTCTCCCTAAGAAAAAAGAGCAAGATATTGGGAATATCTCTCTCGAAAAGCAAAGGCGACGTTATCAGCCAGTAGCAGCTGTTACTCCTGCTATCGGCCCCGCGCCTGTTCCTATGTATCAACCTCAGGTTGCCCAGAGCCAACCTGACCAACAAAGGACACAACAGCCTCTTCAGCAGGCTCGTCCTCCATATAACAACAACCGTACAACACGGCCACCAGGATTTGATCCTATACCCATAACAAACGCAGAGCTGTTTCCGTTACTGCTGGCTAAGGGGCACATTCAGACTAAGTCTCCCCTTTCAGTTCCGGAAAATCCGCCTTTTTGGTTTAAAGCGGATCAAACATGCCCTTATCATCAAGGAGGTTCAGGGCATAACATTGAGACTTGTCTCAATTTCAAATCCGACGTGCAAAAGCTTGTTAGGAGCGGGCTCTTATCTTTCAAAGATACGAATCCTAATGTTCTTACGAACCCGCTGCCTCAACATGAGAAAGCTACAGTCAATCTGATTGAGAAAGAGACTAACAATGTCTATCAAATTCATGATGTACTTTTATTGGGGACCAATCTGGTCAAGATGCATTGTAGACAGAGTGGATATGGCCATGTGCCACCTCATAATTATCACCAGTGTGATATCTGCTCTAAAGACAACCAGGGGTGTTCTGTAGTGCAATCAGCTCTACAGGAACAAATGGATCTTGGATGGATCCAAGAGCACCGAGTTCGTGGAGTTAACATGATTTACACGAATTCCAACGTCATTCAAAACCACGACATCCGTGCGATGAATGTCAACTTGGTGGCGATGCACTCAAGGCAAAGCCAGTATCATAATCTGCCGCGGCACGATTACAGTTCCTGTCTGATTTGCTCGGAAAACGAACAGGGATGCTCTTTCATACAAGAGGCCCTCCAGCGTCAGATGGATCTTGGATGGATCCAAGACTACCATGATAGGAACTCCTATCAAATCAACATGGTTCAGATCTTCGACATCCGCGTAATGGATACCAACCTGGTAGAGTTACATGATGAGCAGGTCCGACTTGGATTCTTAATATCACATGACTATCAAAATTGTAAAGCGGGTTGCGAAAACGATCGAGGTTGTACCCTTGTCCAGGAGGCACTTCAGCACTTGTTAAATCACTGGTGGATGCCAATCTATATGGACGAAGATACTCAGCAGATTAGTATCAATAACAGGAATCCTACTCGTCGTCAAGGTCAGGATGTCCGATCAATGGAAGGTAACCTAGTGAGGTTACATTGTATTCAAAGTGGGTGTGGCCAGGTGCCACCACACAACTATGACAATTGTAGCGTCTGTTCGGAAAGTAACCAAGGGTGTTACCTTGTGAGAGCAGCTCTTCAGGGTCAGGTCGATCATGGAGAAATTCGTCCATATCCAGGTTCAGGACCCATCATTTGGTCGCCGAACTACCTTGCCGAGCAAGCTGAGGATGTTGTCACGATCTCTGGTCATCACAGGACCAGGGATGTTTTTGCCATCATCCCTCTACTTGACGAATCTAGAGTTCCCAACCAGGAACAGATCGAGATTACTTATGATGGTCAGAAAAATCAAAAGGTTCCCATAGTCATCTATCTACCGGGGCCACTACCGTATGAATCAGCTAAGGCAATCCCTTACAAATACGGTGCAACAATAATCGAGAATGGAAAGGAAATTCCATTACCCTCAGTCGTGAATATTGCAGACATCAGTCGTGTAACACAGAGCGGTCGAATCTTTAACCGAGGGGTTGGAGAATCCAACAAAGAAAAGGAACTTCAGGCGGAAATTCCTGATCCACCAGTCAGTCAATCTGGTAATCCCGACTGTTCAAAAGACAAATATGAGATGCTAAAGCTCATCCAAAGGAGTGAATATAACATTGTTGATCAACTGTTACAGACTCCTTCAAAGATCTCGGTGTTATCACTGTTACTCAGTTCAGAAGCCCACAGAGAGGCTTTACAGAAAGTCTTGGAGCAAGCCTTTGTGGAACAGGATGTAACAATCAGACAATTCGATAGCATTGTCTCTAACATCACTTCCTGCAATAATTTGGGATTTAGTGATGAGGAATTACCTGAAGAGGGTCGTCGTCATAACATGGCGCTCAACATTACAGTTAACTGCCAGGGCGATGCTTTAGCCAATGTACTGGTAGACACAGGGTCAGCCCTGAATGTTATGCCGAAGTCCACTTTGACGCAATTATCATTTAAGGGCCCTCCGATGAGAGTCAGCGAGGTCGTCGTCAAAGCATTCGACGGATCCAGAAAAACAGTTATCGGCGAAGTTGATCTTCCCATAACTACTGGTCCTCACACTTTCCAAATCACTTTCCAGGTCATGGACATCCGGGCAACATACAGTTGTTTATTAGGAAGACCTTGGATACATCAGGCTGGAGCGGTTACTTCAACCCTCCACCAAAAGCTAAAGTTCGTCAAGAACGATCAACTTGTCACGGTTTGTGGGGAACAAGCCTTGCTTGTGAGTAACCTATCATCATCTGCTTGTGTAGAACTCGAGGAGGTTATTGGAACTCAGTTACAGGCACTATCGGTGAGCAAGAACGATCAGTTCAAAGAAGGAACTTCAATTTCTTCATACAAAGATGCTATCAAAGCGGTCGAGAGTACCGATACGATAGGATGGGGACGGCTTGTCATTCCTATTGACAATAAAACAAAGAAGGGTCTTGGTTTTTCCGCGACCTGTACTCAGATAGCCGCCAACGATGAAAGTCTTCATCCCCTTCAAAACTTCTTCCACAGTGGAGGTTTTCTTCACCCAGTGTCTCAGACAGTTCATGCTATCAATGAGGAAGATCCCTCTGACACATATGAAGAATGGAAGTCCTACCTTAACAAGGACGACTATATGTCTCAGGAAGAGGTGCCTATGCCTTTTTGCTTTCCTACAGGAAGTCCGAGATTTATACCAAGATCAGATGTCGAAATGATCTACGGAGATTGTGATCCGGAAGGATGTCGTGCTCCGCCAAATTCATTAGAGGAAGACACTCTGATGAAAGAAAACTTTGATCATAATTACTATAGCCCGATGGATGGTCTGCCAATGTGGCAGCCTTACCCAGGAAACTTGGGGCAAGAAAGTCAGCCGAGTAATGAAACTCAGCTGAGCGTCATTGAACAGAATACCTGTGTCCCCGCCATGTCATGGGATCAACACTCAGGTCATTCGGAAACTACTCAACATGAAGATGAATTCGCAACGTTTGCAGGACTTGAATTCATCAACTATGCTTTTCCCGAGGTCAACGTCATCGAGAGAGATGACTCCTCCAGTTCCAAAGAAGTTTGGGACACTCTGGGACAACAAAGTGGAAAATACGACTTTATGGTCAAGTACACTGCTCCCGAAAGCTCTCGTATCAGGCTCGAAGATATCCAGTCAACTAGATGGGGAGATACAGCTGAGAGCTCCAATGCTATGCAAAATGAAACAGAGGAATTCTCCTACGACAACTCTGCTTGGGAGACAGATTCCAATGATCCTACTCCACCAGAAATCAGCGTCATTTCTGAAGACAAATCAAGGAAGGTGCCAGACTTTGTGATTCACCGAGGAGTTCGCCGCCAATGGGTTGCGGTCGAGGTTCCGAAGGTCGTTCGTCGGTCAAAGTAATTGCCATCTTTAACCTTTCACCCTGCCCAGGTGAAACGGATGTTTTGATAGGGCTCGTTTTCGGTAAATTTCCCTCTTCGCTTTGCCCGAGGCGACAAAGTTTTGTTTTATAGGGCTGTAGTTTCAAGAGTCGACTTGTTCATTAATAAAATAACGTCGTTCTGTAATTTCTGCATTAATTGCTGTTTTCTCTTTTTGCTTTTTTAGAAAATGGTAATCCTAAAAAACATTCAAAAATAAAAACAAGCAGTAAAATCAAAACACTACACACACTTACATTTTCTCTATCTCTTCTAAACACAAATCACAACGTCATGCAGATTACTTGTTTTATACCCCGTTGAAACATACGATCCGATGCCTTCTTCCAACTTTGAGTTCCCGGTATTCGAGGCTGAAGAAGAAGTTGACCACGAAATTCCAGAAGAGATCTCCCGATTACTCAGACAAGAGGAAAGGTCCATCGAACCTCACAAAGAGCCGTTGGAAACGGTAAACTTGGGTTCAGGAAAAGAGAGAAAAGAAATCAGGATCGGAGCACTGCTCAGTCCAACTGCCAGAGAGGGTTTGATAAAGCTTCTCAAAGAATTTCCCGATGTATTCGCTTGGTCCTATCAGGATATGCCAGGGTTGGATACCAGCATCGTGGAACATCACTTACCATTGAGATTGGAATGTCCGCCAGTAAAGCAAAGGTTGAGACGCACTCACCCGGACATGGCCATCAAAATCAAAGAGGAGGTACAGAAACAGATCGACGCGGGTTTCCTCGCTACATCTGAATATCCTCAATGGTTAGCCAACATCGTACCCGTTCCCAAAAAGGATGGAAAGGTCAGAATGTGTGTTGATTACAGAGATCTAAACAAGGCAAGTCCAAAGGATGACTTTCCTTTACCACACATTGACATGCTGGTTGACAGCACAACAAAGTTCAAAGTATTCTCCTTCATGGATGGATTCTCGGGCTATAACCAGATCAAAATGGCGCCGAAAGACATGGAGAAAACTTCGTTCATTACCCCATGGGGTACCTTTTGTTACAAGGTAATTCCGTTCGGTTTGAAGAATGCCGGGGCAACCTATCAAAGGGCCATTACTACTCTGTTTCATGACATGATACACAAAGAAATCGAGGTATATGTCGATGATTTGATTGCAAAATCAAGAACAGAGGATGAGCACGTTGAACATCTGTCAAAATTGTTCGAACGTCTAAGAAAATTCAAGCTCTGCTTGAATCCCAACAAGTGCACCTTCGGTGTCCGTTCGGGGAAATTACTAGGGTTCATCGTCAGCCAGAAAGGAATTGAAGTTGATCCTGACAAGGTCAAGGCCATTCAAGAAATGCCTTCTCCGAAAAATGAAAAACAAGTCAGAGGATTCCTGGGACGTTTGAACTACATCTCCAGATTCATATTCCTTATGACCACCACGTGTACGCCGATTTTCAAGTTACTAAAAAAGAACCAGGATTGCGTTTGTCAGAAGATTGCCAAACCGCCTTCGACAGTATCAAGGAATATCTGTTGAATCCTCCGATTCTATCACCTCCAGTGGAAGGAAGACCACTGATCATTTACCTCACAGTCCTAGAGGACTTAATGGGATGTGTACTTGGCCAACAAGACGAAACTAAAAGGAAAGAGTCTGCCATTTACTATCTAAGCAAGAAATTCACCGACTGCGAAACTCGGTACACAATGCTTGAGAAAACTTGTTGCGCTTTGGCTTGGGCAGCCAAACGTCTTCGCCAGTACATGATTCGTCATACTACTTGGTTGGTCTCCGAAATGGATCCAATCAAGTACGTTTTCGAAAAACCTGCTCTCACGGGAAGGATTGCCCGTTGGCAGATGTTACTATCAGAATATGACATAGAGTACCATGCTCAGAAAGCCGTTAAAGGAAGTATTTTAGCCGATCATTTGGCTCATCAACCGATTGACAATCAAGAATCAATCGGGTTTGACTTCCCAGACGAAGATGTCATGTATCTAAAGATGAAAGATTGCGATGAACCGCTACCCAGTGAAGGGCTAGAACCAGGTTCCCAGTGGGGACTTATCTTTGACGGAACAGTCAATCATTATGGAAACGGAATTGGGGCAATCATTGTTACCCCTCAGGGTACCCACATTCCTTTCACTGCTAGACTTACGTTCAAATGTACGAACAACGAGGCCGAATACGAAGCATGTATCATGGGTCTCGAAGAAGCGGTTGATTTAAGGATCAAAAACTTGGACGTATACGGCAATTCAGCCTTGGTTATTAACCAAATAAAAGGAGATTGGAACACATACCAATCAGGATTGATTCCTTACAAAGACTATGCAAGGAGGTTGTTACCCTTCTTCAACAGAGTCGACTTTCATCACATCCCTCGTGATGAGAATCACATAGCTGATGCATTAGCCACTCTCTCTTCCATGATTAGTGTAGGTCGATGGAATGACATACCTAAGATCGATATAATGCGCCTTGAACGGCCCGCTTACATCTTCGCGATTGAAGCAGTCATAGACGACAGACCTTGGTATCACGATATCAAATGCTTCCTTCAGAAATAAGAGTACCCATCTGGGGCACTCAGAAAAGACAGGAAAACCCTCAGAAGATTGGCTGGAAACTTCTTCCTGAGCGGTGACACTCTTTATAAGAGAAATTTTGACATGGTCTTGCTCCGATGCGTCGACAGACCAGAAGCAGACATGCTCATGAAAGAAATTCATGAAGGATCCTTTGGCACTCATGCCAACGGACACACAATGGCGAGAAAAATTCTCAGGGCCGGGTATTATTGGTTGACCATGGAATCCGACTGCTACAAGTACATGAGGAGGTGTCACAAGTGTCAGATATACTCCGACAAAATTCATGTATCACCATCACATCTCAAGGTTCTTTCTTCCCCGTGGCCTTTTTCCATATGGGGAATCGACATGATTGGTATGATTGAGCCCAAGGCTTCAAACGGACATCTGTTCATCCTGGTAGCCATTGATTATTTCACCAAGTGGGTCGAAGCAGCGTCATTCGCCAATGTAACCTGACAAGTGGTGGTCCGATTTATCAAAAACAATATCATCTGCCGTTATGGTGTTCCAAGCGAGATCATTACTGATAATGGATCTAACTTGAACAATAAGATGATGAAAGAGTTGTGCGCAGAGTTTAAGATCAAACACCATAACTCATCTCCCTACCGACCCAAGATGAACGGGACGGTAGAAGCGGCTAACAAGAACATCAAGAAGATCGTTCAAAAGATGGTTGTAACCTATAAAGATTGGCACGAAATGCTACCCTTTGCTTTTCACGGTTATCCAACATCTATCCGCACTTCAACAGGGGCAACCCCTTTCTCTCTAGTATATGGCATGGAAGCAGTGCTCCCCATAGAAGTAGAGATCCCATCAATCCGGGTATTGATGGAAGCTCAGCTCACCGAAGCTGAATGGTGTCAAAGTCGACACGACGAACTGAACCTGATCGAAGAAAAGAGAATCACGACACTATGCCACGGTCAGTTATATCAACAGAGAATGAAAAGGGCGTTCGACAAAAAGGTCCGACCTCGTATTTTCAGAAAAGGAGACCTCGTGCTCAAGAAGATACAATCATTTCTCACTGACTCTCGGGGCAAATGGACCCCAAATTATGATGGCCCCTATGTGGTCACGAAAGCTTTCTCAGGCGGCGCCTTGAGACTTGCAACCATGGACGGAGAGGAATTTGCCTACCCCACGAATGTTGATGTAGTCAAGAAATACTTTGCCTAAAACTAAAAAAAAAAAAAAACGTCTCGGTGGATTGAAAACCCGAAAGGGCGGTCCAGGCAAAAGTTAGAGACATGAAAAAAATCATCCCGATGGATTGGAAATCTCATAGTACAATCCAGGCAAAAATTAGGGATAATGGCAAGTAACTATGTTCAACAGAGGCAAGTCCCTCAGCAGCAGTTACCGCATCATCTGTCAGAAAACTCCAGTCAAAGGTCATCTTCGACGGAAGCTCAGGATGTCCCGAACTCAAAGTTGGTAGAAGGATAGTGGTCGTTATGTTTCAACGTAGCCCTTTTCCCTGTAAATTACCATTTTCTAACTTTGTATATACTCTTTGGAATCACGCGTTTGGCTGATCTCCATCTTATCAATAAAATTTGAGCCCTTGTGCTTTTGTTTGCAATTCTTTACTTGTTTTAGCTTTACAGAACGACGTTGTTTAAACTTAATCAGCGATTCTTGAAATAAAACGAAAATGAATTTACTTGTTAAAAACTTTTTCTGCTTTTAAATTAAAGATGGCATTTCTTTTGACTGTTGAACATCAGAAGAACATCAGTCGCTTCTCCAGAAGTAATCGAACCTCAAAGTGCAGAATCAAAGTACTCCTTCTAAACCAGTTCGCCTGAATGAAGGGATTAACTGTGTCAGAGACCTTGTTTCGTCTGACACCCTCGGCCGAGTTCTCATCTCCTAAGCCCGATCAACATAGCTCCCAACGGGACTATCTCTCCTAAGCAAGGTGGAATTGCTATTTTGAACCAACGGTACTTCTTCGCCCCGCGATGGCCGAGTATCCAATTGTGTTCATCCATTAATCTGTATGTCGCGTCTGTTTTGTCAGCATATACATACGTACTTCATGCATTTTTGATTTGCGTTTACATTTCATATTGCATCACTATCACTCTAGTCGATCCTGTCCCCTAGTGGTAGAAGTCCCCTCAATCGAGTTGTCAGTTCTTGCCTCGTCAGGAAATACTGTGTCTGAACAGCCTCGCTTCTAGTTTAATTCAGGAAAGAAGTTGGTCCTTGACCACTTTGATAACTTGAACCTCTGAAAAGCCAGAGAAAACTTTCAATAAGCATCACTCTTCGCCATTGAAGATGATATCCTTGCTTTCCCGGATTAAGGAAAATCCACAGAGAAAGCCTCGTGATCAGAGACTCGGCAGCACGCCAGTTTTGCTCCGAAAAACCACTGATGAGAGGGTCGTTGGCACCTCAAAATTGGATCCCATCATATGGCATTTCTTCGGGAAGATCCCGAGAAAAGTATGATGTAACCCCAAACGAAAACAGTCTCTCAAGAGACTCGCTTTCCCCAGTAGAATCGACAAATGGCGTCTCCAAAATAGAGAAGTTTGTACACCTCTACAACTCAGACGAATGGGTTCCCCAGCAAGTCTGACATCAAAACTTTTTCCACTCAAATGGCATCTCCCCAGGAAAATTCGGCGAGAAGTTTGAAGGAAAGCCGCTACGAATAACGTCCCTTGTCAGTAAAGTTTATTGACAAAAGAAACTAAGACCAGTTCCTTGGTAGGAAACCAGGATCGAGGGGAAGTTTATTGACAAAAGAAACTAAGACCAGTTCCTCGGTAGGAAACCAGGATCAAGGGGAAGTTTAAATCAGAAACTAAGACCAGTTCTTTGGTAGGAAACCAGGATCGAGGGGAAGTTTACTTCAGAAACTAAGACCAGTTCCTTGGTAGGAAACCAGGATCGAGGGGAAGTTTACCTTTTCTAAGCATCATTGCTTAGCTAAAGAAGATGAATGCGTAAGCTACCATTCATAACCACCATCAAAATTTCGGGTATTCCGATATTTAATCCTCTTACACCCCGAATGCCCGAATCCCTTCGTAATTCACACCTTCGGGTCCAAGAAGATTAAATAGGGGCATCTGTAATACCCCAAATTTTGACCACTTAGATTTCCCATCATTGTGAAAATCATCATCACAATATGGATGAACCATCATGCTTCATCAGTCTCCCCAAAGATGGGTGAGCATCCAATACAATCAAAATTAGGGTTTCAAGCCCTCTCTGAGTGCTTAGACAAAGGATCAATCAAGAAATGACATGATCTTCAACTTGTCTAATCTCTTAAATATCCCCAATGGATCAAAAAGGACTCCCACTTCAAGGATTAAGCACAAGGCTGCTCCCTTCTAGGTGGATAAGTCTCAAGATCGACAGTGTCACCAAATTAGGGTTTTGGTCGACCAGGGCCTCCAGATGGAAATTTTTATCTGGGCACAAGGCAATGATCCAAAACATGACCTAATATACTTCATGGAACCTCATGAACCCATGCATCAAGTCAATTTTGCCTCAGGGGATGCATTCATCAAAAATCAGGAATTAGGGTTTCTTGACCTAATTCACCCCTAAGTTGACTTTTGGGATAAACCATGAGCCAAGACCTCAAGAGAGGATTTGAGAGTCTCTAATATGCCATATTTATCCATTTGGAACAATGGATTAATCCAAGAAGCTTGAGCAACAAGTCTCAATTTCATATGCACCACAATTAGGGTTTTAAGAGAAAAGTCAACTGTAACTTTGACTTTTGACCAAGACATGCTCCCAAACCCTAATACATGATTGAATATACCCTATGACACCCATGGAACATGTCCATCAAGTTTGATTTAGGTCAAGGACATGATTTCCTGAAGAATTGCACAGTTTGGAATTCATCTGATAAAAAGTCAACTGTGCACAAAAGTCAACTTTGACTTTTTGAGATTTTTCACCAAAATGGATTTTTAACCCTAAAATGATGTTAATGTATGATTTGAATCATCATTCATCAAGAAAAATCAAGAAAAGTGAGATAACTTGTAAAAGGGGTAACCATAAAACTTAGAAATTTTTCTAAGTTAAAAATAAAGTGGCAAAGGTACCAACTTTGGAGGACCATAACTCCTAAACCACAAGGCCATTTTTTCTCATCCAAAGATGGATTTGTAGCCCTCATTATCACCTACAAAAACTTCAACTACAAGTTATTCCAATTCATTAAGGATTTTGAGTTATGGAGTGATCAAAGTGGCTGAAAAGTGAAAATGTCACTTTTTCCAACACTTAGTGAAATTTTCACTAAGTCAGATTTTGCCTCACTTTTTGCCAAATGTAGGGGGATTTTTCACTTGGAATCAAAAGAGATCAAAACCAAACTTGTTCAAACAGTTGTTGTATCATGTAAGAGCTTTCCAAAATGGCCAAGAACATTGCCAAATTCAACCTACACCATGAGATACAACATTGCCAAGTTGCCTTGCTAAAATCTGTCAAGGCAAGGCAGAATTTGCAACTTTGCTCGATTTGCCAAAATCAGCCAAATTCAATTGCTCCTATCCACTTGGACACCTCAGAGGATTGAATCTAAAGGGGACAATCACTGAGCCAAGCCTCCAAAGTCCATGGAACAAGAAATAACATGTTGAACCTAAAATGGCCAAAATAGGGACAAGACTTCAAATTTGGAATGAGGCATTCAATGGAACCATCAAGGTGGCATGGACTGAGCCATTCTCATCTGAAATCAGTCAAGACTTATCCAAGACCAAGGGGACCAAAGCTCTGTGCCCTAACCTCTAGTCAATGGCTAGAGGAGACTTGGATTTTCATTGGACAACATTGGCCAAACCTACTTACCAGCTGCCATGCACTATTCCTTGCAAAACAAACTTGCTCTACTATAAATAGAGCTTAATTGTGGTCAGTTTGAGTACACCAAAGCCATCTAACAGATGCTTTCCTCAAAATCTCTTCTTTCACTCCAATTTTGCCTTCTAAGGCAAGTCACTATCGGGTTATGAGTTTGAGAGCAATTCCAATCAAACCAATCACTCACATACCTCACATACATCATATATGAGCTGATCAAACACTTAGATTACTTCTGAAACATCAATTTCATGAAATCACCAGCTGGTTGCTCAAGGTTTTAACCAAAGTGCAGCTGAGGTACCACAAAATGATCCAGCCAATTTCAATCAAGTCCAACCATCCAAACACAATCCATAGGGTGTAGGGAAGCTGTTCAGATCATCACCACTCATCTGTAGCACCTCCAAATCAAAAATCACTTTGAACTTGCTGTCACGACTTGGAGGTAAGCACATACTTGGTCATCTCTCAATCTATGCATATTTCCTCGCACAATAATTTGGCCATATGTTCATAATCATGCATGGAATGTTTTCCCTCAATTAATTGCATTGTTTGAATCGTGTATCAAAAATCCTAGCCTTCATGCAGAAATTAGGGTTCTTGAGGTTTCTTCGTGATTTCTTGTTGTATGTTTAATTTAAATGAAATTAAAGTACATAGACATGATCGTGAGGTTGAGACGAGCATAATGATATGTGGATTGCACGATATGATTACGTATTCATGGAGATTGGATAGAAAATGCAAATCTGAGAAACCAAGAACACGCGCGTGTTCTTCAGCTTGTTCTTGGAGCCATTTTTAGAAATTCAAATATTTGAATTTTGTGATTTTGTTTAATTGATTCAAAAATTAATTTCTCTCTGAGTTTTAATGATTTTGAGTTGATTCTTTTTTTAATAATTCACAAAAATGTTAAAATATTTTATTTTCACAAAAAATCCCAAAAATATTATTTATTTCATATAATTGATATTTTTGTAAAGAATTAATATTTTAATTGTTTTTGACATTTTAAATATTTTTTCTACATTGATTTTGCAACTTTTAATACTTTCTAATTATTTTGTAGGTCAATACTTAATTTTTGAAGCATTAATCCAAGATCACAATTTGTTTTCCATGTGTTAAACAATTTTTGATCATTTTAATTGAATTTTTATTCAATTAAATACATTTTGAAAATAAATTAGGGTTTTGGATTAATTCAACCCTCATAATTCACTTTCAAACACTTTGGGCCTCTTGAGAGAGTGTAAGACCCATCCCCCCTTGTACAAAAACTTTTTGAGCCTCACTCATTGTATGAGTCCCTCTGTACAAGTAAACGGCGCGATCATCGCCCGTTTAAAAATAAAAATCATCTGGGCCTCTCCTTGAGCTATAAGACCCATTCAAAACACTTTGGGCCTCTATTAGAGTGTAAGACCCAATCCCCCTTTTAACCAAAACATTTTGGGCCTCACTTATTGTATAAGTCCCTCTGCGTTAAAAGAAAACCTCGGCGCGATCGCCATTTTTAAACGAAAAATCATTTGGTCCTACCCTCGTGTTATAAGCCCCTCTCTTTTCTTTAAACCTTTTTTGGGCCTCTTGAGAGAGTGTAAGACCCATCCCTTTGTACAGAAAACCTTTTTGGGCCCCAGTCACTTGTATAAGTCCCGCTGTACAAAGTCAAACAGTGCGCTCACTGATAAAACCCTGGGCCTCTCCTTGAGCTGTATGCCCCAAATCTTTCTTTTTCAAAGCACTTTCTCCTTTGATTTTGAATATACTGTTGTTTTCAATCTTTCTTTGTTGAACAACTAACCAAACAACATGGAAGCACTATAACCGAGTAAGTGGTTATCGCTTTCATTTACTGCTTTCATATTATAAACTGTATTGTGGGGCTGCTCACTGTAAGTCTCCTTTCATAAACTCATATCTACTGTGTAATAATAGTATAGATATTTCGAGTTTCCCCGGCAACTACGTCTAGAACTAGGTGACGCCGTTTCATTTATTCGTAGAAATAGACGCCTAGATCCCCAATAGGAGCACCAGATACAGTCTTCTCTTCGGCTGTCCTCCTTAGGAATCATCAAGAAGCTCTACTCCCCAAGATGAATGTATTCTCCGTGAATGGCATCTTTGAGTTTCTTCCAAATTCTCGAACTTTCCTGACTTGATCTATTCCTTGTGGATAGCTTGCCTTGAATGTCTCGGGGTTTGGGTACCCACTACGGTCATAATCTTGGACCTTAACTAAGGAACCCTCTTTAAAAGTTAAAAGTCGCTGGATAGTAAACCTCGCACGTTTACCAGTGGTTTTTATCTTTAAAAGAGTTATCTCTCCTAATGGAAAGGAGATGATAGACCCACGGGCTTCTTAAAAGCATCGGCCTCCTCTTGGGCATTATTCAAGGACACTACGGCTTCTTAGAAGTATTCACAGCCTCCTCTTAGGCTTCGTATAATGATCTCTTCCTTCGGGAATGATAGCCTCCTCTTGGGCTTCGTACAAGGACCCGTCGGCTTCTTAAAAGTTTCCAGCCTCCTCTTGGGCTTCGTACAAATTGTCCCGACGACCTCCTAGAGGTATAGGAACAGAACCTAGTCATCCTCATAGAACAGTCCTTTCATAGAGTCTACTACTGTTTCTCAAAGCATAGTACAAAAGAAAAAAACTCTAGACTTGGACAGTCTAACTTCCTTGAGTCTCAAAGACATTCTCAAGTGACCCCTTCGTTAAATAGGAAGGAAACCCGCAGACTCGGACAGTCTCAATACCCTTTGGATTTCCCATTTCCTCAAAGAGAAGGAAATATCCCTGATCCTCAAATCAAATCCCTGAGTACAGTGTTGCTCATATAAGAACTGATTTTCTCTTTTAAAATCAGTATATTGGATCTGTCACTCAACTGAAACAAACCTTTAGCCTCCATCTCGGGCTTCGTACGAGATACAAAAACACTCTCTTGTTGAGTATCAAAGACTCTCTTGTTGAGTCAAACTTTTAGCCTCTATCTCGGGCTTCGTACGAGACACAAAGACTCCCTCGTAGAGTCAAACAAACAATCGCCTCCATCTCGGGCTTCGTACGAGATACAAAAACACTCTCTTGTTGAGTATCAAAGACTCTCTTGTTGAGTCAAACTTTTAGCCTCTATCTCGGGCTTCGTACGAGACACAAAGACTCCCTCGTAGAGTCAAACAAATAATCGCCTCCATCTCGGGCTTCATACGAGATACAAAAAAACTCCCTTGTTGAGTCAAATAGCCTCCATCTCGGGCTTTATACGAGATACCAAAAGACTCCAACGTCGGGTCAAAAACTTTTAGCCTCTCTCTCGGGCTTTGTACGAGACACAAAATAGCCTCCTCTTAGGCTTTGTATAATGATTTGACTAGCGGAAATTAGCCTCCTCTTAGGCTTTGTATAAGAAAACCACTGGTTAATCCAATTAACCTTTTAGCATCAAAGCTGTGCCTTGTTCACAGTACACAAACATCAACAACTCCTTTCCTTTCATCTAATCGCTGTAAGCGGCAAGCCTCTGGATCATCTATATCCATGCCACTGTCCCTCTTTTAGCATGAGAAATTCCTAAGGAAAGATGGCATTGCTCTACACTGAGTTAAAGTCTTCTCCTTCAGGTTAAAACCCTTTCTTCGGAAATTATGGCATTGCTAGGATCCGCGTATCCCAGTTAAAGTAATTCTCCTTCCCCCTCTTTAGAGATGACAAATTCTCTCTAAAGTCGAGGTCTTTCAGCTTCACGTCTTGGGCTTTGAACAAGACACAAATAGACCTTTCAGCTTCACATCTTGGGCTTTGAACAAGATACAAACAACCTTTTCGCTTCACGTCTTGGGCTTTAAACAAGACACCAAAAACACCCATTTCCTCCCATAGAATAGGAGGAACTACGAACGCTCTGATTTCCCTGTTTCAGTAAACGGGAATACGTAGGCATAAGATCGAAAGAAAAGATCTTAGCGAGCGCAATCAACAAAAAACCCAAATCCCATATCTCCATCAATCAAAAGCAGTAATTCAAAAGCATCAGTCCTAACATCCTAATCCTTGTTCCCCGCCAGAAACCTTCTGCCTAGATAAAAAGAAAGAAAACCGTATTGGCGAAAATACAAATAACCAGTACAAAGGCCCCCCACATTGATAGTATCCGTAACCTAACAGACCGCTGTTTAAACTCAGTATGCAAAGCAGGGTTAATTGGAGACATCTATTTCCCTTCCTTATTCAGCTCACAATAGGATAAAAAATGAATCGACCTGTAGTTTTAAGCTAAACCGCAGAGAGCGACCAGCGCTTAAGTACCGCGTCCAAAATCGTTCGCTACATATATTAGGTTATGTTTTGGATCATTGGCTTGTGCCCAGATGAAAAATTTCCATCTGGAGGCCCTGGTCGACCAAAACCCTAATTTGGTGACACTGTCGATCTTGAGACTTGATCCACCTAGAAGGGAGCATCCTTGTGCTTGATCCTTGAAGTGGGAGTCCTTTTTGATCATTTGTGTATGTTTGAGAGGTTTTAGACAAGTTGAAGATCATGTCATTCCTTGATTGATCCTTTGTCTAAGGCTCTGAGAGGGCTTAAAACCCTAATTTTGATTGTAGTGGATGCTCACCCATCTTTGGGGAGACTGATGAGGTATGATGGTTCCTCCATATTGTGTTGATGAGTGACACAATGATGGGACATCTTAGTGGTCAAAATTTGGGGTATGACAGTTCCCCCAAGAGGCAGCGCGTCAGTGAGCCCGTGTATGTCGACCTCACTGATAACACGTATGAGGAGAAGTACGTGCTCCCACCCTGCTTCCTACAGCCTGCCTTATTCTCCATGGCCAACTCCCCGACTGTGAGTGCTGTCGAGTCCAACGCTATCTTGGGTGTTGACCGGACTGCGAGGAGGAAAGCCTTGTTGGAAGATATGGCCGCGATGATGCATGTCTTTGAGACGACTTTGGTCCTCAACGACGAGACCTGCCCTTTGGGCGACCTGACCAAATTGTAGAATAACCTCGCGTCTGTCGAGGATGAGATGAAAAAGCTGGCCACTGACCTTAACGAGTGCAAGAAGCAGAAGGAGGCCCAGGTCAAGCTTCATGGAGAGATGGAGAAGAAGGTGAAGGACGCTGACGAGGAGAGGAAGAATCTCTTGGCGAGGATTGTTGAGCTGGAGGCGGCTGCCAGGCCTGTTGAAGATGAGATCGCAGAGGAAAAGCTCCTGACTTCTCGGGCTGACATGGTATCGAAGATTTGGCTGCTCGAGCAGGATTTTTTGGGGGACTGTCGAGGTGGGTTTTGCTGCCACTGTGGAGCAGCTCTAGCTCATGAATCCTGGTGTCCAATTTATAATCGAGGGAACATGCGCTTACCACCAGGTGGTCGAAGGTCGGGTGGTCGCGTCAGAAACCGAGGAGGAAGAAGACGACTAAACCATGGCGGGTGACCAACCCGAGTGGGGTGTAGTCGTCTAGCTCTATTTTCTTTTATTCAGTTTGTTTGGCTTGCGCGCCACTTTTTGATTACTATTTAGTTTGGCCTGCGTGCCATGATTTTGTACTGAATTTTGCCCGACCTGCATGCCAGGGGTTTGTAATGTTTTTTTGTACTACTTGAACAATGGGCTTCTGCCCAATTTAATGCATTGTCTTTCATATCTTGTGTTTGTTGTTTATATGTTGACTATATATTTGCTACTTGCGTATTTGTCTAAGTATTTGGGGCCTTTGCTCGACGTTGTTGATCCTCGATCGTGTAGGGAACTGGTCGAGTGGTCAGAGTTGTATTCTGACCTTCGACGAAGCTAAGAGCTCGATCGAGGTCGTAGCTCCGAGGCATGAACTTCCCATCGCGAGATGGGCGTCCTGCCTAGTTGGTACGGTGATGGTGGAGCTCGGTAGAGGTGTCCCTGTCGGATCAAGGGTCCTTGTGCACACACCAAGCAGGCCCTTGTCTTCTCGTCTTGAGGTAGGGAGTCGCACTTGTACCTTAGCGCGCTCCTGTGGTCGCGATGCAGATAGGTTGCGGACAGTGTTTAATTGTAGTATTGTTTAAGTTTTTCAGCGTTCCATGTTCGAGCAAGTTCCTCCCTGTGCAGATTTTTGAGGCAGTAGGCTTCCATCCCCGTTTTCGCGCGAACGCGATAGGGGCCCTCCCAGTTTGCGGCGAGCTTGCCTTCGCGCGAATCTTTCTGGTTCCGTCTCAGGACTAGGGTGCCTACCTAAAATTCGCGTTTGATAACTTTGCTATCATGGCGTAAAGTTATCTTCTGTTTGAGTGAGCTTCGCGGAGGGATGCGCCCAACCGTATCTCTTCGACCAGGTCGAGCTCCTCCCTTAGGGCCTCATCGTTTATCTCCTCGTCGAGGGGAGACTCAGTCTTTCTTGAGGGTTGCCATTATTTCTAATGGGATTACCGCCTCAGTTGTGTAGGTCAGTCTGAATGGGGTTTCCACGGTAGTCGAGTGAGGGGTTGTCCTGTAGGCCCAGAGTACAATGTGCAGCTCCTCGACCCAACTTTTCTTGCCATCTCCCAGTCTTCGTTTCAGACCTCGCAGGATAGCCCTGTTTGTGGCTTTGGCTTTCCAGTTTGTTTGCGGGTGCTCGACCGACGTAAAGTGTTGCTTCGTGCCCAGCTTGGTAACGAAGTCCTGAAAGTTATTGTCGGTAAACTGTATCCCGTTTTCGGGGCCGATTGCTTGGGGTATGTCAAATCGGGAAAGTATATTCCTCTTGTAGAAACAGAGTATGTTGTGGGCCGTGATTTTAGATAGGGCTTCAGTATATATCCACTTAGTGAAGTAATTGGCACTGACAATCAAGTACTTGTTTTGGTACGACCCTACAGTGAAGGGTCCGAGGATGTCCATCCCCCACCAGGAAAACGACCACGGGGATGAAAGCATTTTGAGTTCACTGAGCGGGGCCAGGTGCATGCCCCTGTGTCACTGGCATCTGTCACACTTCTTGACGTGCTCTTTGGCGTCTTGCTGCATGATGGGCCAGTAGTACCTTGCTCACAATGCTTTACGAGCTAGGGACCGTCCACCGAGGTGTTGCGCATTGATCCCTTCGTGGATCTCCTGGAGTATGTCGGGGACCTTAGACTCCTCGACGCACCTGAGAAGGGGGATCGAGAAGCCCCGTCGGTATAATTTGTCCTCAACGATAGTATTTGAGCAGGCACGCCGCCTAACTACGCTGACATCCTTGGGGTCGTCGGGTAGTTTTCCCGTGTTGAGGTATTTGTATACCGGGGTCATCCAGCAGTGGTTGTCTCCAACGGCATGCATGTCGGCCGTGGGGATGAATTTCTCGATGCTCGGACGTAGAAGCACTTCTTGGATGACGGACTTGTTCCCACCTTTTTTCTTTGTGCTTGCGAGCTTGGATATGACGTCTGTCCGAGTGTTGTGTTCGCGTGGGACGTGACTCACTTCCGCCGAGGTAAACTTTTTCATCATTTTTTTCATTAAAGCCAAGTATTCGATGATGTTGTCATTCTTGGCTTGGTACTCTCCTCGCACCTGGGAGGCCACGAGCTGGGAGTCGATGAATATTTTTACTTCTTTGGCGTTGAGGTCCTCGGCTAGTCGTAACCCGATGAGGAAAGCCTCGTATTCGGGCTGGTTGTTCGATGTCGGGAAGGACAACGTGAGGGAGACCTCGATCAGGATGCCTTCCTCATTTTCTAGGATGATGCCCACTCTGCTTCCCGTCGAGATGGACGCTCCGTCGACGTAGATCGTCCATTTTTAGGATCCGTCGATCAAAGGTTCCGGGATGGTCATCTCCGCGACGAAGTCGGCCAGTACTTGAGCCTTTAGAGCCTTCCGGCCCTCGTATTAGACGTTGAATTTGGAGATTTTGAGCGACCATTTGAGCATCCTGCCCGCCATGTCAGGTCGGTCGAGGAGCTGTCTCACAGGCTGTTCCGTCCTCACCACGATTATGTGGGCCAAGAAGTAGTGTCGTAGTCTCCTGGCCACGGTAACGAGAGCCAGGGCAACCTTTTCGATTTGCTGGTATCTAAGTTCAGGGCTTTGGAGGGTTTTACTGGTGAAGTAAATCGGCTTCTGCCCGTCGGGGGTTTCCCGGATTAGAACCGCGCTGACCGCTTCACTTGTGACATCAAGGTACAAGAACAATGTATCCTCGTCTTCTGGTCGCGAGAAGACTAGGGGTTGCAAGAGGACTCATTTGAGGTGGAGGAACGCATGTTTTCACTCCTCGGTCCATTCGAACGTGGCCTCCTTGCGTAGGAGTTTGAAAAATGGAAGTGTGTATTGGGCCGATTTGGCCACGAAGCGGGATAGCGAGGTGAGCATCCCGTTTAGCGATTGTATTGATTTCTTTGAGTTCGACTTCGGGAATTCGGAAAATGCCTTTCACTTGTCGGGGTTTGCCTCGATCCCTTGTTCTGTGAGGTAGAAACCGAGGAGCTTACCTACCCGGACACCGAAGGTGCATTTCTCCGGGTTGAACCTCATCTTACATTTCCTCGCCGTGTCAAAGACTCTTTTGAGGTGGTCAGTGTGGTCGACCTTTCCTAGTGATTTTACAAACATGTCATCCATGTAGACCTCGAGCATGTCGCCTATCTCTCTCCGGAAGACTTTGTTCATCATCCGCTGGTAGGTCGCGCCGACGTTCTTTAGGCCGAAAGGCATTACGTTATAGTAGTAGTTGCCTGACTCGGTCATGAAGGCCGTGTGCTGTTTGTCGGCCTTTGCCATGGTGATTTGGTTGTAGCCAGAGTACGCGTCCATGAACGACAGCAACTTAAAACCTGCAGAGTTGTCAGCCAGTTTGTCGATGTTAGGCAATGGATAAGCATCTTTCGGGCATGCCTGGTTAAGATCGGTATAATCAATGCACATTCTCCATTTTCCATTATTTTTCTTAATAGGTACAACGTTGGGCAGCCAGGTTGTGTACCAGGCTTCCGAAATAAAGTTTGTCTCTAAGAGGTCTTTTACAGCTTTTTCAGCAGCCTCCGCTTTCTCAAGAGACTGCCTACACCTACGTTGCACTACAGCCCTAGCGGCTGGATCTATTGTAAGCTGGTGGCAGGCCACATCTGGGTCAAGGTCGGGCATCTCCAAAGCGCTCCATGCGAATAAGTCAGCATTCTCCCAGAGGCAGGCCTTCAGTTGCTTCCTCGCCAGGTCGGGGAGCCCTTTGCCAATCTTCACCTTCTTGTCTGGATTGTCCCCGGGATTGACGAGCTCGAAGTCTCCGTCTGGAATAGGGCACGTTGGGTGGAGAGGCTGCTAGTTGCCTTCGGCTGGAATGTCGTTGTCTGCTGCTTCTCCTTGATCCTACTCGCTAGGGAAGCGACTGTCGAGGTCCACCGCATTGACGCGTTGGAGTGGCTTCTTCTCTACGTCCAGGACTGGCGTCTCTGCAGTCTTGGACTTGATGTTGATCGAGTTCAGACCCTTGGTCGCAGCTTCGAAGCATCTCCTAGCAGCTTCAATATCCTCGTGGAGGGTGACGACATGACCCCTAGTCGTGTAGTACTTCATCTTCAGATGGACTGTAGATAGTACGACTGTGAGCTCGGCTAGAGTCGGCCTTCCCAGGATGCACTGGTACATAGAAGGGCATTCTACCACCAAGAAGCGAACTTTAACTTGTCAGGCAGTGTCTTCGTTCCTGAAAGTGACCATCAGCTCGAGGTAGCCCCACGGTCTGGTGATGGTGCCGTTGAAACCCTGGAGGTCTGAGCCCACGTAAGGGGTCAGATGCGTTTCATTGAGCTAGAGGGTCTCAAAAAGGTGGGCGTACATGATGTCCACCAAACTCCCTTGGTCTACCAGGATGCGGCGGACATCAAAGTTCGCCATCTACGCCCTGATCAGGAGGGGGATGTTGGAGTTGGGGGCGCCACCCGACAATTCTTTGAGGTAGAAGGTGATGGGGTTCGACCTTCCCTGGACCTTCTCAAAAGTGGCGGTCTGCACCGAGCTCATCTCTATCAACTTGTCGAACTTCCGCTTGATCACCCCACTGAGACCTTGTTGAATCCTCCGTCGGAGATGACCATAGCAGCAGGGAAACTTTCCCATGGGCTGCGAGCGGTCACAGGGGATGTCGGGCTCGTCAGGAAAGTAGAAGTCCTCTGGTCGGGTGACACACAGGGCGACTTGTAGTCCGTTTTTGCCAGGGGTTGGGGTCGCCTCCTTGACACTTTTCGTCTCCCAGGTCTCTCGTCGGGGGGTGTTGTTCCTCTTCGCATAATGCTTGAGGTGCCCCTCTTTAATCAAGATTTCTATCGCATCCTTGAGGTGGATGCAGTCATCCGTGACATGCCTGTGGCTCCTATGGAACCAATAGTACTTGGACTTGTCAACGTTTAGTTTAGGGGGTGTCGGCTTCAGGAAGCGAACACCTCCTTTTTGAAATTCTGAGTTGATGCACTCGGACAGAATTCGCTCGCGGGGAGTGGTGAGTATCATATACTCTGTGAACCGGCCTGCTGGTCCCCTCGACTCTTGAGAGTCTAGGGGCCAGTCTTCTCTTCTTCTTTCCTCCCCTCATCGGGGGGCGGTGGAGTCCTCGTGCTTGGAGCTTCTGGGGCCCTCTTGATTCCGCGTATCACGGGCACAGTGGGCGACCTCTATCTCCTTATACTGGATGTATGATTGGGCCTTGTGGAAGAGTGCTTCCAAGGTGCCAGGTCATTCAATTCTGACAGCCTTAGCGAACTCGGTGCGAGGTCGGAGTCCTCGCTCAATCAAGAATTTCTTTATGTCGTCCGAGGTGGACACCTGGACAGCTTCTCGGCTGAATCTCTCAATGTAGTTCCGGAGAGATTCATCTTTTCCCTGGATGATGGCTTCTAGGGATGCTTCTGTCTTCGGGTGGCGTCAGAGAGCAGTGAAGTTCCTGGAGAAATGTCTCTTCAGTTCTTTCCAGATGATGATGGACTCAGGTGCGAGGCTCGTGTACCATGCCATGGCACCCTTTCGGAGAGTAGTGGGGAAGAGCCTCCACTTGATGGCTCCCCAGATTCTTTGATAATCAAGCATCACGTCAAATATTTCGATGTGGTCGTCCGGGTCGGTCATACCACTGTATATCGCCATGGGCGGGGGGCTTTTCCATCCCTACATGCAAGGGGGTCTCCATGATATCCCTTGATAGCGGGGTGCGCTGATCGTCCTCGTCACTCCTGACGGGTGATAGGGACTGGTTGCCTCGGCCGTTCCTGCTTCGTCGAGGAGGACTCCTTGGCCTGCTCTTCGGCTTCTCTCCGTACCCGCCAGCCTTACTCCTCTTCGGAGTGGGTGAACATCGTTCCTTCCGAGGAGGGGACCGGTCGCGTTTCTGGGCGACCACGGGTTGGGGTCGTTCCATACGCGATCGGCGCCATGGCATCCGGGGAGAGGGGCTGCGAGAGTCATCGTGTTGCTTCCTCCATGGGAAGGAGAGGGGCTACGAGAAATGGGATGGCGATGTCTCCGCGGGGGAGAGTGCTGTTGTCGCTCCCTCTCGAGCATTCCTATCCATTCATTAGGTGGCACGGGGATCGGCTGGTAGACAGCCTATCCATTCATTAGGTGGCACGGGGATTTGGTAGACAGCCGGGCGGTCGGCGTGTCGGGCGGCGTTGAAGGCCGTGTCGTCAGAGGAGGGAGATGTGGTGCGCCCGTCCCTGTGGTCGCCTTCTTCGACGTGAACGACCACGTTGGGGTCGTGGTTCTCTTTGTTGTTAAATGGGATGAAGGCGGTGTCCGGAGTATTGGCGTCAGTTTGAGGGCTGGCCATGATCGTCAGAGATTGGAAGTTGCTTTGGTTCTTGAGTTTCTACGGGAGGAAGAACGAGGAAGCAAAAGTTCCCACAGACGGCGCCACTGATCATACCTGATCAGAAATAGATCGATGGCCAGCAACACGTCGTGAGCTCCGTTACACTCTGGTGGTGGTGAGAAAGTGGGGGGTGTACCTGCAAGGTATTCCAATGCCAAAGTAAGAGACAGAGTAAAAGAGTGCAAGTACAGAAATTAGTAGTGAGTGAAATTTAGAATACCTGACCATCTAGTGAAAGAGGATATTTATAATGTGCCCCTAATGCTGGGCCAACGGTCATCTGCACTGGGTTAGACCACTAGGCCCAATGCAGATAACTGTCATGGCTTACGTGGCGTAGGGAAGGCCAGTACGTGGCCTTCGCCCTGGAGCAACTGTCCTGTGATCTTCGGAAGGTGGGCTGACCAGTTATTCCAGAAGTGGGTAGTTTCTTGATGACGTGTCCCCGCGTGGGGGGCACGTGGAGTCCGCGGGGAAGACGCATGGCCTCTCCCCGTACCATGTAGTGACTTGTTCGACCATGGTGAGTGCTAACATGCCCGACGAGGGGGAGGATTGGGCCTCATTGGGCCTTCCCAATGTGACGATGGGTTGGGCCTGCCCGACTGGTAGGCAGGTCCTGGCCCAGTCCAGAACAGGTTCTTTTTCAAGCTCTTTCATTATTTACAACCACTTTATTTTTCACAATACATAAATATACTTCTTTCTCCCTAAATTTGAATACAACCAAAATATGGTGTTAAGAATGCTCTCACACATCTAAGGCAAGGAATAACAAAAGCAACATACTTAAAGGTTGAGGTTCAAAGGTTTCGCAACAATCAAGATCCATTCCAAAATTCAATTATTTTTCATGTACAATATTTACACAATTTAATTATCCACACGGATCTTGATAGAAAGGATCAATGGGGCTAACAAATGCTCGCTCACTCACAAGTTAGATTGATCATTATATTTGTTCAAGTGGTTTTTCTCAAAATACAAAAAAACTGCCTTGATCCTTTTCTTCCTTTCACACAAATCAACACACATGCATGATTTAAACATAATAAGAACGAGTTAAACAAGGATGCCAGTTTCCCATATATATTATACAATGGAAGTTTCCTCACAAAAGCTATGTTCTAAGTGATTCACAATTGAACAAGTATTTCAAAAGAATTCATGGTATCATGTTTTGCATAAATCACAAGTTTCATATTCATGCTAAGTTTAGAAAGCGATACATATGTACCTTGCCACTGTACCTCTATTCAAGCATATCATAACCACTCAATCCTATGTCGATTCATCAATATTGACATAATCACAAGGTTCTTTCAAGTTCTTGAACTTAGGAACAAACAACACAAAAACAAAAAAATTTCGACTAAACTAACAATTGTATACTACTCAACATAATAAAACATACTTATCATAAAATAAAATGCAACACCAGAAACATGGTGCAACAATATAAGTTCACAGAACCTCATCCTACAAAGGATGGCACAAAATCAATCCTTCATACTAAAAAGGATGGTACAAAATCTCTAATAGGAACAAGAAAACAGAAAACAAAACAAGTCTTAACAACTTAAACATAAAACGTAATAATAAAAACTAAATCAAATCAAACCCATTAACTCATTCCTCCTCCTCACTACTAGAGGAGGATCCCATATCCCACTCAGTCTCTCCACTGTCATCATCATCATCATCATTATCTATAACATCATCCATACCAGCATCCTCCTGAGCCATGCCTACTTGAGGTACCTGTGTCTGCTGCTTCGGTGGCTCGGGCGGAACCCGCTCCCTCGAAAAATGAAATGGCATGTCCTCATACATATCAACAAAAGCACTAAACTCCTCTGAAGAAGGGAAATGATGATCTATACGCGACTCTCGAATCTGCAAATGTAAAGCACACATAGATGAATGTAAAAAACTGAAAGCTCTATAATGAGCCATGTGCATGTCCAAAGTATACATGCATGCACATGCCCATCTTATGCCTGACTAGCTGGAGGAACCCCTGACTGATGTTGCGGTGGTACTGGCTGCTCTGGTGGTGGTGGTGGTGGTGGTGATTGTGCATCAATCTTGGGCATGCAGTGGCTCTGAATCCAAATATTATTCACGACACCTTTAATGGTCTTATGAACCACGTCAGGTATCGGGACACCCGCTTGAGTCCAAAGGCCCATAATCAAACCTGGAAAGATTAAAATGAAAGGAACCTTGGTACCCAAACGGTGACCACTAGAAGCAGTAGCTCGAATCTCATCAGAGATGATCCTTGCTACATTAATCTGCCTCTCATCCAAGATGTAGTAAAGCATGCATGCAATATCCAGAGGAATATAATAAGTGTGACTCCTAGGCCTTATATTATGCAAAACTAGGGTCATCAAAATCTGGGAAGGGGTGTTCATATCACCTCTCTTCAGATGCTTAGGCCTACCTGCGGCGTTAAGCTCAAAACCCCTACCTAGATGCACTAATGCATCATTCACATTTGCAAAATTCAAGTTATTTCTTGCTACCCTCTTATAATAAGCACACTGCTCACCCTTAGCCAACACCAACGGGTTACCCAAATAAGCGTTGATGGCATCCCGCAAAAAAGAAACATGCTTACCTCGCACAAAGGTCATGAAAGAGTATACCGACCCTCAACCGGAATAGAATTCATGTAGAATTCATGAATGATCTCATAATTCAGCCGGGTGGGTGGAGTAAGCAAGGTTTTCCAGCCATGATTCTCAATGATGTTGATACAACCTCTATAGTTACCTTAAAGGTTTATCTTGAAAATCCTCTCTGGCTAAATACTCCTTCGAGTCAGCTCAAGGTAACGCGCCTCAGCTCCAAGGAATTTACTTGCGTCATATGCAGCTGGCTCTTGCCTCTGCTGAGAAGATTGGCCAACAGTGAAACGAGTACGCTTTGCAGCCATCTGTAAAATAATTAGACCAAACAGTACCAAAAACATCAAACAACCAGCCCATAAATTCAGAATAATTCAAATGTAACTGTACGTCATCACAAAACACGCAATCAGGCAAGGGGTTATATAAACATAATTTTTTATCCCAGGGGAACGCACTAAGCGCGGTCAGAGCGCACTAAGCGCGGTTGCACATGCAGGCAAAAATTCCTCTGCAGCCAACCTGCTCCCTCACAATCTCCAATTACCCTTAACAACTAAACAACAACAATGCAAAAAAAATAACATAAAGAGCAAGAAATAGACCAAATCCAGAAACTTGGTAAAGGTGGGCGTGCTAAGTGTGGTTGCAAATATTTGGGAAAATCCCTCTGCAACCACCCTCAAACTTATCTAACAACAACCAAACAACATTCCAACAACACAAATACACAACACAATATTGAATCAAAGTAATTTCAACAACATGCAATTCTAACTACAATGTTTAAACTGAAAACCTAGAAAAATAATACAATCCTATCATTCCACCTTAAGATTTTACAAAATCAGTTCCATACAAACGAACCCTAAATAATGTTAGATCTTACTCAATTACACCAAACCCTAACAACATTTGTTGTCTAAAGTAATAAAAACAATGGATATGAACAAACCTGGAAGTAGAGCATTGAGATGAAAAGGAGAAATAATATGTAACTTCAGAGCAATTGTGAAAGAGAGAGCATGTGAGAAGTGTTTGTGTTAGGAAGTGAATGGGTGAGAAGGAAATATAAGGAAATGAGTGGGAGAGTGAAAAGTTTGAGTTTTTAACTTCCTAAAATGCATATGCCACATTCTCCAAAAGTCCACTAAAAACAAGCCCACTCAGGCCCACATTTGAGTTTCCCAGCACACATGACCACGCTAAGTGGCCTCAATACCGCGCTAAGCGCACACAGTGAAACAAGGCCACTCAAGTGTGGTCTCAAATAGGGTTCTCCCAAATTTTATCCACCCAATTAAATTCAAACTAACCAAAAAACAGTAAATACTTACAATGTTGGAGTGCCTCCTAACAAGCTCTTTGTTTAACATCATTTGAGCTTGACGGTCCAATGGATGAAACCTCGGAACACTAAAAGCAATCGAATTAGCTTCCAGATGAAGCTCACTAACACACAAGGCCTTTAACCATTGTCAAGACCAGTTTTTCTCCTACTTGGTCTCAAGAATGAAAAATCCCAACATGACTTCATCATCGCCTCTTTAGTCTCTTCATCCTTCATTTTCATTGATGCAACTCTAGCGTCTTCGTCTCTCACTTGATAATCATATTCTACTAAATTTGAATACACCACACCTTTGAAAAGTGTAAAACACACCTCTCCCTCACTAGTCCTCACCTTCATGATGCCTTCATCAACATCAATTAACATTCTTACGGTCTTCATAAAGGGTCTTCTAAGGATTATTGGTGTATCCTCATCTTTTTCCATGTCCATGACTACGAAATCAACCAGAAATAAGAATTCGTCAACTTTCAGTAACACCTCTTCAACAACACCATGTGGATGAGTCCTTGACTTGTCCACTAGTTGCAAAGTCATGTTGGTTGATTTCATCTCCATGTTCACGAGTCTTTTGACCACAGATAAAGGAATCAAGTTAATACTAGCACCCATATCAACCAAAGCCTTACACTTGAAATCACTACCTATGGTTATAGGTAGAGTTACTCTTCCCGGATCTCCTTCCTTCCGTGGAAGAATGCTTTGGACGATAGCACTACAATTTGCATTGAGCGCCATGGTTTCTTTATCCGTATACCTATTCTTCTTTATAAGTATGTCCTTCATGAATTTTGCATACTTTGGCATTTGTTCTAGAGCCTCGAAAAATGAAATGGTTATTTGCAACCAGCTAAATATGTCAAAGAATCTAGCATAATACTTCTCATTGTCTTTTTTCGTAGGAGCATTTTGATATGGCAACTTTTTCACTGGAACTTCACTCTCATGCTCATTTCCATTCTTACTTTTTTCTTCTTCTTCTCCTCTCTTAACTTTTTTTCTACTTCTTCCTTTTCAACTAACTCTTTATCATTATTTTTTTTCAACTTCTTCCACAATTTTATCCTCCTTTTCAACTTCAACATTTTCACCAATTCCCACACCAATAGTTCTCCCACTCCTAGTAAAGATGGCTTTGCAACATTCCTTCGAATTCAATTGAGTATTAGCCGGAAAAGTTTCTTTATGTTGATCCGCTTATTGCTTGGACAATTGTCCAACTTGAGTTTCAAGGTTCCGAATTTCCGCATTTGTACTCTTTTGAGTGGAGATAGACATTTGCATGAATTGGTTAAAATTTTCCTTAATCTTTGAACTTCCACATTGGGTTTGTGGAGGTTGGTTGTAATTTTTATATGGTTGACGATTAGAATTTTCCGGTTCTTGTCTCCACCCTTGTTGGTAAACTTGGCTATTACCTCTCGGTTGGTAGCCTTGGTTATTGCTTTGATAAGGTGGTCTTGGTTGATAACCTTGATTTTGGTTTCCCGCATAATTGGCATATTCAACGAACGGTGGACAATAGCCGGTAGGATGATCACCTTGGCAAAGTTCACAACTTGCTACATGTTGATTTTTGTTGGGAATTTCTTGCATCTCCTTGAGTTGTTGTGGAAGCTTTGACATTTTTTGTGTCAAAAACTCCACTTGTTGTGAGAGCAATTTATTTTGAGCAATAATAGCATCATTCATTTCCAACTCAATAATTCACTGATTTCTTTGCGAAGTGCCACGTTGTGTTGACCTTGATGATCATTTAGTGTCATCCTATCAATGATGGCAACTACATCTTCCGCACTTTTTGACATTAGAGACCCAGTAGCATCCAAAAGAGTTTTATGAATGGGTTGAATTCCGTTGCGAAGTATATGCACTTGAGTCAAGTCATCAAAACCAAGACTTTTGCACTTTCTCAACATGGATTTGAATCTCTCCCAAGCTTCGTTGAGAGTTTTGCTACCTCCTTGTGCAAATACCGAAATCGCCGTCTTGGCCTCCATAAACCGATTGTGAGGGAAGAATTGTTCAGGAAACTTCTCCTCCAATACGTTACAATCCGTCATCACAAGAGTAGATTGGTCAATATACCACTTCTTCGCCTTCCCAATTAAGAAATGCAAGAATAATATCTTAAACAAGGATTCCTCTTCGACTTCCGATGCTCCAGTTTCACCCGCTATCTCGTAAAACTTCGTGAGATGAGTAAACGGAACCTCATGGTCCATCTCGGTAAAAGGATTTTGATATAAAAGAGTAAGGATTCCCGTCTTCATCTCAGAATGCCTCCCGTTGTTGGCGTTGCGTGCAAACTGAGCGTTGTGTCTTGGATTGTTAGTACTTGGAGTTGAAGCAGGAGGTGGTGGTGGCAGAGCTGCCATGTTTGGTGTAAAGTGTTGATGCAGAAGTTTCTCCGCGCTCTTGTCTTTCTTTGGAAAGTTGCCTCATTCGCCTAGTTCTGCCATTGAGCCTACGCACGATTCTCTCAATCTCAGGATCAAAAAGAAGTTGGTCTGCAGGTACACTCCCTCGCATAAACAGAGTTGGGACACTAATCAAACAAATTAAACAACACAAGAAAAATAAACAGAGGTAAGAGATCAAAATACAAAGATCTTAAAATCAATAAACTATTGCAATGCTTGCAATATCAAACAACAACCCCTGACAACGACGCCATTTTGTTGTAAATTTAGTTAGGTGAGTTATTTTATCGTATCTGCATGGATTGTTCTGATATGGGATGTTTTCCATTCAATAGTTTACCGTTTCAAGAAAAGGGTTTTCAAATTTTGTTTCATAAATTGTCATGTTTTAGTTTCACTTGTTTTGGTAGCAAAGAGTAAAGTATAGAAATATGTTTGTTTTAAGAAAAGCATGTCAAGATTAGATTTCACTAATCCATTTCATACATATCCGATTAATGAAACATGTGAACTTTGTTTAGATTAATACAACCGCATTATCCTCTCAAATCCGTTTATGTCTAAAGCGGCTTCGTGAGTATTATTGTTTCAATCGCTAGATGATTTCTCAAAACAACAATCGAAAGAATAAACATAAAGATTGATACAAAGCAAATAGTAACTCTTAAATATATGTCTAGAGTTTGTTTGTTAATAGATGAAGAACTTAGATCAAGGTTTGGAAAATCTATGTCTAGAGTGATTCAAATCATACATATATCATTAAGAGCAAAGATCTTCATCATATATTGATAATCAACTTTTTTCACTTACAAAAGATCAAAAGAAATACATACTAATAAGGTTAAATACCTCTAATCTTGACACAAAAGATGTTTAGCTAGCCATCACCATGGTAGCTTGATCGATAAGTAATAAGGAAAGCTTTACTAGCATCAAAGTCGAAAGATCAAAGATTGATGCTCCCTAGTTTTGATTTTTACTTCTCTTGGAATTTATAAGCTTCAAACCCTAAAATCTCTTAACAAAATCTGAAAAGTGCATAAAATGAAGTGTCTCTACAAAAATTCTAACAAGTGCCTATTTATACAAGTTCAAAAAGGTGCCTATAAGTGGCACCGTGCTAAGCACCATCAGAGCGCACTTAGCGCGATCAGTTCAAAAGTGGAAATTTTTAAGAGAGTGCGCTAAGCGTGGTTAGCCTTCATTAGCTACTGCCTCTGGTCCCAAAAGCATGCTGATCCCGCACTAGAAAACGTGCTAAGCGCGAGTGGTCGTCATTTTTCCAAAAACTTTCACTTCATAACTTCCTTTCATCATCCAATTGCTCCAAGCATTAAATCAAGCAAGAAAACCTATCAATAAGCATCAAAATGATCACGATTCAAGATATTTACATGCAAAATCAAAAACTTGCGTATTTACACTAAAACATATGGATTTACTACAAAAATACTAAAGAAACAATTGGAAAGTGCCACAAAATATTATCGACTATATACACTTTTTGGCACTTAACAATCTGCTATTAACTTTATCTCTACTTATGATGCCTCTTTTCGCCAGTTGGTCTCTTATTGGGAGCTTGTTGAGAATCACTCTCCAACCAAATATAAGCACCTTGGATGGTGCTTTGATCTTCCACAAGTTTGACAACCCAATAGACTGATTTTCATTAAGTAAAATCATTGGCTTTGTCGGCCAATTCTGCATAACAAGAACTGACAATGAAAACTTTTGAATTATCAGCTAACCAAGAGTAATTGCCCTTGACAGTAGGATCTGATTCCATATCCTGCATCAAAACTATCAATTCCTACACTTGATCAACAACGACATCACCATCAACTCCAAGGTTAACCTGCCAGTTCCAAGTCCAATCCAGCCCATACCTATACCCCGATTCAACAATGCTTGCTAAAGGATTTTCTGATTCTTCATAAACTTCAGGAAAAACTTCTTTCAAAGTTTGGTCCCCCTAGCCACTCACTATGGCAAAAAGCTATTATAGTTCCTCCTCCAAGATGACACATAGTGTTATCAACGAAAATGTTTTTCTCCCGTTCTTCCCTGGCAGCTAAGATGACTAGATCTCTTCAACATGTATAATCACTTTTTTCTATCAATCTTTTATCATTGATAAACAAGATTTTTTTCAGAATTTTTGTACCTATGAGAAAGAATTCCATACCACAAAGCATGTCTCTCCTTTAAGATCCCCCACTTCTACTTTAAGAGATATGCTTTGTTAAATATTTCTATATTCTTTATGCCAAGACCCCCTTCTCTTTGGCCATGCGAACCTTGTCCCAACTCACCCAATGAACCTTCTTCCTATTTTCATAGCCCCTCAAAAAAACTACCTTGAATACTTTTTATATGTTCAATTACCTTACTAGGGGCCTTATTGAAAAAGAGGGTAAATAAAGGAATGGAATTTAGAGCATAGTTTAGCATCACCACTCTGCCTCCCGTAGAAAGATGTATTCTCTTCCAAGTAGATAATTTTCTCTTCAAATTGTCAATAACATCACTCCAAATGTTCACTCTTCTAGTGATATCCCTCACCTTCACTCCAAGTAACTTGAAAGGCAAAAGCCTTATTTTTCAAGAAAGGAAAGTGACAACTGCATTCAAAGCACTATCCTTAATATGGATTCCAAAAATCAGACTTTTGCAAAAGTTGACTTTTAAACCTATCAGCATTTCAAATCCCCTGATAATTGAGTTTACACATCAAAGGTTATTCTAACTTCCTTCACCTAGGATCATTGTATCATCAATAAATTGAACAATATCTAAAAACACCTCCTCATTCACAAAATAACCTATAAACTACCCTACCTCCACAACTTTTTTTATCATTCTTGTGAGACCCTCCATAACCAAAACAAACAAAAAAGGGGATAGAGGATCCTCCTACCTTAAACGCTTCTCAACTTTAAAATCCCTAGTAGCACCACCATTAAGAATAATTAACATTGTACTATTAAAGATCCATGTCTCCATCCATTGATTACACTTCACTCTAAAACCCATTATTTTGAGAATAAACCTAATATAATTCCAATTCACATTATCATAAGCCTTTTGATAGTCTTACTTCACGACTAGGCAACTTCTTCTATCTCTCTTATCCATGTCTAGAAATTCGTTTATCACAAGAACTCCATCCAATATATTCCTCCCTGAAATAAAAGCAGATTGATTTTCGGACACTAACCTCCCAACCACTTTTGTCAACCTAAGAGCCAAAATATTGGAAAGAATTTTATTGAGGCACCCACCAAGCAAATTAGTCTATACTCAGATAAGACTTAAGGACTGTTAAGTTTAGGGATGAGAGTTGTGAAAGAGGTTGTACAAGCTTTGGTTAAATTAGCCTTAGAATGAAAGGTAATTATCATGTGATATATGGATGAGAGGTTGTAGAAGCTTTGGTTAACTTAGCCTTATAACCAGAGAAATAATGTGATATATGCATGAGAGGTAAGCAACCAATATTGTCATTCTCATCAGAAATGCCTCCAAGAGCAACTTATGCTTTGGGTGTGATGCATTCTAATATATGTGGGCATTTTGAGGTACGTTCATTTGGAGGGAACAAGTACTTTATGTCATTTGTGGATGAATTTACAAGAATGACATGGGTAACACTCATTAAGTTCAAACATGAGGTGTTTGGTGAGTTCAAGAAGTTTAAAGTGAAGGCTGAAAAACAAAGTGGACAAAGGTTGAAGATCCTCAGAATTGATGGTGGAGGTGAGTTCAACTCAACATATTTCAAGAAGTTCTGTGAGGAACATGGTATTAAGCATGAGGTGACTGCTCTATACACTCCATAACATAATGGTCTTAGTGAAAGGAGAAATAGAACTCTACTTGACATGACAAGGAGCCTGCTGAAGGAAAAGAATCTACATAAGCAATTGTGGGGTGAAGCAATTGCTATTTCAGTATATGTGCTTAACAGATGTCCAACAAATAAGTTAAAGGAAGTATTTCCTATTGAGAAGTGGACTGAAAGAAAGTAAAGTGTAAGCCATTTCAAGGTGTTTGGTTTAGTATGTTACAAACATATATCAGATGTTACTATAAGGAAATTGGATGACATAAGCAAAGTCATGTTGCTTATAGGTTACCATATTACATGTGCTTATAAGCTCTATTGCCCATTCACCAACAAAGTTGACGTCAGCAGAGATGTCATAGTAAAAGAATCAGAAACATGGGATTTTAGCAAGTCTCTATCCAACTCTAGTGCATTGTCAACAGTAGAATCTAATTCTACCTCTGAAATTGATTTTGACTATGAAAGAGAGTCTGAATCTAAAGATGACTCTAACTCTGAAAGTGATTCTGACTCTGAAGGTGACTTTGACTCTGAAGGTGAGTTTGAATCTGATGATGGATCAGACTCTGAAGGTGATCCAGCCTCTGAAGTTAGTCCAACCTCTTAAGGTGGTCCAACATCTGAAGACGGAACTTATGAAGGTGGAACTTCTCAAGGTGGAGCTTCTAAAGGTGGTTCTGCTTTTGAAGGTTTTTAGAGACCACATAGAGTTAGACAGCTACCAAGGAGACTTGCAAACTTTGAGCTGCTGTAAGATACTAAGATTGATTCTGAAGGAGAAGTCATACAGAGTGCCATGATAGTGGACTCTAAACCAGTCAGCATCAATGAGGCTCTCAAGAAGAAGGTGTGGGTGAATGCCACGAAGGAAGAGCATGGCGCCATTAAAAGGAATATAACATGGGAATTAACTGTTCTACCTTAGAACAAGAATGCCATTAGTGTGAGATGGGTTTTCAAGATAAAGCTGAAGCCAAATGGTTCAATTTTTAAGCATAAAGCAAGGTTAGTTTCTAGAGGATTCCTACAAAAGTATGGTTTAGACTACTTTGAAGTGTTTGCACCTGTAGTTAGACATGAAACTATAAGGTTGGTTATTTCTATAGCTTCAAATAGGAATTGGCCTCTCATACATTTAGATGTAAAGTCATCTTTTCTAAATGGTCTATTACAAGAAGAAGTTTATGTGTTACAACCTCCTAGATTTGGGAAAGAAAACAAAGAAAGGATGGTGTACAAGCTGCATAAAGCCTTGTACGAGTTGAAACAAGCTCCAAGGGATTAGAAATTGAAAATTGATACATTTTTCAAGCATCTAGGGTTCAAGAAATGTGAAATGGAGTATGGTGTGTATGTGTAGCTTACTTCTGATGGAAATGTGATTCTGGTGTGTCTTTATGTGGATGACATACTTCTGACAGAGAGCTGTACTTATGAGATAAACAAGTTCAAGAAGGTTGTAACTCCCTGTATAATATATATCTAGAATAACATCATACAAGTGTTATTATTTGGTACTAACACCATCATAAGTGCATATTGGCAACATTTACATACTTGACCATTTCTAAAACAATGAAACAACCTATAGTACAAAATATGGAAAGTGCCAAAACAATAAAATCTAAGATCTAAGTACAATATCTGACATTGTACACTATACACAGGACACATCCAAATGCTCATAATCTAAGCTTCCCTTGAAACATCCATGCATAGCTCCAATAGCAAATTAACCTGCTAAAGATACCTGAAAAACAACAACAATAATGAGGTGAGATAATAATCTCAATGAGTTCCCCTATCTTATGGGTTCACTCGACTTTACAAGCTTCTAATCAAATTCTACCTCAAGTCAAAAGGAAAAGGGATAAGACTTGAGTTTACACAATTCGAAATGTATGGAAACATGCCTCTTGAGTTCACCAACTCAAACAATCACTAATCGGAAACCATGCTAAGGTAAACTTCCCCACCGCCTCACCTACGTCTAGGAATTTTAGCGTGGGCCATAGATCCTTGTATCACACTTTGACATACGAATGGATTCAGATTCAAGGTGCTTTCCATATGAATCGTTGCTTCCCATGGGACCCTGTAAGAACAAGAGTGGTTTTGCATTTGGCCTCAAGTTTTCATGATAATTGCACATGTTATCTTAAAGAACAATTCAATACTCTATGGTTTCTCTCTAGTCTGTAGCTTTTACTAAACAAGATATGTCTCTGATAGAAAGGCGTGTGACGTCATCAGACCTGATCTAAACACTCTGGAAGAAAACATATATTGTGTACAAGATAAAGTCAATATATTAAGGAATGCTTCTATTGCAACGATTCTGAAGAATATTTGTATTAAAGCTTCTTATCATAACTAAGTCGATAAGCCTTGAAGGCTTTCTAAGAGATGTGATTTTATTTATTCAAGTTTTGAAGATTCTAAAGACATCATTTCTGAAGTTCAAGTTCTGAAGACTCTGAAGACAAGGTTCTGTTGAACGATGTTCTGAAGACTCTGAAGACAAATATGTGCTGAACAAGTTCCGAAGATTCTAAAGATGAGGTTTTGCTAAACAAGCTCTAAAGTTTCTGAAGACATCACTTCTAAAGACCAAGTGTTAAAGACTCTTAAGATAGTTCTGCTGAACGAAGATCTGAGATTCTGAAGACTTAGGTTCTGAAGTTACACGTATTTGTTCTCTCTATACATGTTTCCTCAAATATACATCTGAAACCTTTGAAGATTAGAAGATCAAGAATGGTTTGCATGTTTCAATGAATATAAAATTAGAAATTAGTATGTGACCTCTACTTAGAATAGGTGGCGCAAGGACAACTCTTTTGTATTATGATATGACCATTCCTGTAAGTGAACGTTGGGATATTATAGTTGGAATATGTTTCCTATTATACCCTCCAATAGATCTATTCTTAAGCTCTATATATTAAAGATATGAATGCTTGAAGAAAGTGTTGAGTCGCAGTAGCTGCTGCTGTAAGCCAAGTGCCGAAGTGTCATAGTGCAAAAAGCCAAAGCAACAAAGATAATAGAGAAAGAGCTGAAGAAAACATGAGAGTATGTGTGCAAGGCATAAGCAAGCACCAAATTGTAAAGCTCAAAATAAGACATTGAAGCTCAACCAAATTAGAGCATAGCTCTACAAGAAAATGAAAGAAGCACTAAAAGAAGCTTTTAAGCTCCACAAAACTTATGTTGATACGATGCTAATCTCTAGGAGATTATTATTAAGATAGTTTTGTAAATTATCCAGGAGCTGTTGTTCATATCTTGCTAGAAAACACTTTTGTGTTATTGCACTTCATTTGTGTCATCTGCTTGTTTAGAAGCAATTCTTGTACACACCCTTGTAACACTTTTCAAAGTGTAGATTCCTCAAGTGACTAAGTCGTTAGTCTAGATACTTGAGAGCGCTAAGTTGTTTTCTAACACTTAGAGGTTTTAATCTTTCTAAATTATTGGATTAAGTCATTGTCTAAGGCGAAATCACCTTAATGGGTGGATTGAAGTAACTTTGTTAACAGTGAACCAGGATAAAAATAATTGTGTATATTTATTTTTATTCTCTTGTTAGAATTAATTTTTAATTCTGCAGAAAATATCATAGTTGGTGAAACCTAATTCAAACCCCCTTTCTTGTGTTTCTCACCCCTTTAGACCCTTTCCATCTCAAGCCTTTTACCCGTAGGCTCCATCCGTACACACGGGATAAATGAATGGATTCAGATTCAAGGTTCTTCCCACATGAATCGTCACTTCCCATGGGACCCTTCCCATCTCAAGTCTCTTACCTGTAGGCTCCATAAATTTAAGGGAACTCCTGCCAAATTATTAATATGTACATCCCAAAGGAGCTCTACATAAGCATCAACTCTTGGGATGACATCCACAAAGGTTATTTTTGACTATGTGATAAAATACGACACAACGTGATTGTATTCGACAATCACAAGGTGAACACATTCACCTTAAACATAAAGCAACAAGAACCAAACATATTCCATATAAAGCTCTCCTCACAACTAGACAACTAATTGCCAATGATAAACACCTAGGCATTATTGGTTAAGCATTGCCATCTATATTATTCATCATGTCCTAATCATCTTACTAATTCATTCAATTAATTAATATCAAGTTTTTCCTCACCATTCTTATAGTCTTTTAAACATGTTATTGTCATACCCCAAATTTTGACCACTAAGATTTCCCATCATTATGCAAATCATCAGCACAATATGGATGTACCTTGGTGCCTCATCAATCTCCTCAAGGGTTGTTGAGCAATCACTGCAATCAGACTTAGGGTTTTAAGCCCTCAGAGCTCTTAGACAAAGGATCAATCAAGAAATGACATGATCTTCAACTTGTCTAACCTCTCAAACATCCACAATGGATCAAGAGGACTCCCACATCAAGGATCAAGCACAAGGCTGCAACATTCCAAGTGGATTAAGCCTCAAGATCGCCAGTGTCACCAAATTAGGGTTTTGGTCGACCAGGACCTCCAGATGGAAATTTTCCTCTGGGCATGAGCCAATGCTTCAAAGCATAACCCAAAATACTCTAAGGGACCTCATAAACCCCATCATCAAGTCAATTTAGCCTCAGGGGATGCATTCATAAAAAATCAGGAATTAGGGTTTCTTGACCTAACTCACCCCTCAGTTGACTTTTGGGATAACGCATGAGCCAAAACCTCAAGACATGATTTGAGGGTCCCTAATAAACTACATTGATCCATTTGCAACAATGGATTGATCTAAGAAGCTTGATTCACAAGTTTCAAGTTCATCAGAACCACAATTAGGGTTTCGCGAGAAAAGTCAACTGTGCCTTTGACTTTTGACCAGGACATGCTCCCAAACCTTGGGACATGATTCAATACACCCTATAACACCTATTAAATCAATCCATCAAGTTTGATTTAGGTCAAGGACTTGATTTCATAGAGGATCACACAATTTGGAATTCATCCGATGAAAAGTCAACTGTGCCCAAAAGTCAAAGTTTGACTTTTTGATTTTTTTGATCAATTATGGTCCCCTAATCCTAAAATGATGTTAATGTGTGATTATAATAATCATTCATAAAAAAAATCAAGAAAAGTGGGATAACTTGTAAAAGAGGTAACCATAAAAAACTAATAAATTTTCTAAGTTATGGAACAAAGTGGCTAGGGTACCAACTTCCAAGGATCATAACTTGAGATCCAAGTAACCATTTGGGCTGATCCAAAGATAGATTTGTAGCTCTCATGGCATACTTTAAAAGTGTCAACTGCACCTCACTCCAATTCTTCATGGATTTTTAGTTATGGAGTGACTAAAATGACAAAAACACGAAAATGCCACTTTTTCCAACACTTAGTGAAATTTTCACTAAGTCAGAATCTGTTTCACTTTTTGCAAAATGTAGGGGCATTTTTCACTTGGATCCAAAAAGTGTCAAGACAAACTATGATCACACATATGTTGTATCATATGAGAGCTTTCCAAAATGGCCAAGAACCTCATGAAATTCCATTAGTGGCAATATGCCTTGCTGCAACTGTCATAACTAGGCAGATTTGTGAATTTTGCTCGATTTGAGAAATTTGTACAAATGACAAACAAGTTTATCCATCTGAATACCTCAGGGAGGGACCAAGGAGGGGCAAACACTGATCCATAAGCCTCCCAAGTCTTTGGAACTAAAAATAGCATGCCAAACCTAAAAAACCCTAAAGAGGGGACAAGACTCCAATTTTGTTTTGGAGCATTCAATGGATGCACCAAGGTGGCATGAACTGAGCCATTTCCAACTGAATGAGTCAAGGATGATCTCTGAATTAGGGGACCAAAGGCCTGTTCCCTAACCTCTAGTTAATGGCTAGAGGAGACTTGGATTCCTATTGATCAACATTTGCCAAACCTCTGCAGCAGTTGCCATTCACTATTGCAGCCAAAACAAACTTGCTCTACTATAAATAGAGCTCATTTGTGCTCAGTTTGAGTACACCAAAGAACTACAACACTTGATTTCCTCAAAATCTCTTTCTCTAGGCAAAAATGCCTTCTTTAGCAAGGTAACTCTGAGTTTTTGAGTTAGAGAGCAATTCCATCACAACTCATGATCCAAACACATCCAATATGTCATATCTAAGCTGTCCAAACTCTCACAAGTGACCTGTAACACCAAAATCACAAAGTCCCCTCTCAAAACCTCAAAATAGGACTTTTTTTGCATTTCTCAAGCCATGTCTTGATTCAGTCACTTTCAAAACCAGATAAAACCTCAAACACACTCCAAATATCATCCTTAAACTGTCCGAAATGGTTTCCCACATCTGGAACACCATTTGAGAGAGTTGCTATTTTGGTCACTTTTGCCCCTTTTGCAAGAAAGTGCCAGTTTCCATTCCTGAGGTTTCTAGCTGATTCCAATCATCCTAAAAGCTTCCAAGGGATCATTTGTGGGTGTACAAAGCATCAAATCATTTCTGGAACAAAGCACTTGACAGATTGCCCAAAAAGCTCCTAAAGAGGTAAGCATCTCAACTTGAACTCTCTGAAATATGCATTGCTTTAAGGTCCACTGATCATACACATCTCATACATGTTATATATGTTTTGTTGGGACCAATTCATCATGTAATTCATGCCTGTACCATGAGGTAGCAAAAAAAATGCAAATGGAGGCCTATTTCAAAACCACTATCGGGTTTTAAAATGGGGACCTCATCTGAAAAAACCACAACCACCATTGGATTCCTTGTGAAATTCTAGGCAGGATAGACCTAAATTTTGTCCCAATCCATGGAGAAATGAGAAAGTTACAAGCTTCACGTTTTTGGCCAAAACGTTGCCTTGCATTGCCTCGGACAGGCCAAAAACAAGGCAAGCCTTGTATATTTGTGGGTGGGGTTTGATACACGGATGTATCACCACCCTAGTGGTAGAGGGCACGCACTGCACATAAGAGGTATGGGGTTCGAATCCCCCTCGCCCCAGATCCTCTTTTTACCACTTTTTCCTATTTTTATTATTTTTTCTTATTATTGTTAATGATTTGAAAAATTAATAACTCCCTCAATTTTAATTATTTTTTATTGGTTTTTTTTTGAAACAAATCACAAAAATGTTGAAATATTTTATTCCATAAAAAAATCAAATTTATATTATTTATTTAATATAGTTGGTATTTTTATGAATAAATTCATTTTTAATTGTTTTTAAACATTTTAAAAGTGAATATTCATCTTGAAAATCAAAACCAAATGAGTTTTAATTCATCTTGTGGTTAAAACCTCATTTTTCAAACCTTAACCAAAAATCACAAGTTGTTTATTCAAGCTTATTTGGTGCTTTATCATTTTTTATTGATTTTCTTTAAGAATTTACTTTAAAAAATGATGAAATTAGGGTTTTGATTGATTCCACCCTCATCAATCATTTTCAAACACTCATGGGCCTCTATTAGAGTGTAAGACCCATCCCCTTTGTAAATACACCACTTTTTGGGCCTCAGTCATTGTATAAGTCCCGCTGTATTTTCAAAAACAACGGCGCGATCGTCGCCTTTTCAAAATCATCTGGGCCTACCCTAGTGTTATAAGCCCTATTTATTTTCTTTAAATTCCTTTGGGCCTCTAATAGAGTGTAAGACCCAACCCCTCTTTGAAACCAAAATAGTTTGGGCCTCAGTCATTATATAAGACCCACGGTGTTTTCAAAGATCTCGGCGCAATCGCCAGTTTAAAATAAAACCATTTGGGCCTCTCCTTGAGCTGTAAGCCCCATCTCTTGTACAAAAATAAATTATTGGGCCTCTAATAGAGTGTAATAGCCAATCCCCTTTTAACCAAAACCATTTTGGGCCTCAGATATTGTATAAGTCCATGTGTGTTAAAAGAACCCCTCGGCACGATCGCCGTTTTCAAACACATCATCTGGGCCTACCCTCGTGTTATAAGCCCCATTTCTTTTCTTTAATTTCCTTTGGGCCTCTAAATAGGGTGTAAGACCCAAACCCATTTGTACAGAAGACCTTTCTTTGGGCCTTAGTCATTTGTATAAGTCCCTATACAAATTCAAAACAACGGTGCGATCATCGTTAAAACTTGGGCCTCTCCTTGAGCTGTAAGCCCCAACAATATTTTCAAAACACTTTTTCCTTTGATTTTGAATCCAAATATACAGTTGTTATAAAAAATTTCTTTAATTTCTTTGTTGAACAACTAACAAAACAGCATGGAAGCTCTACAACGGGTAAATGTTTATCCGCTTTCTTTTATCTGCTTTCATATATATAACTGTATTGTGGGGCTGCTTCACTGTAAGTCTTCTTTCACATCCTTTTATTTACTTGTCACATATCCACTGTGTAATACTAGTATAGTTATTTAGAGTTCTCCCCGACAACTACTTCTAGCACTAGGTAAAGCCTTGGTCACTCTTAAATACAAACAAAACTAGATCTCCCGTAGGATTCCAGATACAGTCTTCCCTCCTCTTGGGGTTAAACAATATGGAACAAAGAGAAAGTCAGTATTCTCGGTGAACCTTTTCTCAGACTGTCACCCTTAGAAATTGTCAAAGAAACTCTAACTCCCCATAGGTGATCTTTTCTCCGTGAATGGCATCTCTTGAGTTTCTTCCAAATTCTCGAACTTTTCTGGAATGATCTCTTCTCTGTGAATTGCATTTTTTGAACTTCTCTTGGTTTGGGGACCCACAGGCTTCCTAAAAGCATCCCCGCCTCCTCTTGGGAGTTGTACAAGGACCCTTCGGCTTCATAGAAGTTCTCATTCCTTCTCTTGGGCTTCATACAAGGACCCTGAGGACCTCTTAAAGGTATAAGACAGAACTTAGTCATCCTTCGCTAGAGCAGTCCTTCCAGTGTTGAAACTCCAGCCATTTTAGGGTTGATACTCATCCCTTAATGCCCGCGCCTCCTCTTGGGCATTGTACAAAAGATAAAACTCTAGACTTGGACAGTTTAAACCTCTTGAGTCTCAAAGACATTCTCAAGTTCCTTTCAAACAATAGGAAAAACACCGATCACTCTGGATCGATCTCCCGCAGAAACCCAGTCTCTCTCATGAGAGTTCCTCACACTTGGACCCGCTTCAGGATCTCACTAATCCTCAGCAGTAAGACAACCTCCTTTTAGGCTTTGTACAAATGATTCTCCCTAGCGGAGCTAACCTTTTCAGACTCTCTTGTTGAGTCAAACTCTTTTAGCCTCCGTCTTGGGCTTTGTACAAGACATATAAAAAACTACTCTCTTGTTGAGTATAAAAGATTCTCTCATTGAGTCAAACTCTTTTAGCCTCCGTCTTGGGCTTTATACAAGACATATAAACCACTCTCTTGTTGAGTATAAAAGACTCTCTTATTGAGTCAAACCCTTTTTAGCCTCAATCTTGGGCTTTGTACGGATAGAGAATCACTCTCTTGTTGAGTATAAATGACTCTCTTGTTGAGTCAATCCCTTTTAGCCTCAATCTCGGGCTTTGTACGAGATAGAAAAAACACTCTCTTGTTGAGTATAAAAGACTCTCTTGTTGAGTCAATCTCCTTTTAGCCACAATCTCGGGCTTCGTACGAGGCAGTCAAACACTCTCTTGTTGAGTATAAAAGACTCTCTTGTTGAGTCAATCTCCTTTTACCCACAATCTCGGGCTTCATACGAGACAGTCAAACACTCTCTTATTGAGTATAAAAGACTTTCTTGTTGAGTCAATCCCTTTTTAGCCTCAATCTCGGGCTTTGTACGAGATAGAAAAAACACTCTCTTGTTGAGTATAAAAGACTCTCTTGTTGAGTCAATCTCCTTTTAGCCACAATCGCGGGCTTCGTACGAGACAGTCAATCACTCTCTTGTTGAGTATAAAAGACTCTCTTGTTGAGTCAATTAACCTTCAGACTCTCTTGTTGAGTCAATCACCTATTTAAGACTCTCTTGTTGAGTCAACTCTTTTAGCCTCCGTCTTGGGCTTTGTACAAGACACACACAAAAGCACTCTCTTGTTGAGTCAAACTCATTTCAGCCTCCATCTTGGGCTTTATACAAGATACATTCTCCCCAATGGAGTCAAAATCCCTTTTAGCCTCAATCTTGGGCGTTGTACAAGACAGAAAGAAACCCCTAGTTGAGTCAATCAACCTTTTAGCATCAAATTTATGCCTTGCTCACAGCATATAAACATCAACAACTCCTCTTTAGAGATGACAAATTCTCTCCCAGTCAAACCTATAGCTTCACATCTTGGGCTTTGAACAAGATATAAACCACCTTTAGCTTCATGTCTTGGGCTTTGAACAAGACACTAAAACAACCTTTTTCCTCCCATAGAATAGGAGGAACTACGATCGCTCTGATTTCCCTGTTTCGTTCAAACGGGAATACGTAGGCATAAGATTGCAAAATCTTAGCGAGCATACTAACCAAAAAAACCCAAAATCCAGTACCTTCATACATCCATCAAAAGCATCAGACCTAACACCTAACCAGAAACCTAGCCAATAGTCTAGACACTGTTTTTAAGCAAATAACCCTAAAGACAAACCCCCCTTTTGATAGCATCTATAAACCAACAGTTTTGACTGTTTTAACCTCAGTATGCAAGCAGGGTTAATTGGAGACATCTATTTCCCTTCCTTAATCAGCTCAATAGGATAAAAAATGAATCAAACTGTAGTACCAAAGCGATAGTGATTCGAAACCACAAAAACCGCGCTACAGTTATTACACAATCAAAACAATCACAAGATACAACCATGATCCAAGCATAGACTATGAAATGCACCACATAGGTAAAAGAACAATATATATCATATAATTTATAAACGTGCACATTGCTATTTTACACCAAGAATCCTTGGTTAGTCCATGATCTCACAATAGATAGGTCTTTCGGAGCCAATCCCTTCATCAAATAGGACTTTTGGAACAAAGGTCACTCACCAAATATCAAACCATTCACATGGTGCTCATCACAACACTAGATGTTCTTCTTCACTTTTTCACATATTATTCTACATTCATTCAATTCAATACTATTTAATCAATCACACATCTATGAATAGATTTCCAACACTTTATATACATTCATTCAATTCAGTAATTTTTATCACGTAGAGCATTGGAATAGCTTTCTAACGCTTCCGACTGTGCTTCGATACGAGTTACAGTTCAAAAGTTATGAAGGAATTAAGAAACTGGAAAACCGAATTCTGCTATGGTTGCACAACGACCCCAAAGCGAGGTTATTTGCATTTAGTTTGCACAACGAACCCATGATGAAGAAGAGGCAAAAGCAAAATTGGGTTGTGGTTCTTATGCAATTTAATGAACTATTGTGTCACATGCAAGTATACATGTATGTTTTATTGCAGCAAGTGGTAATAATATGGATATCGTACCCACAGGGAGTGAAGAGGTTTAGATTGGACACTTGTAAGTAATCTTTGTTTAAAACAAGTATGAGCAAGGTAACAAATAATAATTGGTAACAGATTAGAAGTGTCCACAACACTGAACTAAATGAAATAAAGATATGTAACACCCTAAAATTTGCCCTCTTATTTATACCCAATAGATGGCTTGTGTTTCACATTTCATATGCATTTAGGTAATAAACATCACACATGCATCATTTTCCCAAGGCATAAGATCAAAGGTCTCCATGGTATGAATTGTTCAAAGCAAAGAGAATGGAGCTCTTCAAGGCCAAGACATCTCATTTGATTCACAATTTCATTCAGAAGGATTTCAATTGGTCAGATGGTTGAAAATCGGACAAATCGAGAATAAAGTCAACTGATCAAGGAAAAAGTCAACTCTCAATTTTTAGGTTAAACTCATGTTCATCATGTTAAATATGGTCAATAGGTGAGATTTGATCAAGAATATCAAAGGAATCATGAAAAATCAAGATTTATGGAAAGTTACCAATTTTGGAAAAACAAGGGTTTTAGAACTTTCCATTTTGGGAAAGTTTTGCATGCCATGCAAACAACTTTATGGTCATTTTTCTCTATGATCCAAGCTTCATTGAAATTTTTTCTCAAATGAAAGTTGTAGTGTGTATTCCAAGCTTTCCATCTATATAAACAATGTTCCATTTGAATTTCTAGATCAAAAGTTATGATCAATCAAAGTTGGGATTATCAAGTTGTTCATGTGGAAAAAACTTAGAATTTTTCCAAGTCCCAAAATTCAGTTTTGTGACCATGTTTTCAACACCATTTTCCATGAGATTCCAGACCTCAAATCCATTTCTTTTTGACATCAACTTTGTTATATCAAATACCACATTTCCAATGACATCAAAATCATGCAAATTGATTCATTATCCTTCAAGAAATTCATCAATAAAGTCACCTCCATGGACATCTTTTCATGCCATAAACCATAAAAACCCCATTTTTCAAATTACAAAACTTGGTGAGCAAGTTGTGTTGGCTGTACTAACCATCATTTTACACCATTACTACCATCATAATACACTCCATGCTAACTAAAATACACCACCCACATAGTAAAATTCGTACACCACCATAAACCCTCATTTTTTTCCACTTTCACTAATCCATCTCTAACTCACTTTTTAACTATGATTAGATCTTAACCATACTCTAATCCATTATATAAATTCTCATTCTCTCTCTAACAGAAGTTAGTTACACCATTAGAGAGAATATAGATCAAAAAACGAATTTCACACCCACAACTTCAAGCTCCAAGATCTCTCCCATCTTGAGGTTTTTTTTCTGGAATTCTTTCCTCATCATCATCATCTCATGGAGTAGAAGCTACTGTTTGCATCTATTTTCAACTGGAACCATTGTATCATCACCTACAACTTCATCTTCTTCAATCACCAATTTGCAATTTTTTCAAGATTTGAAGAGGTTAAGCCTTTATTTTGCTTGAGGGAGATTCCACGACATTGCATTGAAGTTTTCCAGATTTTCTAATCTCAAAGCACCATAAGAAGCAGTGGACTTTCTCCACTTGGTAAGAATCTCTAAAAATTCAATGGCTATCATTCTTAGATTTAAATGATTTAGGACGTTAAAATATTGTTCATACATTGCATCTTGAAGTCCTGAAATGATGACACACCATGAATCTTTGAATTTGAGTGTCTGTGTTGTTCTTGATTTTGTGATTTTTAATTTGGATTCGTGCCTTTCGTGTTAATTCTCACTATGTTAGAGCTGTTATTTTGGGAAACTAATGGTGTATTATTGTTTTACTCGTCGAGGGCTTCAATTTGAACTATTATTTTGTGCGAAAAGGTTTTGAAGATGGCCTTTTCTTCTTGTTGTCTATGCGCATGAAATGCTGCCATGGAGGTTTGCATGATTTTGTTGCATGAGTTTTTGGAGAAGACGACACGTGTCGTCCTCTCGTTGGGCCTGGGCGTTTTTGTCCTATTCTTCATTTAAGTAAAAAGGGGACCTATAGGAGATAATGCCTAGTGGGGTGCGGCGTAACATTTCATGATGTGGAAAAGAATAATAATGATGATGATGCACATTTCATTGTGAAATAATATAATAATAATGGGCACGTGAATCATACTGAATGTGGAGAGCAACAATTAATGCCATGCTAGTAGTAAGCATAATAAGGCAGCAACATGTAACGTGAGAGACAATCATGGCCATACGATGACCATCATGCGCGTGACCTTCATGGGGTCTTAATTTTGTGTAATAGATCCAGGCCGTGCGATTGATCAGAAGGCCACTATTGAGCCAACGCATTAATAAGGGGAAATCCCTCACGTGATCCATTTGGCACCCTTTCCTTATTTTTTTGTTGGCTGAAAAGCCCTTTTTTTTCTTGTGCATGGGCCCTGTAATACCCCAAATTTTGACCACTTAGATTTCCCATCATTGTGAAAATCATCATCACAATATGGATGAACCATCATGCTTCATTAGTCTCCCCAAAGATGGGTGAGCATCCACTACAATCAAAATTAGGGTTTTTAGCCCTCTCTGAGTGCTTAGACAAAGGGTCAATCAAGGAATGACATGATCTTCAACTTGTATAATCTCTCAAACATCCACAATGGATCAAAAAGGACTCCCACTTCAAGGATTAAGCACAAGGCTGCTCCCTTCTAGGTGGATCAAGTCTCAAGATCGACAGTGTCACCAAATTAGGGTTTTGGTCGACCAGGGCCTCCAGATGGAAATTTTCATCTGGGCACAAGGTAATGATCCAAAACATGACCTAATATACTTCATGGAACCTCATGAACCCATGCATCAAGTCAATTTTGCCTCAGGGGATGCATTCACCAAAAATTAGGAATTAGGGTTTCTTGACCTAATTCACCCCTAAGTTGACTTTTGGGACAAACCATGAGCCAAGACCTCAAGATATGATTTGAGGGTCTCTAATACACCATATTGATCCATTTGGAACAATGGATTGATCCAAGAAGCTTGAGGAACAAGTCTCAACTTCATCTGCACCACAATTAGGGTTTTGCGAGAAAAGTCAACTGTAACTTTGACTTTTGACCTGGACATGCTCCTAAACCCTAATACATGATTGAATATACCCTATGACACCCATGGAACATGTCCATCAAGTTTGATTTAGGTCAAGGACATGATTTCCTGAAGAATTGCACAGTTTGGAATTCATCTGATAAAAAGTCAACTGTGCACAAAAGTCAACTTTGACTTTTTGAGATTTTTCACCAAAATGGATTTTTAACCCTAAAATGATGTTAATGTATGATTTGAATCATCATTCATCAAGAAAAATCAAGAAAAGTGAGATAACTTGTAAAAGGGGTAACCATAAAACTTAGAAATTTTTCTAAGTTAAAAATAAAGTGGCAAAGGTACCAACTTTGGAGGACCATAACTCCTAAACCACAAGGCCATTTTTTCTCATCCAAAGATGGATTTGTAGCCCTCATTATCACCTACAAAAACTTCAACTACAAGTTATTCCAATTCATTAAGGATTTTGAGTTATGGAGTGATCAAAGTGGCTGAAAAGTGAAAATGTCACTTTTTCCAACACTTAGTGAAATTTTCACTAAGTCAGAATTTGCCTCACTTTTTTCCAAATGTAGGGGGATTTTTCAATTGGAATCAAAAGAGATCAAAACCAAACTTGTTCAAACAGTTGTTATATCATGTAAGAGCTTTCCAAAATGGCCAAGAACATTGCCAAATTCAACCTACACCATGAGATACAACATTGCCAAGTTGCCTTGCTGAAATCTGTCAAGGCAAGGCAGAATTTGCATTTTGGCTCGATTTGCCAAAATCAGCCAATTTCAATTGCTCCAATCCACTTGGACACCTCAGAGGATTGAATCCAAAGGGGACAATCACTGAGCCAAGCCTCCAAAGTCCATGGAACAAGAAATAGCATGTTGAACCTAGAATGGCCAAAATAGGGACAAGACTTCAAATTTGGAATGAGGCATTCAATGGAACCATCAAGGTGGCATGGACTGAGCCATTCTCATCTGAAATCAGTCAAGACTTATCCAAGACCAAGGGGACCAAAGCTCTGTGCCCTAACCTCTAGTCAATGGCTAGAGGAGACTTTCATTTCCATTGGCCAACATTGAGGAAACCTACTTACCAGCTGCCATGCACTATTCCTTGCAAAACAAACTTGCTCTACTATAAATAGAGCTCAATTGTGGTCAGTTTAAGTACACCAAAGCCATCTAACAGATGCTTTCCTCAAAATCTATTTCTCTTGGCAAAAATGCCTTTCTTAGCAAGGTAGCTATCGGGTTTTGAGTTTGAGAGCAATTCTGCACAAACCAATCACTCACACACCTCACATACATCACATATGAGCTGATCAAACACTCACATAATATCTGGAACATCAAAATCTCAAAATCACTTGACATCCACACAAGTTTGAAGTGAAGTTGCAGTTGAGATGCCATAAACTGATCCAGTCCATTTCAATTCAATCCAAGTGTTCAAACACACTCCATATGGTGTAGGGAAGCTGTCCAGATCATCACAACTTATCTGTAACACCTCCAACTCAAAATCACATCTGCTCTTGCTGTCACGACTTGAAGGTAAGCCTAAACTTGGGCATCTCTCAATCTATGCATATTTCCTCGCACAATAATTTGGCCATATGTTCATAATCATGCATGGAATGTTTTCCCTCAATTAATTGCATTGTTTGAATCGTGTATCAAAAATCCTAGCCTTCATGCAGAAATTAGGGTTCTTGAGGTCTCTTCGTGATTTCTTGCTGTATGTTTAATTTAAATGAAATTAAAGTACATAGACATGATCGTGAGGTTGAGGCGAGCATAATGATATGTAGATTGCATGTTATAATCAAGTATTCAGTGAAATTGGATAGAAAATGCAAATCAGCCAAACCCAGAAAACACGCGTGTTCTTGCTTGTGTTCTTGGCGCCATTTTCAGATTTTCAAATATTTGAATTTTGTGATTTTTGTTTAATTGATTCAAAAATTAATTTCTCTCTGAGTTTTAATGATTTTGAATTAATTCTTTTTTTAATAATTCACAAAAATGTTAAAATATTTTATTTTATCAAAAAATCCCAAAAATATTATTTATTTCATATAATTGATATTTTTGTAAAGAATTAATATTTTAATTGTTTTTGGCATTTTAAATATTTTTTCTACATTGATTTTGCAACTTTTAATGCTTTCTAATTATTTTGTAGGTCAATACTTAATTTTTGAAGCATTAATCCAAGATCACAATTTGTTTTCCATGTGTTAAACAATTTTTGATCATTTTAATTGAATTTTTATTCAATTAAATACATTTTTTGGAAATAAATTAGGGTTTTGGATTAATTCAACCCTCATAAATCATTTTCAAAACTCATTGGGCCTCTTGAGAGAGTGTAAGACCCATCCCCCCTTGTACAAAAACTTTTTGGGCCTCACTCATTGTATAAGTCCCTCTGTACAAGTAAACGGCGCGATCGTCGTCCGTTTAAAAATAAAACTCATCTGGGCCTCTCCTTGAGCTATAAGACCCATTCAAAACACTTTGGGCCTCTATTAGAGTGTAAGACCCAATCCTTTTTTTGACCAAATCATCTTTGGGCCTCACTTATTGTATAATTCCCGATACCGTCAAAAAACAAACGGCGCGATCGTCGCCTTTTCAAAAATCATTTGGGCCTACCCTCGTGTTATAAGCCCCACTCTTTTTCTTGAAACCTTTTTGGGCCTCTTGAGAGAGTGTAAGACCCATCCCTTTGTACATAAAACCTTTTCTGGGCCCCAGTCACTTGTATAAGTCCCGCTGTACAAATTTAAACAGTGCGCTCACTGATAAAACCCTGGGCCTCTCCTTGAGCTGTAAGCCCCAAATCTTTCTTTTTCAAAGCACTTTCTCCTTTAATTTTGAATATACTGTTGTTTTCAATCTTTCTTTGTTGAACAACTAACCAAACAGCATGGAAGCACTCCAACCGAGTAAGTGGTTATCGCTTTCATTTACTGCTTTCATATTATAAACTGTATTGTGGGGCTGCTCACTGTAAGTCTCCTTTCATAAACTCATATCTACTGTGTAATAATAGTATAGATATTTCGAGTTTCCCCGGCAACTACGTCTAGAACTAGGTGACGCCGTTTCATTTATTCGTAGAAATAGACGCCTAGATCCCCAATAGGAGCACCAGATACAGTCTTCTCTTCGGCTGTCCTCCTTAGGAATCGTCAAGAAGCTCTACTCCCCAAGATGAATGTATTCTCCGTGAATGGCATCTTTGAGTTTCTTCCCAATTCTCGAACTTTCCTGACTTGATCTATTCCTTGTGGATAGCTTGCCTTGAATGTCTCGGGGTTTGGGTACCCACTACGGTCATAATCTTGGACCTTAACTAAGGAACCCTCTTTAAAAGCTAAAAGTCGCTGGATAGTAAACCTCGCACGTTTACCAGTGGTTTTCATCTTTAAAAGAGTTATCTCTCCTAATGGAAAGGAGATGATAGACCCACGGGCTTCTTAAAAGCATCGGCCTCCTCTTGGGCATTATTCAAGGACCCTACGGCTTCTTAGAAGTATTCACAGCCTCCTCTTAGGCTTCGTATAATGATCTCTTCCTCCGGGAATGATAGCCTCCTCTTGGGCTTCGTACAAGGACCCGTCGGCTTCTTAATAGATTCCAGCCTCCTCTTGGGCTTCGTACAAATTGTCCCGACGACCTCCTAGAGGTATAGGAACAGAACCTAGTCATCCTCATAGAACAGTCCTTTCATAGAGTCTACTACTGTTTCTCAAAGCATAGTACAAAAGATAAAACTTTAGACACGGACAGTCTAACTTCCTTGAGTCTCAAAGACATTCTCAAGCACCCTTCGTTAAATAGGAAGGAAACCCGCAGACTCGGATAGTCTCAATACCCTTTGGATTTCCCGTTTCCTCTAAGAGAAGGAAATATCCCGGATCCTCAAATTAAATCCCTGAGTACAGTGTTGCTCATATAAGAACTGATTTTCTCTTTTAAATCAGTATATTGGATCTGCCACTCAACTGAAACAGTTACAATAGCCTCCATCTCGGGCTTCGTACGAGATACCAAAATTCTCCCCAATGGAGTCAAAACAACCTTTTCGCCTCTCTCTCGGGCTTTGTACGAGATACAAAAACACTCTCATACTGAGTATAAAAGATTCTCCAACTGAGTCAACTCTTTTCTAGCCTCCTCTTAGGCTTTGTATAACGATATGCCCCACTGGGTCAAAAACTTTTAGCCTCTCTCTCGGGCTTTGTACGAGACACAAAATAGCCTCCTCTTAGGCTTTGTATAATGATTTTCCTAGCGGAAATTAGCCTCCTCTTAGGCTTTGTATAATGATTTTCCTAGCGGAAATTAGCCTCCTCTTAGGCTTTGTATAAGAAAACCACTGGTTGATCCAATCGACCTTTTAGCATCAAAGTTGTGCCTCGTTCACAGTACACAAACATCAACAACTCCTTTCCTTTCATCTAATCGCTGTAAGCGGCAAGCCTCTGGATCATCTACATCCATGCCACTGTCCCTCTTTTAGCATGAGAAATTCCTAAGGAAAGATGGCATTGCTCTACACTGAGTTAAAGTCTCCTCCTTCAGGTTAAAACCCTTTCTTCGGAAATTATGGCATTGTTCGGATCCGCGTATCCCAGTTAAAGTAATTCTCCTTCCCCCTATTTAGAGATGACAAATTCTCTCTAAAGTCGAGGTCTTTCAGCTTCACGTCTTGGGCTTTGAACAAGACACAAATAGACCTTTCAGCTTCACATCTTGGGCTTTGAACAAGATACAAACCACCTTTCGCTTCACGTCTTGGGCTTTGAACAAGACACCAAAAACCAATTTCCTCCCATAGAATAGGAGGAACTACAAACGCTCTGATTTCCCTGTTTCGGTAAACGGGAATACGTAGGCATAAGATCGAAAGAAATGATCTTAGCGAGCACAATCAACAAAAACCTTCTGCCTAACATCCTAACATCCTAATCCTTGTTCCCCGCCAGAAACCTTCTGCCCAGATCGAAAGAAAGAAACCTGTATTGGCGAAATACGAATAACCAGTACAAAGGCCCCCCCACATTGATAGCATCCGTAACCTAATAGACCGCTGTTTAAACTCAGTATGCAAAGCAGGGTTAATTGGAGACATCTATTTCCCTTCCTTCGTCAGCTTCAATAGGATAAAAAATGAATCAACCTGTAGTTTTAAGCTCAACCGCAGAGAGCGGCCAGCGCTTAAGAACCGCGTCCAAAATCGCTCGCTACAGGCCCTACAACAATAACTATTAGCACCCCCTACATATGAGCCCAACGTGAGAATTAACTAGAACATTGCTAACACAACACCCCCTCCTTTTTCTTGTGGTTTTTTAATTTCATTTTCTGTATGCGTTGCAAATTTGATTTTTAAAAATATCAAACAGTGTTCTAAAATCCTGTAAAAATTCATGGGGGTACCTGAGGGTCTTAATTAATTTTTAGTGAATTTTATTTTCACTTTTGGGTGCATTAATAGTTTTTCTCAATTTATGACTATGATGTGTTCATTTTGAGATACCTTGTAATGACCTTGTAGGTCGAACAACGATTGCTCTGATTTCCTCTCCCATGTATGATTGAGGATACGTAGGCACAAGACGATGATGTCTTGGCTAGCAACCTTCCCCCGCAATCCCGTAGTCCTCTGAACTACGTTGACTCTTATTTTCCCGTTCCCGAGGGAATAGTAGGCCTAGGACAACGATGTCCTATCGAGTCACTTTTTCTTTTCTTTCCTCGTGTCTCATTTCCCTTTCCTTTCCTATTTAGAAGTTGAGCTTCAGATACCTACACCCTTTAATCGATAACAACAAGCGTGGATCCCATCGAGTACGATGGACGCAAGGGGGTGCTAATACCTTCCTCTCGCGTAACCGACTCCCGAACCTAGGCTATGGTTGCGATGACCATTCCTTTCCCTTTGTTGAGGTTTTTTCCGATTGTTTTCTTTCCCAACGTCGGGATAAATAACGTTCGGTGGTGACTCTTCTGTTTTTCCGCCGATTGATTTTCGCAGATGCGATAGCTGGGGACTCTGGTTCCCTAAGCAAGTCAATCCTAGCGCTTGTCTATTTTATTTCATTGGGTGTGTTATCCTTATGCTTTACCTATTTTATTTATGGCTTTTATTGCATGTTAATCGCTTTTATCACATTTTACCTGCTTTACATTCATTATTGCCATATATACTGGATTGTGCTGGACTGTTGTTTTCTTTGGTGGGATGGGTGATCTGAGAGATAAGCCCATTACCCAGGCTTGAGTGTTCACATAGGACTAGAGTGGAAAGTAGAGTGGCCTACGTAGCGTCTTGGTACATTTGGTTTACACGAAACCCACACCCAGACGAGGTTTTCTTGGGAGATATTCTGATTTGCGCGTCTTGTGCATTTCAGGGTGTTAACTTAGAAAGCTGTCGACTCTGGTGACCATTCCCGAGGACTCAGTTAAGGCACTCCTCCCAAGGGGTGATAATGGTAGACCAGAAATGGCAAACCCATTATGCTTCTTGATCCGAGGACCCGAAGCTGAGAACTTTCTATAGGCTGACTTTTTGAGGGGAATCAATTGAGGCCTCCTCGATTGATGATGATGCCAAACCAGAAATGGTGAACATATCATCATTTCTCGACCTGAGAGTCCGTGACGCTGAGGATCGTTAATCTTAGAACCCACATGTGAGAGGGGCTGGGTGTTTACAAGTTTGCAGGTATCCTTGACCTTCAACCTACCCGATATTTTAGTTTTCTTATCAGTGTGGATTTATCAGCTTGATATTCTGGTTATTCCGGTATTCTGGGTACTCTGGTTTTCTTATCAGAGCAGACCTTTGAACTTAGTCCATCAGCAGCACAATCGCTAGTCAGAATTTGTGGAAGCTTTTATCCCATGCCTCTACATCCATATCATCATTCGGACATACATGTTCTTTTATTTCCAAGGATCTTAACTTTGGGTCTTGCAGCCGAGCTGTCTATCTTTTCCTCGTGGTGTTCCTGTGAAAAAACTTGAATCAAAGCAGTAAGATTTCTCGAAAATAATTGAACATGGCATATACATGCATTCATACAGCTCATTTTTGCATAACAAGTGCTTATCTCTGGATTTCATAACCTTATTTGATTGCCAGGCAGGATTGCTGATTCTCATATCCACCGCTATTCAACGCGTCAAAACCAACAACGAGTCATGGAACAACTACAGGCAGAGATGTCCGAAATGAGGGCTCGTATGAACTAGTTTATGGACCTGATGCAAGGAGTGGCTCAGGGCCAACAAGAGCTAAGGACGATGGTGCAAAGGCCCAAAGTTGAAATTCCAAATGCTGACAATCATGTTGATTCTATGATTGGAGATGGTATTCCTGTCGGTGGAGTTAATGTTGGTATTCCTGTTGCTGGAATTCATGGTGGTATCCCTGTTGGTCAAGCTGCTGGGGGTCTTATCCCCATTCCTATTCTTGTTCCTCATATAGAGGATAATCACTATGATCAATTTTCTCTGATGAACGCAGATATGGGTAGCAACAATGGTGAAGGAGACCGAAGGTACCAACTGGTTGCTGAAAAAATCAGGGCCGTAGAATGTCAGAATACTATGGCCATTGACGTAGCAGACATGGGACTGGTTCAAGGGGTCAGAATCCCTCCCAAGTTCAAGGCTCTATATTTCGACAAATACAACTGCAACTCATGTCCAAAAACTCACTTGCAAGCTTACTTTAGGAAGATTTCTGCTTACTCCAATGATGAAAAGCTTTGGATGTACTTTTTCCAAGACAGCCTGTCCGGAGCATCTCTGGAGTGGTACATGAAGCTTGAAAGGGTCCACGTCAGGAACTGGAAAGAGTTGGCATAGGCGTTTCTAAAACAATATCAGTATAATATTGATATGGCTCATAACTAGACTCAGTTGCAGAGTATGATGCAGAAGAGCAAGGAAAGCTTTAAAGAATACGCCTAGCGGTGGTGTGAGTTGGCTGCACGGGTGCAACCGCCATTGTTTGAAAGAGAAATGGCTGACATGTTCATGGGAACATTGCAAGGCCCATTCCAGGAATGCTTGGCAGGATGTCCTTCATCTGGTTTTTCCGATATTGTAGTTGCCGGGGAGAGGATTGAGAATTTGCTTAAGCTGGGTAAAATTCAAGACAGTGTTGGGTCATCTTCTGGTGCGCGAAAACCTTTTGCAAGTAAAAAACATGAAGGGGAGACTAATGTTGCGTCTTCTCAGAGGAGTAGAAATAGAGGATATCAGGCCCCATATCATCAGGCGGCTGCGGTAACAATTTCGGTTATGCCACAACAACAAAATGGTGCTCCTCGTCGGTATCCCGCAAGACCAAAAATGGCAGACAAGCATTTTGACGCTCCGCCTATTCCTTACTCTCAGCTGTTACAACATCTACTTCAGTTACAGTTGCTTTAGAAGAGAATGTTGGCTCCCTTAACCGGTAATCCTCCACCCAGATATGATGCCAATGCCCATTGCGATTTCCATTCTGGAGCGCCGGGGCACCACATCGAAAATTGCAAAGCATTCAAGCACAAAGTCCAAGACCTGCTTGATTCTAAGGCTATCAACTTTACCAATGATGGCCCAAACGTAATCCAGAATCCTATGCCTAATCATGGTGGGGCATAGGGGCATTCAACGGAAGATCGCAGAGCTCCAACACAAGGTGTAGGATTGGATTAATACTAGGGTTATTACTTTCATGATAGACGGTCTGCACCCCAATTGAAGCCTTCCAAGTGAAACACTCATGCTGTAAATAAGTTCAGATGGAGTCGGACCTACTCGACAATGGCATTTCTTAGCTTCTTTACTGTATATTCAGTTGTAATTTTTCATTGTTTGTTAATACGTTGTATACATGTAAAACTTTTTTGTACTGAATGGTGGTTTTAATGCAATGAATATGTTTTTCTTGAAGTAATTCACTCTTATTCATTCATATGATATTTCTGTGCATTGCAATACCAATTTACTTGCTTAAACTCTTAGAGGGAGGATGACGATTTGAAAACGCAAGCTTTCTGGTCGTATGATTTTGGGAACAAAACCTTACTGATGATGTACAGACATTGTTTCAACTCCCCAAACACTAGAGAGATAAGGGAGATAGACCCTCGTTAACCCCGTTGAGCCTAGAAGTAGGAGTTTCTTTCAGAAAAAACCCTAACACTTAACCCAGGGGCAGGGTAATTGTCAGTTGATTTGGCCAAGCGTTCAAATTTCAAAAGAGTTCGCATCTAAGGATCCATTACCTTTTTTTCTCATCAGGAGGCCAAGGAGCATGAGACCATAGTAGTTATCCCTCATTGCAAGGAGCGAAGCAGTCACAATCCTTTCAACAAAGTCAAGACAGCCAGTGTCACACGATTTGTTCAAAAAAAAGAAAAAGAGAGAAAGCCCGCTAATTCAAAAGTTTGAAAACAAATGACTTAGGCAAAAGTTAGGGCATCCCGCTGGACATCAAAATCGAAAAGGATTCAAAAGAATCAGTCCAGGGAAAATCAGGGAAACAAATGAAAAAAGAAGCAAATAGAAAAAGCGAAAAGGATTACAAAATAAAAATCCTTGAGCAAGAACAAGTCGTGCAACAACAGGCACCAAAGACGAAAGGAGCGACTGCCACTCCGAAAGCATTGTGGCCTCTTTAACCATTGCTGATGACATGCAATAACCTTTTGGAAGGTGAGCGCTTGCGCCAAATGAACTAAACGTAGCACTGAAGGACCTCAAGGAGAATGGGTGGGTACAAACAAAATTTTGAGCCATAAATCCTTCTTTCTCAAACCGTGAACCAAGCCACGTTGCAATCCTCAAAAGTCCTAATTGAGGCAAGGTTATTCCGAAGGTGTACTTCTGATAAGACAGCGTTCCTGACTCCCATGAGTGGGGCTAAAATATTTTTGTTGGTATCTTTTATTCAAATTTATGTCGCATCTTAACTAGTGATTCGTTCACAAAGTTTGCCGATATCTTGTCAATGAAAACTTCAAGATTAACATGTATGTTGCATTAGAATTATCATTCTCAGAATAAGCATTTCCTGCTTACGTACATTGTACTTGACGCCAATGAAGATTGCATAATGAGCATCAGTCAAGAAGTCTAACTTTGCCAATCATATTGAGGAGCATGTAGTCAAAAGACTCTGTCAGGTAACGGTTTTCTCAGCAAGTTGAGCCGGTCTGGGGCAGTCACGTTGAGAAATCTCTCCAAAGTTCTGTCGGTCTGGGGCAATCACGTCGAGATTCAGCAAATCTCTCAGAGACAGGGACATAATTACTGCAAGACTCGTACTGAGGCAGGCCACCTCAGGAGCGAGAAGTTGTCCTCCACAGAAGGCAGTTAATCAGAAGCACTACTTCAAGGTTCAGCATACTGGGGTAGAGTATTTCAAGTCGTTACGAATCCTCTCGAGGCAAATTCCTTCATAGTTTAGCCAATCTAGGGCAATCACGTCAAGATCCGATAAATCTCTCCAAGAGTTTGAAGACCCTGTATCACTTTGAATGTCGGGTTTTCTGTAAAATCCTCTTGAGACGATTTCTCCCAGTAGACCATGTGGTCTGAGACAAGTGGAGAGTTCGCTTATGATATTTGACATGCAGTTGATCAACAGAAGCGTAAAGCGCCAAAGTAGTTCCCAGTATGGGGTTTCTCTTCCTCGGCAAGGCGCTAGAGGGTATCTTTCCCGAGCGAGGGTCCTGAGGTTTGGTCTCCCCAGCTAGAGTTGGATTTTTCTTTTCTCCAGCGAGAGTTCAAGTCCCCAAACAAGGTACAGGTGATTTGTTCTTGCTCCCCAAGCAGGTAGGCATCCCCAGCAAGAGGCTCGTCTGGCATCCCGTCCCCGGTAGAGTCTTTCTCTCTAGCATCGAAGATCTAGCATCCTCAGCAGAGCATTGAGAATTTCTCTCTCCCTAGCAAGAGTGCAGAGAATTTTTCCCCGGTCAGAATGGTTTGTTGCTCCCCAGCTAGTATTCAAAAGGTGATTGTCCCAGACACGATGATGTTGTCTCTTTAGCCGGATATTGGCTTGATGTCTCTCCTTGATAGAGATTTATGTTCCCTACCGAGTCTCGGTGCCTACTTTCCTCGTCGAATCAGGAAGTATAATCTCGCCAGCAACAGTGTGTTTATCCCCAGCAGATTAAGGAAAGTCGTTTCCCCAGCAGTAGGTTAAGTTCAATGATATTCCCCGGCAGCTTTGGTATTATTGACTGCTCACCCCAAGAAGAGTTTGGTGTTCATCCTCTCAATAGTTTGACCAGCAGTGACTGACGCCCCCGACAGATTCCAAGTCCAATGGATATTGGCACCTTTTCCGTATCAGGTCATTGGGTTCCATCTTCAGCAGCTGTCATTCTTGATTCCCGATGCAGGGGAAGTCATTTTGGGTTTTATCTTCAACAAGGTTTACTCGTAATCCCCAGCAGAGGAGTCTCTTTGCATCTTGCATATAGTAATCATCATTACATTGCATCCTCAAAACGCGTAGCATTTCCATTTGATATGGAGCATTACGCCATGGAAAAATTTAAACATATGCATTTGAAGCATAAGCTAGGTTTGACACTATCTTTACCAGATGTTTTTCAGCATAGAAGGACATATTTTAGGAAATTCAATCTTACTTCATCCCCGGTGAATTCGCCGATGAATTCGCTCATCATGCTTGTACTCCCAGGCATAGTTGTTTGGTTAAACTTCTCTTTGCCCCAGCGGAGTCATCTTCCCTTCAGGTTGTATGTCTGAGAATTCTACTTCCTGTGTATCCTTTCTCGTTTATCCTAACTATTGGTTAGTACCTTTTATCCCAACTTTTGGTTGGTATCTTTCGTTATGAGTTCGCCTTCGGTCGGCGTTCTTGTTTATCCTAACTATTGGTTAGTATCTTCTATCCCAACTATTGGTTGGTATCTTTCATTGTGAGTTCGCCTTTGGTCGGCGTTCTCGTGTATCCTAATTATTGGTTAGTATCCTTTATCCCAACTATTGGTTGGTATCTTTTGTCGTGAGTTCGCCTTTGATCGGCATTCTCGTTATCCTAACTTTTGGTTAGTATTCTCTATCCCAACTTGGTTGGTATCCTTTGTTGAGTTCGCCTTTGGTCGGCGTCCTCATTCATCCTAACTTTTGGTTAGTATCTTCTATCCCAAATCTTAGTTGGTATCCTTTGTTGAGTTCGCCTTTGGTCGGCATTCTCGGTTATCCTAACTCTTGGTTAGTATTTTCTATCCCAACTTTTGGTTGGTATCTGCTATCGTAAGTACGCCTTTGGTTAGCATTCCCGTTTATCATAACTATTGGTTGGTACCATACCCTTTACCCCGACTATTGGTCGATAATCTTTGGTTTCATTCTAACTTTTGGTTAGTGTCCTTTATCCCAACTATTGGTTGGTATCTTTTGCGGTGAGCACGCCTTTGGCCGGCGTCCTCGAGATCCTAACTATAGGTTAGTACCTCTTTATCCCAACTATTGGTTGGTATCTTTTGCTGCGAGCTTGCTTTCGATTAGTCCTTCTTTCCTAACTTTTGGTTGGTAATCTTTGTTTGGTATCCCTCATCCCAACTCTTGGTTGGTAATCCTCGGTTTCATCCCGACTATTGGTTGGTATCATCCATTGCGAGTACGCCTTTGGTCGGCGTTTTCATTATCCTAACTCTTGGTTAGTGTCTTCTTTCCCAACTCTTGGTTGGTAATCTTTGTTTGGTGTCTCTCATCCTAACTCATGGTTAGTATCCTCTATTTCATCCTAACTCTTGGTTAGTATCCTCTATTTCATTCTATCTCTCGGTTAGTATCTCATTTCCCAACTCTTGTTTGGAACATTTTGTTGTGAGTTCGCCTTCGGTCGGCGTTCTCGTTATCCTAACTCTTGGTTAGCATCCTTCATCCTAAATGTTGATTGGCGTCCTCGCCATCCTAACTATTGGTTAGTGTTTTCCATTGTGAGTTTTCCCTCGGTCGATGTTCCATATACCCGTTATCCCAACTCTTGGTTAGTACCCTTTACCAGAATCTCCTGGTGAGTATCTTTTATCCTAACTTTTGGTTCGTATGTGAGTTCGCCTTTGGTCGGCATCTTGGTTATCCTAACTCTTGGTTAGTATCTTTCATCCTGACTCTAGGTTGGCATCTTTCGTTATGGGTTCGCTCTCGGTCAGCGTTCCGGTTAGCCTAATTCTTGATTAACGTCCCGTATCCTAACTTTTGGTTAGTATCCTTCCTTTATGCTAACTTTTGGTTAGTATCCTCCATGTCATCCTAACTTTTGGTTAGTATCCTTCACCTCATACTAACTTTTGGTTAGTTTCCTTGATCCCAACTATTGGTTGGTAATCCTTGTTGTATCCCAACTCTTGGTCGGCAGTCTTCATCATAATTTTGCCTCTGGTCGGCGTCCTCGTTACCCTAACTTTTGGTTAGTACCTTTTTATCCTAACTCTTGGTTAGTATCAGTTATCCAGTCTCTTAGTTAGTTTCCTCCATCCCAACTCTTGGTTGGTAATCTCTCGTTCAGTATCTTGTATCTTAGTATCTTGTTTAGTTACCTCTATTCTGACTCTTTATTGGTGTCGTCCCTTTGTCCCAACTATTGGTTGGTGATCCTCGATTTTATCTCAACTTTTGGTTGATACCTTTTGTGAGCTCGCCTTCGGTCGGTAGCCTCGTTATACTAATTGTTGATTAGTGTCCTATATCCCAACTATTGGTTGGTACATTGTCTTTTACCCTAGATCGTGGTAGATATCACATCCTTTATTCTAACTCTTGGTCGGTGTCCCTTGTCAGTGTCCTTTTCATCCCAACTCTTGGTTGGCGTCCTTTGTTGATTCATCTATCACCTTTCACTATCTCAACTTTTGGTTGGTATCCGCTATCTTTGAGTCCACCTCCGGTTGGCAAACACTTTACTTATATATTGCCCCACAGAGTGCAAATTTCTGGGTTCTTTTGTATTCAATCATCTTCTACCTTGAATGTCTGAAAGTTGATGCTATCATCCCTTCAGGTTTAAGTTGATTGAATAGGGGCAGCTGTAACACTCCAAAATTTGCCCTCATATTTATACCCAATAGATGGCTTGTGTTTCACATTTTATATGCATTTAGGTCATAAGCATCACACATGCATCATTTTCCCAAGGCATGGGATCAGAGGTCTCCATGGTATGAATTGTTCAAAGCAAAGAGAATGAGGCTCTTCAAGGCCAAGACATCTCATTTGATTCACAATTTCATTCAGAAGGATTTCAATTGGCCAGAAAATCGGACAAATCGAGAATAAAGTCAACTGATCAAGGAAAAAGTCAACTCTCGAATTTGGGTCAAACTCATGTTCATCATGTCAAATATGGTCAATAGGTGAGATTTGATCAAGAATATCAAAGGAATCATGAAAAATCAAGAATTATGGAAAGTTACCAATTTTAGAAAAAACAAGGGTTTTAGAACTTTCCATTTTGGGAAAGTTTTGCATGCCATGCAAACAACTTTATGGTCATTTTTCTCTATGATCCAAGCTTCATTTGAAATTTTTTCTCAAATGAAAGTTGTAGTGTGTATTCCAAGCTTTCCATCCATATAAACAATGTTCAATTTGAATTTCTAGATCAAAAGTTATGATCAATCAAAGTTGGGATTATCAAGTTGTTCATGTAGAAAAAACTTAGAATTTTTCTAAGTCCCAAAATTTAGTTTTGTGACCATGTTTTCAACACCATTTTCCATGAGATTCCAGACCTCAAATCCATTTCTTTTTTACATCAACTTTGTTCTATTAAATACCACCTTTCCAATGACATCAAAATCATGCAAATTGATTCATTATCCTTCAAGAAATTCATCAATAAAGTCACCTCCATGGACATCTTTTCATGCCATAAATCATAAAAATTCCATTTTTCAAATTACAAAACTTGGTGAGCAAGTTGTCTTGGCTGTACTAACCATCATTTTACACCATTACTACCATCATAATACACTCCATGATAACTAAAATACACCACCCACATAGTAAAATTCGTACACCACCATAAACCCTCATATTTTTCACTTTCACTAATCCATCTCTAACACACTTTTTAACTATGATTAGCTCTTAACTATACTCTAACCCATCATATAAATGCTCATTCTCTCTCTAACAGAAGTTAGTTACACCATTAGAGAGAAAATAGATCAAAAAACGAATTTGACACCAACAACTTCAAGCTCCAAGATCTCTCTCATCTTGAGATTTTTTTTCTGGAATTCTTTCCTAATCATCATCATCTCATGGAGTAGAAGCTACTGTTTGCATCTATTTTCAACTGGAACCATTGTATCATCACCTACAACTTCATCTTCTTCAATCACCATGAATCTTTGAATTTGAGTGTATGTGTTGTTCTTGATTTTATGATTTTTAATTTGGATCCGGGACTTTTGTGTTAATTCTCACTATGTTAGAGCTGTTATTTTGGGAAACTAATGGTGTATTGTTGTTTTACTTGTCGAGGGCTTCTATTTGCACTATTATTTTGTGCGAAAAGGTTAAGAGTAGAGGAAGTTATGTGTTGTTAAAGATGACCTTTTCTTCTTGTTGTCCATGCGCATGAAATGCTGCCATTTTGTTGCATGAGTTTTTGGAGAAGACGACACGTGTCGTCCTCTCGTTGGGCCTGGGCGTTTTTGTCCTATTCTTCATTTAAGTAAAAAGGTGACCGATTGGAGATAATGCCTAGTGGGGTGCAGCGTAGCATTTCATGCTGTGGAAAAGAATAATAATGATGATGCTGCACATTTCATTGTGAAATAATATAATAATAATGGGCACGTGAATCATGCTGAATGTGGAGAGCAGAATTTAATGCCAAGCTAGTAGTAAGCATAATAAGGCAGCAGCATGTATAACGTGAGAAACAATCATGGCCATACGATGACCATCATGCGCGTGACCTTCATGGGGTCTTAATTTTGTGTAATAGATCCAGGCCGTGCGATTGATCAGAAGGCCACTATTGAGCCAACGCATTAATAAGGGGAAATCCCTCTCACGTGATCCATTTGGCACCCTTTCCTTGTTTTTTGTTTTTGGCTGAAAAGCCCTTTTTTTTCTTGTGCATGGGCCCTACAACAATGACTATTAACAGCTCCCACATATGAGCCCAACGTGAGAATTAACTAGAACATTGCTAACACAACACCCCCTCCTTTTTCTTGTGGTTTTTTAATTTCATTTTCTGTATACGTTGAAAATTTCATTTTAAAAAATAGAAAACAGTGTTCTAAAATCCTGTAAAAATTCATGGGGGTACCTGAAGGTCTTAATGAATTTTTAATGAATTTTATTTTCACTTTTTGGTACAATAATAGTTTTTCTCAATTTCTGACTATGATGTGTTCATTTTGAGATACCTTGTAATGAGAGCCACAAAAAGTGATATTCCTCTAATCTTTTGGACCTGATTTTTTGTATGAAAGTATAACTTTGATTTCTTAACATGTTGATGCTTGGTTTATGTCTTTACCATGAACTTTGGAATGCTTTTGAATTTCATTTTTTGAGCTTTTCTTTATATGATCATCCTTGACATGTGCTTGATGTTTGCAATTAATTGAATGCATTGGATGCATGATTTTGATCCATTTTTTTGTACATATTAACTCACTGACCTTAACATGACAAGGTTAATTTATCCTAATTTTATAAAGATTCTAACTATTTTTCATGGACAATTCCATTACATGACCAATTTTGATACATACTAGAACTAGGTCAAGTTTAATGCCAATGTGTGAGCTCCTTAAAACCAATTTTGAGGGCATGTTTGAGCCTATATACAATGAAATTTTAGGTGCCTTTTTGATCCTTAAATGTGTTTTTTTGATCATGACTTACATGATTCTTTTTGAACCCTAAGTTGCTTACTCGATTATGCTTGATGCTGGCTTAGGTGTTTTAGTTTAATGATGTATTTGTGCTATCCTCTTTAGGATATTTGTGTACATCATTCCACATATGGATTAGCATGAATCATAACCTGCCCTCATGAGTTTATAGGTCACTTCATATGCTTCTAATTGGTATTATGCTTCCACAAGTTTGAACATGAATGGAAAGTTAACTTTGTTGTTTTCACTTGGACTTGGAATATGCCATGTTTGTACAAAGCTTTTGACACTTAAATGTGCCATTCCACATATCATTTGCCACTGCCCCCATGTCATTAAACACTTGATTTGTTTGACTTTGGATCTACTTTTACATACTTGACTTGAATTCCTTTTTTTGTGTGACTTTTATAAGTCTTTTTGACATAGTTTGTAAATAGCAAGTGTTGCGTGACATAACTTGTAACCTTTTGACTTTGTTTAAGACATTAACATAGATAGGTTAGAATAGGTTTATCTACTTCCCCTTGTATGGTATGTACCTCTATGGTTCCCTTTTCATTGCTTATGGGTTAATTTTGCTCCTAGGGTAGAATTAGAGCACTTCCTTGTGCATTAGGATATAGTTTTGTACTTTGCTTTCAACTACTTGATAGTTGAGCTTGGCATGGAGATGGTAAGTTGTTTATGATACTTTACATACTTGTTTATACTTACATGATTCCTCTTCATCTCACTTCTTATTCACTTCTCTCTTTTGTGATTGTTTAGAATAATGTTTACTTGCGTCTATTCACATGATCCCTTAGGATTCCTAGCTCCACTTAATTTCCGATTAAGTTGGAGGTAGGAGATACATTAGGCTAGAAATCCATGCATGATCACAATAGGCTATCTCCACCTTAAACTCAACCATAGGGCCACCATTGCATGATAACATTAGGTCCTAGTCTCCCTTAGTTGTTTTCCTTTCACCTTTGAGTCTTTCTCTTCTCATCTCAAAACAAGTTCAAAATACATAATAAATACAATGAGTAGTGTACACCATGAGCCTTAAGTACATGGGAAATGGAGAGTGAGGGGCTTCCTTTCACTTTCCTAGAGTGTTTAACATGCGTCCCGTCTTAGGTCGATGTGCGACACATTCGATCCTATGTCATAGACTTTAGTGCAATACAAGTTCCAAACTAACTTAAGCCACTTTTGTCTAAAAAACACAAACCAAATTCAAATCATTTTATCCTTCGGGATTAACTGGGTTTTAAATCATTTTCAGAAAAGATCACGTTATTTCCGTTTTGTCGCAAATAGGCATCGACCCTAACTGCCGGACGCGAACTTAACGTCGCTCATAAAAAAAAAATACTTAATGACCTTGTAGGTCGAACAACGATTGCTCTGATTTCCTCTCCCATGTATGATTGAGGATACGTAGGCACAAGACGACGATGTCTTGGCGAGCAACCTTCCCCCACAATCCCGTAGTCCTCCGAACTACGTTGACTCTTATTTTCCCGTTCCCGGGGGAATACGTAGGCCTAGGACGGCGATGTCCTATCAAGTCACTTTTTCTTTTCTTTCCTCGTGTCTCATTTCCCTTTCCTTTCCTGTTTAGCAGTTGAGCTTCAGATACCTACACCCTTTAATCGATAACAAAAAGCGTGGATCTCATCGAGTACAATGGACGCGAGGGGGTACTAATACCTTCCTCTCGCGTAACCGACTCCCGAACCCAGACTATGGTTGCGATGACCATTCCTTTCCCTTTGTTGAGGTTTTCTTTGATCGATTCCTTTCCATGCGTCGGGATAAATAACGTTCGGTGGCGACTCTTCTGTTTTTCTACCGGTTGATTTTCGCAGATGCGACAAGATAGGGTTGATAAAATCAAGAGAGTGAATGATGAGCTATGATCCATTAATATGTAGTAGCCAGAATGTGTATATGATGAGATGTGTCGTGCCTCAAAAGATCAGAATGTGATCTTGGTATGTATCTCTACAACATCAATTCATGCATTAATAGGGCAAGGGAACAAATCTATAAGTCTCACTTATAACCCTAGAATACGTTTGCTTTATATTCTGAAAGTTCTTTATGGCCTTAACTTCTTATCTCTAAGCAAGATAATTAAGTGAATATCTCTATCCTACTTGTTTAACCACTTTTGTTATGAAATCCACTTGTTGTTGGATCTCTTGCAACAACAAGCTTTTACCTTTTTTTAAGTTGATCATTCAAAGAGTCAGGTTTATAGCATGAAAACACATATCAAAATAAGACACATAACATCACATCATTTTAACATAAAGGCAACATTATATTAACTTCACATTGCTCATAAAACAAGTGTTTAGCTCATGATGATCTGAGTACAAACTACTGAATTGAAACTATTAGGAAACATGCTTAAACAAAAGATGTAAAAATAATGACAACCTAAAAGTAACTTAGACAGATCTTGTGTTGGATAAACAACAAGTGGTGTCTCCAGTCGCACCAACTCTCAGCAGTGAATACATAATTGGATGAGAAGAAAAACTCTCTCTATTTTCTCTAACCCTCAAACTGAAATAAACTAATATTAAACTATAATGCTTGTGTGTGTGGAACTCCTATTCCAAATCCTAAGGTCACATTTTATAGACTTGAGCACGGATGTGAGAGGTAGTAGGCCTTGGATCACGGGCCTTTCATTCAAACCAAGTTTAGCCCAAATCAAATCAACATATTCTCTTTCTGTCCTTAATTCTTAGTGAGCATGAGTCCTAGTACATACATTGGTGGGGGACAAGGCGTTTATTGCCGGCTACAATAGCAGGTAGTGGCGCAGCGGTGCAGGCGGCACAATGCTGCTGTGGAGGGTGTACTTTTGTAGATGTGGTCCCCACCATACTATGCTTTTGGCCCTAGAAATGATCTCCCATTAAGCTCTTGGACATTTTTTGCTTGCGATCCTCAGCAATTTTTTAATTCTTCATTCCAATCTCACTTCCAGATGTTGCCTAGACCAGGCATGTCTCAACTTATCTCAAAACTGCCTTGCAACATAAAAACACACATGAAAAATACAAAAGGAGCACCTATTATGCTCAAAGCAAAACAAGCTAAAAACATTAAATTAAATAATGAAATTCTGGTACCAGATATGTGATGTTACGTGTGATGTCACAACAACAGACTCTGCAAAGGACAATGTAAAGCAACAATAAATCAACACAATGAATTGTTCACCCAGTTCGGTTTAACTACCTACGTCCGGGGGCTACCAAGCCAGGGATAAATTTTACTATCAGTAATATTAATTTACAGACTCAACAGCCCAGTTGACATCTCCTAAACTTAATCACTACTTAATGAACCTTCTACCTAAGAGACCACTTAGGTATGAGAACACTACTCAATCCCTAAATCACTTCAGTGATATAATTCAAAGATCACACACTTTGAATAACTCTACTTGATTCTGCTTCACAACTTTGATCAAGAACAACTCAAAACAACAATACCAATTCACACTTGAATGGTTTACAAACACGAAGACACAACGACACTCAGTCTTTAGCTCTTTTTCTTCGTTACTTTTCCTTTAGGATTGTTGCGCTTTATATAGCTCTTTGAATTGGGCTTGGACCCGCTACAATATCTGACCTGATTTGTTATTTAAAACTGAATCTTCAAAACAGATTTTCTCTCTCAAAATCTTCTTAAATCTTCAACTTTTAAACCTCCCTACAAATCTGCATCAAATCTGTTTGTAACAGAAAATATCTATCCCAAGATATCCGCAACCAATGAGACTAATAGCTCTCCCAAAATCCAGCTAAAACGCGAACCCTAACAACATCACTAAACCTAATGTTATTAATCTTCTGCAGACCTGATGTCACAACATCGCATGTAACATCAGACATCACAACTTCAGCAACTTAACTTCTTAACATAAACCAATGTTAAGACTCAATGTTAAGACATCACCCATGTGACATCAACATTGAACACCTTTGTTTTACCAAAATTCTAGCCAATCCAAGAACCAACAATCTCCCCCTTTGGATAATTTTGGCTAAAACAATCCCTGCAACATCAGAGACTTCAGCAGCGGATAAAAAATTATTAATTAAAACTCATAGCAGCACTTCTTCAAATAGCTTCAAAATGCTTTCAGCATGCTGCACACACACCAATACTCTGCTACATACTTCAGCACTAACTAGTAGCAGCTGCACAGACTTCAACCATTAATCAGCAGCATAGGTCAAGCTCCCCCTCAAGGCAAGAATCAGCATACCAGTAACTGTTCAACATAGAGCAAGCTCCCCCTCAATATCTGCATTTCAGCATCACACTAGCTGCACTCCTACACACTGACAAATTCTTCTTCTTGGCCTTGCAACACCAGAACTTGATGTTACAACAATGTCTGGAACATGATGTCCAACAAACAACTTAGGATGCAAGGATAAGGCTGACTCCCTCTTGCAAGCTATATCTGAACTTGTTAAAGTTTCAGGATGTTACTCCAAGATGATTCCACAAACAAGAGATGGGAATGCGATGGGTAGCTTGATAGCATTGGTTTCAGCATGTTTCACCACTTGCTTCTGACATCCCACCAAATACTATGTCATCAACATAGATTTGAGCTATCATCAGTTTTCCTCCTTCCTCTTTAACAAACAAAGTCTTGTCAATCCCTCATTTTTTGTAGCCATTCACAACCAGGAATTCAGTAAGTTTTTCATACCAAGCTCTTGGTGCTTGCTTCAAACCATATAGAGCTTTCCTTAGTTTTTACACATGGTCAGGAAATGTTGGATCAATAAATCCTTTTGGTTGATCAACATACACCTCTTCATTCAAGTAACCATTCAGGAAGGCACTTTTAACATCCATCTGAAAAAGCTTGAATTTGAAATTACAAGCCACCCTAAGAGCAATCTGATAGATTCCAGTCTAGCCACATGAGCAAAGGTTTCATCATAATCAATTCCTTCAACCTGAGTGTACCCCTGAGCAACTAATATGGCCTTGTTTCTGGTGACCACTCCTTGTTCATCAGATTTATTCTTGTAGACCCACTTGGTGCCAATCACATTTACTCCATCAGGCCTAGGTACAAGCTCCCATACTTCATTTCTCTTGAATTGCTCCAGCTCTTCATGCATTGCATTTATCCAAAACTCATCAGTCAATGTTTCCTTGACATTCTTTGGCTCAATTTTGGAGACAAAACATGAACTTGCAATAACATATCTTGACCTAGTCCTCACTCCAGAGTTTGGATCACCTATAATGAGCTCCTTAGGGTGGTCCTTCTGCACTCTGATTGAGGGATCCTTATGAGGTTGCTCAGTTTCAGGCTCAGCATCAGCAACACTAGGAGTTGGACTTATGTCTTCAGCTTCTGGTGGAACTTCACCAATTGATGTTCCAACATCATCTAGGACATCATCATCTTCCTGCTTGTCATTGGCATCAATCACCACATTGATTGACTCCATCATCACCTTGGTTCTAGTGTTGAAAACCCTATATGCTCTGCTGTTAGTAGAGTATCCCAAAAATATTCCTTCATCACTTTTTGAATCCAATTTTCTTCTCTGTTCTCTATCAGCCAGAATATAACATCTACTTCCAAAAACATGAGAGTATTTAACATTAGGTTTTCTTCCCTTCCATAGTTCATACAGAGTGGATGAAGTGCCTCTTCTCAGGGTAATCCTGTCGTGAATGTAGCAGGCATTATTCATGGCTTCAGCCCAGAAATAATAGGGAAGTTTCTTGGCGTGGATCATAGCTCTAGCAAACTCTTGGATAGTTCTGTTCTTCCTCTCAACTACTCCATTTTGCTGAGGAGTAATAGGAGATGAAAACTCATGACTTATACCTTTAGCAGAGAAAAATTCTTCAAACTTTCTATTCTCAAACTCTCTTCCATGGTCACTCCTTATCCTGATAACATTACTCTCCTTCTCTCTTTGGAGTCTTTGACAAAGATCTTTAAAAACATCAAACACCTCTGATTTGCCTTTGATGAAGCTCACCCAGGTGTACCTTGAATATTCATCCACAACCACATACGCACATTTCTTTCCACCCAGACTTTCAACCTGCATAGGTCCCATCAAGTCCATATGAAGTAGTTCCAAGACCTTGGAGGTGGTGTCATGTTGAAGCTTTGGATGAGACATCTTTGTCTGCTTCCCTTTTTGACAGTCTCCACACACTTTTCCTTCCTCAATATTAAGTTTGGGAATTCCTCTAACTGCTTCTGAGGAGATGATCCTCTTCATTCCCTTCAAGTAAAGATGTCCCAACTTCGGATGCCAGATTTTGCATAATCTTCTTTAGTAAAAACACAAGTGGAAGAATTTGATTCTTGTGGCACCCAAAGATAACAATTGTCCTTAGACCTGGCTCCCTTCATAATGACTTCTCCTTTATCATCTTTGACAATGCATTCAGACTGAGTAAAGTCTACTTTGAATCCTTGATCACAAAGTTGACTAATGCTAATCAAGTTTGCAGTTAGTCCTTTAACAAGAAGGACATCCTCCAGTCTGGGAGCACCAGCACAGTTTAGTTTACCAATCCCCTTGATCTCTCCTTTGATCCCATCACCAAATGTAACATAGCCTGAAGAATGATGCTTCACATCTACCAACAGATTCTTTACTCCAGTCATGTGCCTCGAACACCCACTGTCAAAGTACCAATCATCTTTGGTAGAAACCCTTAAGGAAGTGTGAGCTATCAAGCTGGTAACCTCAACTTTAGGGACCCACTGCTTCTTAGGCTTGGAAACCTACCTTCCTTTATAGCAGTTCTGTTTGGGAACAACCTGATGAGCCTTCTGTGGATACCCATGTAGCTTATAACAATAAGCCTTAATGTGTCCAAAGCATCCACAATGGTGACACCTCCAGCGTCTGTATTTCTTCTTAGATGGAATTCTGTCATGATGTTTTAACATCGGTTTTAACATCACTGGTTTTGGGGTGATAGAACCTGCATCACTGGTGAATCCCAAACCACATTTATCTCCAGCCATCTTCCCAATACTAAGAATGTTGTCTAACGCATTAGTACCATTGTTCAACATTCTGATAGTTTTGGTCATAGAGTCCAGCTTATAGTTAAGTATACTGACTTCAGCTTCAAGGTCAGTCTTTTCAGCTTTTAACTGTATTATGGTTTTCTTCAGCTCTTCTCCTTCAAGACACACTTGTTCACTTCTCATGAAAAGATCTTTATAAGTGATAGCAAGTTCATCATAAGTAACTTCATCATTCCAAGACTCATCATCTGACTCATAAACCCCAACCATAGCTCTAACAGGTTTAGCTGAATTTTCTTCAGATTCACTCTCACTGTCAGACCAAGAAGCTGATAACCCTTTCTGCTTCTTTAGAAAAGTAGGACATTCCTTCTTGACATGTCCATACCCTTCACACTCAAAGCATTGTATCCCTTTGTCATTACTGGATTTTTCTTCATCTTTAGACTTCTTCCCTTGTTCTCCTGATCTGTTGATGTCAGAGGTAATGTTCTTGACATTGGGATTATAACTCCTATTTATCCTCTTCATAACTTTGTTGAACTGTTTACCCAGCAAAGTAATGGCCCGAGACAGCTCCTCCTGAGAGTCATCTACTTTCTCTTTCTTGGCTTCTTCATAACTGGAAACTAAAGCTATACTCTTGGACTTCTTCTCAGGTTCTTCTTCACTTAACCCTAGATCAAATGTTTGAAGAGATCCAAAAAGCTCATCAACCCTCATTTTGCTGATGTCTTGAGCTTCTTTAATTGTAGTCACCTTCATCTTGTACCTCTTAGGCAGGGACCTAAGGATTTTCCTTACAAACTTTTCTTCTAACATCTTTTCTCCCAGAGCACTGGATGCATTGGACAGCTCAAGGATACTCATGTGGAAGTCATGGATAGTCTCATCTTCCTTCATCTTCAGACTTTCAAACTTAGATGTTAGAATCTGAAGTCTTAACATCTTAACTCTAGATGATCCTTCATGTGTTGTCTTTAAGATGTCCCAAGCTTCCTTAGCAACTTCACATGTATTGATCAACCTGAATATGTTCTTATCCACTCCATTGAAAATTGCATTTAAAGCTTTGGAATTTCCAAGGGCAAGCTCATCTTCTTCCTTGGTCCATTCTTCTTCAGGCTTCGGCTTTGAGGTGCCCTCTTTATCTTTCCCAGCATCATCTTTTTCAAACACAACAGGTGCTTTCCATTCTTTAATGATAGCCTTCCAAGCCCTGCTGTCCAAGGATTTAAAAAAGGTGATCATCCTTGGCTTCCAATAATCATAATTCGAGCCATCCAAAATAGGGGGTCTGTTGACAAATCCTCCAACTTCTTTGTCCATCTTTACACCAGAAAGTAACTTCCCTAGATCTCACCCAGAGACAGACAGGATGCCTTCTCTGATACCAATTGAAATTCTGGTACCAGATATGTGATGTTACGTGTGATGTCACAACATCACACTCTGCAAAGGACAATGTAAAGCAACAATAAATCAACACAATAAATTGTTCACCCAGTTCGGTTTAACTACCTACGTCTGGGGGCTACCAAGCCAGGGATGAATTTCACTATCAGTAGTATTAATTTACAGACTCAACAGCCCAGTTGACATCTCCTAAACTTAATCACTACTTAATGAACCTTCTACCTAAGAGACCACTTAGGTATGAGAACACTACTCAATCCCTAAATCACTTCAGTGATATAATTCAAAGATCACACACTTTGAATAACTCTACTTGATTCTGCTTCACAGCTTTGATCAAGAACAACTCAAAACAACAATACCAATTCACACTTGAATGGTTTACAAACACGAAGACACAACGACACTCAGTCTTTATCTCTTTTTCTTCGTTACTTTTCCTTTAGGATTGTTGCGCTTTATATAGCTCTTTGAATTGGGCTTGGACCTGCTACAATATCTGACCTGATTTGTTATTTAAAACTGAATCTTCAAAACAGATTTTCTCTCTCAAAATCTTCTTAAATCTTCAGCTTTTAAACCTTCCTACAAATCTGCATCAAATCTGTTTGTAACAGAAAATATCTATCCCAAGATATCCGCAACCAATGAGACTAACAGCTCTCCCAAAATCCAGCTAAAACGCGAACCCTAACAACATCACTAAACCGGATGTTATTAATCTTCCGCAGACCTGATATCACAACATCGCATGTAACATTAGACATCACAACTTCAGCAACTTAACTTCTTAACATAAACCAATGTTAAGACTCAATGTTAAGACATCACCCATGTGACATCAGCATTGAACACCTTTGTTTTACCAAAATTCTAGCCAATCCAAGAACCAACAAATAAATAAACTCATACTTTAAAAACAAAATCACAATTCAAAAGGGATAATAGTAACACACTAAAAATGGATTATCAATGGTTGCTTTGCGACCAACCAGTGAGCAGCTCGCCTAGAGCTTGCTTTGAGCTCGCAAAGTGACTCAAGCAAAATTCAGATTCTGCAGAATGCGACAGGAGGTCATCCATGGCCAAACCTTCACACCCACATTCCCACTTAGCATTCAAACACCCAACCAAACATGGATTAACATAATATAACATGTAACAGTTCAAGATCGTCGAATATTAGCCTTCAATCCACAATTAAACATGTTTTTCATACAAAACCTAAATCCCCAAAACATGTATTTCTTCCCATCCCAAAGCTAGAATAAACTACGGAACTCACCTTATTGAAGAAGAAGATGACGAAGATGATGAATCCATGAATCATCCTTTCTCTCCCAAGAGTTCTTCCTCTCTTCTTTCCCTTTATCTTCTATTTTCTTACTATCTTTTCTTTCTTCCTCTCCCTCATAAATATAACACACACACATACACACATACACACACACACACACACATACACACACACACACACACACACACACACACATACATATATATATATATATATATAATATTATAATAGTGTAAAATATCTCCATTTGATATTTTGTCACTGACACCAATTGACCAAATATTAGAGTTACCAAAATGTCCTCTTATACTTATTAATATTGGTCTGCTTCTTTTATTAATAATTGATCTCTCCAGAGTTCACTAGTTGCTCTATTGATCACAACTGATAACATTTAGAGTACTTAGAAGTTTCAAATATTCCAATTAATAAAATATAATGTACATAGGAACTCAATTGATCTCAACTGGCACCCAATTGAGCATTTAAGGGAATATGGGATATTACAAAGGTGCTGATGAATGCATTTGATATGACTGACCTTGGAAATGTCGTATATTTTATATGGATGATTATTTTACATTATGAGAAGGGGGTTATTGTGCACCAACTGAAGTATGAACTTGAGCTGTTGAAGAGATTTGAGCTGATGAATTATAAGTCGTCAGTCACAACTGCTGAGTGTAGCGAGCGATTTTTGTCGGTGACGCGACCACCTTATTGCCGGATTTTCCTCACCGCAATGGTAGGAGGGGGTGCTACTTTCTGATATCTTATTTATCCCATGACGCTGGAAGGGAAAGAGAAGCTATCTAAAACTAACCTTGCACATGAATGTTTAACTGAACAAACGCTTTAAAGAGATTCGGGGAGTCGGGGCCAGGTTATACAATAAGGAGTTGTCAATTACCCATCCTATATGTGGTTATCCACAGGATATTAGCTTTAGGTTTCGCTTTATACTTTATGGTGTTTATCCGTTAATGGGTTGGGAAAGTTTCTTGGGAAAGTATGAGTGAGTGAGTTGATGTTGATGTTCGGGTGTTCCCGATGTTTTTGGTAAGGTACTAGACGTAGGGTTTATGATTAGTATGCTCGCTAAGATTTCGCAATCTTATGCCTACGTATTCCCGTTTAAACTAAACAGGGAAATCAGAGCAATCGTAGTTCCTCCTATTCTAAGGGAGGAAAAAGATGTTTTGGTGTCTTGTTCAAAGTCCAAGATTGAAGCTAAAAGGTTTATTTGTGTCTTGTTCAAAGCCCAAGATTGAAGCTAAAAGGTTTGACTGAGAGAGAACTTGTCATCTCTAAAGAGGGATTGTTGATTTTTGTGTGCCTAGATCAAAGCCCAAGGTTGAAGCTAAGAGGTTGATTGACTCCGCTAGGTGATCTCTTTATACAAAGCCTAAAAGGAGGCTGGATAAGACTGACTCAACAAGAGAGTGTATATATTGGTGTCTTGTACAAAGCCAAAGATTGAGGCAAAAAAGAGATTGACTCTTTAGGGATGTCATTATACAAAGCCTAAGAGGAGGCTAGAAGTTTGACTTTTTCGGGGGAAGATGTTCTATCTGTCTTATACAAAGCCCAAGATTGAGGCTAAAAGGGATTTTGACTTCGCCGGGGAGGTTTGTATGTGTCTTGTACAAAGCCCAAGATTGAGGCTGAAATGAGAAATTTAATTGACTCTGGTGAGGATATTTTTATGTGTCTTGTACAAAGCCCAAGATTGAGGCTGAAATGAGTTTGACTCTTCTTGGGGAAAATCATTCCTCAAAACCCAGAAGAAGGCTGGGAGGAAATGACTCTGCTAGGGAAGATATCTGTCCCAAGCTCAAGAGAGGGAGATTTATGTCTTGTACAAAGCCCAAGATTGAGGCTAAAAGGGTTTGACTCAACAAGAGAGTGCTTTTATCTGTCTTGTATAAAGCCCAGGATTGAAGCTAAAAAAGGTTGACTCAACAAGAGAGTCTGAAAAGGAAATTGACTCAACAAGAGAGTCTGAAAGTTGATTGACTCAACAAGAGAGTCTGGAAAAGTGATGAACTCACCAAGAGAGTCTGAAAAGGTTAGCTCCACTGGAGAGAATCTTTGTACAAAGCCCAAGAGGAGGCTGACTGTGCTGAGGAAAAGATCATTATACAAAGCCTAAAAGGAGGCTAACTTTTGCCGGGGATTGTTAAGATCCCGAGGCAGGTCCAAATGGGGAATCAACTATTGCTCAGGATTACAGAAGAGTTGAGATATCAGAGACCTTGAGGTTCAGATTTGGGATAATCTGACCCTGGTTGGGGAACTCTCAAGTGAGAGGCTGGGTTTCTGTTGGAGATTGATCCAGAGAGCCCGGGGTTTCTTCCTATATTTGTAAGGAACTTGAGAATGTCTTTGAGACTCAAGGGGATTAGACTGTCCAAGTCTACTTGTGTGGAAGAGTTTTATCTTTTGTATGATGCCGAAGAGGGGGCACGAGCATTAAGGGATGAGAATCAACCCTAAAGTGGCATGGGGTTTGACATTGGAAAGACTGCTCTAACAAAGGATGATTAAGTTCTGTCTTATACCTTTAAGAGGTCGTCAGGGTCCTTGTATTAAGCCCAAGAGAAGGCATGAGAACTTCTAAGAAGTAGGAGGGTCCTTGTATAAAGCCCAAGAGGAGGCGGGGATGCTTGTAGGAAGCCCGTGGGTCCAAAACCAAGAAAAGTTCAAGAAATGCTATTCACCGAGAATAGATCATTTAGTGAAAATTCTGAGGTTTGAAGAAACTCAAGAGATGCTATTCACCGAGAATAGATCAACTCTGGGGAGTATAATTTCTTTGACAATTTCTAGGGGTGACAGTCTGAGAAAAGGTTCACGAGGAATACTTCCTTTCTCTTTGTTCCATATTGTTTAAGCCCAAGAGAAGGCAAGATTGTATCTGGAAATCCTATGGGAATCTAGTTTTGTTTGTATTTAAGAGCGACCAACAGGGCTTTACCTAGTTCTAGACCTAGTTGCCGGAGAAAACTCTAAATAACTATACTGGTATATATACAGTTGATATATGACAAGTATTTAAAAGGGTATGAAAGAAGACTAACCATGCGCAGCTTCCCACAATACAATTATATATATCAAAGCGAGTAAATGAAAGTTGTTTAAAACTTACAGGCGAGCAAGCTTCCATGTTGTATGGTTAGTTGTTCAAAGAAATTAAAGAAAGTTTTGATAACAATATATATATTTGAATCTAAATCAAAAAGGAAATTTGTTTGAAAAGATTATTGGGGCTTATACTCAAAGAGAGGCCCAAGGTTTAACAGTGATCACACCGTTATTTTGAATATCATCTCGGGACTTATACAATGACTGAGACCCAAAAAGGTTTTTTTTACAACAGGGTAGGGTCTTACAACTTAAGGAGAGGCCCAAAAGGTGTTTTAAAAGAAAATAAATGGGACTTACAACACGAGGGTAGGCCCAGATGATTTGATTTTGAACTGGCGATCGTGCCGAGATTTTTTGAAAATATGTTGGGACTTATACAATGTCTGAGGCCCAAAAAGGTTTTTTTAAAGGGGATTGGGTCTTACACTCTATTAGAGGCCCAAAGAGTTTGAAAATGAATAAAGATGGGTCTTATAGCTCAAGGAGAAGCCCAGTTGATTTTGTTAAAAAGGCGACGATCGCGCCGAACTTTTGAAAATATACAGAGGGACTTATACAATGTGTGAGGCCCAAAAAGGTATTATTTACAAAGGGGTTGGGTCTTACAGTTTATTAGAGGCCCATGAGTGTTTGAAAAAGATTGATGAGGGTGAAATCAATCAAAACCCTAATTTTGTTTAAAAATGGAATTAATTTTGTTTAAAATTAATAAAAATTATTGAAAACATGTGAAAAATGAGTGGTGATCTTGGATCAATGTTTCAAAAATCATGTTTTTATCCACAAAATGACTGAAAATCATTTAAGTTTGGAAAATCAAGAAGGAAAAAATATTTTAAATGCTAAAAAACAAATACAAATTAATTCTTTGCAAAAATATCAAGTATATGAAATAAATAATATTTTTGGGGAATTTTTGTAAAATAAAATATTTTAACATTTTTATGAATTATTAAAAAAAGAATCAACTCAAAATCATTAAAATTCAGAGAGAAATTAATTTTTGAATTAATTAAATAAAATCACAAAATTCAAATATTTGAAAGTTTGAAAAAGGGCGCCCAGAACACCTTGGTTTTGCCCGCGTGCTCTGTTTTGCCCAGATTTGCGTTTTCTCATCAATCTCACAGAATACTTGATGAAATCACACAATCCACATATCAATCTACTCGTTTTCACCTCACGATCATGTCCATGGTCTTTAATTTCATTTATTTTAAGCATGAAATAAGAAATCAAAGAGAAACCTCAAGAACCCTAATTTCTGCATGAAGGCTAAGAAATTCCATACACGATTCACACAAAGCAATTAATTGAGGGGAAACACTCTATATATGATTATGAACATATGGCAAAATTATTGTGCGAGGAAATATGCATGAATCATGAGATGATCAAGTTGAGGCTTACCTCTTGCAGCTGGTGATTGAGTTCTAGGTTGGAGGTGTTACAACTTGGTTCCAATGATGTGGACAACTTCCCTAGGTGCTATGGAGTGTGTCTGAATGCTTGAAGTGGATTGAATTGAGCTGGAACTTGATTTGGCACCTCAACTTCAAATCTGTCAAAAGTTTGTGCAGATGGCTGGTGATTTTGTGAAATTGGTGTTCCAGATGTTATGTGAGAGTTTGGATCACTTCTATATGTTATATGTGAGGTGTGTGTGTGATTGGTTTGGTTGGAATTACTCTCAAACTCAAAACCCGATAGTGACTTGAGTTAGAAGGAAAATTTGGAGTGAAAGAGGTGATTTTGAGGAAAGCATTAGTTTGGGTGCTTTGGTGTACTCAAACTGATAAAAAATGAGGTCTATTTATAGTGTGTCAAGTTTGTTTTGCAAGGAATAGGGAATGGCAACTGTGTAGCGCGATTTTTGTGGTCTTGAAGCACTATCGCTCGGGTATTAAAGTTCGATTCATTTTTTATCCTATTGAGCTGATTAAGGAAGGGAAATAGAAGTCTCCAATTAACCCTGCTTGCATAGTGAGTTTGAACAGTGGTCTGTTAGGTTACAGATGCTCTGTGGAGGTGGGGCCCAATCTTTGATTATTTCGCTTGAGAACATAATGTCTGGATTATTTGTGAGGTTTTTGATACTGTGTTTAGATTTGATACTTTTGGGTTGATTTGGTGGAGATACTGGATTTTGGGTTTTTGATTAGTGTGCTCGCTAAGAGTTTTTCAATCTTATGCCTACGTATTCCCATTTTGATGAAACAGGGAAATCAGAGCGATCGTAGTTCCTCCTATTCTATAGGAGGAAAAAAAGGTTGTTTTGGTGTCTTGTTCAAAGCCCAAGAAGTGAAGCTAAATGTGGTTTGTATCTTATTCAAAGCCCAAGATGTGAAGCTGAAGGGTCCTGGATGAGAGAGAACTTGTCATCTCTAAAAGGGGGTATTTGGTCTGTTTGTCACAACTGTTGGGTGACTGATTATAAAGGAGAATTACTTTAACTGGGATATGTGAATCCAGCAATGCCATAATTTCCTTTATAGGGGATTTTTAACCTGAAGGAGAAGACTTTAACTCAGTGTAGAGCAATTCCATCTTTCCTTAGGAATTTCTCATGCTAAAAGAGGGACAGTGGCGTGGATGTAAATAATCCAGAGGCTTGCCGCTTACAGCAATTAGATGAAGGGGAAAAGGAGTTGTTGATGTTTGTATACTGTGAGCAAGGCACAAATTGATGCTAAAAGGTTGATTGGCTCAACCTGGGTTTTCCTTATACAAAGCCTAAGAGGAGGCTATTGACCCAACAAGAGGGAGTTTTTTATCTGTCTTGTACGAAGCCCGAGATAGAGGCTAAAAGGGTGGACTCAACAAGAGAGTGCTAACGAGTAACTGACTCAACAAGAAAGTGCTTTTATATGTGTCTTGTACGAAGCCCAAGACGGAGGCTAAAAAGGTTTGACTCAACAAGAGAGTCTTTTATACTCAACAAGTGAGTGTTTTTGTATCTTGTACGAAGCCCGAGATAGAGGCTAAAAGGTTTGACTCAACAAGAGAGTCTTTTATACTCAACAAGAGAGTGATTTCTATCTCGTACGAAGCCCGAGATGGAGGCTAAAAGTTTGACTCAACAAGGGAGTCTGGAAAGGTTAGCTCCACTGGGGAGAATCATTGTACAAACCCCAAGAGGATGCTAGCTGTTGGTGATTGTTTCAGTTTAGTGACAGGTCCAGTATGTTCGATAAAAAAGAAAACCAGTTCTTATGAAGGGAACGATTAAAGGTATTATTGTGCTTTGGGATTGATTAGAGGATCAGGGTTATTTCCTTTTCTTCGAGGAAATGGAAAATCCAAAGGGTATTGAGACTGTCCAAGTCTACTGGTGTTTTGAGAAATCGATTCTCAGGTAGTGAATGATCTTTGTATGATGCCCAAGAGAAGGTTGGTATGTTAAGGGATGAAGGTCAACCCATTAACTGGTCTGAAACTTGACTCAGAAAGACAACTCTAGAAAATTGATGACTAGGTTCTGTTCCTATACCTGTAGAGGTCTCTGGGTCCTTGTACTAAGCCCAAGGGAAGGCATGACAGCTTTTAAGAAGCCGAAGGGCCCTTGTACAACGCCCAAGAGAAGGCGGGGATGCTTTTAAGAAGCCTGTGGGTCCCCAAACCCCGAGAAGTTCAAGACATGCCATTCACCGAGAATAGATCAAGTCAGGAAAGTCCGAGAATTTGGAAGAAACTCAAGAGATGCCATTCACGGAGAAAAGATCATCTCTGGGGAGTAAAGTCTCTTTGACGATTTCTAAGAGTGACAGTCTGAGAAAGGGTTCACCGAGAATGCTGCCTTTCACGTCTCCATATTGTTTAACCCCAAGAGGAGGGAAGAATATGTCTGGTAATCCTATAGGGATCTAGTTTTGTTTGTATTTAAGAGTGACCAATGGGGCTTTACCTAGTGCTAGACGTAGTTGCCGGGGAAAACTCTAAATAACTATACTAGTATTACACAGTGGATATATGATGAGTATATAAAAGTTTGTGAAAGAAGACTCACAGTGGATATATATATATATATATGAAAGCGGATAAAGAAAGCGGGTAAACACTTACTCGATTGTAGAGCTTCCATGCTGTTTTGTTAGTTTGTTCAACAAATAAAGCTTTGATAACAATATTATATTCAAAATCAAAGGAGAAAGTGCTTTGAAAATATTGTTGGGGCTTACAGCTCAAGAAGAGGCCCAAGGATTTATCAGTGATTGCACTGTTGTTTTGAAATTGTACAGGGACTTATACAAGTGACTGAGGCCCAAAAAGGTTTTCTGTACAAAGGGATGGGTCTTACACTCTCTCAAGAGGCCCAAAGGTGTTTAAAGAAAAAGAATGTGGCTTATAACACGAGGGTAGGCCCAGATGATTTATTTTTGAACTGGCGATCGCGTCGAGATTCCTTTTTTAACGCGGAGGGACTTATACCATGTCTGAGGCCCAAAAAGTTTTGGTTAAAAGGGGGTTGGGTCTTACACTCTTTTAGAGGCCCAATGATTTATTTTTGTACAAGTGGTGGGGCTTACATGTCAAGGATAGTCCCAAGGTTTTTTGTTAAAAAGGCGACGATCGCGCCAAACTTTTTGGCGGGATCGGGACTTATACAATACACTGAGGCCCAAAAAGGTTTGTATTTACAAAGGTTTGGGTCTTACACTCTGCCAAGAGGCCCAAAAAGTTTTGAAAATGATTGATGAGGTTTGAAATAAAAGAAACCCTAATTTTATTTTCCTTTAAAAGTAAATATTTAAAGAAAATCAATAAAAATGATAAAAATACCAAATGAGTTTGAATAAACCACTTGTGATTTTTGTTTAAGGTTTGAAAAATGAGGTTTTAATCACAAGATGAATTAAAACTTATTTGGTTTTGATTTTCAAGGTAAATATTCACATTTAAAATGTTTAAAAACAATTAAAAAGGAATTTATTCACAAAAATACTAATTATATTAAATAAATAATATAAACTTGATTTTTTTGTGGAATAAAATATTTCAACATTTTTGTGATTTTTTGCAAAAAGAACCAATAAAAAATAATTAAAATTGAGAGAGTTATTAATTTTCCAAACTATTAAAAATAATATGAAAAATAGTAGAAAAGTGGAAAAAATAGCAAAAAGAGGGTCTGGGGCGAGGGGGATTCGAACCCCAAACCTCTTGTGTATAGGGCGCGCGCCTTACCACTGGGGTGGTGATACATCCGTTGATTGAAACACAACCACAAATATACAAGGCTTGCCTTGTTTTTGGCCTGACCCAAGGCAAGGCAAGGCAAGGTTTTGGTTAGAAACGTGAAGGCCATAACTTTCTCATTTCTCCATGGATTGGGACAAAATTTAGGTCTATCCTGCCTAGAATTTCACAAGGAATCCAATGGTGGTGGTGTTTTTTTAGATCATGCTCCAATTGAAAAACCCGATAGTGGTTTTGAAATAGGCCATGATTTGCATTTTCTGTGCCATCTCTTGGTACAGACATGAATTACATGATGAATTGGTTCAAACACAACACATATAACATGTACATGATGTGCATGATCAGTGGACCTCAAAACAATGCATATTTCAAAGAGTTCAAGTTGAGATGCTTACCTCTTTTTGAAGCTTTTGTGCAATCTGCCAAGTGCTTTGTTCCAGAAATGATTTGATGCTTTGGGCACCCTCAAATGATCTCTTTGAAGCTTTTAGGATGGTTGGAATCAGCTGGAAACCTCAGGAACAAGTTTGAGCTCTTTCTTGCAAAAGGGGCAAAAGTGGCCAAAATATCAACTCCCTCAAATGGTGTTCCAAATGGGGGGAACCATTTGGGACAGTTCAAGGATGATATTTGGAGGTTTTATCTGGTTTGGAAAGTGACTGATTCAAGACATGGCTTGAAAAATGCACAAAAGTCCTATTTTGAGGTTTTGAGAGGTGACTTTGTGATTTTGGTGTTACAGGTCACTTGTGAGTGTTTGGATCACATCTATATGATGTTTATGAGGTGTGTGTGTGATTGGTTTGATTGAAATTGCTCTCAAACTCAAAACCCGATAGTGACTTGCTTTGGAAGGCAAATTTGGAAGTGAGAAGGTGATTTTGAGGAAAGCATATGTTTGATGGCTTTTGTGTACTCAAAGTGATCACAAATGAGCTCTATTTATAGTAGAGCAAGTTTGTTTTGGGAGCAATAGTGATTGGCAACTACAACAGAGGTTTGGCCAATATTGATCAATGAGAATCCAAGTCTTCTCTAGCCATTGACTAGAAGTTAGGGCACATGCTGCTGGTTCCCTAGTTGTTGGATAAGTTTTGACTGAATTCAGTTGGAAATAGCTCATTCCATGCCACCTTGGTACATCCATTAAATGCTCCAAAACAAAATTGGAGTCTTGTCCCTCTTTTATGCATTTCTAGGTTTGACATGCTACTTTTGGTTCCAAAGACTTGGGAGGCTGATGGATCAGTGTTTGTCCCTCCTTGGTCTCCCCTTGAGGTGTTCAGATGGATAAACTTGTTTGTCATTTGCACAAATTGGGTAAATCGAGCAAAATGCACAAATCTGCCTTGCCATGACATTTTTCAGCAAGGCATGTTGCCATTGTCATATCTCATGGCTCAAGTGGACTTTGATGGAGTTCTTGGCCATTTTGGAAAGCCCTCATATGATACAACAACTGTTTGTTCATAGTTGGTTTTGATACCATTTGGATCCAAGTGAAAAATGCCCCTACATTTGGAAAAAAGTGAAGGCAGATTCTGACTTAGTGAAAATTTCACTGTGTTGGGAAAAAAATGACATTTTCACTTTTTGTGATTTTGATCATTCCATAACTTAAAATCCATGAGGAATTGGAATGAGTTGTGTTTGAAGCATTTGTAGAAGGACATGAGAGCTACAAATCCAGCTTTGAAAGGGGAAAAATGGCCTTGTGGTTTAGGAGTTAAGATCCTCCAAAGTTGGTACCCTAGCCACTTTGTTTCATAACTTAGAAAAATTTCTAAGTTTTTATGGTTACCCCTTTTACAAGTTATCCCACTTTTCTTGATTTTTCTTGATGAATGATGATTCCAATCACACATTAACATCATTTTAGGGTCAAAGAACCATATTTGTGAAAAATCTCAAAAAGTCAAAGTTGACTTTTGTGCACAGTTGACTTTTTGTCATATGAATTCCAAATTGTGCAATCCTTTATGAAATCAAGTCCTTGACCTAAATCAAACTTGATGGATTGATTTCATAGGTGTTATAGGGTGTATTGAATCATGTCCCAAGGTTTGGGAGCATGTCTTGGTCAAAAGTCAAAGGCACTGTTGACTTTTTCCCCAAAACCCTAATTGTGGTTCTGATGAAATTGAAACTTGTTGATCAAGCTTCTTGGATAAATCCATTGTTGAAAATGGATCAATGTGGTGTATTAGAGACCCTAAAATCAAGTCTTGAGGTCTTGGCTCATGATTTGTCCCAAAAGTCAACTTAGGGGTGAATTAGGTCAAGAAACCCTAATTCCTGATTTTTAGTGAATGCATCCCCTGAGGTTAAATTGACTTGATGATTGGGTCCATGTGGTCACATGGAGTATTTTAGGTTATGATTTGAAGCATTGGCTCATGCCCAGAGGAGAGTTTCCATCTGGAGGCCCTGGTCGACCAAAAACCCTAATTTGGTGACACTGGCGATCTTGAGGCTTGATCCACTTAGAAGGGAGCAGCCTTGTGCTTAATCCTTGAAGTGGGAGTCCTCTTGATCCTTTGGGGATGTTTTAGAGGGCCATGAGAGCTAAAAATCCAACTTTGAATGGGGAAAAATGGCCTTGTGGTTTAGGAGTTATGATCCTTCAAAGTTGGTACCCTAGCCACTTTGTTTCATAACTTAGAAAAATTACTAAGTTTTTATGTTACCCCTTTTACAAGTTATCCCACTTTTCTTGATTTTTCTTGATGAATGATGATTCCAATCACACATTAACATCATTTTAGGGTCAAAGAACCATATTTGTGAAAAATCTCAAAAAGTCAAAGTTGACTTTTGTGCACAGTTGACTTTTTGTCAGATGAATTCCAAATTGTGCAATCCTTTATGAAATCAAGTCCTTGACCTAAATAAAACTTGATGGATTGATTTCATAGGTGTTATAGGGTGTATTGAATCATGTCCCAAGGTTTGGGAGCATGTCTTGGTCAAAAGTCAAAGGCACTGTTGACTTTTTCCCCAAAACCCTAATTGTGGTTCTGATGAAATTGAAACTTGTTGATCAAGCTTCTTGGATAAATCTATTGTTGAAAATGGATCAATGTGGTGTATTAGAGACCCTAAAATCAAGTCTTGAGGTCTTGGCTCATGATTTGTCCCAAAAGTCAACTTAGGGGTGAATTAGGTCAAGAAACCCTAATTCCTGATTTTTAGTGAATGCATCCCCTGAGGTTAAATTGACTTGATGATTGGGTCCATGAGGTCACATGGAGTATTTTAGGTTATGATTTGAAGCATTGGCTCATGCCCAGAGGAGAGTTTCCATCTGGAGGCCCTGGTCGACCAAAAACCCTAATTTGGTGACACTGGCGATCTTGAGGCTTGATCCACTTAGAAGGGAGCAGCCTTGTGCTTAATCCTTGAAGTGGGAGTCCTCTTGATCCTTTGGGGATGTTTTAGAGGGCCATGAGAGCTACAAATCCAACTTTGAATGGGGAAAAATGGCCTTGTGGTTTAGGAGTTATGATCCTTCAAAGTTGGTACCCTAGCCACTTTGTTTCATAACTTAGAAAAATTTCTAAGTTTTTATGTTACCCCTTTTACAAGTTATCCCACTTTTCTTGATTTTTCTTGATGAATGATGATTCCAATCACACATTAACATCATTTTAGGGTCAAAGAACCATATTTGTGAAAAATCTCAAAAAGTCAAAGTTGACTTTTGTGCACAGTTGACTTTTTGTCAGATGAATTCCAAATTGTGCAATCCTTTATGAAATCAAGTCCTTGACCTAAATAAAACTTGATGGATTGATTTCATAGGTGTTATAGGGTGTATTGAATCATGTCCCAAGGTTTGGGAGCATGTCTTGGTCAAAAGTCAAAGGCACTGTTGACTTTTTCCCCAAAACCCTAATTGTGGTTCTGATGAAATTGAAACTTGTTGATCAAGCTTCTTGGATAAATCTATTGTTGAAAATGGATCAATGTGGTGTATTAGAGACCCTAAAATCAAGTCTTGAGGTCTTGGCTCATGATTTGTCCCAAAAGTCAACTTAGGGGTGAATTAGGTCAAGAAACCCTAATTCCTGATTTTTAGTGAATGCATCCCCTGAGGTTAAATTGACTTGATGATTGGGTCCATGAGGTCACATGGAGTATTTTAGGTTATGATTTGAAGCATTGGCTCATGCCCAGAGGAGAGTTTCCATCTGGAGGCCCTGGTCGACCAAAAACCCTAATTTGGTGACACTGGCGATCTTGAGGCTTGATCCACTTAGAAGGGAGCAGCCTTGTGCTTAATCCTTGAAGTGGGAGTCCTCTTGATCCTTTGGGGATGTTTTAGAGGGCCATGAGAGCTACAAATCCAACTTTGAATGGGGAAAATGGCCTTGTGGTTTAGGAGTTATGATCCTTCAAAGTTGGTACCCTAGCCACTTTGTTTCATAACTTAGAAAAATTTCTAAGTTTTTATGTTACCCCTTTTACAAGTTATCCCACTTTTCTTGATTTTTCTTGATGAATGATGATTCCAATCACACATTAACATCATTTTAGGGTCAAAGAACCATATTTGTGAAAAATCTCAAAAAGTCAAAGTTGACTTTTGTGCACAGTTGACTTTTTGTCAGATGAATTCCAAATTGTGCAATCCTTTATGAAATCAAGTCCTTGACCTAAATAAAACTTGATGGATTGATTTCATAGGTGTTATAGGGTGTATTGAATCATGTCCCAAGGTTTGGGAGCATGTCTTGGTCAAAAGTCAAAGGCACTGTTGACTTTTTCCCCAAAACCCTAATTGTGGTTCTGATGAAATTGAAACTTGTTGATCAAGCTTCTTGGATAAATCCATTGTTGAAAATTGATCAAGGTGGTGTATTAGAGACCCTCAAATCAAGTCTTGAGGTCTTGGCTCATGATTTGTCCCAAAAGTCAACTTAGGGGTGAATTAGGTCAAGAAACCCTAATTCCTGATTTTTAGTGAATGCATCCCCTGAGGTTAAATTGACTTGATGATTGGGTCCATGAGGTCTCATGGAGTATTTTAGGTTATGATTTGAAGCATTGGCTCATGCCCAGAGGAAAGTTTCCATCTGGAGGCCCTGGTAGACCAAAAACCCTAATTTGGTGACACTGGCGATCTTGAGGTTTGATCCACTTAGAAGGGAGCAGCCTTGTGCTTAATCCTTGAAGTGGGAGTCCTCTTGATCCTTTGGGGATGTTTTAGAGGGCCATGAGAGCTACAAATCCAGCTTTGAATGGGGAAAAATGGCCTTGTGGTTTAGGAGTTATGATCCTCCAAAGTTGGTACCCTAGCCACTTTGTTTCATAACTTAGAAAAATTTCTAAGTTTTTATGGTTACCCCTTTTACAAGTTATCCCACTTTTCTTGATTTTTCTTGATGAATGATGATTCCAATCACACATTAACATCATTTTAGGGTCAAAGAACCATATTTGTGAAAAATCACAAAAAGTCAAAGTTGACTTTTGTGCACAGTTGACTTTTTGTCAGATGAATTCCAAATTGTGCAATCCTTTATGAAATCAAGTCCTTGACCTAAATCAAACTTGATGGATTGATTTCATAGGTGTTATAGGGTGTATTGAATCATGTCCCAATGTTTGGGAGCATGTCTTGGTCAAAAGTCAAAGGCACTGTTGACTTTTTCCCCAAAACCCTAATTGTGGTTCTGATGAAATTGAAACTTGTTGATCAAGCTTCTTGGATAAATCCATTGTTGAAAATGGATCAAGGTGGTGTATTAGAGACCCTCAAATCAAGTCTTGAGGTCTTGGCTCATGATTTGTCCCAAAAGTCAACTTAGGGGTGAATTAGGTCAAGAAACCCTAATTCCTGATTTTTAGTGAATGCATCCCCTGAGGTTAAATTGACTTGATGATTGGGTCCATGAGGTCTCATGGAGTATTTTAGGTTATGATTTGAAGCATTGTCTCATGCCCAGAGGAAAGTTTCCATCTGGAGGCCCTGGTAGACCAAAAACCCTAATTTGGTGACACTGGCGATCTTGAGGTTTGATCCACTTAGAAGGGAGCAGCCTTGTGCTTAATCCTTGAAGTGGGAGTCCTCTTGATCCTTTGGGGATGTTTTAGAGGGCCATGAGAGCTACAAATCCAGCTTTGAATGGGGAAAAATGGCCTTGTGGTTTAGGAGTTATGATCCTTCAAAGTTGGTACCCTAGCCACTTTGTTTCATAACTTAGAAAAATTTCTAAGTTTTTATGGTTACCCCTTTTACAAGTTATCCCACTTTTCTTGATTTTTCTTGATGAATGATGATTCCAATCACACATTAACATCATTTTAGGGTCAAAGAACCATATTTGTGAAAAATCTCAAAAAGTCAAAGTTGACTTTTGTGCACAGTTGACTTTTTGTCAGATGAATTCCAAATTGTGCAATCCTTTATGAAATCAAGTCCTTGACCTAAATCAAACTTGATGGATTGATTTCATAGGTGTTATAGGGTGTATTGAATCATGTCCCAATGTTTGGGTGCATGTCTTGGTCAAAAGTCAAAGGCACTGTTGACTTTTTCCCCAAAACCCTAATTGTGGTTCTGATGAAATTGAAACTTGTTGATCAAGCTTCTTGGATAAATCCATTGTTGAAAATGGATCAAGGTGGTGTATTAGAGACCCTCAAATCAAGTCTTGAGGTCTTGGCTCATGATTTGTCCCAAAAGTCAACTTAGGGGTGAATTAGGTCAAGAAACCCTAATTCCTGATTTTTAGTGAATGCATCCCCTGAGGTTAAATTGACTTGATGATTGGGTCCATGAGGTCTCATGGAGTATTTTAGGTTATGATTTGAAGCATTGGCTCATGCCCAGAGGAAAGTTTCCATCTGGAGGCCCTGGTAGACCAAAAACCCTAATTTGGTGACACTGGCGATCTTGAGGTTTGATCCACTTAGAAGGGAGCAGCCTTGTGCTTAATCCTTGAAGTGGGAGTCCTCTTGATCCTTTGGGGATGTTTTAGAGGGCCATGAGAGCTACAAATCCAGCTTTGAATGGGGAAAAATGGCCTTGTGGTTTAGGAGTTATGATCCTTCAAAGTTGGTACCCTAGCCACTTTGTTTCATAACTTAGAAAAATTTCTAAGTTTTTATGTTACCCCTTTTACAAGTTATCCCACTTTTCTTGATTTTTCTTGATGAATGATGATTCCAATCACACATTAACATCATTTTAGGGTCAAAGAACCATATTTGTGAAAAATCTCAAAAAGTCAAAGTTGACTTTTGTGCACAGTTGACGTTTTGTCAGATGAATTCCAAATTGTGCAATCCTTTATGAAATCAAGTCCTTGACCTAAATAAAACTTGATGGATTGATTTCATAGGTGTTATAGGGTGTATTGAATCATGTCCCAAGGTTTGGGAGCATGTCTTGGTCAAAAGTCAAAGGCACTGTTGACTTTTTCCCCAAAACCCTAATTGTGGTTCTGATGAAATTGAAACTTGTTGATCAAGCTTCTTGGATAAATCCATTGTTGAAAATTGATCAAGGTGGTGTATTAGAGACCCTCAAATCAAGTCTTGAGGTCTTGGCTCATGATTTGTCCCAAAAGTCAACTTAGGGGTGAATTAGGTCAAGAAACCCTAATTCCTGATTTTTAGTGAATGCATCCCCTGAGGTTAAATTGACTTGATGATTGGGTCCATGAGGTCTCATGGAGTATTTTAGGTTATGATTTGAAGCATTGGCTCATGCCCAGAGGAAAGTTTCCATCTGGAGGCCCTGGTAGACCAAAAACCCTAATTTGGTGACACTGGCGATCTTGAGGTTTGATCCACTTAGAAGGGAGCAGCCTTGTGCTTAATCCTTGAAGTGGGAGTCCTCTTGATCCTTTGGGGATGTTTTAGAGGGCCATGAGAGCTACAAATCCAGCTTTGAATGGGGAAAAATGGCCTTGTGGTTTAGGAGTTATGATCCTCCAAAGTTGGTACCCTAGCCACTTTGTTTCATAACTTAGAAAAATTTCTAAGTTTTTATGGTTACCCCTTTTACAAGTTATCCCACTTTTCTTGATTTTTCTTGATGAATGATGATTCCAATCACACATTAACATCATTTTAGGGTCAAAGAACCATATTTGTGAAAAATCACAAAAAGTCAAAGTTGACTTTTGTGCACAGTTGACTTTTTGTCAGATGAATTCCAAATTGTGCAATCCTTTATGAAATCAAGTCCTTGACCTAAATCAAACTTGATGGATTGATTTCATAGGTGTTATAGGGTGTATTGAATCATGTCCCAATGTTTGGGAGCATGTCTTGGTCAAAAGTCAAAGGCACTGTTGACTTTTTCCCCAAAACCCTAATTGTGGTTCTGATGAAATTGAAACTTGTTGATCAAGCTTCTTGGATAAATCCATTGTTGAAAATGGATCAAGGTGGTGTATTAGAGACCCTCAAATCAAGTCTTGAGGTCTTGGCTCATGATTTGTCCCAAAAGTCAACTTAGGGGTGAATTAGGTCAAGAAACCCTAATTCCTGATTTTTAGTGAATGCATCCCCTGAGGTTAAATTGACTTGATGATTGGGTCCATGAGGTCTCATGGAGTATTTTAGGTTATGATTTGAAGCATTGTCTCATGCCCAGAGGAAAGTTTCCATCTGGAGGCCCTGGTAGACCAAAAACCCTAATTTGGTGACACTGGCGATCTTGAGGTTTGATCCACTTAGAAGGGAGCAGCCTTGTGCTTAATCCTTGAAGTGGGAGTCCTCTTGATCCTTTGGGGATGTTTTAGAGGGCCATGAGAGCTACAAATCCAGCTTTGAATGGGGAAAAATGGCCTTGTGGTTTAGGAGTTATGATCCTTCAAAGTTGGTACCCTAGCCACTTTGTTTCATAACTTAGAAAAATTTCTAAGTTTTTATGGTTACCCCTTTTACAAGTTATCCCACTTTTCTTGATTTTTCTTGATGAATGATGATTCCAATCACACATTAACATCATTTTAGGGTCAAAGAACCATATTTGTGAAAAATCTCAAAAAGTCAAAGTTGACTTTTGTGCACAGTTGACTTTTTGTCAGATGAATTCCAAATTGTGCAATCCTTTATGAAATCAAGTCCTTGACCTAAATCAAACTTGATGGATTGATTTCATAGGTGTTATAGGGTGTATTGAATCATGTCCCAATGTTTGGGTGCATGTCTTGGTCAAAAGTCAAAGGCACTGTTGACTTTTTCCCCAAAACCCTAATTGTGGTTCTGATGAAATTGAAACTTGTTGATCAAGCTTCTTGGATAAATCCATTGTTGAAAATGGATCAAGGTGGTGTATTAGAGACCCTCAAATCAAGTCTTGAGGTCTTGGCTCATGATTTGTCCCAAAAGTCAACTTAGGGGTGAATTAGGTCAAGAAACCCTAATTCCTGATTTTTAGTGAATGCATCCCCTGAGGTTAAATTGACTTGATGATTGGGTCCATGAGGTCTCATGGAGTATTTTAGGTTATGATTTGAAGCATTGGCTCATGCCCAGAGGAAAGTTTCCATCTGGAGGCCCTGGTAGACCAAAAACCCTAATTTGGTGACACTGGCGATCTTGAGGTTTGATCCACTTAGAAGGGAGCAGCCTTGTGCTTAATCCTTGAAGTGGGAGTCCTCTTGATCCTTTGGGGATGTTTTAGAGGGCCATGAGAGCTACAAATCCAGCTTTGAATGGGGAAAAATGGCCTTGTGGTTTAGGAGTTATGATCCTCCAAAGTTGGTACCCTAGCCACTTTGTTTCATAACTTAGAAAAATTTCTAAGTTTTTATGGTTACCCCTTTTACAAGTTATCCCACTTTTCTTGATTTTTCTTGATGAATGATGATTCCAATCACACATTAACATCATTTTAGGGTCAAAGAACCATATTTGTGAAAAATCTCAAAAAGTCAAAGTTGACTTTTGTGCACAGTTGACTTTTTGTCAGATGAATTCCAAATTGTGCAATCCTTTATGAAATCAAGTCCTTGACCTAAATCAAACTTGATGGATTGATTTCATAGGTGTTATAGGGTGTATTGAATTATGTCCCAAGGTTTGGGAGCATGTCTTGGTCAAAAGTCAAAGGCACTGTTGACTTTTTCCCCAAAACCCTAATTGTGGTTCTGATGAAATTGAAACTTGTTGATCAAGCTTCTTGGATAAATCCATTGTTGAAAATGGATCAAGGTGGTGTATTAGAGACCCTTAAATCAAGTCTTGAGGTCTTGGCTCATGATTTGTCCCAAATGTCAACTTAGGGGTGAAATAGGTCAAGAAACCCTAATTCCTGATTTTTAGTGAATGCATCCCCTGAGGTTAAATTAACTTGATGATTGGGTCCATGAGGTCTCATAGAGTATTTTAGGTTATGATTTGAAGCATTGGCTCATGCCCAGAGGAAAGTTTCCATCTTGAGGCCCTGGTCGACCAAAAACCCTAATTTGGTGACACTGGCGATCTTGAGGCTTGATCCACTTAGAAGGGAGCAGCCGTGTGCTTAATCCTTGAAGTGGGAGTCCTCTTGATCCTTTGGGGATGTTTTAGAGGGCCATGAGAGCTACAAATCTAGCTTTGAATGGGGAAAAATGGCCTTGTGGTTTAGGAGTTATGATCCTCCAAAGTTGGTACCCTAGCCACTTTGTTTCATAACTTAGAAAAATTTCTAAGTTTTTATGGTTACCCCTTTTACAAGTTATCCCACTTTTCTTGATTTTTCTTGATGAATGATGATTCCAATCACACATTAACATCATTTTAGGGTCAAAGAACCATATTTGTGAAAAATCTCAAAAAGTCAAAGTTGACTTTTGTGCACAGTTGACTTTTTGTCAGATGAATTCCAAATTGTGCAATCCTTTATGAAATCAAGTCCTTGACCTAAATCAAACTTGATGGATTGATTTCATAGGTGTTATAGGGTGTATTGAATTATATCCCAAGGTTTGGGAGCATGTCTTGGTCAAAAGTCAAAGGCACTGTTGACTTTTTCCCCAAAACCCTAATTGTGGTTCTGATGAAATTGAAACTTGTTGATCAAGCTTCTTGGATAAATCCATTGTTAAAAATGGATCAAGGGGGTGTATTAGAGACCCTGAAATCAAGTCTTGAGGTCTTGGCTCATGATTTGTCCCAAAAGTCAACTTAGGGGTGAATTAGGTCAAGAAACCCTAATTCCTTATTTTTAGTGAATGCATCCCCTGTGGTTAAATTAACTTGATGATTGGGTCCATGAGGTCTCATGGAGTATTTTAGGTTATGATTTGAAGCATTGGCTCATGCCCAGAGGAAAGTTTCCATCTGGAGGCCCTGGTCGACCAAAAACCCTAATTTGGTGACACTGGCGATCTTGAGGCTTGATCCACTTAGAAGGGAGCAGCCGTGTGCTTAATCCTTGAAGTGGGAGTCCTCTTGATCCTTTGGGGATGTTTTAGAGGGCCATGAGAGCTACAAATCCAGCTTTGAATGGGGAAAAATGGCCTTGTGGTTTAGGAGTTATGATCCTCCAAAGTTGGTACCCTAGCCACTTTGTTTCATAACTTAGAAAAATTTCTAAGTTTTTATGGTTACCCCTTTTACAAGTTATCCCACTTTTCTTGATTTTTCTTGATGAATGATGATTCCAATCACACATTAACATCATTTTAGGGTCAAAGAACCATATTTGTGAAAAATCTCAAAAAGTCAAAGTTGACTTTTGTGCACAGTTGACTTTTTGTCAGATGAATTCCAAATTGTGCAATCCTTTATGAAATCAAGTCCTTGACCTAAATCAAACTTTATGGATTGATTTCATAGGTGTTATAGGGTGTATTGAATCATGTCCCAAGGTTTGGGAGCATGTCTTGGTCAAAAGTCAAAGGCACTGTTGACTTTTTCCCCAAAACCCTAATTGTGGTTCTGATGAAATTGAAACTTGTTGATCAAGCTTCTTGGATAAATCCATTGTTGAAAATGGATCAATGTGGTGTATTAGAGACCCTCAAATCAAGTCTTGAGGTCTTGGCTCATGATTTGTCCCAAAAGTCAACTTAGGGGTGAATTAGGTCAAGAAACCCTAATTCCTGATTTTTAGTGAATGCATCCCCTGAGGTTAAATTGACTTGATGATTGGGTCCATGAGGTCCCATGGAGTATTTTAGGTTATGATTTGAAGCATTGGCTCATGCCCAGAGGAAAGTTTCCATCTGGAGGCCCTGGTCGACCAAAAACCCTAATTTGGTGACACTGGCGATCTTGAGGCTTGATCCACTTAGAAGGGAGCAGCCTTGTGCTTAATCCTTGAAGTGGGAGTCCTCTTGATCCTTTGGGGATGTTTTAGAGGGCCATGAGAGCTACAAATCCAGCTTTGAATGGGGAAAAATGGCCTTGTGGTTTAGGAGTTATGATCCTCCAAAGTTGGTACCCTAGCCACTTTGTTTCATAACTTAGAAAAATTTCTAAGTTTTTATGGTTACCCCTTTTACAAGTTATCCCACTTTTCTTGATTTTTCTTGATGAATGATGATTCCAATCACACATTAACATCATTTTAGGGTCAAAGAACCATATTTGTGAAAAATCTCAAAAAGTCAAAGTTGACTTTTGTGCACAGTTGACTTTTTGTCAGATGAATTCCAAATTGTGCAATCCTTTATGAAATCAAGTCCTTGACCCAAATCAAACTTTATGGATTGATTTCATAGGTATTATAGGGTGTATTGAATCATGTCCCAAGGTTTGGGAGCATGTCTTGGTCAAAAGTCAAAGGCACTGTTGACTTTTTCCCCAAAACCCTAATTGTGGTTCTGATGAAATTGAAACTTGTTGATCAAGCTTCTTGGATAAATCCATTGTTGAAAATGGATCAATGTGGTATATTAGAGACCCTCAAATCAAGTCTTGAGGTCTTGGCTCATGATTTGTCCCAAAAGTCAACTTAGGGGTGAATTAGGTCAAGAAACCCTAATTCCTGATTTTTAGTGAATGCATCCCCTGAGGTTAAATTGACTTGATGATTGGGTCATTGAGGTCCCATGGAGTATTTTAGGTTATTATTTGAAGCATTGGCTCATGCCCAGAGGAAAGTTTCCATCTGGAGGCCCTGGTCGACCAAAAACCCTAATTTGGTGACACTGGCGATCTTGAGGCTTGATCCACTTAGAAGGGAGCAGCCTTGTGCTTAATCCTTGAAGTGGGACTCCTCTTGATCCTTTGGGGATGTTTTAGAGGGTCATGAGAGCTACAAATCCAGTTTTGAATGGGGGAAAATGGCCTTGTGGTTTAGGAGTTATGATCCTCCAAAGTTGGTACCCTAGCCACTTTGTTTCATAACTTAGAAAAATTTCTAAGTTTTTATGGTTACCCCTTTTACAAGTTATCCCACTTTTCTTGATTTTTCTTGATGAATGATGATTCCAATCACACATTAACATCATTTTAGGGTCAAAGAACCATATTTGTGAAAAATCTCAAAAAGTCAAAGTTGACTTTTGTGCACAGTTGACTTTTTGTCAGATGAATTCCAAATTGTGCAATCCTTTATGAAATCAAGTCCTTGACCTAAATCAAACTTTATGGATTGATTTCATAGGTGTTATAGGGTGTATTGAATCATGTCCCAAGGTTTGGGAGCATGTCTTGGTCAAAAGTCAAAGGCACTGTTGACTTTTTCCCCAAAACCCTAATTGTGGTTCTGATGAAATTGAAACTTGTTGATCAAGCTTCTTGGATAAATCCATTGTTGAAAATGGATCAATGTGGTGTATTAGAGACCCTCAAATCAATTCTTGAGGTCTTGGCTCATGATTTGTCCCAAAAGTCAACTTAGGGGTGAATTAGGTCAAGAAACCCTAATTCCTGATTTTTAGTGAATGCATCCCCTGAGGTTAAATTGACTTGATGATTGGGTCCATGAGGTCCCATGGAGTATTTTAGGTTATTATTTGAAGCATTGGCTCATGCCCAGAGGAAAGTTTCCATCTGGAGGCCCTGGTCGACCAAAAACCCTAATTTGGTGACACTGGCGATCTTGAGGCTTAATCCACTTAGAAGGGAGCAGCCTTGTGCTTAATCCTTGAAGTGGGAGTCCTCTTGATCCTTTGGGGATGTTTTAGAGGGCCATGAGAGCTACAAATCCAGCTTTGAATGGGGAAAAATGGCCTTGTGGTTTAGGAGTTATGATCCTCCAAAGTTGGTACCCTAGCCACTTTGTTTCATAACTTAGAAAAATTTCTAAGTTTTTATGGTTACCCCTTTTACAAGTTATCCCACTTTTCTTGATTTTTCTTGATGAATGATGATTCCAATCACACATTAACATCATTTTAGGGTCAAAGAACCATATTTGTGAAAAATCTCAAAAAGTCAAAGTTGACTTTTGTGCACAGTTGACTTTTTGTCAGATGAATTCCAAATTGTGCAATCCTTTATGAAATCAAGTCCTTGACCTAAATCAAACTTTATGGATTGATTTCATAGGTGTTATAGGGTGTATTGAATCATGTCCCAAGGTTTGGGAGCATGTCTTGGTCAAAAGTCAAAGGCACTGTTGACTTTTTCCCCAAAACCCTAATTGTGGTTCTGATGAAATTGAAACTTGTTGATCAAGCTTCTTGGATAAATCCATTGTTGAAAATGGATCAATGTGGTGTATTAGAGACCCTCAAATCAAGTCTTGAGGTCTTGGCTCTTGATTTGTCCCAAAAGTCAACTTAGGGGTGAATTAGGTCAAGAAACCCTAATACCTGATTTTTAGTGAATGCATCCCCTGAGGTTAAATTGACTTGATGATTGGGTCCATGAGGTCCCATGGAGTATTTTAGGTTATTATTTGAAGCATTAGCTCATGCCCAGAGGAAAGTTTCCATCTGGAGGCCCTGGTCGACCAAAAACCCTAATTTGGTGACACTGGCGATCTTGAGGCTTGATCCACTTAGAAGGGAGCAGCCTTGTGCTTAATCCTTGAAGTGGGAGTCCTCTTGATCCTTTGGGGATGTTTTAGAGGGTCATGAGAGCTACAAATCCAGTTTTGAATGGGGGAAAATGGTGTCGCTCCCGGGATTTTCATCCAAGTACAAACGCGAAAGTGGCACCGAAACAGAGTCGCCAGCAATGTGTATTTATCCCAAGAGAGGGAAAGGAAACACCGCGTAAACCTGAGAGAAAGGAAAAGCATGGTCTTACGACCAAGAGAACTGGGTTCGGGAGTCGGTTACGCACGGGGAAGGTATTAGCACCCCCACGCGTCCATCGTACCCGATGGGATCCACGCTTGCTGTTTCGATCAAAGGGTGTAAAGAAAGGATACTGGAAAAGGAACTGAAAGAAAGAAAGGAGAAAGAAAAGAAAAGGAACGGGAAACAAATGTAGGGAAAATAAAAGAAGTGCTCGCATGGGCCCTACCCCACTGCCTACGTATCTCATCGGGAGCATGAGAATCAGAGCGACGTAGTTCCCCTCACTAGGGATGGATTGTTTGTGTTTTTTAGAGAACGGCTTACGTTCTAGCTCAGGTGTTGCAGGCTCGCTGGTCCGAGTGCGTTACCGTCTTGCAAGAGAACGAGTAGAAGCGCGTTCGTGCGTTGAGAATGAATGAGATGAGAAAAGAATTCCCGAAGGAAAGACGTTATTGTTTGTTTTTGTCTTTTAGAAGTTTTTTCCATTTATTTGCATATGACAGTGTATCTGAATCTTAGTCATTGGAATGTGTACATTCTCACATTCCAAGATGGAATGGGTAAGAAAGCACACTAAGAGTGAAGAAGACCCCCACACTTAGTTCCAATTGTCAAGGTTCAAACACACTAGCGTACTTGTATTTATTAAGTGTTTTTGTTGATTAAGAAATGAAGAAGTTTTTTTTATTATTTGCACCTTCAACAAGTATTGCATTTAAGTCCCTCATACAAGATCAAATGTTTAACACATTGACCCAAGATGGGCTATATGCTACACATTCTAAGATTATAAGAGAAGACCCCTTATAATCTTTTCTTTATATGAAAGGCCTAAATGCAATAAATGCCTACCTTTATTATATGTTTTGAATTTTCTTTGAGATGAGAAGATGAAAGACTCAAGAGAGGGTAAAGGTAAAAATCTATATGGACTAAGACTCAATCCTAATTGATTAGTTAAGGGAGTGATCCTAAAGTTTGTGAGGTTTCAACCTAAAGTCTAAAGAAAGAATGAATTAAACAATTCACTTCTAAAGTAGAAGATGAATTGTAATTCACAAAGGGAAAGTGATGAGTTATTAAAAGAAAGCACATAAGTGCTTAACAAAACATAGAATGGAATTGTAAAAGAGAAAGGATAGAAGTTGAATGTGGATTCCTTATCCACACTCAATTGAAACTTGCCAAAGCCCCTACATGGTTAGTAAACATGTATAAGAAGTATAAGAAGTAAAAGAACATGTAATGCATCATAAAACTCAAAAGAATTAAATGAGAAACCAAATCCTAGAGCCACAACCAGAATGGGCATCATATGGACAACAAGTGAATATCATCATACAATTGCAAGTGAATAAGCAATAATCATCACCCATTAGCATTTAAACATGTTACAAGAAGAAGGGGTAGATGAAAGATGGAAAGAAATGAAGAGGACATGCATAAATGGAACATGTAAATCAACAACCAGAATTGAAACTAAATGGAAAATGGTTTATAAACATCTCAAAAGTATTTATGAATCAACTTCAAGACATTCAAGAAGTAATATAAGAAGAATTGAAATGAAAGTTCAAAAAGAAAGTGCAAACAATACATGTTAATGATGCACAAAGTTCAAATTGAAATGAACATGTAAAGATGACCTATAATGTGTATCAAAGACCTATAATATCATATGAATGGCTCATAACATATGCAAATGCTCATACAAATGTGCACAAAAGAATTCATGTAAACATGCACTAAAGTTGTAATGACATGCCATGGATTATACTTCCAATGTAATGCATCAAACAAAGACCAAATGGATTCATGAAAATTATGCCAGCATATTATTGGAATGCCTAGGTCAGAAATGCATCATACATCAAGATAGCATGTAAAACTTCAGAGCAAAATGACTTCAAACAAAGCAATTAGGTCAAATTGAAACATCATGCAAAGTGGTGCAAATATAGGCATCAAAACATGTAATAAAGTGACCTAAAAAATCAAACAAAAATCATCTAACATGCTTCAATGTATTAGTGAATCAATACAAAAAGAATCATGTCAAAACAGTTGGTAATGAGCAAGAATAAAATTAAACAAATTCATGTATCATGCTTAGAATGCATCTAAATGGAAATTCAAAGAAAATTATGGACCAGGGGTAAAAAGGTCATAAAATCAAGAAATAAAATCATGGAAAATTTCCTAAATGTTTTAGTGATACTCATGAATTTTTGTGGAATTTTATGATGATATTTGGTATTTTTAAAAATTAAAAATCAAATGTGTAGAAAAAAATGAAAATAAAAATGGAATGCAAAGGGAAGGGGAGGTGTGAACATAGCAATCATGCAGTTCAAATTAATTGGGCTAGAAAACATGGGGGTGTGGGTAGCAATCTGATTAGGTCCAATAACGCGCACAACACACTAACTACCATTCTCTTTCAGTCAAACCAAGTCAAATCATTCACAACCATCAGATTAAGTCAAGTCAAACACAAAGGTCAAGGTAAGCAAATCTAACACACGCGCATGAGGGCACATACTCACTATCATACACCACACCACACAATGCTTACTCTGATTAAAAACAAAACATGTGCAACGCATGTGCCAATTTTATCTGTTGTCACATTATGGACCACGCGATGAAGAAAAACGAGCGGACAGGATTAAAACATATTAAACCCTAACCATCAAAGCTGCCGGCCGGAGAAGGACCTCCGGTCACCTTCTCCGGCGAGAAACCACCACCTGCAACCTCACAATTTTCCAGAAATGCATAACACATACATCAATCGAAAGCTAAACTTATGCAGATCATGAATGTACTTATGAAATCCACAAAACACACACACATAGCAAGAACAGAGGAGATTACATTAAGCCCTAGATTTTGCAACTAAGCCTCTAAGAGGCCTATCAACTAGCCGGTTTGAGCAGAGCTTCTAGCAAGCTTAAAACACAAAAAAAACAAGTAAAAATAGACAGAGATCGTGTAAGGTAATTTCAAGAGTTCAAACCTGAATGATGATGAAACTTGGAATGCACAAGAATACCAGAAGGAGATGCTTCTTCCTTGAGCTTCACTTGGCCAAATAAAGGCTTGAGAGCTTGAATTCGTGCAAAGAATCAACCAGAATTTCAACTCTCTTGATCCTGAACTTCCTTAACTGAACCTATGCACTTTTGTTCTTAATCTCCAAAGTAGAATCAAGATGGAGATGGAGATGAAATGTAGGAGATGATGATGAAATTCGTGTACAGAGAGCGAGAAAAATCAGAGAATGTGGAAAGAATTTGAAGTGTTTTTGAGAGAATGTGGCTGAAAATCAAGTTGTGAGGTGAGATTTCGTTTTATAGTGTGAGTTAACCAAGGTTAAACTGAGTGAGGTTAACTGAGTCACAATGGTTTGAGTGAGTCATCCCTAACTAACTGAGTCAAGTTAGTTAGGGAGAGCCATGATATGGTGTGGCTGGTTCATAACAAACTATGGTGGAGGTGAAATGTGAAGCTGCAGCAAGCAAAACTTGTTATACAAGTTTCCACTCCTTTCCCTTTTTATGATCATGTATAGCACGTGATATGGTGACTGAGGTACATGTTTGGCTAAATGAAGCAATTGTTGGGAGAGTGAGCAATACATGGGCAAGCTGATACAATCAACAATAACCTTCACTTGTTTTTTTTTGGTTTTATGTGACAGTGAGAACAATAGAGATAGGGTGATTTGAGGATGAATTATTCCATGTAATGTGAATGATTTGGTGAGCTCATGGGTTCATTTGAAAGAGAGTACATTGGAGCACAATGCTGATGTGAAAATTGAAGTGAAATGAGGTTGGAATAAGTTGCAAAATGACTTAAAATACACAAGTTTGGGAACTGGTTATGGGGCGTGGCAAGCAAGTCATGGCATGGCAACTTGGCACACAAAATTTCAGCACAATCAACATGACTTTGAACCAATATATCTCCACTATAACTTGATCAAATGGAATTTTGTCCAACATGAGTATTGAAGATGACACTACAAGGAACAACTTTGATGTTGAAAAGTTTTTCATTTGAGGCCTTTAACCATGAGAAAAATGAGTGGACATTTGGCCCACCACATGTTTGTTAAAATGACTGCGCGCGTGACCTGAAAATCTTGGTCATGACCTAGTTTTGAACCTACTTTGCCCAAACTTTGATCAATCATATCTCCCTCAATTTTTATCCAATGGAGATGTTCTACACATGGATTTGAAGCTTAAAGCAAGACCTTTTGTTGTGGCCTGGTGGAATTTTCATTTGGTGCTTCAATTTTAAATGGCCTTGGTTCAAACTCTGATGCAAAATGGCCAAAACTTGCTCTTTTTAGTAACCCTACTTCACCCAAAAATGGCAACTTTCCACATCTTGATTGTTTCATGATTCCTTTGGAATTTCTTGACCAAATTTTGTACATTGGACATATGTAACATGAATTTCATGATTTTGGGCTCAAAAAGTCAAGAGTTGACTTTTTCCTCTGATTATTTGACTTTGCCCCAATTTCTCTGATTCTTGATCTTTCTTCCAATTGAACCACTTCTAAAACCAATTGAGATGCAATTTTCCACATACATACACTTAAGGACATATGGAATACCATGACATCAAGTTTTGTTCAAAAAATCAAAGATTCCCTGATTTAATGGGAAACCCTAGTTTTGGTGCCCACCTCCTAGGAGAAAAATGTGCAGTCTTCAATTTCAAATTCCTCAGAGTATGTTGTGTACCTTCTTAAAGGATGATGATATATGCCTTTTGAGGATGATTTTGGATCAATGAGCTATCTCTTTTGAGGGTTTTCCTTCAGTTTTTGAACCTCTTGCATAGTGAAAGATGTAATGCTTCAATCTCCCATTGTATCTCTTATCCTTGAGGTTGTGGATGATCAATTGAGATGGTATGAGACATGAAAGACCTCTTGGCTTGCCTTGAGGGCACTTGATTGACCTTTTGTGCTTTGAATGATTCCTTGATTGTCCACCTTCCACCTGATCACATGCCCTGATGGTAAGAAGGATGCCATGCTTCATTTTTCTATGTTAAATGCAATGTAATGTTAATGAGATGGATATGATATGATAAATGATAATGCCATGCTATGATGCCAAAAGGGGAGAGCAAATTTTGGGGTATTACAGCTGCCCCTATTCAAGCGCTGTAGACCTGAATGCCTGAAAGCAATTGCTTTCAGACTTTCAAGGTATATAGTGATTGAATACCAAATATAACCAAAAATTTGCTCTGGATGATGAAGAATAAAAGGGATATAAACCCAACGAGACTGCTGGATTGAATCTTCGATGAAACGTCGGAGAGATCTGTCTTTTGAACGACGCCAGACGGCTACTGGCTTGCCACGCTGCTGGTGGACTTTAATAATGTCTTTTATGCAACTCCAGACGACTACTGGCCTGCCACGCTACTGGTGGACTTTGATAATGTCTTTTGAACGACGCCAGACGACTACTGGCTTGCCACGCTGCTGGTGGACTTTAATAATGTCTTTTATGCAACTCCAGAGGACTACTGGCCTGCCACACTACTGGTGGACTTTGCAGCTTCGTGCCACCCGAAGACGGACTTTTGCCAATCCACTGTTGGACTTTTGGAATATGCCACCCTTAGATGGACCTTTCGCCAATCCACTGTTGGACTTTTGCCACCCGAAGACGGACTTTTGCCAATCCACTGTTGGACTTTTGGAATATGCCACCCTTAGATGGACCTTTCGCCAATCCACTGTTGGACTTTTAGCTGCTTTGCCACCCGAAGATGGACTTTTGCCAATCCACTGTTGGACTTTTAGAATATGCCACCCTTAGATGGACTTTTGCCAATCCACTGTTGGACTTTTGCCACCCGAAGACGGACTTTTGCCAATCCACTGTTGGACTTTTGCCACCCGAAGACGGACTTTTGCCAATCCACTGTTGGACTTTGCTAACGTCTTTTAACAATGCCAGACGACTACTGGCTTGCCACACTACGGGTGGACTTTCGCAAAATTCCAATACTGGATTACACTCTGCATCCGTGTCAGACATCTCTGCCGACTTTGCTGAGGAACAAAGACCAATGATTTGACTTTGGAGACTCCTGAAAGGATAACCTCTCCACTGGAGAATGAATGAATAATCCGTCTGCTTCGAATTGTCAAGCTTGCCAAAAATAAATTGGACTTGAAGAATAATAAATCTGCCAGGAATCACTTCATCTGTTGGGGGAATGAATTCTGGTCACAGCGATTCCGCTGGGGATGAGAATTTCTTTGTATGGCGTCTTTCTAGGGGAGAGAAGTCATAAAAACTCTGCTTGGGGATCTGTCCAAACCAAGACCCTTTGTAGGGGTTATCCACCTTCTGACCCGGCTGGGGAAAGGCTGTACCATCCTCGTTGAGGAATAGATTCTGTCGATCTGATAAACCTCTGCGGGAAGAACAACAACTCAGCTGGGAGTTGCTGACAAGATTCGATGCTGACCTCTGTGGGGATACCATGACCAGAGATACGATCTTGCTGGGTATCAGGGCTACTCTGCCAGGGATATGCAAATCCTGGTTAGAACATTCCACTGCAACTTGCTAGGAAAGAGTCCTTAGAGATCTGTTGGGGAAACCCAAAGCAAATCCACAGTATTCTGCTGAAGAATATGGCTGTCAAGCTAAGGATAAGTACCACAATGCCCCATGTTAGGCGAGCTTCCCTTTAGACAATTCCGTTAGGGATGACGAGTTTATAACAAACTCTGCTGGCGGAAACTGCTTTAAAACGTCTCGTGCTGGGGAATGCCTTTTGAGAGGATTTTATAGAAGACCAACTGTCCTCAAACTCTACTGGGGATGATCAACACTTCATGCTGGGGAAACAAACATGCCCCATGCTTGGACAACACAACAATTCGTCCCCGAAGAGGATGTCATAAGAGGATTTTACAGAAGATCTAGCCTCTTCAAACTCTTGTGACTTCGCTGGGGATAATGACCATCAGTTTCGGTGTCGACGAGACCACTCTTTTGGGGAACCTGTGACCGTTATCGACATAGAAAAGCTTGTAGCTGTTGGAAGGACTGAATAAGAGAATCGACTTAATAAGATGCAACGGTACCCAGTTGAACTTAATTCACTGATATCGACCCGTTATGAACAATCGTCGACCGAACGATGAACGCCGATCTCCTTACCCATAATTGCCCCAGTCTTTTGCGTGGGGTGATTTATTGCTGGTCTTGTGCTTAAAATCATCTGCACCTGCTACCTGCAACAAAAGAATATGCCCACATGCCCCGAATATTGCGTGGCTAGAATCCACCATCCGGGAATATTCAACATTCAAGGTAATTTCAAATGTTTTTTTTTCCGCATGTTATTGCAAGGCCGCCATGTTTTCAAATGCAATGTTTTATCAAAATTAGGACGTTTTTGCAAACAAAGTAATAGAAAGCTTTTTATTGAGATTCAATTTATTGACTGAGAGCCCAGAATAGGCAATTACATCCGGAAGCAATCCCTGGAAAGAGGTGATCGCTGAAAATTGAGAAAAGAAACTATCCTAATGGCAATGTGAAAACGGACTTCCACTGAGTTTCCATTCTGTTATGACCAGTATGTCTTCAAAACTCCCCGACCTTGCCTTCTGAGAAACGATCAGACCAATCCCTATCTTTCAGAACGTCAGTTGTTCAAACGATAATGGGGTACAGATAACTCAAACCGTAGTCATTCGCTTAAATCCCTCTTTTGTGTGGACCGCCCTTTCAGGTTTTCGATCCACCAGGATACCCTTTTTTGCCTAAGTTGCCCTTTCGGGTTTTCAACTTACCGGGTGTACAAATTTTTTTTCAATTATATCCCTAATTTTTGCCCGAACCTTATTCTGTTTTTGGTTCGCCGGGATGCCTTTTTTTGCCTGGATTTTTTTATTCTTATTATCCAGCGGGTCTATTCATGCGAAGTATTTTTTGACTACGTCCGAGTTGACAGGGGATGAAAAGTCTTCGCCATCCATGGTTGTAAGCAATAAAGCTCCGCCCGAAAAGACCTTTTTAACCACGAATGGACCTTCATAATTAGGAGTCCATTTGCCCCTGTGATCTGTATTGGGAGGAAGGATCCTTTTGAGTACCACATCTCCGACTTTATAAACCCGAGGACGCACCTTCTGGTCAAATGCCTGTTTCATTCTGCGCTGATATAGTTGCCCATGACATACAGCCGCCAATCGCTTTTCCTCAATAAGGCTCAGCTGATCAAATCTGGCTCGTACCCATTCAGCTTCATCTAGCTTAACATCCATCATAACTCTGAGGGACGGAATCTCTACTTCAACCGGTAGCACTGCCTCCATACCATATACAAGTGAGAATGGGGTTGCCCCAGTGGACGTGCGTACCGACGTTCGATACCCATGCAAAGCAAATGGTAACATCTCATGCCAATCTTTGTACGTGACAACCATCTTCTACACAATCTTCTTGATATTTTTGTTGGCCGCTTCGACCGCGCCATTCATCTTTGGGCGGTACGGAGAAGAATTGTGATGTTCGATTTTGAAGTCCCGGCATAACTCAGCCATCATCTTATTGTTCAAATTAGAACCATTATTAGTAATGATTCTTTCGGGAACTCCATATCTGCAAATGATATCCCGTTTTAAGAAACGAGCGACCACTTGTTTTGTAACATTGGCATAGGATGCGGCTTCAACCCATTTGGTGAAGTAATCAATTGCCACCAAGATGAAACGATGACCATTGGAAGCTGTAGGCTCAATCTTTCCGATCATATCAATGCCCCACATGGCAAACGGCCAAGGCGACGACATGATACTCAACGGATTTGGAGGCACATGCACCTTGTCTGCATAGATCTGGCATTTATGGCATTTGCGGGCATATTTGCAACAATCTGACTCCATAGTCAACCAATAATATCCCGACCTTAACAACTTTTTAGCCATTGCCTGCCCTCCGGCATGGGTACCGAAAGAGCCTTCGTGCACTTCAATCATCAACAAGTCTGCTTCATGTCTATCCACACATCTAAGCAGGACCGTGTCAAAATTTCTTTTATACAGCACGCCATCTTTATTCAAGAAGAAACTACCAGCTAACCTTCTCAACGTCTTCCTGTCTTTGGACGATGCCCCGGACGGGTACTCTTGACTTTTCAAGAAACACTTAATGTCATGAAACCATGGCTTGTCATCAGACGTTGCATTGACCGCAAACACAAATGCTGGTCTGTCAAGGCGGGATACCTCAATCTTAGGTACATGGTTCCATCCTTGCACTTTGATCATGGAAGACAAAGTGGCCAAGGCATCAGCGAACCTATTCTCATCTCGAGGAATGTGGTACAGTTTCACTGTTGTGAAAAACGTCAGCAATCTCCTTGTATAATCTCTATACGGCACTAGATTTGTTTGGTGCGTGTACCAACTCCCCTTCACTTAATTGATTACCAAAGCTGAATCACCAAATATATCAAGGGTCTTAATCCGTAGATTAATCGCCTCCTCGATCCCCATTATACAAGCTTCGTACTCTGCTTCATTATTGGTGCATCCGAAAGTTATTCGGGAAGTGAAAGGCACATGAACACCTTCCGGCGTGATAAGAACCGCTCCAACTCCGCACCCATTCATATTGACAGCCCCATCAAACATCAGACTCCATTTGGATTCAGGGTCTGGCCCCTCCTCCGGAAGTGGTTCCTCGCAGTCTTTAGCTTTGAGAAACATGATGTCCTCATCAGGGAAGTCAAATTTCATGGGTTGGTAATCATCAATCGGCTGTTGCGCAAGATAGTCGGACAAGATACTTCCTTTGATGGCCTTTTGTGAAGTGTACTGAATGTCATACTCTGTCAAGACCATTTGCCACCGTGCAACTCTGCCTGTCAATGCTGGTTTCTCGAAAATGTACTTGATAGGATCCATTTTTGAAATCAACAAGGTCGTGTGCCTAACCATATATTGCCTCAATCGCTTAGCGGCCCATGCAAGTGCACAGCATGTCTTTTCAAGCATTGAGTATCGGGACTCACAATCATTGAACTTTTTGCTCAGGTAGTAAATAGCATGCTCCTTCCTACCTGTCTCGTCATGTTGACCGAGAACACAACCCATGGAACCTTCAAGCACTGTCAGATACATTATCAGCGGTCTCCCTTCAATTGGAGGCATTAGAATCGGAGGTTCCTGCAAGTATTCTTTTATCTTATCGAATGCCAATTGGCAATCGTCATTCCACCTGACCGTTTGATCTTTCCTTAACAATTTAAATATTGGCTCACACGTGGCTGTTAGGTGAGATATGAACCTTGCAATGTAGTTCAATCTACCCAAGAAACCACGAACCTCTTTTTCTGTTCTCGGTTCAGGCATTTCTTGTATTGCTTTCACCTTGGCAGGATCAACCTCGATTCCTCTTTCGCTCACAATGAAACCCAGTAACTTTCCAGAACGCACCCCAAACGTGCACTTGTTTGGATTTAATCTCAGACGGAACTTTCTCAACCTTTCAAACAGCTTTTTCAGGTTAATCAGATGTTCCTCTTCTGTTCTCGACTTGGCAATCATATCATCTACATAACATTCGATCTCCTTATGAATCAAGTCATGAAACAATGTCACCATCGCCCGCTGGTACGTTGCCCATGCGTTTTTCAATCCAAAAGGCATTACTTTATAACAATATGTACCCCACGGCGTAATGAACGTGGTCTTCTCCATATCTTCAGGTGCCATCTTGATCTGGTTGTACCCGGAGAAACCGTCCATAAATGAGAACACTGAAAACTGAGCTGTATTATCGACCAGCACATCAATATGAGGTAGTGGAAAATCATCTTTCGGGCTAGCTTTATTAAGATCTCGATAATCCACACACATTCTCACTTTTCCATCTTTCTTCGGTACTGGCACGATGTTGGCTACCCATGGAGGATACTTTGTCACAGCAAGAAAACCAGCATCCCACTGCTTCTGGACTTCCTCCTTAATCTTTAAAGCCATGTCGGGGTGAGTCCGACGAAGTTTCTGCTTGACTGGCGGACATTCTTCTCTCAATGGTAGCCTGTGCACGACAATATCCGTATCCAACCCCGGCATGTCTTGATACGACCAGGCGAAGATGTCAACATACTCGCGCAACATTTCCGTCAAAGTTTGCTTCACATCTGCTTGCAAGCTGGCACCAATCCTGATCTCTTTCTTGGCGTCCTTGGTACCAATATTGATGATTTCTACAGTCTCCTGATGAGGCTGGATGACCCTTTCCTCTTGTTTCAACAATCTGGCCAGTTCTTCAGAAAGTTCACAATCTTTCTCATCCCCTTCTTCGGCTTGATAAATCGGATTGTCAAAGTCATACATGGCCATATCAAAATCGTTATCAGTGGTATCCGGAGGATCAAGTCTGCATGAACGGGTTCATGCCTTATTTTAGAATTTATTTTTAAGCAAAACAAAAGAAAATGAAACATTGCCATTTTATTTATTTTTGTGCAAAAATAAAAACTGAAAGACAGAGAACAAAATTTGATTGCAAAACGTCCTTTATTAATGATTAAACATTGCAAATGCAACCATGGTGGCCCTACAAATGAATCTATACGCCTTGGGCAGAGCGCAAGATTTTGACATGCATTATGGTTAGAAAAAACAAAGAAAAATTACTCTGTCTGAAGAGTAACCCGAATGACTTCTTCAACGAACCAGTTCTGCACTTGTTGTCCCGGAACATGAGGGCGTACCCAGTTGTCCAGGTCACAATCACTGTCAACACTATCCTCTGTGGCTGCACAAGACTGGTCCGTGTAGATAATTCCCCCACTATTGAAAGTAATGGGTCCCCTGCTCCCCGCATCTGAAGTTGTAGAGGGATGATAACTAATACCAAATTTGTCTTCCTTCATTGGGGTCTCTATCAACCTGCCCCAACCTTGGGCGTTGCCTGCCCTGACGACTTCGACAGCTTGTTTGTAAGATGAAATGGAGGTACCAGCCCCAACTGGTACAGAAGAAGACTCAGGTGCATCGTCAATATTGACTGCTTCAAATGATTGGCACAACATCTCATGAATTTCCCCATCCATTTCAATGTACTTGAACGTGGACAAGTGACTCACAAAGATGTCTTCTTCCCCACACACTGTCACAACCTGCCCTTCAAACTCATACTTCAGCTTTTGATGTAGAGTAGAAGTAACAGCCCCGGCTCCGTGAATCCAAGGGCGTCCCAATAGGCAGCTATATGCAGGTTGTATGTCCATTACATGGAACGTGGATTTGAATACCTGTGGTCCAATTTGTACGGGCAATTCCACCTCACCAAACACAGATCGTCTAGTTCCATCGAATGCTCTGACCACCAATTCACTAGGCCTTAAGATCAAACCGTCAACTTCCAGCTTCATTAATGCCTTCTTGGGCAAGACATTGAGTGATGAACCAGTGTCTACCAGTACATGAGATAACACTGCGCCCTTACACTCCATCGTGATATGCAAAGCCTTATTATGGTTTCTTCCTTCAACAGTCAAATCTCTACTTGTAAAGCCCAAGCCATGGCTAACATTAACATTGGAGATTACGCCCTCGAGCTGATTAACAGTAATTTCTTGTGGCACGTATGCACTCTTCAACACTTTCAACAACGCCTACCGGTGCGCATCAGAGCACATCAATAGTGACAAGATTGAAATCTTTGAAGGGGTCTGATTCAGTTGGTCCACAATCTTATAATCGCTTTTCTTGATTATCTTCATAAATTCTTCCATTTCCTTATCAAAAGTAATCTTTGTCTTTGCTTCAGGTGTAGGCGCACTTTCAACCACCTGTTTACCCTTAGCCTTTGCTGCAGCTTCTACCTCCTTATCACTTCTCAAGGTTTGTGGAGCGAACAACCTTCCACTCCTTGTAAAGCCCCCTACACCCCCTACGTTATCAATATTTGGGCTGACTGATGACTCAACTTCCTGCTTTTTACCTTCGTAATATACATCTGCCCCATAGTGCCATGGGATAGCTTTCGTAGATGTGAACGGAATTGGTCCTGGCACCGTGATAGTGACAGGACTGGGCCCTTCTGGCGCAACACTCGCCACGGGAACTGCATTGACCGGCATTTGAATCTCAGCGGGGGTGTAATAGATGGTCACGGTTGATATCTCATCAGTGTCTTTCACGACTCTGTCGAACTGTAGACATCCTTCATCGATCAGATTCTGTAAACCCATCTTCAACTTATCACAGCCGTTCTCCTGATTCATACACTCAGAGCAATCTTGATTACAGCCCGGGAACACCTGTCCCTTCAATAAACGATCTTTTACAACCAACAAAGAAGTTTTCACTTGATGAACGTCTAACACCAAATTCAATCTCCTCCCATCTTCAATAGCGTACACATTTGCTGCACTATGATCAGGCATGGGATGCTGAGTAATATTAGGAGCGGGAGAGAAATTGATGGCTTTAGCATCAATCAAATCTTGTACTTTATGATGGAAAGCCCAGCATTTTTCAATGGAGTGTCCCTGAGCACCTGAGTGGAACTCACAACGAGCATTAGCATCGAAGTTAGGTGGCAGGTTTCCAGCAACCGGAGCTTTCATAGTACGGAGTTCTACCAACTTTAACTCGAGTAGCCGGGGCAACAGCACGACATAAGTCATAGGGAGAGGATCCATCTTACGATCCCTCTGTCTAGACCTTTGCTGGAAAAAAGGTTGTTGCTGTTGAACTTGTTGTTGGGATTGTTGTTTCTGAACAGACGGTGTGGGGATTGTTACAGCATCTACCTGATAATAAGCTTGAGAACGCCCTCTGCCTCGTCCTCTAAACACAGCATTCGTATCACCTTCTCTTCTTTTCTGGTTACTAGCAAACGGTTTCTTCGTCCCCGAAGAGCCAGCCCCACTCACATCCTGGATCTTTCCAAGCTTTAACAGACTTTCTATTCTTTCTCCCGCAATCACAATGTCAGCAAATCCAGTTGACGGACAAGCAGCTAATCTATCAAGATAGGCCCCTTGCAAGGTGCCCATGAACATATCTGCCATTTCTCTGTCTAACAAGGGAGGTTGAACCTGGGCAGCCATTTCCCTCCACCTCTGTGCATATTCTTTGAAACTCTCCTTGGCATTTTGTGACAACCCCTGCAATTGAGTGCGGTTGGGCGCCATGTCAATATTATACTGGTATTGCTTCAGGAACGCTTCTGCCAGATCTTTCCAATTCTTCACAGCAGCTCTATTCAACTTCATATACCAGGTCAAGGACGCCCCAGCCAGACTGTCCTGAAAATAGTGCATCCATAGCTTCTCGTCATCCGTATGGGCTGAAATCTTCCCAAAGTAAGCTTGAAGATGCGTTTGGGGACACGCATTGCCGTGATACTTATCAAAAGTGGGAGGCTTGAATTTAGGGGGAATTCTGACTCCTGAGACCAGCCCCAAGCTGGTAACATCAATACCCATAGAGTTCTTGCATTCTATGGCCCTGATCTTCTCTGCTAACTCATCATACCTTCGATCCCCTTGATTACCCACATCAGCATCCAGCAGAGTAAATTGGTCTTCCAGAGTATCTTCAAGAGTAACACCAGCATGCCTACCATTTCCATTACCCCGATTGTTACCACCAGGAGGAGGGTTGCCACCGGGAGGAGGAATGCCATGTCCCTGTGAATTGTCATGCTGATCACCTTCGGGCCCATTGTCTGGACGCTCTACCAGAAGCCTCAATCTCTCCTGATTTTGCGCCATGCCAGTCATGAGGGTCATGAACTGGTCCATACGCGCCCTCATTTCAGCCAAATCACTTTGCACTTGATCCATGATTCTTACTTGATTCCTTCGCGTCGAATATCGGTGAATATGACTCTCCGCTATACTGCCTGAAACCAAATAAAGGTTAGAGTCCCTGCAACGAGTACCTGAAAAGCAAGTAACAAAAAATGCAAAATGATATGCAATGCCATGCAATGCCATGTTTGTCATTTCCGAGGTGCTTTATACCCTGATTCCAATCCAACCACAGAAATCTGAAGACCAGAAATTGTGATATAAAGAGACGTGTCGTGGTCATGTGCTTGTGTGCAGCTATCTGATAAGGAATAATTCTGAATAAAACTGCTCATACTCATTCAACGAAGTATTCAAGTACATTTAAGAAAGGTTCAACCGCAAATGCAATACAAGGAAAAATGGATCCATCAACAAGCCTGATGGTAACCATTAACAACAAAATATAAGGAAAAGAACATCAGTCTGACAATTCCACACCCTTCAGCTTATCACTTGAGTATTTGATCTCCTCAAAAAGTATACGGGTACGCTGGTGATTCGGCTTTTCAATCATTTCTTTGATCAAGACATCCCTTTTCTCAAGAGCTTCAGTTAAAGAACCCATATGCAGCATCAGAGCCTCGTCATCACACACTCCTTTGTGTCTCTTTATGCCAGCTTGCGTCTTGAGTATCTCCCTTTCTATCATGACTTCTTCAAGCTCTTTCTTGGTATTCCTCAGCTCACCTCTAGCTTCTTCTAGTTGTTCTTGACTCTTACCGAGGCTTTCCCGATACTTTCTCCTTTGCTCATGCGCCTTTTCAAGCTCTTCGTCCTTAATCTGCAACTGTTCCTGTAATTCAGCATTCTCTATCCTAACTTCGTCCCAAGCGTGCTGAAACTTTGTTAACTTTTCTTTGGTCTGTGCTAACGCCTGTTTGGTTTACTTGTGGGCTTGAGTAGCATCATCAGCACCTTTACTAATCTTCCGGAAATGTTGGGCTCTTCCAGCAAAGTCTTTTTCTTTTGCAGTTAGGATTTGTTCAGCATCTTGGGCTTTCCGCTCCAGCTCTTTGTTGGCATGTAGAGCATTCTGAAGACGGCTACTCAACTCGGAATTCTCTCCTTGGAGCTTTTTCACCAAGGCTTGCAACTTGTCAACTTCTTCCACAGTAGCAGTGCTTCTTGCTTTCTCATTCTCCGGATACAAAAGGGGTGCCTTACCAAAAGGCAAGAGAAAATCTTCAACTCTTTTCTTCACCCACTCTTCATATGCTGGATAAACCCGGTTGTTAGGCTTTCCTAGAGTAACTTTCCCCTTTTTCAGTATGCTACCCCAGCTTTCAGAAGCTTTCTGTGCTGCTTCCCACCCATCTGATGTATGAAAATAGAGGGACTCCTCCACATCTCTCTTAATAGGCGGACCTGTCAGGGCATACCCAAATTGTCGAATGGCTAAAGAAGGATTGTAGTTAATCCCACCCAGTCTTCCTATCAGTGGAACGTTAGGGAACTTACCACAGCTGTGGATAATATTCTTGCCAATCAGCCCATGATCTACCCATACGATGTCCTTGGCCACCAATCCCATTAAACGCTGTTTCCACTCTAGAGAATCTTTGGAATCCACAAAAGCCCCTGATTGTGGTAAACGGCCTGCAAACCACTTATAGAACAAAGGTGCACAACAACGAATTATCCCTCCTCTTTTCTTTTCGTTTCGGTTGTACAACGAGCAGTGAAGATCTCCCAGTAGCGTTGGCACCGGGTTCTTCATCAGGAATATTCGTATAGCGTCCGTATCAATGAAATCCGGCTCGTTGGGAAACAACACTATGCCGTATATGCAAAGGGCTAGCAAAGCATTAAAAACAAGCCAATTCTCGCCTTTAGCTGCTTCCTGGGCCTTCTTAATCAGATATTCCAGCTTGTAACCACGAATCTTTCCTTTGTTGGAGACATTGTCGCTTAACTCTGATTTGCTCAAATAAAGAGCACTAGCCACCTTTCCAAAGTCAAGATCCCCCACTGATCCAAAGAAAGGGGGCTCCTCCTTGATAGCAATCCCCAACATGTTGCAATACTCCTCCAAGGTAGGAACCAACACATAGTCTGGAAATACAAAACACCTCAGAGGCGGATCATAGAACTGCATCAAAGTATGGAGACCTCTGGCTTCATAATCACTGACATTACGGACCATAGATAAAATCCACCCATATTTCTCTTTAAAAGCTTCTCGTACTGCAGGGCTCGCCATTCCCTTCAGCATAACAATAGGGCCCAAAGTAGGCGTAAGGAACTTATAGCTGATGATATTCTTCCTCTCTTTAGTGTTCATCTTTGCATGGACCTGATGACTGGAATCAAGGGTAATATATGCACCTGGAAATGAATAAACATGTATGTTAGGATATGATAATGCAATGCAAAGGGCAATGTGATCAGGTAATCAGGTGTCTGTGCTGAACTGTGAACGGTGTCAGTGTAGCTCTGAGACTAATATAGAACCATAGATAAGAACCATCTGAATACAATAGGATGAAACTTCCTTTTTGTGCAATGATGATAGAAAACCGGGTATGTAGGAGGTCATGGTTACCTGCAAACCTGTAAACAACCCGCCCTTCTCACATGTGGGTACTAGGATGTTCAGTATCCCGGGCTCTCAGGTCGAGAAATGATGATACGTTCACCATTTCTGGTTTGGCATCATCATCAATCGAGGAGGCCTCAACTGATTCTCCAAAACAAAAAGGTCCTCAGCTTCTGGCACTGAGGTCGAGAAGCAATAGTACATTCATCCCTCAGGGTACAGTACTATCGCCAATCGAGGAGTGCCTCCGCTGATTCTCTTTCAAAAAGGGATGTCCTATAGCAAGTTCCCAGCATTGGGTCCTCGGATCGAGAATGTGCAATGGGTTTGCCACGGAATGTGGTCTGCCACTGTCACATCTCGGGAGGAGTGCCGCAACTGAGTCCTCGGGAATGGTCACCAGAGTCGACAGTCCCTCAAGAGAATAACCACTGGCCTGCATAACATGCAGTAGCAGAAAGCTCCTGATAAAACCTCGTCTGGTTGTGGGTCTCATGAACAACAATACGTGGTCACCACCACGCAAGCGTCATGACTATCCACTCTAATACCTATGTATGTACTCAAGCCTTGGTAGTGAGCTTATCTCTCAGAACACCCATCCCGCCAAACAGACAAAACAGTGCAACACAATATAATATATGATATGTAATGCTAAAATGCGGTAAATACAGTAAAATAAATAAACAACAACATATAGCACAACAGTAAACACCCAATGAAAGAAAAGCAGACAAGCGCTAGGATTGACTCGCTAAGGAAACCAGAGATTCTGGGTTTTATTCCCCAGCAGAGTCGCCAGCTGTCGCTCCCGGGATTTTCATCCAAGTACAAACGCGAAAGTGGCACCGAAACAGAGTCGCCAGCAATGTGTATTTATCCCAAGAGAGGGAAAGGAAACACCGCGTAAACCTGAGAGAAAGGAAAAGCATGGTCTTACGACCAAGAGAACTGGGTTCGGGAGTCGGTTACGCACGGGGAAGGTATTAGCACCCCCACGCGTCCATCGTACCCGATGGGATCCACGCTTGCTGTTTCGATCAAAGGGTGTAAAGAAAGGATACTGGAAAAGGAACTGAAAGAAAGAAAGGAGAAAGAAAAGAAAAGGAACGGGAAACAAATGTAGGGAAAATAAAAGAAGTGCTCGCATGGGCCCTACCCCACTGCCTACGTATCTCATCGGGAGCATGAGAATCAGAGCGACGTAGTTCCCCTCACTAGGGATGGATTGTTTGTGTTTTTTAGAGAACGGCTTACGTTCTAGCTCAGGTGTTGCAGGCTCGCTGGTCCGAGTGCGTTACCGTCTTGCAAGAGAACGAGTAGAAGCGCGTTCGTGCGTTGAGAATGAATGAGATGAGAAAAGAATTCCCGAAGGAAAGACGTTATTGTTTGTTTTTGTCTTTTAGAAGTTTTTTCCATTTATTTGCATATGACAGTGTATCTGAATCTTAGTCATTGGAATGTGTACATTCTCACATTCCAAGATGGAATGGGTAAGAAAGCACACTAAGAGTGAAGAAGACCCCCACACTTAGTTCCAATTGTCAAGGTTCAAACACACTAGCGTACTTGTATTTATTAAGTGTTTTTGTTGATTAAGAAATGAAGAAGTTTTTTTTATTATTTGCACCTTCAACAAGTATTGCATTTAAGTCCCTCATACAAGATCAAATGTTTAACACATTGACCCAAGATGGGCTATATGCTACACATTCTAAGATTATAAGAGAAGACCCCTTATAATCTTTTCTTTATATGAAAGGCCTAAATGCAATAAATGCCTACCTTTATTATATGTTTTGAATTTTCTTTGAGATGAGAAGATGAAAGACTCAAGAGAGGGTAAAGGTAAAAATCTATATGGACTAAGACTCAATCCTAATTGATTAGTTAAGGGAGTGATCCTAAAGTTTGTGAGGTTTCAACCTAAAGTCTAAAGAAAGAATGAATTAAACAATTCACTTCTAAAGTAGAAGATGAATTGTAATTCACAAAGGGAAAGTGATGAGTTATTAAAAGAAAGCACATAAGTGCTTAACAAAACATAGAATGGAATTGTAAAAGAGAAAGGATAGAAGTTGAATGTGGATTCCTTATCCACACTCAATTGAAACTTGCCAAAGCCCCTACATGGTTAGTAAACATGTATAAGAAGTATAAGAAGTAAAAGAACATGTAATGCATCATAAAACTCAAAAGAATTAAATGAGAAACCAAATCCTAGAGCCACAACCAGAATGGGCATCATATGGACAACAAGTGAATATCATCATACAATTGCAAGTGAATAAGCAATAATCATCACCCATTAGCATTTAAACATGTTACAAGAAGAAGGGGTAGATGAAAGATGGAAAGAAATGAAGAGGACATGCATAAATGGAACATGTAAATCAACAACCAGAATTGAAACTAAATGGAAAATGGTTTATAAACATCTCAAAAGTATTTATGAATCAACTTCAAGACATTCAAGAAGTAATATAAGAAGAATTGAAATGAAAGTTCAAAAAGAAAGTGCAAACAATACATGTTAATGATGCACAAAGTTCAAATTGAAATGAACATGTAAAGATGACCTATAATGTGTATCAAAGACCTATAATATCATATGAATGGCTCATAACATATGCAAATGCTCATACAAATGTGCACAAAAGAATTCATGTAAACATGCACTAAAGTTGTAATGACATGCCATGGATTATACTTCCAATGTAATGCATCAAACAAAGACCAAATGGATTCATGAAAATTATGCCAGCATATTATTGGAATGCCTAGGTCAGAAATGCATCATACATCAAGATAGCATGTAAAAATTCAGAGCAAAATGACTTCAAACAAAGCAATTAGGTCAAATTGAAACATCATGCAAAGTGGTGCAAATATAGGCATCAAAACATGTAATAAAGTGACCTAAAAAATCAAACAAAAATCATCTAACATGTTTCAATGTATTAGTGAATCAATGCAAAAAGAATCATGTCAAAACAGTTGGTAATGAGCAAGAACAAAATTAAACAAATTCATGTATCATGCTTAGAATGCATCTAAATGGAAATTCAAAGAAAATTATGGACCAGGGGTAAAAAGGTCATAAAATCAAGAAATAAAATCATGGAAAATTTCCTAAATGTTTTAGTGATACTCATGAATTTTTGTGGAATTTTATGATGATATTTGGTATTTTTAAAAATTAAAAATCAAATGTGTAGAAAAAAATGAAAATAAAAATGGAATGCAAAGGGAAGGGGAGGTGTGAACATAGCAATCATGCAGTTCAAATTAATTGGGCTTGAAAACATGGGGGTGTGGGTAGCAATCTGATTAGGTCCAATAACGCGCACAACACACTAACTACCATGCTCTTTCAGTCAAACCAAGTCAAATCATTCACAACCATCAGATTAAGTCAAGTCAAACACAAAGGTCAAGGTAAGCAAATCTAACACACGCGCATGAGGGCACATACTCACTATCATACACCACACCACACAATGCTTACTCTGATTAAAAACAAAACATGTGCAACGCATGTGCCAATTTTATGTGTTGTCACATTATGGACCACGCGATGAAGAAAAACGAGCGGACAGGATTAAAACATATTAAACCCTAACCATCAAAGCTGCCGGCCGGAGAAGGACCTCCGGTCACCTTCTCCGGCGAGAAACCACCACCTGCAACCTCACAATTTTCCAGAAATGCATAACACATACATCAATCGAAAGCTAAACTTATGCAGATCATGAATGTGCTTATGAAATCCACAAAACACACACACATAGCAAGAACAGAGGAGATTACATTAAGCCCTAGATTTTGCAACTAAGCCTCTAAGAGGCCTATCAACTAGCCGGTTTGAGCAGAGCTTCTAGCAAGCTTAAAACACAAAAAAAACAAGTAAAAATAGACAGAGATCGTGTAAGGTAATTTCAAGAGTTCAAACCTGAATGATGATGAAACTTGGAATGCACAAGAATACCAGAAGGAGATGCTTCTTCCTTGAGCTTCACTTGGCCAAATAAAGGCTTGAGAGCTTGAATTCGTGCAAAGAATCAACCAGAATTTCAACTCTCTTGATCCTGAACTTCCTTAACTGAACCTATGCACTTTTGTTCTTAATCTCCAAAGTAGAATCAAGATGGAGATGGAGATGAAATGTAGGAGATGATGATGAAATTCGTGTACAGAGAGCGAGAAAAATCAGAGAATGTGGAAAGAATTTGAAGTGTTTTTGAGAGAATGTGGCTGAAAATCAAGTTGTGAGGTGAGATTTCGTTTTATAGTGTGAGTTAACCAAGGTTAAACTGAGTGAGGTTAACTGAGTCACAATGGTTTGAGTGAGTCATCCCTAACTAACTGAGTCAAGTTAGTTAGGGAGAGCCATGATATGGTGTGGCTGGTTCATAACAAACTATGGTGGAGGTGAAATGTGAAGCTGCAGCAAGCAAAACTTGTTATACAAGTTTCCACTCCTTTCCCTTTTTATGATCATGTATAGCACGTGATATGGTGACTGAGGTACATGTTTGGCTAAATGAAGCAATTGTTGGGAGAGTGAGCAATACATGGGCAAGCTGATACAATCAACAATAACCTTCACTTGTTTTTTTTTGGTTTTATGTGACAGTGAGAACAATAGAGATAGGGTGATTTGAGGATGAATTATTCCATGTAATGTGAATGATTTGGTGAGCTCATGGGTTCATTTGAAAGAGAGTACATTGGAGCACAATGCTGATGTGAAAATTGAAGTGAAATGAGGTTGGAATAAGTTGCAAAATGACTTAAAATACACAAGTTTGGGAACTGGTTATGGGGCGTGGCAAGCAAGTCATGGCATGGCAACTTGGCACACAAAATTTCAGCACAATCAACATGACTTTGAACCAATATATCTCCACTATAACTTGATCAAATGGAATTTTGTCCAACATGAGTATTGAAGATGACACTACAAGGAACAACTTTGATGTTGAAAAGTTTTTCATTTGAGGCCTTTAACCATGAGAAAAATGAGTGGACATTTGGCCCACCACATGTTTGTTAAAATGACTGCGCGCGTGACCTGAAAATCTTGGTCATGACCTAGTTTTGAACCTACTTTGCCCAAACTTTGATCAATCATATCTCCCTCAATTTTTATCCAATGGAGATGTTCTACACATGGATTTGAAGCTTAAAGCAAGACCTTTTGTTGTGGCCTGGTGGAATTTTCATTTGGTGCTTCAATTTTAAATGGCCTTGGTTCAAACTCTGATGCAAAATGGCCAAAACTTGCTCTTTTTAGTAACCCTACTTCACCCAAAAATGGCAACTTTCCACATCTTGATTGTTTCATGATTCCTTTGGAATTTCTTGACCAAATTTTGTACATTGGACATATGTAACATGAATTTCATGATTTTGGGCTCAAAAAGTCAAGAGTTGACTTTTTCCTCTGATTATTTGACTTTGCCCCAATTTCTCTGATTCTTGATCTTTCTTCCAATTGAACCACTTCTAAAACCAATTGAGATGCAATTTTCCACATACATACACTTAAGGACATATGGAATACCATGACATCAAGTTTTGTTCAAAAAATCAAAGATTCCCTGATTTAATGGGAAACCCTAGTTTTGGTGCCCACCTCCTAGGAGAAAAATGTGCAGTCTTCAATTTCAAATTCCTCAGAGTATGTTGTGTACCTTCTTAAAGGATGATGATATATGCCTTTTGAGGATGATTTTGGATCAATGAGCTATCTCTTTTGAGGGTTTTCCTTCAGTTTTTGAACCTCTTGCATAGTGAAAGATGTAATGCTTCAATCTCCCATTGTATCTCTTATCCTTGAGGTTGTGGATGATCAATTGAGATGGTATGAGACATGAAAGACCTCTTGGCTTGCCTTGAGGGCACTTGATTGACCTTTTGTGCTTTGAATGATTCCTTGATTGTCCACCTTCCACCTGATCACATGCCCTGATGGTAAGAAGGATGTCATGCTTCATTTTTCTATGTTAAATGCAATGTAATGTTAATGAGATGGATATGATATGATAAATGATAATGCCATGCTATGATGCCAAAAGGGGAGAGCAAATTTTGGGGTATTACAAATGGCCTTGTGGTTTAGGAGTTATGATCCTCCAAAGTTGGTACCCTAGCCACTTTGTTTCATAACTTAGAAAAATTTCTAAGTTTTTATGGTTACCCCTTTTACAAGTTATCCCACTTTTCTTGATTTTTCTTGATGAATGATGATTCCAATCACACATTAACATCATTTTAGGGTCAAAGAACCATATTTGTGAAAAATCTCAAAAAGTCAAAGTTGACTTTTGTGCACAGTTGACTTTTTGTCAGATGAATTCCAAATTGTGCAATCCTTTATGAAATCAAGTCCTTGACCTAAATCAAACTTTATGGATTGATTTCATAGGTGTTATAGGGTGTATTGAATCATGTCCCAAGGTTTGGGAGCATGTCTTGGTCAAAAGTCAAAGGCACTGTTGACTTTTTCCCCAAAACCCTAATTGTGGTTCTGATGAAATTGAAACTTGTTGATCAAGCTTCTTGGATAAATCCATTGTTGAAAATGGATCAATGTGGTGTATTAGAGACCCTCAAATCAAGTCTTGAGGTCTTGGCTCATGATTTGTCCCAAAAGTCAACTTAGGGGTGAATTAGGTCAAGAAACCCTAATTCCTGATTTTTAGTGAATGCATCCCCTGAGGTTAAATTGACTTGATGATTGGGTCCATGAGGTCCCATGGAGTATTTTAGGTTATTATTTGAAGCATTGGCTCATGCCCAGAGGAAAGTTTCCATCTGGAGGCCCTGGTCGACCAAAAACCCTAATTTGGTGACACTGGCGATCTTGAGGCTTGATCCACTTAGAAGGGAGCAGCCTTGTGCTTAATCCTTGAAGTGGGAGTCCTCTTGATCCTTTGGGGATGTTTTAGAGGGCCATGAGAGCTACAAATCCAGCTTTGAATGGGGAAAAATGGCCTTGTGGTTTAGGAGTTATGATCCTCCAAAGTTGGTACCCTAGCCACTTTGTTTCATAACTTAGAAAAATTTCTAAGTTTTTATGGTTACCCCTTTTACAAGTTATCCCACTTTTCTTGATTTTTCTTGATGAATGATGATTCCAATCACACATTAACATCATTTTAGGGTCAAAGAACCATATTTGTGAAAAATCTCAAAAAGTCAAAGTTGACTTTTGTGCACAGTTGACTTTTTGTCAGATGAATTCCAAATTGTGCAATCCTTTATGAAATCAAGTCCTTGACCTAAATCAAACTTTATGGATTGATTTCATAGGTGTTATAGGGTGTATTGAATCATGTCCCAAGGTTTGGGAGCATGTCTTGGTCAAAAGTCAAAGGCACTGTTGACTTTTTCCCCAAAACCCTAATTGTGGTTCTGATGAAATTGAAACTTGTTGATCAAGCTTCTTGGATAAATCCATTGTTGAAAATGGATCAATGTGGTGTATTAGAGACCCTCAAATCAAGTCTTGAGGTCTTGGCTCATGATTTGTCCCAAAAGTCAACTTAGGGGTGAATTAGGTCAAGAAACCCTAATTCCTGATTTTTAGTGAATGCATCCCCTGAGGTTAAATTGACTTGATGATTGGGTCCATGAGGTCCCATGGAGTATTTTAGGTTATTATTTGAAGCATTGGCTCATGCCCAGAGGAAAGTTTCCATCTGGAGGCCCTGGTCGACCAAAAACCCTAATTTGGTGACACTGGCGATCTTGAGGCTTGATCCACTTAGAAGGGAGCAGCCTTGTGCTTAATCCTTGAAGTGGGAGTCCTCTTGATCCTTTGGGGATGTTTTAGAGGGCCATGAGAGCTACAAATCCAGCTTTGAATGGGGAAAAATGGCCTTGTGGTTTAGGAGTTATGATCCTCCAAAGTTGGTACCCTAGCCACTTTGTTTCATAACTTAGAAAAATTTCTAAGTTTTTATGGTTACCCCTTTTACAAGTTATCCCACTTTTCTTGATTTTTCTTGATGAATGATGATTCCAATCACACATTAACATCATTTTAGGGTCAAAGAACCATATTTGTGAAAAATCTCAAAAAGTCAAAGTTGACTTTTGTGCACAGTTGACTTTTTGTCAGATGAATTCCAAATTGTGCAATCCTTTATGAAATCAAGTCCTTGACCTAAATCAAACTTTATGGATTGATTTCATAGGTGTTATAGGGTGTATTGAATCATGTCCCAAGGTTTGGGAGCATGTCTTGGTCAAAAGTCAAAGGCACTGTTGACTTTTTCCCCAAAACCCTAATTGTGGTTCTGATGAAATTGAAACTTGTTGATCAAGCTTCTTGGATAAATCCATTGTTGAAAATGGATCAATGTGGTGTATTAGAGACCCTCAAATCAAGTCTTGAGGTCTTGGCTCATGATTTGTCCCAAAAGCCAACTTAGGGGTGAATTAGGTCAAGAAACCCTAATTCCTGATTTTTAGTGAATGCATCCCCTGAGGTTAAATTGACTTGATGATTGGGTCCATGAGGTCCCATGGAGTATTTTAGGTTATTATTTGAAGCATTGGCTCATGCCCAGAGGAAAGTTTCCATCTGGAGGCCCTGGTCGACCAAAAACCCTAATTTGGTGACACTGGCGATCTTGAGGCTTGATCCACTTAGAAGGGAGCAGCCTTGTGCTTAATCCTTGAAGTGGGAGTCCTCTTGATCCTTTGGGGATGTTTTAGAGGGCCATGAGAGCTACAAATCCAGCTTTGAATGGGGAAAAATGGCCTTGTGGTTTAGGAGTTATGATCCTCCAAAGTTGGTACCCTAGCCACTTTGTTTCATAACTTAGAAAAATTTCTAAGTTTTTATGGTTACCCCTTTTACAAGTTATCCCACTTTTCTTGATTTTTCTTGATGAATGATGATTCCAATCACACATTAACATCATTTTAGGGTCAAAGAACCATATTTGTGAAAAATCTCAAAAAGTCAAAGTTGACTTTTGTGCACAGTTGACTTTTTGTCAGATGAATTCCAAATTGTGCAATCCTTTATGAAATCAAGTCCTTGACCTAAATCAAACTTTATGGATTGATTTCATAGGTGTTATAGGGTGTATTGAATCATGTCCCAAGGTTTGGGAGCATGTCTTGGTCAAAAGTCAAAGGCACTGTTGACTTTTTCCCCAAAACCCTAATTGTGGTTCTGATGAAATTGAAACTTGTTGATCAAGCTTCTTGGATAAATCCATTGTTGAAAATGGATCAATGTGGTGTATTAGAGACCCTCAAATCAAGTCTTGAGGTCTTGGCTCATGATTTGTCCCAAAAGCCAACTTAGGGGTGAATTAGGTCAAGAAACCCTAATTCCTGATTTTTAGTGAATGCATCCCCTGAGGTTAAATTGACTTGATGATTGGGTCCATGAGGTCCCATGGAGTATTTTAGGTTATTATTTGAAGCATTGGCTCATGCCCAGAGGAAAGTTTCCATCTGGAGGCCCTGGTCGACCAAAAACCCTAATTTGGTGACACTGGCGATCTTGAGGCTTGATCCACTTAGAAGGGAGCAGCCTTGTGCTTAATCCTTGAAGTGGGAGTCCTCTTGATCCTTTGGGGATGTTTTAGAGGGCCATGAGAGCTACAAATCCAGCTTTGAATGGGGAAAAATGGCCTTGTGGTTTAGGAGTTATGATCCTCCAAAGTTGGTACCCTAGCCACTTTGTTTCATAACTTAGAAAAATTTCTAAGTTTTTATGGTTACCCCTTTTACAAGTTATCCCACTTTTCTTGATTTTTCTTGATGAATGATGATTCCAATCACACATTAACATCATTTTAGGGTCAAAGAACCATATTTGTGAAAAATCTCAAAAAGTCAAAGTTGACTTTTGTGCACAGTTGACTTTTTGTCAGATGAATTCCAAATTGTGCAATCCTTTATGAAATCAAGTCCTTGACCTAAATCAAACTTTATGGATTGATTTCATAGGTGTTATAGGGTGTATTGAATCATGTCCCAAGGTTTGGGAGCATGTCTTGGTCAAAAGTCAAAGGCACTGTTGACTTTTTCCCCAAAACCCTAATTGTGGTTCTGATGAAATTGAAACTTGTTGATCAAGCTTCTTGGATAAATCCATTGTTGAAAATGGATCAATGTGGTGTATTAGAGACCCTCAAATCAAGTCTTGAGGTCTTGGCTCATGATTTGTCCCAAAAGTCAACTTAGGGGTGAATTAGGTCAAGAAACCCTAATTCCTGATTTTTAGTGAATGCATCCCCTGAGGTTAAATTGACTTGATGATTGGGTCCATGAGGTCCCATGGAGTATTTTAGGTTATGATTTGAAGCATTGGCTCATGCCCAGAGGAAAGTTTCCATCTGGAGGCCCTGGTCGACCAAAAACCGTAATTTGGTGACACTGGCGATCTTGAGGCTTGATCCACTTAGAAGGGAGCAGCCTTGTGCTTAATCCTTGAAGTGGGAGTCCTCTTGATCCTTTGGGGATGTTTTAGAGGGTCATGAGAGCTACAAATCCAGTTTTGAATGGGGGAAAATGGCCTTGTGGTTTAGGAGTTATGATCCTCCAAAGTTGGTACCCTAGCCACTTTGTTTCATAACTTAGAAAAATTTCTAAGTTTTTATGGTTACCCCTTTTACAAGTTATCCCACTTTTCTTGATTTTTCTTGATGAATGATGATTCCAATCACACATTAACATCATTTTAGGGTCAAAGAACCATATTTGTGAAAAATCTCAAAAAGTCAAAGTTGACTTTTGTGCACAGTTGACTTTTTGTCAGATGAATTCCAAATTGTGCAATCCTTTATGAAATCAAGTCCTTGACCTAAATCAAACTTTATGGATTGATTTCATAGGTGTTATAGGGTGTATTGAATCATGTCCCAAGGTTTGGGAGCATGTCTTGGTCAAAAGTCAAAGGCACTGTTGACTTTTTCCCCAAAACCCTAATTGTGGTTCTGATGAAATTGAAACTTGTTGATCAAGCTTCTTGGATAAATCCATTGTTGAAAATGGATCAATGTGGTGTATTAGAGACCCTCAAATCAAGTCTTGAGGTCTTGGCTCATGATTTGTCCCAAAAGTCAACTTAGGGGTGAATTAGGTCAAGAAACCCTAATTCCTGATTTTTAGTGAATGCATCCCCTGAGGTTAAATTGACTTGATGATTGGGTCCATGAGGTCCCATGGAGTATTTTAGGTTATTATTTGAAGCATTGGCTCATGCCCAGAGGAAAGTTTCCATCTGGAGGCCCTGGTCGACCAAAAACCGTAATTTGGTGACACTGGCGATCTTGAGGCTTGATCCACTTAGAAGGGAGCAGCCTTGTGCTTAATCCTTGAAGTGGGAGTCCTCTTGATCCTTTGGGGATGTTTTAGAGGGTCATGAGAGCTACAAATCCAGTTTTGAATGGGGGAAAATGGCCTTGTGGTTTAGGAGTTATGATCCTCCAAAGTTGGTACCCTAGCCACTTTGTTTCATAACTTAGAAAAATTTCTAAGTTTTTATGGTTACCCCTTTTACAAGTTATCCCACTTTTCTTGATTTTTCTTGATGAATGATGATTCCAATCACACATTAACATCATTTTAGGGTCAAAGAACCATATTTGTGAAAAATCTCAAAAAGTCAAAGTTGACTTTTGTGCACAGTTGACTTTTTGTCAGATGAATTCCAAATTGTGCAATCCTTTATGAAATCAAGTCCTTGACCTAAATCAAACTTTATGGATTGATTTCATAGGTGTTATAGGGTGTATTGAATCATGTCCCAAGGTTTGGGAGCATGTCTTGGTCAAAAGTCAAAGGCACTGTTGACTTTTTCCCCAAAACCCTAATTGTGGTTCTGATGAAATTGAAACTTGTTGATCAAGCTTCTTGGATAAATCCATTGTTGAAAATGGATCAATGTGGTGTATTAGAGACCCTCAAATCAAGTCTTGAGGTCTTGGCTCATGATTTGTCCCAAAAGTCAACTTAGGGGTGAATTAGGTCAAGAAACCCTAATTCCTGATTTTTAGTGAATGCATCCCCTGAGGTTAAATTGACTTGATGATTGGGTCCATGAGGTCCCATGGAGTATTTTAGGTTATGATTTGAAGCATTGGCTCATGCCCAGAGGAAAGTTTCCATCTGGAGGCCCTGGTCGACCAAAAACCCTAATTTGGTGACACTGGCGATCTTGAGGCTTGATCCACTTAGAAGGGAGCAGCCTTGTGCTTAATCCTTGAAGTGGGAGTCCTCTTGATCCTTTGGGGATGTTTTAGAGGGCCATGAGAGCTACAAATCCAGCTTTGAATGGGGAAAAATGGCCTTGTGGTTTAGGAGTTATGATCCTCCAAAGTTGGTACCCTAGCCACTTTGTTTCATAACTTAGAAAAATTTCTAAGTTTTTATGGTTACCCCTTTTACAAGTTATCCCACTTTTCTTGATTTTTCTTGATGAATGATGATTCCAATCACACATTAACATCATTTTAGGGTCAAAGAACCATATTTGTGAAAAATCTCAAAAAGTCAAAGTTGACTTTTGTGCACAGTTGACTTTTTGTCAGATGAATTCCAAATTGTGCAATCCTTTATGAAATCAAGTCCTTGACCTAAATCAAACTTTATGGATTGATTTCATAGGTGTTATAGGGTGTATTGAATCATGTCCCAAGGTTTGGGAGCATGTCTTGGTCAAAAGTCAAAGGCACTGTTGACTTTTTCCCCAAAACCCTAATTGTGGTTCTGATGAAATTGAAACTTGTTGATCAAGCTTCTTGGATAAATCCATTGTTGAAAATGGATCAATGTGGTGTATTAGAGACCCTCAAATCAAGTCTTGAGGTCTTGGCTCATGATTTGTCCCAAAAGTCAACTTAGGGGTGAATTAGGTCAAGAAACCCTAATTCCTGATTTTTAGTGAATGCATCCCCTGAGGTTAAATTGACTTGATGATTGGGTCCATGAGGTCCCATGGAGTATTTTAGGTTATTATTTGAAGCATTGGCTCATGCCCAGAGGAAAGTTTCCATCTGGAGGCCCTGGTCGACCAAAAACCGTAATTTGGTGACACTGGCGATCTTGAGGCTTGATCCACTTAGAAGGGAGCAGCCTTGTGCTTAATCCTTGAAGTGGGAGTCCTCTTGATCCTTTGGGGATGTTTTAGAGGGTCATGAGAGCTACAAATCCAGTTTTGAATGGGGGAAAATGGCCTTGTGGTTTAGGAGTTATGATCCTCCAAAGTTGGTACCCTAGCCACTTTGTTTCATAACTTAGAAAAATTTCTAAGTTTTTATGGTTACCCCTTTTACAAGTTATCCCACTTTTCTTGATTTTTCTTGATGAATGATGATTCCAATCACACATTAACATCATTTTAGGGTCAAAGAACCATATTTGTGAAAAATCTCAAAAAGTCAAAGTTGACTTTTGTGCACAGTTGACTTTTTGTCAGATGAATTCCAAATTGTGCAATCCTTTATGAAATCAAGTCCTTGACCTAAATCAAACTTTATGGATTGATTTCATAGGTGTTATAGGGTGTATTGAATCATGTCCCAAGGTTTGGGAGCATGTCTTGGTCAAAAGTCAAAGGCACTGTTGACTTTTTCCCCAAAACCCTAATTGTGGTTCTGATGAAATTGAAACTTGTTGATCAAGCTTCTTGGATAAATCCATTGTTGAAAATGGATCAATGTGGTGTATTAGAGACCATCAAATCAAGTCTTGAGGTCTTGGCTCATGATTTGTCCCAAAAGTCAACTTAGGGGTGAATTAGGTCAAGAAACCCTAATTCCTGATTTTTAGTGAATGCATCCCCTGAGGTTAAATTGACTTGATGATTGGGTCCATGAGGTCCCATGGAGTATTTTAGGTTATGATTTGAAGCATTGGCTCATGCCCAGAGGAAAGTTTCCATCTGGAGGCCCTGGTCGACCAAAAACCCTAATTTGGTGACACTGGCGATCTTGAGGCTTGATCCACTTAGAAGGGAGCAGCCTTGTGCTTAATCCTTGAAGTGGGAGTCCTCTTGATCCTTTGGGGATGTTTTAGAGGGCCATGAGAGCTACAAATCCAACTTTGAATGGGGAAAAATGGCCTTGTGGTTTTGGAGTTATGATCCTTCAAAGTTGGTACCCTAGCCACTTTGTTTCATAACTTAGAAAAATTTCTAAGTTTTTATGGTTACCCCTTTTACAAGTTATCCCACTTTTCTTGATTTTTCTTGATGAATGATGATTCCAATCACACATTAACATCATTTTAGGGTCAAAGAACCATATTTGTGAAAAATCTCAAAAAGTCAAAGTTGACTTTTGTGCACAGTTGACTTTTTGTCAGATGAATTCCAAATTGTGCAATCCTTTATGAAATCAAGTCCTTGACCTAAATCAAACTTGATGGATTGATTTCATAGGTGTTATAGGGTGTATTGAATCATGTCCCAAGGTTTGGGAGCATGTCTTGGTCAAAAGTCAAAGGCACTGTTGACTTTTTCCCCAAAACCCTAATTGTGGTTTTGATGAAACTGAAACTTGTTGATCAAGCTTCTTGGATAAATCCATTGTTGAAAATGGATCAATGTGGTGTATTAGAGACCCTCAAATCAAGTCTTGAGGTCTTGGCTCATGATTTGTCCCAAAAGTCAACTTAGGGGTGAATTAGGTCAAGAAACCCTAATTCCTGATTTTTAGTGAATGCATCCCCTGAGGTTAAATTGACTTGATGATTGGGTCCATGAGGTCCCATGGAGTATTTTAGGTTATGATTTGAAGCATTGGCTCATGCCCAGAGGAAAGTTTCCATCTGGAGGCCCTGGTCGACCAAAAACCCTAATTTGGTGACACTGGCGATCTTGAGGCTTGATCCACTTAGAAGGGAGCAGCCTTGTGCTTAATCCTTGAAGTGGGAGTCCTCTTGATCCTTTGGGGATGTTTTAGAGGGCCATGAGAGCTACAAATCCAACTTTGAATGGGGAAAAATGGCCTTGTGGTTTAGGAGTTATGATCCTTCAAAGTTGGTACCCTAGCCACTTTGTTTCATAACTTAGAAAACTTTCTAAGTTTTTATGGTTACCCCTTTTACAAGTTATCCCACTTTTCTTGATTTTTCTTGATGAATGATGATTCCAATCACACATTAACATCATTTTAGGGTCAAAGAACCATATTTGTGAAAAATCTCAAAAAGTCAAAGTTGACTTTTGTGCACAGTTGACTTTTTGTCAGATGAATTCCAAATTGTGCAATCCTTTATGAAATCAAGTCCTTGACCTAAATCAAACTTTATGGATTGATTTCATAGGTGTTATAGGGTGTATTGAATCATGTCCCAAGGTTTGGGAGCATGTCTTGGTCAAAAGTCAAAGGCACTGTTGACTTTTTCCCCAAAACCCTAATTGTGGTTTTGATGAAACTGAAACTTGTTGATCAAGCTTCTTGGATAAATCCATTGTTGAAAATGGATCAATGTGGTGTATTAGAGACCCTCAAATCAAGTCTTGAGGTCTTGGCTCATGATTTGTCCCAAAAGTCAACTTAGGGGTGAATTAGGTCAAGAAACCCTAATTCCTGATTTTTAGTGAATGCATCCCCTGAGGTTAAATTGACTTGATGATTGGGTCCATGAGGTCCCATGGAGTATTTTAGGTTATGATTTGAAGCATTGGCTCATGCCCAGAGGAAAGTTTCCATCTGGAGGCCCTGGTCGACCAAAAACCCTAATTTGGTGACACTGGCGATCTTGAGGCTTGATCCACTTAGAAGGGAGCAGCCTTGTGCTTAATCCTTGAAGTGGGAGTCCTCTTGATCCTTTGGGGATGTTTTAGAGGGCCATGAGAGCTACAAATCCAACTTTGAATGGGGAAAAATGGCCTTGTGGTTTAGGAGTTATGATCCTTCAAAGTTGGTACCCTAGCCACTTTGTTTCATAACTTAGAAAAATTTCTAAGTTTTTATGGTTACCCCCTTTTACAAGTTATCCCACTTTTCTTGATTTTTCTTGATGAATGATGATTCCAATCACACATTAACATCATTTTAGGGTCAAAGAACCATATTTGTGAAAAATCTCAAAAAGTCAAAGTTGACTTTTGTGCACAGTTGACTTTTTGTCAGATGAATTCCAAATTGTGCAATCCTTTATGAAATCAAGTCCTTGACCTAAATCAAACTTTATGGATTGATTTCATAGGTGTTATAGTGTGTATTGAATCATGTCCCAAGGTTTGGGAGCATGTCTTGGTCAAAAGTCAAAGGCACTGTTGACTTTTTCCCCAAAACCCTAATTGTGGTTCTGATGAAATTGAAACTTGTTGATCAAGCTTCTTGGATAAATCCATTGTTGAAAATGGATCAATGTGGTGTATTAGAGACCCTCAAATCAAGTCTTGAGGTCTTGGCTCATGATTTGTCCCAAAAGTCAACTTAGGGGTGAATTAGGTCAAGAAACCCTAATTCCTGATTTTTAGTGAATGCATCCCCTGAGGTTAAATTGACTTGATGATTGGGTCCATGAGGTCCCATGGAGTATTTTAGGTTATTATTTGAAGCATTGGCTCATGCCCAGAGGAAAGTTTCCATCTGGAGGCCCTGGTCGACCAAAAACCCTAATTTGGTGACACTGGCGATCTTGAGGCTTGATTCACTTAGAAGGGAGCAGCCTTGTGCTTAATCCTTGAAGTGGGAGTCCTCTTGATCCTTTGGGGATGTTTTAGAGGGTCATGAGAGCTACAAATCCAGCTTTGAATGGGGGAAAATGGCCTTGTGGTTTAGGAGTTATGATCCTCCAAAGTTGGTACCCTAGCCACTTTGTTTCATAACTTAGAAAAATTTCTAAGTTTTTATGGTTACCCCTTTTACAAGTTATCCCACTTTTCTTGATTTTTCTTGATGAATGATGATTCCAATCACACATTAACATCATTTTAGGGTCAAAGAACCATATTTGTGAAAAATCTCAAAAAGTCAAAGTTGACTTTTGTGCACAGTTGACTTTTTGTCAGATGAATTCCAAATTGTGCAATCCTTTATGAAATCAAGTCCTTGACCTAAATCAAACTTTATGGATTGATTTCATAGGTGTTATAGGGTGTATTGAATCATGTCCCAAGGTTTGGGAGCATGTCTTGGTCAAAAGTCAAAGGCACTGTTGACTTTTTCCCCAAAACCCTAATTGTGGTTCTGATGAAATTGAAACTTGTTGATCAAGCTTCTTGGATAAATCCATTGTTGAAAATGGATCAATGTGGTGTATTAGAGACCCTTAAATCAAGTCTTGAGGTCTTGGCTCATGATTTGTCCCAAAAGTAAACTTAGGGGTGAATTAGGTCAAGAAACCCTAATTCCTGATTTTTAGTGAATGCATCCCCTGAGGTTAAATTGACTTGATGATTGGGTCCATGAGGTCCCATGGAGTATTTTAGGTTATGATTTGAAGCATTGGCTCATGCCCAGAGGAAAGTTTCCATCTGGAGGCCCTGGTCGACCAAAAACCCTAATTTGGTGACACTGGCGATCTTGAGGCTTGATCCACTTAGAATGGAGCAGCCTTGTGCTTAATCCTTGAAGTGGGAGTCCTCTTGATCCTTTGGGGATGTTTTAGAGGGCCATGAGAGCTATAAATCCAGCTTTGAATGGGGAAAAATGGCCTTGTGGTTTAGGAGTTATGATCCTCCAAAGTTGGTACCCTAGCCACTTTGTTTCATAACTTAGAAAAATTTCTAAGTTTTTATGGTTACCCCTTTTACAAGTTATCCCAATTTTCTTGATTTTTCTTGATGAATGATGATTCCAATCACACATTAACATCATTTTAGGGTCAAAGAACCATATTTGTGAAAAATCTCAAAAAGTCAAAGTTGACTTTTGTGCACAGTTGACTTTTTGTCAGATGAATTCCAAATTGTGCAATCCTTTATGAAATCAAGTCCTTGACCTAAATCAAACTTTATGGATTGATTTCATAGGTGTTATAGGGTGTATTGAATCATGTCCCAAGGTTTGGGAGCATGTCTTGGTCAAAAGTCAAAGGCACTGTTGACTTTTTCCCCAAAACCCTAATTGTGGTTCTGATGAAATTTAAACTTGTTGATCAAGCTTCTTGGATAAATCCATTGTTGAAAATGGATCAAGGTGGTGTATTAGAGACCCTCAAATCAAGTCTTGAGGTCTTGGCTCATGATTTGTCCCAAAAGTCAACTTAGGGGTGAATTAGGTCAAGAAACCCTAATTCCTGATTTTTAGTGAATGCATCCCCTGAGGTTAAATTGACTTGATGATTGGGTCCATGAGGTCTCATGGTGTATTTTAGGTTATGATTTGAAGCATTGGCTCATGCCCAGAGGAAAGTTTCCATCTGGAGGCCCTGGTCGACCAAAAATCCTAATTTGGTGACACTGGCGATCTTGAGGCTTGATCCACTTAGAAGGGAGCAGCCTTGTGCTTAATCCTTGAAGTGGGAGTCCTCTTGATCCTTTGGGGATGATTTAGAGGGCCATGAGAGCTACAAATCCAGCTTTGAAAGGGGAAAAATGGCCTTGTGGTTTAGGAGTTATGATCCTCCAAAGTTGGTACCTTAGCCACTTTGTTTCATAACTTAGAAAAATTTCTAAGTTTTTATGGTTACCCCTTTTACAAGTTATCCCACTTTTCTTGATTTTTCTTGATGAATGATGATTCCAATCACAAATTAACATCATTTTAGGGTCAAAGAACCATATTTGTGAAAAATCTCAAAAAGTCAAAGTTGACTTTTGTGCACAGTTGACTTTTTGTCAGATGAATTCCAAATTGTGCAATCCTTTATGAAATCAAGTCCTTGACCTAAATCAAACTTTATGGATTGATTTCATAGGTGTTATAGGGTGTATTGAATCATGTCCCAAGGTTTGGGAGCATGTCTTGGTCAAAAGTCAAAGGCACTATTGACTTTTTCCCCAAAACCCTAATTGTGGTTCTGATGAAATTGAAACTTGTTGATCAAGCTTCTTGGATAAATCCATTGTTGAAAATGGATCAAGTCGGTGTATTAGAGACCCTCAAATCAAGTCTTGAGGTCTTGGCTCATGATTTGTCCCAAAAGTCAACTTAGGGGTGAATTAGGTCAAGAAACCCTAATTCCTGATTTTTAGTGAATGCATCCCCTGAGGTTAAATTGACTTGATGATTGGGTCCATGAGGTCTCATGGTGTATTTTAGGTTATTATTTGAAGCATTGGCTCATGCCCAGAGGAAAGTTTCCATCTGGAGGCCCTGGTCGACCAAAAACCCTAATTTGGTGACACTGGCGATCTTGAGGCTTGATCCACTTAGAAGGGAGCAGCCTTGTGCTTAATCCTTGAAGTGGGAGTCCTCTTGATCCTTTGGGGATGTTTTAGAGGGTCATGAGAGCTACAAATCCAGCTTTGAATGGGGGAAAATGGCCTTGTGGTTTAGGAGTTATGATCCTCCAAAGTTGGTACCCTAGCCACTTTGTTTCATAACTTAGAAAAATTTCTAAGTTTTTATGGTTACCCCTTTTACAAGTTATCCCACTTTTCTTGATTTTTCTTGATGAATGATGATTCCAATCACACATTAACATCATTTTAGGGTCAAAGAACCATATTTGTGAAAAATCTCAAAAAGTCAAAGTTGACTTTTGTGCACAGTTGACTTTTTGTCAGATGAATTCCAAATTGTGCAATCCTTTATGAAATCAAGTCCTTGACCTAAATCAAACTTTATGGATTGATTTCATAGGTGTTATAGGGTGTATTGAATCATGTCCCAAGGTTTGGGAGCATGTCTTGGTCAAAAGTCAAAGGCACTGTTGACTTTTTCCCCAAAATCCTAATTGTGGTTCTGATGAAATTGAAACTTGTTGATCAAGCTTCTTGGATAAATCCATTGTTGAAAATGGATCAATGTGGTGTATTAGAGACCCTTAAATCAAGTCTTGAGGTCTTGGCTCATGATTTGTCCCAAAAGTCAACTTAGGGGTGAATTAGGTCAAGAAACCCTAATTCCTGATTTTTAGTGAATGCATCCCCTGAGGTTAAATTGACTTGATGATTGGGTCCATGAGGTCCCATGGAGTATTTTAGGTTATGATTTGAAGCATTGGCTCATGCCCAGAGGAAAGTTTCCATCTGGAGGCCCTGGTCGACCAAAAACCCTAATTTGGTGACACTAGCGATCTTGAGGCTTGATCCACTTAGAATGGAGCAGCCTTGTGCTTAATCCTTGAAGTGGGAGTCCTCTTGATCCTTTGGGGATGTTTTAGAGGGCCATGAGAGCTATAAATCCAACTTTGAATGGGGAAAAATGGGCTTGTGGTTTAGGAGTTATGATCCTCCAAAGTTGGTACCCTAGCCACTTTGTTTCATAACTTAGAAAAATTTCTAAGTTTTTATGGTTACCCCTTTTACAAGTTATCCCACTTTTCTTGATTTTTCTTGATGAATGATGATTCCAATCACACATTAACATCATTTTAGGGTCAAAGAACCATATTTGTGAAAAATCTCAAAAAGTCAAAGTTGACTTTTGTGCACAGTTGACTTTTTGTCAGATGAATTCCAAATTGTGCAATCCTTTATGAAATCAAGTCCTTGACCTAAATCAAACTTTATGGATTGATTTCATAGGTGTTATAGGGTGTATTGAATCATGTCCCAAGGTTTGGGAGCATGTCTTGGTCAAAAGTCAAAGGCACTGTTGACTTTTTCCCCAAAACCCTAATTGTGGTTCTGATGAAATTGAAACTTGTTGATCAAGCTTCTTGGATAAATCCATTGTTGAAAATGGATCAAGGTGGTGTATTAGAGACCCTCAAATCAAGTCTTGAGGTCTTGGCTCATGATTTGTCCCAAAAGTCAACTTAGGGGTGAATTAGGTCAAGAAACCCTAATTCCTGATTTTTAGTGAATGCATCCCCTGAGGTTAAATTGACTTGATGATTGGGTCCATGAGGTCTCATGGAGTATTTTAGGTTATGATTTGAAGCATTGGCTCATGCCCAGAGGAAAGTTTCCATCTGGAGGCCCTGGTCGACCAAAAACCCTAATTTGGTGACACTGGCGATCTTGAGGCTTGATCCACTTAGAAGGGAGCAGCCTTGTGCTTAATCCTTGAAGTGGGAGTCCTCTTGATCCTTTGGGGATGTTTTAGAGGGCCATGAGAGCTACAAATCCAGCTTTGAATGGGGAAAAATGGCCTTGTGGTTTAGGAGTTATGATCCTCCAAAGTTGGTACCCTAGCCACTTTGTTTCATAACTTAGAAAAATTTCTAAGTTTTTATGGTTACCCCTTTTACAAGTTATCCCACTTTTCTTGATTTTTCTTGATGAATGATGATTCCAATCACACATTAACATCATTTTAGGGTCAAAGAACCATATTTGTGAAAAATCTCAAAAAGTCAAAGTTGACTTTTGTGCACAGTTGACTTTTTGTCAGATGAATTCCAAATTGTGCAATCCTTTATGAAATCAAGTCCTTGACCTAAATCAAACTTTATGGATTGATTTCATAGGTGTTATAGGGTGTATTGAATCATGTCCCAAGGTTTGGAAGCATGTCTTGGTCAAAAGTCAAAGGCACTGTTGACTTTTTCCCCAAAACCCTAATTGTGGTTCTGATGAAATTGAAACTTGTTGATCAAGCTTCTTGGATAAATCCATTGTTGAAAATGGATCAATGTGGTGTATTAGAGACCCTCAAATCAAGTCTTGAGGTCTTGGCTCATGATTTGTCCCAAAAGTCAACTTAGGGGTGAATTAGGTCAAGAAACCCTAATTCCTGATTTTTAGTGAATGCATCCCCTGAGGTTAAATTGACTTGATGATTGGGTCCATGAGGTCTCATGGAGTATTTTAGGTTATGATTTGAAGCATTGGCTCATGCCTAGAGGAAAGTTTCCATCTGGAGGCCCTGGTCGACCAAAAACCCTAATTTGGTGACACTGACGATCTTGAGGCTTGATCCCCTTAGAAGGGAGCAGCCTTGTGCTTAATCCTTGAAGTGGGAGTCCTCTTGATCCTTTGGGGATGTTTTAGAGGGCCATGAGAGCTACAAATCCAGCTTTGAATGGGGAAAAATGGCCTTGTGGTTTAGGAGTTATGATCCTCCAAAGTTGGTACCCTAGCCACTTTGTTTCATAACTTAGAAAAATTTCTAAGTTTTATGGTTACCCCTTTTACAAGTTATCCCACTTTTCTTGATTTTTCTTGATGAATGATGATTCCAATCACACATTAACATCATTTTAGGGTCAAAGAACCATATTTGTGAAAAATCTCAAAAAGTCAAAGTTGACTTTTGTGCACAGTTGACTTTTTGTCAGATGAATTCCAAATTGTGCAATCCTTTATGAAATCAAGTCCTTGACATAAATCAAACTTTATGGATTGATTTCATAGGTGTTATAGGGTGTATTGAATCATGTCCCAAGGTTTGGGAGCATGTCTTGGTCAAAAGTCAAAGGCACTGTTGACTTTTTCCCCAAAACCCTAATTGTGGTTCTGATGAAATTGAAACTTGTTGATCAAGCTTCTTGGATAAATCCATTGTTGAAAATGGATCAATGTGGTGTATTAGAGACCCTCAAATCAAGTCTTGAGGTCTTGGCTCATGATTTGTCCCAAAAGTCAACTTAGGGGTGAATTAGGTCAAGAAACCCTAATTCCTGATTTTTAGTGAATGCATCCCCTGAGGTTAAATTGACTTGATGATTGGGTCCATGAGGTCTCATGGAGTATTTTAGGTTATGATTTGAAGCATTGGCTCATGCCTAGAGGAAAGTTTTCCATCTGGAGGCCCTGGTCGACCAAAAACCCTAATTTGGTGACACTGACGATCTTGAGGCTTGATCCACTTAGAAGGGAGCAGCCTTGTGCTTAATCCTTGAAGTGGGAGTCCTCTTGATCCTTTGGGGATGTTTTAGAGGGCCATGAGAGCTACAAATCCAGCTTTGAATGGGGAAAAATTGCCTTATGGTTTAGGAGTTATGATCCTCCAAAGTTGGTACCCTAGCCACTTTGTTTCATAACTTAGAAAAATTTCTAAGTTTTTATGGTTACCCCTTTTACAAGTTATCCCACTTTTCTTGATTTTTCTTGATGAATGATGATTCCAATCACACATTAACATCATTTTAGGGTCAAAGAACCATATTTGTGAAAAATCTCAAAAAGTCAAAGTTGACTTTTGTGCACAGTTGACTTTTTGTCAGATGAATTCCAAATGTGCAATCCTTTATGAAATCAAGTCCTTGACCTAAATCAAACTTTATGGATTGATTTCATAGGTGTTATAGGGTGTATTGAATCATGTCCGAAGGTTTGGGAGCATGTCTTGGTCAAAAGTCAAAGGCACTGTTGACTTTTTCCCCAAAACCCTAATTGTGGTTCTGATGAAATTGAAACTTGTTGATCAAGCTTCTTGGATAAATCCATTGTTAAAAATGGATCAATGTAGTGTATTAGAGACCCTCAAATCAAGTCTTGAGGTCTTGGCTCATGATTTGTCCCAAAAGTCAACTTAGGGGTGAATTAGGTCAAGAAACCCTAATTCCTGATTTTTAGTGAATGCATCCCCTGAGGTTAAATTGACTTGATGATTGGGTCCATGAGGTCTCATGGAGTATTTTAGGTTATGATTTGAAGCATTGGCCCATGCCCAGAGGAAAGTTTCCATCTGGAGGCCCTGGTCGACCAAAAACCCTAATTTGGTGACACTGGCGATCTTGAGGCTTGATCCACTTAGAAGGGAACAGCCTTGTGCTTAATCCTTGAAGTGGGAGTCCTCTTAATCCTCTGGGGATGTTTTAGAGGGCCATGAGAGCTACAAATCCAGCTTTGAATGGGGAAAAATGGCCTTGTGGTTTAGGAGTTATGATCCTCCAAAGTTGGTACCCTAGCCACTTTGTTTCATAACTTAGAAAAATTTCTAAGTTTTTATGGTTACCCCTTTTACAAGTTATCCCACTTTTCTTGATTTTTCTTGATGAATGATGATTCCAATCACACATTAACATCATTTTAGGGTCAAAGAACCATATTTGTGAAAAATCTCAAAAAGTCAAAGTTGACTTTTGTGCACAGTTGACTTTTTGTCAGATGAATTCCAAATTGTGCAATCCTTTATGAAATCAAGTCCTTGACCTAAATCAAACTTTATGGATTGATTTCATAGGTGTTATAGGGTGTATTGAATCATGTCCCAAGGTTTGGGAGCATGTCTTGGTCAAAACTCAAAGGCACTGTTGACTTTTTCCCCAAAACCCTAATTGTGGTTCTGATGAAATTGAAACTTATTGATCAAGCTTCTTGGATAAATCCATTGTTGAAAATGGATCAATGTGGTGTATTAGAGACCCTCAAATCAAGTCTTGAGGTCTTGGCTCATGATTTGTCCCAAAAGTCAACTTAGGGGTGAATTAGGTCAAGAAACCCTAATTCCTGATTTTTAGTGAATGCATCCCCTGAGGTTAAATTGACTTGATGATTGGGTCCATGAGGTCTCATGGAGTATTTTAGGTTATGATTTGAAGCATTGGCTCATGCCCAGAGGAAAGTTTCCATCTGGAGGCCCTGGTCGACCAAAAACCCTAATTTGGTGACACTGGCGATCTTGAGGCTTGATCCACTTAGAAGGGAGCAGCCTTGTGCTTAATCCTTGAAGTGGGAGTCCTCTTGATCCTTTGGGGATGTTTTAGAGGGCCATGAGAGCTACAAATCCAGCTTTGAATGGGGAAAAATGGCCTTGTGGTTTAGGAGTTATGATCCTCCAAAGTTGGTACCCTAGCCACTTTGTTTCATAACTTAGAAAAATTTCTAAGTTTTTATGGTTACCCCTTTTACAAGTTATCCCACTTTTCTTGATTTTTCTTGATGAATGATGATTCCAATCACACATTAACATCATTTTAGGGTCAAAGAACCATATTTGTGAAAAATCTCAAAAAGTCAAAGTTGACTTTTGTGCACAGTTGACTTTTTGTCAGATGAATTCCAAATTGTGCAATCCTTTATGAAATCAAGTCCTTGACCTAAATCAAACTTTATGGATTGATTTCATAGGTGTTATAGGGTGTATTGAATCATGTCCCAAGGTTTGGGAGCATGTCTTGGTCAAAAGTCAAAGGCACTGTTGACTTTTTCCCCAAAACCCTAATTGTGGTTCTGATGAAATTGAAACTTGTTGATCAAGCTTCTTGGATAAATCCATTGTTGAAAATGGATCAATGTGGTGTATTAGAGACCCTCAAATCAAGTCTTGAGGTCTTGGCTCATGATTTGTCCCAAAAGTCAACTTAGGGGTGAATTAGGTCAAGAAACCCTAATTCCTGATTTTTAGTGAATGCATCCCCTGAGGTTAAATTGACTTGATGATTGGGTCCATGAGGTCTCATGGAGTATTTTAGGTTATGATTTGAAGCATTGGCTCATGCCGAGAGGAAAGTTTCCATCTGGAGGCCCTGGTCGACCAAAAACCCTAATTTGGTGACACTGGCGATCTTGAGGCTTGATCCACTTAGAAGGGAGCAGCCTTGTGCTTAATCCTTGAAGTGGGAGTCCTCTTGATCCTTTGGGGATGTTTTAGAGGGTCATGAGAGCTACAAATCCAGCTTTGAATGGAGGAAAATGGCCTTGTGGTTTAGGAGTTATGATCCTCCAAAGTTGGTTCCCTAGCCACTTTGTTTCATAACTTAGAAAAATTTCTAAGTTTTTATGGTTACCCCCTTTTACAAGTTATCCCACTTTTCTTGATTTTTCTTGATGAATGATGATTCCAATCACACATTAACATCATTTTAGGGTCAAAGAACCATATTTGTGAAAAATCTCAAAAAGTCAAAGTTGACTTTTGTGCACAGTTGACTTTTTGTCAGATGAATTCCAAATTGTGCAATCCTTTATGAAATCAAGTCCTTGACCTAAATCAAACTTTATGGATTGATTTCATAGGTGTTATAGGGTGTATTGAATCATGTCCCAAGGTTTGGGAGCATGTCTTGGTCAAAAGTCAAAGGCACTGTTGACTTTTTCCCCAAAACCCTAATTGTTGTTCTGATGAAATTGAAACTTGTTGATCAAGCTTCTTGGATAAATCCATTGTTGAAAATGGATCAATGTGGTGTATTAGAGACCCTCAAATCAAGTCTTGAGGTCTTGGCTCATGATTTGTCCCAAAAGTCAACTTAGGGGTGAATTAGGTCAAGAAACCCTAATTCCTGATTTTTAGTGAATGCATCCCCTGAGGTTAAATTGACTTGATGATTGGGTCCATGAGGTCTCATGGAGTATTTTAGGTTATGATTTGAAGCATTGGCTCATGCCCAGAGGAAAGTTTCCATCTGGAGGCCCTGGTCGACCAAAAACCCTAATTTGGTGACACTGGCGATCTTGAGGCTTGATCCACTTAGAAGGGAGCAGCCTTGTGCTTAATCCTTGAAGTGGGAGTCCTCTTGATCCTTTGGGGATGTTTTAGAGGGCCATGAGAGCTACAAATCCAGCTTTGAATGGGGAAAAATGGCCTTGTGGTTTAGGAGTTATGATCCTCCAAAGTTGGTACCCTAGCCACTTTGTTTCATAACTTAGAAAAATTTCTAAGTTTTTATGGTTACCCCTTTTACAAGTTATCCCACTTTTCTTGATTTTTCTTGATGAATGATGATTCCAATCACACATTAACATCATTTTAGGGTCAAAGAACCATATTTGTGAAAAATCTCAAAAAGTCAAAGTTGACTTTTGTGCACAGTTGACTTTTTGTCAGATGAATTCCAAATTGTGCAATCCTTTATGAAATCAAGTCCTTGACCTAAATCAAACTTTATGGATTGATTTCATAGGTGTTATAGGGTGTATTGAATCATGTCCCAAGGTTTGGGAGCATGTCTTGGTCAAAAGTCAAAGGCACTGTTGACTTTTTCCCCAAAACCCTAATTGTGGTTCTGATGAAATTGAAACTTGTTGATCAAGCTTCTTGGATAAATCCATTGTTGAAAATGGATCAATGTGGTGTATTAGAGACCCTAAAATCAAGTCTTGAGGTCTTGGCTCATGATTTGTCCCAAAAGTCAACTTAGGGGTGAATTAGGTCAAGAAACCCTAATTCCTGATTTTTAGTGAATGCATCCCCTGAGGTTAAATTGACTTGATGATTGGGTCCATGAGGTCTCATGGAGTATTTTAGGTTATGATTTGAAGCATTGGCTCATGCCCAGAGGAAAGTTTCCATCTGGAGGCCCTGGTCGACCAAAAACCCTAATTTGGTGACACTGGCGATCTTGAGGCTTGATCCACTTAGAAGGGAGCAGCCTTGTGCTTAATCCTAGAAGTGGGAGTCCTCTTGATCCTTTGGGGATGTTTTAGAGGGCCATGAGAGCTACAAATCCAGGTTTGAATGGGGAAAAATGGCCTTGTGGTTTAGGAGTTATGATCCTCCAAAGTTGGTACCCTAGCCACTTTGTTTCATAACTTAGAAAAATTTCTAAGTTTTTATGGTTACCCCTTTTACAAGTTATCCCACTTTTCTTGATTTTTCTTGATGAATGATGATTCCAATCACACATTAACATCATTTTAGGGTCAAAGAACAATATTTGTGAAAAATCTCAAAAAGTCAAAGTTGACTTTTGTGCACAGTTGACTTTTTGTCAGATGAATTCCAAATTGTGCAATCCTTTATGAAATCAAGTCCTTGACCTAAATCAAACTTTATGGATTGATTTCATAGGTGTTATAGGGTGTATTGAATCATGTCCCAAGGTTTGGGAGCATGTCTTGGTCAAAAGTCAAAGGCACTGTTGACTTTTTCCCCAAAACCCTAATTGTGGTTCTGATGAAATTGAAACTTGTTGATCAAGCTTCTTGGATAAATCCATTGTTGAAAATGGATCAATGTGGTGTATTAGAGACCCTCAAATCAAGTCTTGAGGTCTTGGCTCATGATTTGTCCCAAAAGTCAACTTAGGGGTGAATTAGGTCAAGAAACCCTAATTCCTGATTTTTAGTGAATGCTTCCCCTGAGGTTAAATTGACTTGATGATTGGGTCCATGAGGTCTCATGGAGTATTTTAGGTTATGATTTGAAGCATTGGCTCATGCCCAGAGGAAAGTTTCTCCATCTGGAGGCCCCTGGTCGACCAAAAACCCTAATTTGATGACACTGGCGATCTTGAGGCTTGATCCACTTAGAAGGGAGCAGCCTTGTGCTTAATCCTTGAAGTGGGAGTCCTCTTGATCCTTTGGGGATGTTTTAGAGGGCCATGAGAGCTACAAATCCAGCTTTGAATGGGGAAAAATGGCCTTGCGGTTTAGGAGTTATGATCCTCCAAAGTTGGTACCCCTAGCCACTTTGTTTTCATAACTTAGAAAAATTTCTAAGTTTTTATGGTTACCCCCTTTTACAAGTTATCCCACTTTTCTTGATTTTTCTTGATGAATGATGATTCCAATCACACATTAACATCATTTTAGGGTCAAAGAACCATATTTGTGAAAAATCTCAAAAAGTCAAAGTTGACTTTTGTGCACAGTTGACTTTTTGTCAGATGAATTCCAAATTGTGCAATCCTTTATGAAATCAAGTCCTTGACCTAAATCAAACTTTATGGATTGATTTCATAGGTGTTATAGGGTGTATTGAATCATGTCCCAAGGTTTGGGAGCATGTCTTGGTCAAAAGTCAAAGGCACTGTTGACTTTTTCCCCAAAACCCTAATTGTGGTTCTGATGAAATTGAAACTTGTTGATCAAGCTTCTTGGATAAATCCATTGTTGAAAATGGATCAAGGTGGTGTATTAGAGACCCTCAAATCAAGTCTTGAGGTCTTGGCTCATGATTTGTCCCAAAAGTCAACTTAGGGGTGAATTAGGTCAAGAAACCCTAATTCTTGATTTTTAGTGAATGCATCCCCTGAGGTTAAATTGACTTGATGATTGGGTCCATGAGGTCCCATGGAGTATTTTAGGTTATTAATTTGAAGCATTGGCTTATGCCCAGAGGAAAGTTTCCATCTGGAGGCCCTGGTCGACCAAAAACCCTAATTTGGTGACACTGGCGATCTTGAGGCTTGATCCACTTAGAAGGGAGCAGCCTTGTGCTTAATCCTTGAAGTGGGAGTCCTCTTGATCCTTTGGGGATGTTTTAGAGGGTCATGAGAGCTACAAATCCAGCTTTGAATGGGGGAAAATGGCCTTGTGGTTTAGGAGTTAATGATCCTCCAAAGTTGGTTCCCTAGCCACTTTGTTTCATATCTTAGAAAAATTTCTAAGTTTTTATGGTTACCCCTTTTACAAGTTATCCCACTTTTCTTGATTTTTCTTGATGAATGATGATTCCAATCACACATTAACATCATTACTAGGGTCAAATGAACCATATTTGTGAAAAATCTCAAAAAGTCAAAGTTGACTTTTGTGCACAGTTGACTTTTTGTCAGATGAATTCCAAATTGTGCAATCCTTTATGAAATCAAGTCCTTGACCTAAATCAAACTTTATGGATTGATTTCATAGGTGTTATAGGGTGTATTGAATCATGTCCCAAGGTTTGGGAGCATGTCTTGGTCAAAAGTCAAAGGCACTGTTGACTTTTTCCCCCAAAACCCTAATTGTGGTTCTGATGAAATTGAAACTTGTTGATCAAGCTTCTTGGATAAATCCATTGTTGAAAATGGATCAATGTGGTGTATTAGAGACCCTCAAATCAAGTCTTGAGGTCTTGGCTCATGATTTGTCCCAAAAGTCAACTTAGGGGTGAATTAGGTCAAGAAACCCTAATTCCTGATTTTTAGTGAATGCATCCCCTGAGGTTAAATTGACTTGATGATTGGGTCCATGAGGTCTCATGGAGTATTTTAGGTTATGATTTGAAGCATTGGCTCATGCCCAGAGGAAAGTTTCCATCTGGAGGTCCTGGTCGACCAAAAACCCTAATTTGGTGACACTCGGCGATCTTGAGGCTTGATCCACTTAGAAGGGAGCAGCCTTGTGCTTAATCCTTGAAGTGGGAGTCCTCTTGATCCTTTGGGGATGTTTTAGAGGGCCATGAGAGCTACAAATCCAGCTTTGAATGGGGAAAAATGGCCTTGTGGTTTAGGAGTTATGATCCTCCAAAGTTGGTACCCTAGCCACTTTGTTTCATAACTTGGAAAAATTTCTAAGTTTTTATGGTTACCCCTTTTACAAGTTATCCCCACTTTTCTTGATTTTTCTTGATGAATGATGATTCCAATCACACATTAACATCATTTTAGGGTCAAAGAACCATATTTGTGAAAAATCTCAAAAAGTCAAAGTTGACTTTTGTGCACAGTTGACTTTTTGTCAAATGAATTCCAAATTGTGCAATCCTTTATGAAATCAAGTCCTTGACCTAAATCAAACTTTATGGATTGATTTCATAGGTGTTTATAGGGTGTATTGAATCATGTCCCAAGGTTTGGGGAGCATGTCTTGGTCAAAAGTCAAAGGCACTGTTGACTTTTTACCCAAAACCCTAATTGTGGTTCTGATGAAATTGAAACTTGTTGATCAAGCTTCTTGGATAAATCCATTGTTGAAAATGGATCAATGTGGTGTATTAGAGACCCTCAAATCAAGTCTTGAGGTCTTGGCTCATGATTTGTCCCAAAAGTCAACTTAGGGGTGAATTAGGTCAAGAAACCCTAATTCCTGATTTTTAGTGAATGCATCCCCTGAGGTTAAATTGACTTGATGATTGGGTCCATGAGGTCTCATGGAGTATTTTAGGTTATGATTTGAAGCATTGGCTCATGCCCAGAGGAAAGTTTCCATCTGGAGGCCCTGGTCGACCAAAAACCCCTAATTTGGTGACACTGGCGATCTTGAGGCTTGATCCACTAGAAGGGAGCAGCCTTGTGCTTAATCCTTGAAGTGGGAGTCCTCTTGATCCTTTGGGGATGTTTTAGAGGGCCATGAGAGCTACAAATCCAGCTTTGAATGGGGAAAAATGGCCTTGTGGTTTAGGAGTTATGATCCTCCAAAGTTGGTACCCTAGCCACTTTGTTTCATAACTTAGAAAAATTTCTAAGTTTTTATGGTTACCCCTTTTACAAGTTATCCCACTTTTCTTGATTTTTCTTGATGAATGATGATTCCAATCACACATTAACATCATTTTAGGGTCAAAGAACCATATTTGTGAAAAATCTCAAAAAGTCAAAGTTGACTTTTGTGCACAGTTGACTTTTTGTCAGATGAATTCCAAATTGTGCAATCCTTTATGAAATCAAGTCCTTGACCTAAATCAAACTTTATGGATTGATTTCATAGGTGTTATAGGGTGTATTGAATCATGTCCCAAGGTTTGGGAGCATGTCTTGGTCAAAAGTCAAAGGCACTGTTGACTTTTTCCCCAAAACCCTAATTGTGGTTCTGATGAAATTGAAACTTGTTGATCAAGCTTCTTGGATAAATCCATTGTTGAAAATAGATCAAGGTGGTGTATTAGAGACCCTCAAATCAAGTCTTGAGGTCTTGGCTCATGATTTGTCCCAAAAGTTAACTTAGGGGTGAATTAGGTCAAGAAACCCTAATTCCTGATTTTTAGTGAATGCATCCCCTGAGGTTAAATTGACTTGATGATTGGGTCCATGAGGTCCCATGGAGTATTTTAGGTTATTATTTGAAGCATTGGCTTATGCCCAGAGGAAAGTTTCCATCTGGAGGCCCTGGTCGACCAAAAACCCCTAATTTGGTGACACTGGCGATCTTGAGGCTTGATTCACTTAGAAGGGAGCAGCCTTGTGCTTAATCCTTGAAGTGGGAGTCCTCTTGATCCTTTGGGGATGTTTTAGAGGGTCATGAGAGCTACAAATCCAGCTTTGAATGGGGGAAAATGGCCTTGTGGTTTAGGAGTTATGATCCTCCAAAGTTGGTTCCCTAGCCACTTTGTTTCATAACTTAGAAAAATTTCTAAGTTTTTATGGTTACCCCTTTTACAAGTTATCCCACTTTTCTTGATTTTTCTTGATGAATGATGATTCCAATCACACATTAACATCATTTTAGGGTCAAAGAACCATATTTGTGAAAAATCTCAAAAAGTCAAAGTTGACTTTTGTGCACAGTTGACTTTTTGTCAGATGAATTCCAAATTGTGCAATCCTTTATGAAATCAAGTCCTTGACCTAAATCAAACTTTATGGATTGATTTCATAGGTGTTATAGGGTGTATTGAATCATGTCCCAAGGTTTGGGAGCATGTCTTGGTCAAAAGTCAAAGGCACTGTTGACTTTTTCCCCAAAACCCTAATTGTGGTTCTGATGAAATTGAAACTTGTTGATCAAGCTTCTTGGATAAATCCATTGTTGAAAATGGATCAATGTGGTGTATTAGAGACCCTCAAATCAAGTCTTGAGGTCTTGGCTCATGATTTGTCCCAAAAGTCAACTTAGGGGTGAATTAGGTCAAGAAACCCTAATTCCTGATTTTTAGTGAATGCATCCCCTGAGGTTAAATTGACTTGATGATTGGGTCCATGAGGTCTCATGGAGTATTTTAGGTTATGACTTGAAGCATTGGCTCATGCCCAGAGGAAAGTTTCCATCTGGAGGCCCTGGTCGACCAAAAACCCTAATTTGGTGACATTGGCGATCTTGAGGCTTGATCCACTTAGAAGGGAGCAGCCTTGTGCTTAATCCTTGAAGTGGGAGTCCTCTTGATCCTTTGGGGATGTTTTAGAGGGTCATGAGAGCTACAAATCCAGCTTTGAATGGGGGAAAATGGCCTTGTGGTTTAGGAGTTATGATCCTCCAAAGTTGGTACCCTAGCCACTTTGTTTCATAACTTAGAAAAATTTCTAAGTTTTTATGGTTACCCCTTTTACAAGTTATCCCACTTTTCTTGATTTTTCTTGATGAATGATGATTCCAATCACACATTAAGTCAAAGAACCATATTTGTGAAAAATCTCAAAAAGTCAAAGTTGACTTTTTTGTCAGATGAATTCCAAATTGTGCAATCCTTTATGAAATCAAGTCCTTGACCTAAATCAAACTTTATGGATTGATTTCATAGGTGTTATAGGGTGTATTGAATCATGTCCCAAGGTTTGGGAGCATGTCTTGGTCAAAAGTCAAAGGCAACTGTTGACTTTTTCCCCAAAACCCTAATTGTGGTTCTGATGAAATTGAAACTTGTTGATCAAGCTTCTTGGATAAATCCATTGTTGAAAATGGATCAATGTGGTGTATTAGAGACCCTTAAATCAAGTCTTGAGGTCTTGGCTCATGATTTGTCCCAAAAGTCAACTTAGGGGTGAATTAGGTCAAGAAACCCTAATTCCTGATTTTTAGTGAATGCATCCCCTGAGGTTAAATTGACTTGATGATTGGGTCCATGAGGTCCCATGGAGTATTTTAGGTTATGATTTGAAGCATTGGCTCATGCCCAGAGGAAAGTTTCCATCTGGAGGCCCTGGTCGACCAAAAACCCTAATTTGGTGACACTGGCGATCTTGAGGCTTGATCCACTTAGAATGGAGCAGCCTTGTGCTTAATCCTTGAAGTGGGAGTCCTCTTGATCCTTTGGGGATGTTTTAGAGGGCCATGAGAGCTATAAATCCAGCTTTGAATGGGGAAAAATGGCCTTGTGGTTTAGGAGTTATGATCCTCCAAAGTTGGTACCCTAGCCACTTTGTTTCATAACTTAGAAAAATTTCTAAGTTTTTATGTTACCCCCTTTTACAAGTTATCCCACTTTTCTTGATTTTTCTTGATGAATGATGATTCCAATCACACATTAACATCATTTTAGGGTCAAAGAACCATATTTGTTAAAAATCTCAAAAAGTCAAAGTTGACTTTTTGTGCACAGTTGACTTTTTGTCAGATGAATTCCAAATTGTGCAATCCTTTATGAAATCAAGTCCTTGACCTAAATCAAACTTTATGGATTGATTTCATAGGTGTTATAGGGTGTATTGAATCATGTCCCAAGGTTTGGGAGCATGTCTTGGTCAAAAGTCAAAGGCACTGTTGACTTTTTCCCCCAAAACCCTAATTGTGGTTCTGATGAAATTGAAACTTGTTGATCAAGCTTCTTGGATAAATCCATTGTTGAAAATGGATCAAGGTGGTGTATTAGAGACCCTCAAATCAAGTCTTGAGGTCTTGGCTCATGATTTGTCCCAAAAGTCAACTTAGGGGTGAATTAGGTCAAGAAACCCTAATTCCTGATTTTTAGTGAATGCATCCCCTGAGGTTAAATTGACTTGATGATTGGGTCCATGAGGTCTCATGGAGTATTTTAGGTTATGATTTGAAGCATTGGCTCATGCCCAGAGGAAAGTTTCCATCTGGAGGCCCTGGTCGACCAAAAACCCTAATTTGGTGACACTGGCGATCTTGAGGCTTGATCCACTTAGAAGGGAGCAGCCTTGTGCTTAATCCTTGAAGTGGGAGTCCTCTTGATCCTTTGGGAATGTTTTAGAGGGCCATGAGAGCTACAAATCTAGATTTGAATGGGGAAAAATGGCCTTGTGGTTTAGGAGTTATGATCCTCCAAAGTTGGTACCCTAGCCACTTTGTTTCATAACTTAGAAAAATTTCTAAGTTTTTATGGTTACCCCCTTTTACAAGTTATCCCACTTTTCTTGATTTTTCTTGATGAATGATGATTCCAATCACACATTAACATCATTTTAGGGTCAAAGAACCATATTTGTGAAAAATCTCAAAAAGTCAAAGTTGACTTTTGTGCACAGTTGACTTTTTGTCAGATGAATTCCAAATTGTGCAATCCTTTATGAAATCAAGTCCTTGACCTAAATCAAACTTTATGGATTGATTTCATAGGTGTTATAGGATGTATTGAATCATGTCCCAAGGTTTGGGAGCATGTCTTGGTCAAAAGTCAAAGGCACTGTTGACTTTTTCCCCAAAACCCTAATTGTGGTTCTGATGAAATTGAAACTTGTTGATCAAGCTTCTTGGATAAATCCATTGTTGAAAATGGATCAAGGTGGTGTATTAGAGACCCTCAAATCAAGTCTTGAGGTCTTGGCTCATGATTTGTCCCAAAAGTCAACTTAGGGGTGAATTAGGTCAAGAAACCCTAATTCCTGATTTTTAGTGAATGCATCCCCTGAGGTTAAATAGACTTGATGATTGGGTCCATGAGGTCCCATGGAGTATTTTAGGTTATGATTTGAAGCATTGGCTCATGCCCAGAGGAAAGTTTCCATCTGGAGGCCCTGGTCGACCAAAAACCCTAATTTGGGGACACTGGCGATCTTGAGGCTTGATCCACTTAGAAGGGAGCAGCCTTGTGCTTAATCCTTGAAGTGGGAGTCCTCTTGATCCTTTGGGGATGTTTTAGAGGGCCATGAGAGCTATAAATCCAGCTTTGAATGGGGAAAAATGGCCTTGTGGTTTAGGAGTTATGATCCTCCAAAGTTGGTACCCTAGCCACTTTGTTTCATAACTTAGAAAAATTTCTAAGTTTTTATGTTACCCCTTTTACAAGTTATCCCACTTTTCTTGATTTTTCTTGATGAATGATGATTCCAATCACACATTAACATCATTTTAGGGTCAAAGAACCATATTTGTGAAAAATCTCAAAAAGTCAAAGTTGACTTTTGTGCACAGTTGACTTTTTGTCAGATGAATTCCAAATTGTGCAATCCTTTATGAAATCAAGTCCTTGACCTAAATCAAACTTTATGGATTGATTTCATAGGTGTTATAGGGTGTATTGAATCATGTCCCAAGGTTTGGGAGCATGTCTTGGTCAAAAGTCAAAGGCACTGTTGACTTTTTCCCCAAAACCCTAATTGTGGTTCTGATGAAATTGAAACTTGTTGATCAAGCTTCTTGGATAAATCCATTGTTGAAAATGGATCAAGGTGGTGTATTAGAGTCCTCAAATCAAGTCTTGAGGTCTTGGCTCATGATTTGTCCCAAAAGTCAACTTAGGGGTGAATTAGGTCAAGAAACCCTAATTCCTGATTTTTAGTGAATGCATCCCCTGAGGTTAAATTGACTTGATGATTGGGTCCATGAGGTCTCATGGAGTATTTTAGGTTATGATTTGAAGCATTGGCTCATGCCCAGAGGAAAGTTTCCATCTGGAGGCCCTGGTCGACCAAAAACCCTAATTTGGTGACACTGGCGATCTTGAGGCTTGATCCACTTAGAAGGGAGCAGCCTTGTGCTTAATCCTTGAAGTGGGAGTCCTCTTGATCCTTTGGGGATGTTTTAGAGGGCCATGAGAGCTATAAATCCAGCTTTGAATGAGGAAAAATGGCCTTGTGGTTTAGGAGTTATGATCCTCCAAAGTTGGTACCCTAGCCACTTTGTTTCATAACTTAGAAAAATTTCTAAGTTTTTATGGTTACCCCTTTTACAAGTTATCCCACTTTTCTTGATTTTTCTTGATGAATGATGATTCCAATCACACATTAACATCATTTTAGGGTCAAAGAACCATATTTGTGAAAAATCTCAAAAAGTCAAAGTTGACTTTTGTGCACAGTTGACTTTTTGTCAGATGAATTCCAAATTGTGCAATCCTTTATGAAATCAAGTCCTTGACCTAAATCAAACTTTATGGATTGATTTCATAGGTGTTATAGGGTGTATTGAATCATGTCCCAAGGTTTGGAAGCATGTCTTGGTCAAAAGTCAAAGGCACTGTTGACTTTTTCCCCAAAACCCTAATTGTGGTTCTGATGAAATTGAAACTTGTTGATCAAGCTTCTTGGATAAATCCATTGTTGAAAATAGATCAAGGTGGTGTATTAGAGACCCTCTAATCAAGTCTTGAGGTCTTGGCTCATGATTTGTCCCAAAAGTTAACTTAGGGGTGAATTAGGTCAAGAAACCCTAATTCCTGATTTTTGGTGAATGCATCCCCTGAGGTTAAATTGACTTGATGATTGGGTCCATGAGGTCCCATGGAGTATTTTAGGTTATTATTTGAAGCATTGGCTTATGCCCAGAGGAAAGTTTCCATCTGGAGGCCCTGGTCGACCAAAAACCCTAATTTGGTGACACTGGCGATCTTGAGGCTTGATCCACTTAGAAGGGAGCAGCCTTGTGCTTAATCCTTGAAGTGGGAGTCCTCTTGATCCTTTGGGGATGTTTTAGAGGGTCATGAGAGCTACAAATCCAGCTTTGAATAGGGAAAATGGCCTTGTGGTTTAGGAGTTATGATCCTCCAAAGTTGGTTCCCTAGCCAATTTGTTTCATAACTTAGAAAAATTTCTAAGTTTTTATGGTTACCCCTTTTACAAGTTATCCCACTTTTCTTGATTTTTCTTGATGAATGATGATTCCAATCACACATTAACATCATTTTAGGGTTAAAGAACCATATTTGTGAAAAATCTCAAAAAGTCAAAGTTGACTTTTGTGCACAGTTGACTTTTTGTCAGATGAATTCCAAATTGTGCAATCCTTTATGAAATCAAGTCCTTGACCTAAATCAAACTTTATGGATTGATTTCATAGGTGTTATAGGGTGTATTGAATCATGTCCCAAGGTTTGGGAGCATGTCTTGGTCAAAAGTCAAAGGCACTGTTGACTTTTTCCCCAAAACCCTAATTGTGGTTCTGATGAAATTGAAACTTGTTGATCAAGCTTCTTGGATAAATCCATTGTTGAAAATGGATCAATGTGGTGTATTAGAGACCCTCAAATCAAGTCTTGAGGTCTTGGCTCATGATTTGTCCCAAAAGTCAACTTAGGGGTGAATTAGGTCAAGAAACCCTAATTCCTGATTTTTAGTGAATGCATCCCCTGAGGTTAAATTGACTTGATGATTGGGTCCATGAGGTCTCATGGAGTATTTTAGGTTATGATTTGAAGCATTGGCTCATGCCCAGAGGAAAGTTTCCATCTGGAGGCCCTGGTCGACCAAAAACCCTAATTTGGTGACATTGGCGATCTTGAGGCTTGATCCACTTAGAAGGGAGCAGCCTTGTGCTTAATCCTTGAAGTGGGAGTCCTCTTGATCCTTTAGGGATGTTTTAGAGGGTCATGAGAGCTACAAATCCAGCTTTGAATGGGGGAAAATGGCCTTGTGGTTTAGGAGTTATGATCCTCCAAAGTTGGTACCCTAGCCACTTTGTTTCATAACTTAGAAAAATTTCTAAGTTTTTATGGTTACCCCTTTTACAAGTTATCCCACTTTTCTTGATTTTTCTTGATGAATGATGATTCCAATCACACATTAACATCATTTTAGGGTCAAAGAACCATATTTGTGAAAAATCTCAAAAAGTCAAAGTTGACTTTTGTGCACAGTTGACTTTTTGTCAGATGAATTCCAAATTGTGCAATCCTTTATGAAATCAAGTCCTTGACCTAAATCAAACTTTATGGATTGATTTCATAGGTGTTATAGGGTGTATTGAATCATGTCCCAAGGTTTGGGAGCATGTCTTGGTCAAAAGTCAAAGGCACTGTTGACTTTTTCCCCAAAACCCTAATTGTGGTTCTGATGAAATTGAAACTTGTTGATCAAGCTTCTTGGATAAATCCATTGTTGAAAATGGATCAATGTGGTGTATTAGAGACCCTTAAATCAAGTCTTGAGGTCTTGGCTCATGATTTGTCCCAAAAGTCAACTTAGGGGTGAATTAGGTCAAGAAACCCTAATTCCTGATTTTTAGTGAATGCATCCCCTGAGGTTAAATTGACTTGATGATTGGGTCCATGAGGTCCCATGGAGTATTTTAGGTTATGATTTGAAGCATTGGCTCATGCCCAGAGGAAAGTTTCCATCTGGAGGCCCTGGTCGACCAAAAACCCTAATTTGGTGACACTGGCGATCTTGAGGCTTGATCCACTTAGAATGGAGCAGCCTTGTGCTTAATCCTTGAAGTGGGAGTGCTCTTGATCCTTTGGGGATGTTTTAGAGGGCCATGAGAGCTATAAATCCAGCTTTGAATGGGGAAAAATGGCCTTGTGGTTTAGGAGTTATGATCCTCCAAAGTTGGTACCCTAGCCACTTTGTTTCATAACTTAGAAAAATTTCTAAGTTTTTATGTTACCCCTTTTACAAGTTATCCCACTTTTCTTGATTTTTCTTGATGAATGATGATTCCAATCACACATTAACATCATTTTAGGGTCAAAGAACCATATTTGTTAAAAATCTCAAAAAGTCAAAGTTGACTTTTGTGCACAGTTGACTTTTTGTCAGATGAATTCCAAATTGTGCAATCCTTTATGAAATCAAGTCCTTGACCTAAATCAAACTTTATGGATTGATTTCATAGGTGTTATAGGGTGTATTGAATCATGTCCCAAGGTTTGGGAGCATGTCTTGGTCAAAAGTCAAAGGCACTGTTGACTTTTTCCCCAAAACCCTAATTGTGGTTCTGATGAAATTGAAACTTGTTGATCAAGCTTCTTGGATAAATCCATTGTTGAAAATGGATCAAGGTGGTGTATTAGAGACCCTCAAATCAAGTCTTGAGGTCTTGGCTCATGATTTGTCCCAAAAGTCAACTTAGGGGTGAATTAGGTCAAGAAACCCTAATTCCTGATTTTTAGTGAATGCATCCCCTGAGGTTAAATTGACTTGATGATTGGGTCCATGAGGTCTCATGGAGTATTTTAGGTTATGATATGAAGCATTGGCTCATGCCCAGAGGAAAGTTTCCATCTGGAGGCCCTGGTCGACCAAAAACCCTAATTTGGTGACACTGGCGATCTTGAGGCTTGATCAACTTAGAAGGGAGCAGCCTTGTGCTTAATCCTTGAAGTGGGAGTCCTCTTGATCCTTTGGGGATGTTTTAGAGGGCCATGAGAGCTATAAATCCAGCTTTGAATGGGGAAAAATGGCCTTGTGGTTTAGGAGTTATGATCCTCCAAAGTTGGTACCCTAGCCACTTTGTTTCATAACTTAGAAAAATTTCTAAGTTTTTATGTTACCCCTTTTACAAGTTATCCCACTTTTCTTGATTTTTCTTGATGAATGATGATTCCAATCACACATTAACATCATTTTAGGGTCAAAGAACCATATTTGTGAAAAATCTCAAAAAGTCAAAGTTGACTTTTGTGCACAGTTGACTTTTTGTCAGATGAATTCCAAATTGTGCAATCCTTTATGAAATCAAGTCCTTGACCTAAATCAAACTTTATGGATTGATTTCATAGGTGTTATAGGGTGTATTGAATCATGTCCCAAGGTTTGGGAGCATGTCTTGGTCAAAAGTCAAAGGCACTGTCGACTTTTTCCCCAAAACCCTAATTGTGGTTCTGATGAAATTGAAACTTGTTGTTCAAGCTTCTTGGATAAATCCATTGTTGAAAATGGATCAAGGTGGTGTATTAGAGTCCTCAAATCAAGTCTTGAGGTCTTGGCTCATGATTTGTCCCAAAAGTCAACTTAGGGGTGAATTAGGTCAAGAAACCCTAATTCCTGATTTTTAGTGAATGCATCCCCTGAGGTTAAATTGACTTGATGATTGGTTCCATGAGGTCTCATGGAGTATTTTAGGTTATGATTTGAAGCATTGGCTCATGCCCAGAGGAAAGTTTCCATCTGGAGGCCCTGGTCGACCAAAAACCCTAATTTGGTGACACTGGCGATCTTGAGGCTTGATCCACTTAGAAGGGAGCAGCCTTGTGCTTAATCCTTGAAGTGGGAGTCCTCTTGATCCTTTGGGGATGTTTTAGAGGGTCATGAGAGCTACAAATCCAGTTTTGAATGGGGGAAAATGGCCTTGTGGTTTAGGAGTTATGATCCTCCAAAGTTGGTACCCTAGCCACTTTGTTTCATAACTTAGAAAAATTTCTAAGTTTTTATGGTTACCCCTTTTACAAGTTATCCCACTTTTCTTGATTTTTCTTGATGAATGATGATTCCAATCACACATTAACATCATTTTAGGGTCAAAGAACCATATTTGTGAAAAATCTCAAAAAGTCAAAGTTGACTTTTGTGCACAGTTGACTTTTTGTCAGATGAATTCCAAATTGTGCAATCCTTTATGAAATCAAGTCCTTGACCTAAATCAAACTTGATGGATTGATTTCATAGGTGTTATAGGGTGTATTGAATCATCTCCCAAGGTTTGGGAGCATGTCTTGGTCAAAAGTCAAAGGCACTGTTGACTTTTTCCCCAAAACCCTAATTGTGGTTCTGATGAAATTGAAACTTGTTGATCAAGCTTCTTGGATAAATCCATTGTTGAAAATGGATCAATGTGGTGTATTAGAGACCCTTAAATCAAGTCTTGAGGTCTTGGCTCATGATTTGTCCCAAAAGTCAACTTAGGGGTGAATTAGGTCAAGAAACCCTAATTCCTGATTTTTAGTGAATGCATCCCCTGAGGTTAAATTGACTTGATGATTGGGTCCATGAGGTCCCATGGAGTATTTTAGGTTATGATTTGAAGCATTGGCTCATGCCCAGAGGAAAGTTTCCATCTGGAGGCCCTGGTCGACCAAAAACCCTAATTTGGTGACACTGGCGATCTTGAGGCTTGATCCACTTAGAATGGAGCAGCCTTGTGCTTAATCCTTGAAGTGGGAGTCCTCTTGATCCTTTGGGGATGTTTTAGAGGGCCATGAGAGCTATAAATCCAGCTTTGAATGGGGAAAAATGGCCTTGTGGTTTAGGAGTTATGATCCTCCAAAGTTGGTACCCTAGCCACTTTGTTTCATAACTTAGAAAAATTTCTAAGTTTTTATGTTACCCCTTTTACAAGTTATCCCACTTTTCTTGATTTTTCTTGATGAATGATGATTCCAATCACACATTAACATCATTTTAGGGTCAAAGAACCATATTTGTGAAAAATCTCAAAAAGTCAAAGTTGACTTTTGTGCACAGTTGACTTTTTGTCAGATGAATTCCAAATTGTGCAATCCTTTATGAAATCAAGTCCTTGACCTAAATCAAACTTTATGGATTGATTTCATAGGTGTTATAGGGTGTATTGAATCATGTCCCAAGGTTTGGGAGCATGTCTTGGTCAAAAGTCAAAGGCACTGTTGACTTTTTCCCCAAAACCCTAATTGTGGTTCTGATGAAATTGAAACTTGTTGATCAAGCTTCTTGGATAAATCCATTGTTGAAAATGGATCAAGGTGGTGTATTAGAGACCCTCAAATCAAGTCTTGAGGTCTTGGCTCATGATTTGTCCCAAAAGTCAACTTAGGGGTGAATTAGGTCAAGAAACCCTAATTCCTGATTTTTAGTGAATGCATCCCCTGAGGTTAAATTGACTTGATGATTGGGTCCATGAGGTCTCATGGAGTATTTTAGGTTATGATTTGAAGCATTGGCTCATGCCCAGAGGAAAGTTTCCATCTGGAGGCCCTGGTCGACCCAAAAACCCTAATTTGGTGACACTGGCGATCTTGAGGCTTGATCCACTTAGAAGGGAGCAGCCTTGTGCTTAATCCTTGAAGTGGGAGTCCTCTTGATCCTTTGGGGATGTTTTAGAGGGCCATGAGAGCTACAAATCCAGCTTTGAATGGGGAAAAATGGCCTTGTGGTTTAGGAGTTATGATCCTCCAAAGTTGGTACCCTAGCCACTTTGTTTCATAACTTAGAAAAATTTCTAAGTTTTTATGGTTACCCCTTTTACAAGTTATCCCACTTTTCTTGATTTTTCTTGATGAATGATGATTCCAATCACACATTAACATCATTTTAGGGTCAAAGAACCATATTTGTGAAAAATCTCAAAAAGTCAAAGTTGACTTTTGTGCACAGTTGACTTTTTGTCAGATGAATTCCAAATTGTGCAATCCTTTATGAAATCAAGTCCTTGACCTAAATCAAACTTTATGGATTGATTTCATAGGTGTTATAGGGTATATTGAATCATGTCCCAAGGTTTGGGAGCATGTCTTGGTCAAAAGTCAAAGGCACTGTTGACTTTTTCCCCAAAACCCTAATTGTGGTTCTGATGAAATTGAAACTTGTTGATCAAGCTTCTTGGATAAATCCATTGTTGAAAATGGATCAAGGTGGTGTATTAGAGACCCTCAAATCAAGTCTTGAGGTCTTGGCTCATGATTTGTCCCAAAAGTCAACTTAGGGGTGAATTAGGTCAAGAAACCCTAATTCCTGATTTTTAGTGAATGCATCCCCTGAGGTTAAATTGACTTGATGATTGGGTCCATGAGGTCTCATGGAGTATTTTAGGTTATGATTTGAAGCATTGGCTCATGCCCAGAGGAAAGTTTCCATCTGGAGGCCCTGGTCGACCAAAAACCCTAATTTGGGGACACTGGCGATTTTGAGGCTTGATCCACTTAGAAGGGAGCAGCCTTGTGCTTAATCCTTGAAGTGGGAGTCCTCTTGATCCTTTGGGGATGTTTTAGAGGGCCATGAGAGCTACAAATCCAGCTTTGAATGGGGAAAAATGGCCTTGTGGTTTAGGAGTTATGATCCTCCAAAGTTGGTACCCTAGCCACTTTGTTTCATAACTTAGAAAAATTTCTAAGTTTTTATGGTTACCCCTTTTACAAGTTATCCCACTTTTCTTGATTTTTCTTGATGAATGATGATTCCAATCACACATTAACATCATTTTAGGGTCAAAGAACCATATTTGTGAAAAATCTCAAAAAGTCAAAGTTGACTTTTGTGCACAGTTGACTTTTTGTCAGATGAATTCCAAATTGTGCAATCCTTTATGAAATCAAGTCCTTGACCTAAATCAAACTTGATGGATTGATTTCATAGGTGTTATAGGGTGTATTGAATCATGTCCCAAGGTTTGGGAGCATGTCTTGGTCAAAAGTCAAAGGCACTGTTGACTTTTTCCCCCAAAACCCTAATTGTGGTTCTGATGAAATTGAAACTTGTTGATCAAGCTTCTTGGATAAATCCATTGTTGAAAATGGATCAAGGTGGTGTATTAGAGACCCTCAAATCAAGTCTTGAGGTCTTGGCTCATGATTTGTCCCAAAAGTTAACTTAGGGGTGAATTAGGTCAAGAAACCCTAATTCCTGATTTTTAGTGAATGCATCCCCTGAGGTTAAATTGACTTGATGATTGGGTCCATGAGGTCTCATGGAGTATTTTAGGTTATGATTTGAAGCATTGGCTCATGCCCAGAGGAAAGTTTCCATCTGGAGGCCCTGGTCGACCAAAAACCCTAATTTGGTGACACTGGCGATTTTGAGGCTTGATCCACTTAGAAGGGAGCAGCCTTGTGCTTAATCCTTGAAGTGGGAGTCCTCTTGATCCTTTGGGGATGTTTTAGAGGGCCATGAGAGCTACAAATCTAGATTTGAATGGGGAAAAATGGCCTTGTGGTTTAGGAGTTATGATCCTCCAAAGTTGGTACCCGAGCCACTTTGTTTCATAACTTAGAAAAATTTCTAAGTTTTTATGGTTACCCCTTTTACAAGTTATCCCACTTTTCTTGATTTTTCTTGATGAATGATGATTCCAATCACACATTAACATCATTTTAGGGTCAAAGAACCATATTTGTGAAAAATCTTAAAAAGTCAAAGTTGACTTTTGTGCACAGTTGACTTTTTGTCAGATGAATTCCAAATTGTGCAATCCTTTATGAAATCAAGTCCTTGACCTAAATCAAACTTGATGGATTGATTTCATAGGTGTTATAGGGTGTATTGAATCATGTCCCAAGGTTTGGGAGCATGTCTTGGTCAAAAGTCAAAGGCACTGTTGACTTTTTCCCCAAAACCCTAATTGTGGTTCTGATGAAATTGAAACTTGTTGATCAAGCTTCTTGGATAAATCCATTGTTGAAAATGGATCAAGGTGGTGTATTAGAGACCCTCAAATCAAGTCTTGAGGTCTTGGCTCATGATTTGTCCCAAAAGTCAACTTAGGGGTGAATTAGGTCAAGAAACCCTAATTCCTGATTTTTAGTGAATGCATCCCCTGAGGTTAAATTGACTTGATGATTGGGTCCATGAGGTCTCATGGAGTATTTTAGGTTATGATTTGAAGCATTGGCTCATGCCCAGAGGAAAGTTTCCATCTGGAGGCCCTGGTCGACCAAAAACCCTAATTTGGTGACACTGGCGATCTTGAGGCTTGATCCACTTAGAAGGGAGCAGCCTTGTGCTTAATCCTTGAAGTGGGAGTCCTCTTGATCCTTTGGGGATGTTTTAGAGGGCCATGAGAGCTACAAATCCAGCTTTGAATGGGGAAAAATGGCCTTGTGGTTTAGGAGTTATGATCCTCCAAAGTTGGTACCCTAGCCACTTTGTTTCATAACTTAGAAAAATTTCTAAGTTTTTATGGTTACCCCTTTTACAAGTTATCCCACTTTTCTTGATTTTTCTTGATGAATGATGATTCCAATCACACATTAACATCATTTTAGGGTCAAAGAACCATATTTGTGAAAAATCTCAAAAAGTCAAAGTTGACTTTTGTGCACAGTTGACTTTTTGTCAGATGAATTCCAAATTGTGCAATCCTTTATGAAATCAAGTCCTTGACCTAAATCAAACTTGATGGATTGATTTCATAGGTGTTATAGGGTGTATTGAATCATGTCCCAAGGTTTGGGAGCATGTCTTGGTCAAAAGTCAAAGGCACTGTTGACTTTTTCCCCAAAACCCTAATTGTGGTTCTGATGAAATTGAAACTTGTTGATCAAGCTTCTTGGATAAATCCATTGTTGAAAATGGATCAAGGTGGTGTATTAGAGACCCTCAAATCAAGTCTTGAGGTCTTGGCTCATGATTTGTCCCAAAAGTTAACTTAGGGGTGAATTAGGTCAAGAAACCCTAATTCCTGATTTTTAGTGAATGCATCCCCTGAGGTTAAATTGACTTGATGATTGGGTCCATGAGGTCTCATGGAGTATTTTAGGTTATGATTTGAAGCATTGACTCATGCCCAGAGGAAAGTTTCCATCTGGAGGCCCTGGTCGACCAAAAACCCTAATTTGGTGACACTGGCGATTTTGAGGCTTGATCCACTTAGAAGGGAGCAGCCTTGTGCTTAATCCTTGAAGTGGGAGTCCTCTTGATCCTTTGGGGATGTTTTAGAGGGCCATGAGAGCTACAAATCCAGATTTGAATGGGGAAAAATGGCCTTGTGGTTTAGGAGTTATGATCCTCCAAAGTTGGTACCCGAGCCACTTTGTTTCATAACTTAGAAAAATTTCTAAGTTTTTATGGTTACCCCTTTTACAAGTTATCCCACTTTTCTTGATTTTTCTTGATGAATGATGATTCCAATCACACATTAACATCATTTTAGGGTCAAAGAACCATATTTGTGAAAAATCTTAAAAAGTCAAAGTTGACTTTTGTGCACAGTTGACTTTTTGTCAGATGAATTCCAAATTGTGCAATCCTTTATGAAATCAAGTCCTTGACCTAAATCAAACTTGATGGATTGATTTCATAGGTGTTATAGGGTGTATTGAATCATGTCCCAAGGTTTGGGAGCATGTCTTGGTCAAAAGTCAAAGGCACTGTTGACTTTTTCCCCAAAACCCTAATTGTGGTTCTGATGAAATTGAAACTTGTTGATCAAGCTTCTTGGATAAATCCATTGTTGAAAATGGATCAAGGTGGTGTATTAGAGACCCTCAAATCAAGTCTTGAGGTCTTGGCTCATGATTTGTCCCAAAAGTCAACTTAGGGGTGAATTAGGTCAAGAAACCCTAATTCCTGATTTTTAGTGAATGCATCCCCTGAGGTTAAATTGACTTGATGATTGGGTCCATGAGATCTCATGGAGTATTTTAGGTTATGATTTGAAGCATTGGCTCATGCCCAGAGGAAAGTTTCCATCTGGAGGCCCTGGTCGACCAAAAACCCTAATTTGGTGACACTGGCGATCTTGAGGCTTGATCCACTTAGAAGGGAGCAGCCTTGTGCTTAATCCTTGAAGTGGGAGTCCTCTTGATCCTTTGGGGATGTTTTAGAGGGCCATGAGAGCTACAAATCCAGCTTTGAATGGGGAAAAATGGCCTTGTGGTTTAGGAGTTATGATCCTCCAAAGTTGGTACCCTAGCCACTTTGTTTCATAACTTAGAAAAATTTCTAAGTTTTTATGGTTACCCCTTTTACAAGTTATCCCACTTTTCTTGATTTTTCTTGATGAATGATGATTCCAATCACACATTAACATCATTTTAGGGTCAAAGAACCATATTTGTGAAAAATCTCAAAAAGTCAAAGTTGACTTTTGTGCACAGTTGACTTTTTGTCAGATGAATTCCAAATTGTGCAATCCTTTATGAAATCAAGTCCTTGACCTAAATCAAACTTGATGGATTGATTTCATAGGTGTTATAGGGTGTATTGAATCATGTCCCAAGGTTTGGGAGCATGTCTTGGTCAAAAGTCAAAGGCACTGTTGACTTTTTCTCCAAAACCCTAATTGTGGTTCTGATGAAATTGAAACTTGTTGATCAAGCTTCTTGGATAAATCCATTGTTGAAAATGGATCAATGTGGTGTATTAGAGACCCTCAAATCAAGTCTTGAGGTCTTGGCTCATGATTTGTCCCAAAAGTCAACTTAGGGGTGAATTAGGTCAAGAAACCCTAATTCCTGATTTTTAGTGAATGCATCCCCTGAGGTTAAATTGACTTGATGATTGGGTCCATGAGGTCCCATGGAGTATTTTAGGTTATTATTTGAAGCATTGGCTCATGCCCAGAGGAAAGTTTCCATCTGGAGGCCCTGGTCGACCAAAAACCCTAATTTGGTGACACTGGCGATCTTGAGGCTTGATCCACTTAGAAGGGAGCAGCCTTGTGCTTAATCCTTGAAGTGGGAGTCCTCTTGATCCTTTGGGGATGTTTTAGAGGGTCATGAGTGCTACAAATCCAGCTTTGAATGGGGGAAAATGGCCTTGTGGTTTAGGAGTTATGATCCTCCAAAGTTGGTACCCTAGCCACTTTGTTTCATAACTTAGAAAAATTTCTAAGTTTTTATGGTTACCCCTTTTACAAGTTATCCCACTTTTCTTGATTTTTCTTGATGAATGACGATTCCAATCACACATTAACATCATTTTAGGGTCAAAGAACCATATTTGTGAAAAATCTCAAAAAGTCAAAGTTGACTTTTGTGCACAGTTGACTTTTTGTCAGATGAATTCCAAATTGTGCGATCCTTTATGAAATCAAGTCCTTGACCTAAATCAAACTTGATGGATTGATTTCATAGGTGTTATAGGGTGTATTGAATCATGTCCCAAGGTTTGGGAGCATGTCTTGGTCAAAAGTCAAAGGCACTGTTGACTTTTTCCCCAAAACCCTAATTGTGGTTCTGATGAAATTGAAACTTGTTGATCAAGCTTCTTGGATAAATCCATTGTTGAAAATGGATCAATGTGGTGTATTAGAGACCCTCAAATCAAGTCTTGAGGTCTTGGCTCATGATTTGTCCCAAAAGTCAACTTAGGGGTGAATTAGGTCAAGAAACCCTAATTCCTGATTTTTAGTGAATGCATCCCCTGAGGTTAAATTGACTTGATGATTGGGTCCATGAGGTCCCATGGAGTATTTTAGGTTATGATTTGAAGCATTGGCTCATGCCCAGAGGAAAGTTTCCATCTGGAGGACCTGGTCGACCAAAAACCCTAATTTGGTGACACTGGCGATCTTGAGGCTTGATCCACTTAGAATGGAGCAGCCTTGTGCTTAATCCTTGAAGTGGGAGTCCTCTTGATCCTTTGGGGGATGTTTTAGAGGGCCATGAGAGCTATAAATCCAGCTTTGAATGGGGAAAAATGGCCTTGTGGTTTAGGAGTTATGATCCTCCAAAGTTGGTACCCTAGCCACTTTGTTTCATAACTTAGAAAAATTTCTAAGTTTTTATGGTTACCCCTTTTACAAGTTATTCCACTTTTCTTGATTTTTCTTGATGAATGATGATTCCAATCACACATTAACATCATTTTAGGGTCAAAGAACCATATTTGTGAAAAATCACAAAAAGTCAAAGTTGACTTTTGTGCACAATTGACTTTTTGTTAGATGAATTCCAAACTAGGCGATCCTTTATGAAATCAAGTCCTTGACCTAAATCAAACTTTTTGGATTGATTTCATAGGTGTTATAGGGTGTATTGAATCATTTCCCAAGGTTTGGGAGTATGTCTTGGTCAAAAGTCAAAGTCATTGTTGACTTTTTCCCCAAATTCCTAATTGTGGTTCTGATGAAATTGAAACTTGTTGATCAAGCTTCTTGGATCAATCAATTGTTGCAAATGGATCAATGTGGTGTATTAGAGACCCTTAAATCATGTCTTGAGGTATTGGCTCATGATTTGTCCCAAAAGTCAACTTAGGGGTGAATTATGTCAAGAAACCCTAATTCCTGATTTTTAATGAATGCATCCCTTGAGGTTAAATTGACTTAATGATTGGGTCCATGAGGTCCCATGGAGTATTTTAGGTTATGCTTTGAAGCATTGGCTCATGCCCAGAGGAAAGTTTCCATCTGGAGGCCCTGGTCGACCAAAAACCCTAATTTGGTGACACTGGCGATCTTGAGGCTTGATCCACTTAGAAGGGAGCAGCCTTGTGCTTAATCCTTGAAGTGGGAGTCCTCTTGATCCTTTGGGGATGTTTTAGAGGTTTAGACAAGTTGAATATCATGTTATTTCTTGATTGATCCTTTGTCCAAGAGCTCTGAGAGGGCTTGAAACCCTAAGTTTGATTTGTAGTGAAGGCTCACCCATCTTTAGGGAGACTAATGAGGCATGATAGTCCATCCATATTGTGTTGATTATTTGCACAATGATGGGAAATATTAGTGGTCAAAATTTGGGATATGACAAACTGCAGCAGGCCTTTGGCCAATGTGGATCAAATGGAATCTCAAGTCTCCTCTTGCCATTGACTTGAGATTAGAGCACATGCCTATGGTTCTTTGATTCAAGGAAAAGGCTTTACTGAAGTGTTCATCTTTGCTCTGATACATTCCACCTCTAAGCATCCATTGAATGCCTCAAAACAAAATTGGAGTCTTGAGGCATCTTTAGCTTCTAGGGGTGCCAAACCTATATGTAGTTCCAAAGACTTGAGAGGCTTATGTATTAGTGCTTGTCCCTTGGTTGTTCCCCCTTGAGGTGTGCAGATGGAGAACCATGCTTGAAGTTGCACAATTTGAGCAACTCGAGCACTAATGTACAAATCTACCTTGCCAAGACAGTTTGCAGCAAGACATGTTGCAGCTGTCATAACTCCTAGCTCAGATGGATTTTGATGGAGTTCTTGGACATTTTGGAAAGCTGACATATCCTATTTCAACATGATGTCCAACTTTGGTTTTGAGAAACCTAAATTATAATGAAAAATACCTCTACATTTGGGAAAAAATAAGGCAGATTCTGACTTAATGAAAATTTCACTAAGTGTTGGAAAAATGTCATTTTTGTGTTTTCAACCATTTTGATCACTCCATAACTAAAAATCCATGAGGAATTGGAATGAGCTGTAGTTGACACTTTTAAAGTATGCCATGATATCTACAAATCCAGCTTTGGACCATCCAAAATGGTTGCTTGGATCTCAAGTTATGGTCCTTGGAAGTTGGTACCCTAGCCACTTTGTTCCATAACTTAGAAAAATTCTAAGTTTTTTTACGGTTACCCCTTTTACAAGTTAACTCACTTTCGTTGATTTTTCTTGATGAATGATGATTCCAATCACATATTAACATTGTTTTAGGGTCAATGTACCATAATTGTGAAAAATTCCAAAAAGCCAAACTTGATTTTGTGCACAGTTGACTTTTTATCGGAGGAAATCCAAACTGTGCGATCCTTCGGGAAATCAAGTCCTTGACCTAAATCAAACCTAATGGATGGACTCCATAGGTGTTATAGGGTGTATTGACCTATGTCCCAAGGTTTGGGAGCATGTCTTGGTCAAAAGTCAAAGGTATAGTTGACTTTTTCTGTAAAACCCTAACTGTGGTCCTGATGAAATTAAAACTTGTAGATCAAGCTTCTAGGATCAATCCGTTGTTGCAAATGGATCAATGTAGTGTATTATAGACCCTCAAACCATGTCTTGGGGTCTTGGCTCACGTTTTGTCCTAAAAGTCAACTTAGGGGTGAATTAGGTCAAGAAACCCTAATTCCTGATTTTCAGTAAATGCATCCCCTGAGGTTAAATTTACTTGATGTTTGGGTCCATGAGGTCCCTTGGGGTATCTTGGGTTATGCTTTGAAGCATTGGCTCATGCCCAGAGGAAAATTTCCACCTGGAGGCTTCAGTCGACCAAAACCCTAATTTGGTGACACTGTCGATCTTGAGGCTTGATCCACTTGGAATGCTGCAACTTTGTGTTTGATTCTTGATGTGGGAGTCCTCTTGATCCATTGTGGGTGTTTGAAATGCTAGACAAGTTGAAGATCATGTCTTTTCTTGATTGATCTTTTGTCTATGTGCCCTGAGAGGGCCTAAAACCCTAATTCTTGCTTATAGTTAATGCTCAATTATCTTTGAGGAGATTGATGAGGCATGATGGTTCATCCATATTGTGGTATTGATTGGCACAATGATGGGAAATCTTAGTGGTCAAAATTTGGGGTATGACATATGCCCTTATTTAATCTTCTTGGACCCGAAGGTGTGAATGGCGAAGGTATTCGGGCATTCGGGGTGGAAGATGATTAAATATCGGAATACCCGAAATTTTGATGGTGGTTATAAACAGAAATTTGCTTATCCGTCTTATTTTGCTAAGCAATGATGCTTTAGAAAAGGGTAAAAACTCCCCCTCGACCCTGGTCTTTAGCCAAGGAACTGGTCTCAGTTTCTGAAATAAACTTCCCCTCGATCCTGGTCTTTAGCCAAGGAACTGGTCTCAGTTTCTGATATAAAGTTCCCCTCGATCCTGGTCTTCAACCAAGCAACTGGTCTCAGTTTCTGATATAAACTTCCCCTCGATCCTAGTTTCCTACCAAGGAACTGGTCTCAGTTTCTGAAATAAATTTCCCCTCGATCCTGGTCTTTAGCCAAGGAACTGGTCTCAGTTTCTGATATAAACTTCCCCTCAATCCTGGTCTTCAGCCAAGGAACTGGTCCTAGTTTCTGATATAAACTTCCCCTTGATCCTAGTCTTTAGCCAAGGAACTGGTCTCAGTTTCTGATATAAACTTCCCCTCGATCCTGGTTTCCTACCAAGGAACTGGTCTCAGTTTCTGATATAAACTTCCCCTCGATCCTGGTTTCCTACCAAGGAACTGGTCTCAGTTTCTTTTGTCAATAAAATTTCTTGACAAGGGACGTTATTTGTAGCAGTTTTCCTCAAACTTCTCGCCGAATTTTCCTGGGGAGATGCCATTTGATGGGAAAAAGTTTTGATGTCAGACTTGCTGGGGAAACCCATCTGTCTGAGCGGTAGAGGTGTTCGAACTTCTCTGTTTTGGAGACGCCATTTGTCGACTCTACTGGGGAAAACGAGTCTCTTGAGAAACTGTTTCCTATTTGGGGATATTACATCATACTTTTTCTCGAGATCTTCTCGGAGAAATGCCATGTGATGTAATCCAATTTTGAGGTGCTGATGACCTTTTCGTCAGCGAATTTTCTGGAGAAAAACAGCTGTACTGCCGAATCTTTGATTAAGAGGCTTTCTCTGGGGATTTTCCTTAATCCGGGAAAGCGAAGATATCATCTTCAATATCGAAGAGTGACGTTCGTCAAAAGTTTTCTTGCTTTTCAAAGGTTCAAGTTATCAAAGTGGTCGAGGATTGGCTCCAATCCAGAAATAAACTGGAGGAGAGATTGTTCAGATGCAACATTTCCTGACGAGGAAAAAACTGACAACTCGATTAATAAGAGGACTTTTATCACTTGGGGATAAGACTGACCAGAGTGATAGTGATGCAATATGAATATGCATGTGAATCAATTATGCATGATGTATGTATGTTTATGCTGACAAAACTGACGCGACATACATACTAATAGATGAACACGACTGGATACTTGGCCACTGCAGGGGACGAAGAAATACCATTTGTTCCAGAAAGCAATTCTGCCTTGCTTAGGAGAGATAGTCCCTGTGGGGAAAACCGTTGGTTGGGCTTAGGAGATAAGAACTCTGCCGGGGATGTCGGACGGAATATTCGCATCTGACACAACTGATCCTTCATTCAGGTGCACTGGCTTAGAAGGAGTACTTTGATTCTGCACTTTGAAGCTCGATTACTTCTGGAGAAGCGATTGATGTTCTTTCGATGTTCAACAGTCAAAAGAAATTTCCATCTTTATTTTAAAAGCAGAAAAAAGTTTGACAAGTAAATTCATTTTTTGTTTTATTTCAAGAATCGTTGATCATATTAAAAACATCATTCTGTAAAAATAAAACAAATGAGAATTGCAAACAAAAGCACTAGGGCTCAAATTTCATTGATAGGAAGGAAATCAGTCAAAAGCGTGATTCCATGGAGTATTCACAAAGTTTAGAAAATGGTAATTTAAGGGAAAATGGCTATATTGAAACATAATGACCGTTATCCTTCTACCAACTTTGAATTCGGGACATCCTGAGCTTCTGTCGAAGATGACCTTGACTGGAGTCTTCCTGATGGATGACATAATTGCTGCTGAGGGATTTGCCCCTTTGCTGGACGTAGTTACTTGCCATTAATCCCTAACTTTTTCCTGGATTGTACTTTGAGATTTCCAATCCATCGGGATGATTTTTGATCACGTCTCTAATTTTTGTCTGGACCGCCCTTTCGGGTTTTCAATCCACCGAGACGCTTTTTTATTATTATTTTTTTTTAAATTTAGGCGAAGTATTTATTGACTACGTCAACATTTGTGGGGTAGGAAAATTCCTCTCCGTCCATGGTTGCGAGTCTCAAGGCGCCGCCTGAGAAAGCTTTCTTGACCACATAAGGGCCGTCATAATTTGGAGTCCATTTGCCACGGGAATCAGTGAGAAATGATTCTATCTTCTTGAGCACGAGATCTCCTTTCCTGAAGACGCGAGGTCAGACCTTTTTGTCAAACGCCTTCTTCGTCCTTTGCTGATACAACTGACCATGGCATAGTGCCGTTATTCGCTTCTCGTCGATCAGATTCAGTTCGTCGTGTCGACTTTGACACCATTCAGCCTCTGTTAGCTTAGGTTCCATCAATACCCGGATTGATGGGATCTCTACTTCCATGGGGAGCACTGCTTCCATGCCATATACTAGAAAGAAAGGGGTTACCCCTGTTGAAGTGCGGACAGATGTGCGATAACCGTGAAGAGCAAAGGGTAGCATCTCGTGCCAATCTTTATAGGTTACAACCATCTTCTGAATAATCTTCTTGATGTTCTTGTTAGCCGCTTCTACCGCTCCGTTCATCTTGGGTCGGTAGGGAGATGAGTTATGGTGTTCGATCTTGAACTCAGCGCACAACTCTTCCATCATTTTATTGTTCAAGTTGGATCTATTATCCGTAATGATATGGTTTGGAACACCATAACGGCAGATGAGATTGTTTTTGATAAAGCGGATCACGACTTGTCGGGTTACACTGGCGAATGACATTGATTTGACCCACTTGGTGAAGTAGTCAATGGCTACCAGGATGAACCGATGTCCGTTCGAAGCCTTGGGTTCAATCATGCCAATCATGTCGATTCCCCATATGGAAAAAGGCCATGGGGAAGAAAGAACTTTGAGATGCGTTGGCGGCACATGGATCTTGTCTGAGTATATCTGACACTTGTGACATCTCCTCATGTACTTGTAGCAGTCGGATTCCATTGTCAACCAATAGTACCCTGCTCTCAGAATTTTTCTCGCCATTGTGTGTCCGTTGGCATGAGTGCCAAAGGATCCTTCATGAATTTCTTTTATCAACATGTTTGCTTTTGGTATGTCTACACATCGAAGCAAGACCATGTCAAAGTTTCTCTTATAGAGTGTATCACCGCTCAGGAAGAAGCTGCCTGCTAGCCTCTTGAGGGTCTTTCTGTCTTTTCTGGATGCCCCAGGTGGGTACTCTTGTTTTTGAAGGAAGCATTTGATATCGTGATACCAAGGTTTGTTGTCTATGACTGCTTCGATCGTGAAGATGTAAGCGGGTCTTTCTAGGCGCATTATGTCAATCTTAGGTATGTCATTCCATTGACCTACTGTAATCATGGAAGAGAGAGTGGATGATGCACCAGCCATGTGATTCTCTTCACGAGGGATGTGATGAAACTCGATTCTGTTGAAGAAGGGTAACAACCTTCTCGCTTAATCTTTGTAAGGAATCAATCCTGATTGGTATGTGTTCCAATCTCCTTTGATCTGATTTATAACCAGGGCTAGGTCGCCATATACATCCAAGTTCTTAATCCTTAAGTCAATCGCTTCTTCGAGACCCATGATACAAGCTCCGTATTCGGCCTCGTTGTTTGTGCACTTGAATGTCAATCTGGCAGTGAAAGGAATGTGGGTACCCTGAGGTGTTATGATAATTACCCCAATTTTGTTTCCATAATGATTGACATCTCCGTAAAAAATAAGTCCCCACTGGGAACCTGGTTCCGGCCCTTCACTGGGTAGTGGTTCATCGCAGTCCTTCATTTTCAAGTACATGACATCTTCGTCTGGGAAGTCAAATCTGATTGATTCTTGATCGTCAATCGGCTGATGAGCCAAATAATCGGCTAAAACACTTCCTTTGACGGCTTTCTGAGCATGGTACTCGATGTCGTATTCTGATAACAACATCTGCCAACGGGCTATCCTTCCCGTGAGAGCAGGTTTTTCAAAGACATACTTGATTGGATCCATTTCGGAGATTAACCAAGTAGTGTGACGAATCATAAACTGGCGAAGACGTTTGGCTGCCCAAGCCAGAGCGCAACAAGTTTTCTTAAGCATGGTGTACCGAGTTTCACAGTCGGTGAACTTCTTGCTCAAATAGTAGATGGCCGATTCTTTCCGTTTTGTTTCGTCTTGTTGGCCAAGTACACAACCCATCGAGTCTTCCAAGACTGTTAGGTATATGATCAGTGGTCTTCCTTCCACTGGAGGTGATAGAATCGGTGGATTCAACAGGTATTCCTTGATACTGTCGAAGGCGGTTTGGCAGTCTTCTGTCCAAATGCAGTCCTGATTCTTTTTGAGTAATTTGAAGATCGACGCATATGTCGCGGTCATGAGGAATATAAATCTGGAAATGTAGTTCAGACGTCCCAAGAATCCTCTGACTTGTTTTTCAGTCTTTGGAGAAGGCATTTCTTGAATGGCCTTGACCTTGTCAGGATCAACCTCAATTCCTTTCTGGCTGACGATGAACCCTAGCAGTTTCCTTGAACGGACACCGAACGTGCACTTATTGGGATTCAAGCGGAGTTTGTATTTTCTCAGACGCTCGAATAGTTTTGACAGGAGGGTCACATGCTCCTCTTCCGTCTTAGATTTGGCAATCATATCATTGACATATACCTCGATTTCTTTGTGTATTATATCATGAAATAGAGTAGTCATGGCCGTTTGATAGGTTGCCCCGACGTTCTTCAAACCGAACGGCATTACCTTGTAACAAAAGGTACCCCATGGGGTAATGAACGAAGTTTTCTCCATATCTTTCGGCGCCATTTTTATCTGATTATAGCCCGAGAATCCATCCATGAAGGAGAAAGCTTTGAACTTTGCTGTATTGTTTACCAGCATGTCAATGTGCGGTAAGGGAAAGTCATCCTTTGGACTTGCTTTCTTCATATCCCTGTAGTCTACACACATTCTGACCTTTCCGTCCTTTTTCGGAACTGGTACTATGTTAGCCAACCATTGAGTATATTCTGACGTGGCGCGGAAACCTGCGTCAATCTGTTTCTGTACTCCCTCTTTGATTTTGATGGCCATGTCTGGATGAGTCCGTCTCAACCTTTGTTTTACTGGCGGACATTCCGATCTTAATGGTAGATGATGTTCCACGATGCTGGTATCCAACCCTGGCATATCCTAATAGGACCAAGTGAATACATCGGGAAACTCTTTGAGAAGCCTTATCAAACCTTCTTTGATAGTTGGACTGAGCAGTGCCCCAATCTTGACTTTTTTTTTTCTCTCTTCTTCTGAACCCAAGTTGACCGTTTCCAACGGTTCTTTGTGAGGTTTAATGGACCTTTCCTCTTGTCTGAGTAACCGGGAGATCTTTTCTGGAATTTCTTCGTCATTTTCTTCTTCAGCCTCAAATACCGAGAATTCAAAGTTGGGAGAAGGCATTGGATCGTATGTTTCAATGGGGTTTAAAACAAGCAATATGCATGACATGATGATTATTTTTAGAAGAGATAGAGAGAATGCAAGAGTGTGTGCAGTGTATTTTCTGAAAACTGCTTGTTTTTATTATTTGAGTTATTTTTTGGGATTACCATTTTCTAAAAAAGCGAAAAGAGAAAACAACAATAAATGCGGAAATTACAGAACAACGTTATTTTATTTATGATTTTGTCGATTCTTGAAACTACAGCCCTATAAAACAAAACTCTGTCGCTTTAGACAAAGCGAAGAGATATATTTACAGAAAGTGAGCCCTATCAAAACATCTGTTTCACCCGGGCAAGGTGAAAGGTTAAAATAAAGACGACAATTACTTCGACTTATGAACAACTTTTGGAACGTTGACTGCAACCCATTGGCGGCGAGCCCCTCGGTGAATCACAAAGTCTGGAACTTTCCTTCTTGGCTTGTCTTCAGAAATAACGCTGATTTTTGGTGGAGCAGGATCGTTGGAATCTGTCTCCCAGGAAGAGTTGTCGTAGGAGGATTCCTCACAGCTGTATCTTGTACATTGTTTGTACTCTCAGATATATCTCCCCATCCAGTTGGCTGGATGTCTTCGAGCTTGATACGAGAGCTTTCGAGAGCGGTGTACTTGACCAAGTAGTTGTACTTGCCACTCGGTTGTCCTAAGGTGTCCCACACTTCTTTGTAACTGGAGGAGTCATCCCTCTCGATGACGTTGACCTCAGGAAAAACATAGTTAAGGAACTCTTGTCCTGCAATTGTTGCGAATTCATCGTTGTACTGGATATTTTATGAATGTCCTGAGTAATGATCCCATGATTCTGTGGGGACGCAGATATTCTCTTCAATGATGCTCAATATGCATCGTTCGACTGACTCTCTTGCCCCGAGTCTCCTGGGTATGGCTGCTAAATAGGCAGGCCATCCATTGGGCCATAATAGTCATGGTCAAAGTTATCTTTCATCAGAGTGTCCTCCTCTAATGAGTTGGGTGGAGCACAACATCCTTCTAGATCACAATCTCCGTATATCATTTTGACATCTGACCTCGGTATAAATCTCGGACTTTGTGTGGGAGAGCAAAATGGCGTAGGCACCTCTTCCTGAGACATATAACCGTCCTCGTTAAGATAGGACTTCCACTCTTCATCTGTATCGGAGGAATCAACCTCGTTGATGGTATGTACTTCTTGAGACACTGGGTGAAGGAAACCTCCACCATGGAAGAAGTTTTGAATGGGATGAAGACTCTCATTGTTAGTAGCTGTCTGAGCACAGTTTGAAGAAAAACCAAGACATTTATTTTTCTTATTGTCAGTAGGAATGACAAGCTGTCCCCATCCTTTGGTATTGTTACTTCTGATCGCTTCGAGAGCATCTTTGTATGAGGAAATCAAAGTCCCTCTCTCTGATTGGTTATCATGGCTCACCGAAAATGCCTGGAACTGGGTTCCGATTATCTCCTCCGGTTCTACACAAGTGGACGATGATAAGTTACAAACGATCAAGGCTTGCTCTCCGCAGACTGTGACTAGTTGGTCATTCTTGACGAACTTCAGCTTCTAGTGAAGTGTCGAAGTGACTGCCCCAGCCTCGTGCATCCAAGGTCTTCCTAACAAACAGCTGTATGCTGCTCGGATGTCCATGACCTGGAAAGTGACTTGGAATGTGTGAGGACCGATAGTTATGGGAAGATCGACTTCAGCGATAACTGTTTTTCGGGATCCATCAAATGCTTTGACGATGACCTCACTGCCTCTCATCGGAGATCCTTGGTACGATAATCACATCAACGTACACTTTGGCATAACATTTAGAGCTGATCTGGTGTCTACCAGTACGCTTGCTAAAGCATCGTCCTGGCTGTTTGTCATACCCCAAATTTTGACCACTAAGATTTCCCATCATTGTGCAAATCATCAGCACAATATGGATGTACCTTTGTACCTCATCAGTCTCCCCAAAGATGGGTGAGCATTCACTTCAATCAAAACTAGGGTTTCAAACCCTCTCAGAGCTCTTAGACAAAGGATCAATCAAGGAATGACATGATCTTCAACTTGTCTAGCCTCTCAAATATCTACAATGGATCAAGAGGACTCCCACTTCAAGGATTAAGCACAAGGCTGCTCCCTTCTAGGTGGATCAAACCTCAGGATCGCCAGTGTCACCAAATTAGGGTTTGGTCGACTAGGGCCTCCAGATGGAAATTTTCCTCTGGGCATGAGCCAATGCTTCAAAGCATAACCTAAAATGCTCAATGGAACATCATAAACCCCATCATCAAGTCAATTTAGCCTCAGGGGATGCATACATAAAAAATCAGGAATTAGGGTTTCTTGACCTAATTCACCCCTAAGTTGACTTTTGGGACAAAACACGAGCCAAGACCTCAAGAGAGGATTTGAGGATCCCTAACACACCACATTGATCCATTTGCAACAATGGATTGATCCAAGAAGCTTGAGCAACAAGTTTCAATTTCATTTGAACCACAATTAGGGTTTCGCGAGAAAAGTCAACTGTAGCTTTGACTTTTGACCAGGACATGCTCCCAAACCCTAGGACATGATTCAATACACCCTATAACACCCATGGAACATGTCCATCAAGTTTGATTTAGGTCAAGGACATGATTTCCTAAAGGATCGCACAGTTTGAAATTCATCTGATAAAAAGTCAACTGTGCACAAAAGTCAAACTTTGACTTTTTGAGATTTTTCATAAAAATGGTTTTTTAACCCTAAAATGATGTTAATGTGTGATTGGAATCATCATTCATCTAGAAAAATCAAAGAAAGTGGGATAACTTGTAAAAGGGGTAACCATAAAAACTTAGAAAATTTTCTAAGTTATGAAAAAAAGTGGCAAGGGTACCAAATTTGGAGGATCATAACTCCTAAACCACAAAGCCATTTTTCCCCATCCAAAGATGGATTTGTAGCCCTCATGGCCCTCTACAAAAGTGTCAACTACACTTCATCCCAATTCATCATGGATTTTGAGTTATGGTTGGATCAAAATGGCTAAAAACCTAAAATTGACATTTTTCAGCACTTAGCCAAAAATCTGCCTTGTAATTTCAGCACAATGTCCCAACTTCAAGGCTGTTTTTCTCCATGATCCAAGTTGAACCAGGTCTAATGTCAAACATCAAAGTTGAAGTACGTCATCTAAGCTTTCCGGAAAGTCCTAGAACGTCCATGTAGCATACTCGAGCAGGGAGTTATGGATCTTACAAAAGGCCTTGCTGAAGCTGAATTTTTCAGGGCAGAATCGCACATTTTTTGTGCCACACGAATTTTCAAGCCTTGTCATCAGTTTGGACACATCTAAGGATCAAATCCAAGTGGGATGATCTGATCCATGAACCTCCCAAGTCCAAGGAACCAAAAAAAGCATGCCAAAACCTAGAAATCCCTAAAAGAGGGACAAAACTCCAATTTTGGTTTGGAGCATTTAATGGATGCTTAGAGGTGGCATGGACTGAGCCATTCTCATCTGAAATCAGTCAAGACTTATCCAAGACCAAGGGAACCACAACCCTGTGCCCTAACCTCTAGTCAATGGCTAGAGGAGACTTGCATTTCCATTGGCCAACATGGAACAAACACCTGCTGCAGTTGCCATTCACTGTGGATCCCAAAACAAACATGCTCCACTATAAATAGAGCTCATTTGTGTTCAGTTTGAGTACACCAAAGCCATCAAACAGATGCTTTCCTCAAAATCTCTTCTTTCACCTCAAATTTGCCTTCCAAAGCAAGTAATTCTGAGTTTTTGAGCTAGAGAGCAATTCCACTCAAACTAATCACACACACACACACACCTCATATATATCATATGTAAGCTGTGCAAACCATCAAAAGTGACCTGTAATCACAACATCACAAAGTCACCTCTCAAAACCTCAAAATGACACTTTTTTTGCATTTTTCAAGCCATGTCTTGATTCAGTCACTTTCCAAACCAAATAAAATCTCAAACACACTCTAAATATCATCCTTGAACTGTCCCAAATGGTGCCACACATCTGGAACACCATTTGAGAGAGTTGGCATTTTGGCCACTTTTGACCATTTTGCGAGAAAGTGCACAAACTTGCTCCAGAGGTTTCCAGCCGATTCGAACCATCCTAAAAGCTTCTAAGAGGTCATTTGAGGTTGTTCAATGCATCAAATCATTTCTGGAACAAAGCACTTGGTAGGTTGCCCAAAATATCCAAAAAAGAGGTAAAATCCACAACTTGAATTCTTTGAATCATGCTTTCCTTTGTTGTCCACATACATGCATCATATTGAACAATTCTTGAGGCAAAAATGTAGTCCTTAATGTGTATGTTGTGATCCTCCCAGTGTTTGCATTTTAACATGTTTATATGTGGAATTTTGGTTGTTTTAAAATCATGTCCAATTCTGGTTGTTTTTATTCATGTGTTCCTTACATTAAGTTTTAGTATACATGAGTAACACCATTAGATTCCTTGCGAAAAATCGGTCAAGATAGGTTTTTACGGATTTCAATTCCGATGAAAATTGAGAGAGTTACGCGCGTTGGAAATTTGACGCGAAACGACGTCGAATTAACGATAGCGGTTATGGTTTTTTTGCTTTGTGTGTTCTGTACAGTGAGTTTCCGAGTGCGTGAATAATACCATTGGATTCCTCGCGAAAAATCGGTCAAGATAGGTTTTTACGGATTTCAATTCCGATGAAAATTGAGAGAGTTACGCGCGTTGGAAATTTGACGCGAAACGACGTCAAAAACAACGTGCAGTTTTGGTTTTTTAATTTCTGCATTTTGTGTGTTGAGTTTCCGTGTATGTGAGTGATACCATTGGATTCCTTGCGAAAAATCGGTCAAGATAGACTCTTTCGGATCTTAATTCGGTTAAAAATCGAGAGAGTTACGCGCGTCGGAAGTTTGGCGCGAAACAATATTTTCAACTAACGCGCAGTTCTGGTTTTTTTGCTGCTACGTTTTGTACGTTGAGTTTCAGCGTGCATGTGAGATACCATTGGATTCCTCGCAAAAAATTGGTCAGGATAGGCTCTTCCGGATCTTAATTCTGTTAAAAATCGAGAGAGTTACGCGTGTCGTAAGTTTGGCGCGAAACGATGTTTTCAATTACGTACAGTTCTGGTTTTTCGATTTGCGTGTTTTGTACGTCGAGTTTCAGTGTGTATGTGTGGTACCATCGGATTCCTTGCGAAAAATTGGTCAAGATAGGTATTTTCGGATTTTGATTCCGATAAAAATTGAGAGAGTTATGAGTTTTTGAAATTTGATAAAAAACGTGTTGAAAATTAAAGTTTCGGTACTCGTTTTTACCCCAAAAGAAATGTCGGAGATGATATTTTGATATCTTTCCTCTTTTTCTTACTTTTTATTTTCAAAACTCAACCAATTTTTTTTACATAGCAAAATATCATCATTTTCCAATTCATATCCCATATTATTTTAATCCACAAAAAATCACAAAAAAAGTATTATTTTTAATATATTTAAAAATAGTGTTTTAAATTGTTTTAAATGCTTTTAAAATGATTTCTTTTTTTTTTCTTGATTTTTTAAAACCAAAATGATTTTAAATATTTATGTGGATAAAATATTTTTTTCATAAACCTTAATCATTATTTAATGATTTTATTTGATATTTTTATCATTTTTTTTACTTAATTTTTCTTGGAAAAATGCCTAAAAAAATGAAATTGAGGTTTTCTTTGATTTTCACCCTAACAAATCTTTTTCAAACACTTTGGGCCTCTAATAGAGTGTAAGACCCAACCCTTTTTTAACAAAACATTTTTGGGTCTCAGCTATTGTATAAGTCCCGATACGTTAAAAATCTCGGCACGATCGCCATTTTCAAACTGAAAATATTTTGGGTCTCTCCCTGAGTTGTAAGCCCCATCTTTTGTACAAAAATACACTTTGGGCCTCTAATAGAGTGTAAGACCCAACCCCTCTTTTTTTATATTTTCTCATATTATTTTTTAATGATTTGGAAAATTAATAACTCCTTCAATTTTGATTATTTTTGATTGGTTCTTTTTCTGAAAAATCACAAAAATAGTAAAATATTTTATTCTACAAAAAAATAAAATTTATATTATTTATTTAATATAGTTGGTATTTTTGTGAATAAATTCATTTTTAATTGTTTTTAAGCATTTTAAAAGTGCATATTCATCTTGAAAATAAAGACTATGGGCCTCCCCTCGTGTTGTAAGTCCCATTTCTTTTCTTTAAACTCTTTGGGCCTCTATTAGAGTGTAAGACCCAACCCCTTGTGTACAGAAAACTTTTTAGGTCTCATTCGTTGTATAAGTCCCTCTGTACATTTTCAAATAAACGGCGCGATCGTCACCCTTTTCAAAATTAACCATTGGGCCTACCCTCGAGTAGTAAGACCCATTTCTTTTCTTAAAACTCACTTGGGCCTCTTGAGAGAGTGTAAGACCCATCCCTTTGTACAGAAAACCTTTTTTGGGCCACAGTCACTTGTATAAGTCCCTCTGTACAAATTCAACAGTGCGCTCACTGATAAAACCCTGGGCCTCTCCTTGAGCTGTAAGCCCCAAATCTTTCTTTTTCAAAGCACTTTCTCCTTTGATGTTGAAATATATTGTTGTTTTCAATTTTTCTTTGTTGAACAACTAACCAAACAACATGGAAGCTCTACAACCGAGTAAGTGTTTACCCGCTTTCATTTACCGCTTTCATATGTATATAACTGTATTGTGGGGCTGTTTCACTGTAAGTTTCCTTTCAAAAACTCATATATATATATATATAACTGTATTGTGGGGCTGTTTCGCTATAAGTCTTCTTTCATAAACTCATATCAAATGTGTAATAATAATATAGATATTTAGAGTTTCCCCGGCAACTAGGTCTAGCACTAGGTAAAGCCCTGTTGATCACTCTGAACTTACAGTCAAAACTAGATCCACATAGGATTACCAGACACAGTCTTCCCTCCTCTTGGGGTTAAACAATATGGAGATATGAAAGGCAGAGTCTTTTTGAACCCTTTCTCAGACTGTCACTCTTAGAAATAGACTGAACTAGATCCCTAATAGGATCACCAGATACAGTCTTCTCTTCGGCTGTCCTCATTAGGAATTGTCAAGAAACTCTACTCCCAGAGATGAATGTATTCTCCGTGAATGGCATCTTTGAGTTTCTTCCAAATTCTCGAACTTTCCTGACTTGATCTATTCCTTGTGAATAGCTTGCCTTGAATTTCTCGGGGTTTGGGGACCCATCGGCTTCTTAAAAGCATCGGCCTCCTCTTGGGCATCGTACAAGGACCCACAGGCTTCCTAAAAGCAACCTAGCCTCCTCTTGGGCTTAGTACAAGGACTCGTCGGCTTCTTAGAAGTATTCACAGCCTCCTCTTAGGCTTCGTATAATGATCTCTTCCTCCGGGAATGATAGCCTTCTCTTGGGCTTCGTACAAGGACTTCTCGGCTTCTTAAAAGTTTCCAGCCTCCTCTTGGGCTTCGTACAAATTGTCCCGATGACCTCCTAGAGGTATAGGAACATAACCTAGTCATCTTAATAGAACAGTCCTTTCAAAGAGTCTACTACTATTTCTCAAAGCATAGTATAAAAGATGAAACTCTAGACTTGGACAGTCTAATCTCCTTGAGTCTCAAAGACATTCTCAAGTGCCCCCTTCGTTAATTAGGAAGGAAACCCGCAGACTCGGACAGTCTCAATACCCTTCGGATTTCCCGCTTCCTTAAAGAACAGGAATAACCCGGATCCTTGAAACAAATCCTTGAGTACAGTGTTGCTCATATAAGAACTGATTTTCTCTTTCAAAATCAGTATACTGGACCTGTCACTTAAACAGTTACCTTAGCCTCCTCTTGGGCTTTGTACAATGATTCTCCCCAGCGGAGTCAAACAACGTTTAGCCTCTCTCTCGGGCTTTGTACGAGACACATAAGAGACTCCTTCGTTGAGTCAACCACCCCTTTCGCCTCTATCTCGGGCTTTATACGAGATACAAAAAGGTTCTTATTGATCCAAAAAAATTTTAGCCTCCATCTCGGGCTTCGTACGAGATACAAAAAAGGCTCTCTTGTTGAGCCAATCAAACTTTTAGCCTCCATCTCGGGCTTCGTACGAGATACAAAAAACACTCTCTTGCGGAGTATAAAAGACTCTCTTGTTGAGTCAATCACCTTTTAGCCTCCATCTCGGGCTTCGTACGAGATACAAAAACACTCTCTTGTTGAGTATAAAAGATTCTCCTATTGAGTCAACCCTTTTAGCCTCTCTCTCGGGCTTCGTACGAGACACATAAAAACTCCCTCTTGTTGGGCCAATAGCCTCCTCTTAGGCTTTGTATAAGAAAACCAATGGTTGATCCAATCAACCTTTTAGCATCAAAGTTGTTCCTCGTTCACAGTACACAAACATCAACAACTCCTTCCCCTTCATCTAATCGCTGTAAGCGGCAAGCCTCTGGATTATCTACATCCATGCCACTGTCCCTCTTTTAGCATGAGAAATTCCTAAGGAAAGATATCATTGCTCTACACTGAGTTAAAGTCTTCTCCTTCAGGTTAAAATCCCCTTTAAAGGAAATTATGGCATTGCTAGGATCCGCGTATCCCGGTTAAAGTAATTCTCCTTTATAACCAGTCACCCAACAGTTGTGACAGACAAACCCTTCTTTAGAGATGACAAATTCTCTCTAAAGTCGAGGTCCTTCAGCTTCACGTCTTGGGCTTTGAACAAGACACAAATAGACTTTTCAGCTTCACATCTTGGGCTTTGAACAAGATACAAATCACCTTTCGCTTCACGTCTTGGGCTTTGAACAAGACACCAAAAACCAATTTCCTCCCATTGAATAGGAGGAACTACGAACGCTCTGATTTCCCTGTTTCGGTAAATGGGAATACGTAGGCATAAGATTGAAAGAAAAATCTTAGCGAGCACAATCAACAAAAAACCCAAATCCCATATTTCCATCAATCAAAAGCGGTAATTCAAAAAGCGTCAGTCCTAACATCCTAATCCTTGTTCCCCGCCAGAAACCTTCTGTCCAAATGAAAAGAAAGAAAACCGTATTGGCGAAAATACAAATAACCAGTACAAAGGCCCCCCACATTGATAGCATCCGTAACCTAACAGACCGCTGTTTAAACTCAGTATGCAAAGCAGGGTTAATTGGAGACATCTATTTCCCTTCCTTAGTCAGCTCACAATAGGATAAAAAATGAATCGACCTGTAGTTTAAGCTCAACCGCAGAGAGCGACCAGCGCTTAAGAACCGCGTCCAAAATCGCTCGCTACACTGTTGACTGTAATTTTGAGTGCCATGTTGTGACTTTGGCCCTCTTTCGGCAATTCTTCATCACTGAATCCCAAGTTGTTGCAGGAAGTGATGTTGGAGATGATGCTGTCGAATTGTCTTATTGTTACATCTTGTTCCACAAAGGCCTTCTCTAAGACTTTCTGTAAAGCTTCCCTGTAAGCTTCGAAACTGAGTAGAAGTGATAATACTGAGATTTTTGAAGGAGTTTGCAACAGTTGATCAACTATGTTGTATCCACTCTTCTGGATGAGCTTCAGCATCTCATCGTTGTTTTTCAAAAGGTCGGGATCACTGGATTGACCGACTGGTTGATCAGGAACTTCTGCCTGAGGTTCCTTTTCTTTGCTGGGTCCTTTAACTCCTCGGTTGAAGATTCGACCACTCTGTATTACTCGACTGATGTCTGTAATATTCACGATGGAGGGTAATGGAGTTTCCTTTCCATTCTCAATTGTTGTTGCACTGTATTTGTAAGGGATAACCTTAGTTGATTCATACGGTAGTGGTCCCGGTAGATAAATAACTATAGGAGCCTTCTGATTTTTCTGACCATTGTAAGTAATTTCAATTAGTTCCTGGTTGGGAAATTTTCTACAGTCCAAAGGAATTCTTGATTCGTCAAGTAGAGGGATTGTGGTACAAACATCTTTGGTCCTCTTATGACCAGAGATTACGACAACATCTCTGATCTGATCAGGGAAATAGTCCGGCATCAAGTTGATTGACCCAGAACTTGGACACGGTCGAATCTCTTTGTGGTCCAACTGACTTTGAAGGGCTGCTCACACGAGGTAACATCCTTGATTATCTTCAGAGCAAACTCTACAACGCTCATAGTTGTGTGGCGGCACCTAGCCACCTCCGCTTTGTATGCAGTGTAACCTTACTATGTCTGTTTCCATTGATCGAACATCCTGACTCTGATGCCTAGTTGGGTTCCCGTTAATCATGCTGATTTGTTTTGTGTCTTCGCCTAAATAGATCAGAAGCCACCAGTGGTTTAACAAGTGTTGCAAAGTTCTTTGAACGAGAGCACATCCTTGGTCGCTCTCACGGTATACTGTACAATTATGATAATTATGCGAAGTCAGAAAACCGAGTTGGACTTGCTTGGTGTGTAGTTCTACCAAGCTGGTATTCATCAGGCGAATATCAAAGATCTGAATCATATTCACCTAATACTGACTTCTATCGCGGTAATCTTGAATCCATCCAAGATCCATCTGACGCTGGAGGGCCTCTTGTATAAAAGAGCATCCCTTATCGTTTTTTGAGCCGATAGGACAGGAATCGTAATCGTGCCGTGGCATATTATGATGTTGGCTTTGCCTTGAGTTCATTGCCACTAAATTGACATTCATTGCCAGGATGTTGTGGTTCTGAATGATGTTGGAATTTGTATAAGTCATGTTGACCTCACGAATTCGGTGATCTTGGATCCATCCAAGATCCATCTGTTCCTGTAAAGCTGATCGCATCACAGAACATCCTTGATTGTTTTTAGAGAAGACATCACACTGATGATAATTATGAGATGGTACATGGCCGTATCCACTTTGTCTGCAATGCATCTTGACCAGGTTGGTTCCTAATAAGAGTACATCATGAATTTGATAGCTGTGGTTAGATCCATCCTCTATCAAATTTACCGCAGCTTTCTCGCGTTGAGGCAACGGGTTCGCCTGAACATTTAGATTTATATCCTTGAAGGATAAGACCCCGTTCCTGACAAGCTTTTTCACATCGGACTTGAAGCTGAGACAGTTTTCTATGTTACGCCCTGGTCCTCCTTGATGGTAAGGGCAAGTCTGATCCTCTTTGAACCAAAAAGGCAGATTTTCCGAAATTGTAAGAGGAGCCCTGGTTTGGACATGCCCCTTGACCAGTAGTAATGGAAACAGTTCTGCGTACAACATTGGTATAGGGTCGAACCCTGGTGGTCGCGTTGTACGGTTGTTGTTGTACTGAGGACGAGCCTGCTGAAGAGGTTGTTGTGTCCTTTGCTAATATTGCTATTGATTCGGTTGGCTCTGAGCAACCTAAGGTTGGTACGCAGGAACAGGCGCAGGGTTAATAGCAGGAGTTACAGCTGCTACTGGTTGGTACCGTCGCCTTTGCTTTTTGAGAGAGATATTGCAATATCTTGCTCTTTTTTCTTAGAGAGAGCACTAGCGTATCTTTTGGTACTGCTTGATGGTCCAGCGTCTTTAACTAAATGTCCTTCTCGAACTGCTTCTTCAAGACGAACTCCCATGTCGACCATTTCAGTGAAGTCACTGGGCGCACTGGCAACCATTCTGTCGTAGTAAAATAAGCTCAAGGTTTTCAAGAAGATCTTTGTCATCTCCTTAAAGGTTTCCTTGTCCTTCTGCGACATGGCTCTAAGTTGATCTCTGTCCGGTGCCATGTCCAGGTTATACTTATATTGTTGAACGAAGGCAGCGCCAAGATCTCTGAAAGTGACGATCTTGGTGCGGTTTAAACCCATGTACCACTTGAGTGCGGCACCGGTTAAACTATCCTTGAAGTAATGGATCTGTAGCTGTTGGTTCCCTGTCTATGTTGACATCCTCCGAGCGTACATCACCAAATGACTTTGAGGGCAAGAGTTACCCTTGTACTTTTCAAATTCGGGCCCCTTGAACTTATACGGAACTTTCACATTGCGGATCAAACAAAGGTCTGCGGCGTCCTTTCCGAATAGATCCTGACCGCGAATGGCTTGCAGTTCCTTCTGCATCTCCAGGAATTGTTCCTAGAACTCCTTCATTCTGTCGTCCATACTTTCGTTTCCACCAGAAGGTATCTGGGGAATCTGCCCTTCCGGGACAGTGTGTACCACGGGTGGTGGTATAGTCATTACGGCAATGACTCTTGGTGCCTCCCGAAGTTTGTAACCTTCAGGAGCTGTTGTCATGCCCCTGGCATCCTCGCTTTCCCGAAGTTTGTAACCTTCAGGCCCAGCGGCTCCTGCTGCAATTTCTGGATCTTCAGTGATTGGCGGAATATATCCTTCCGGGATATAGTTGATAGGCATGCCCCAAGGACGATCTTTAGGCATGTTATACCGAGGATCATATTTTTCCACTATGGGCATCGATGTGATCTCTGAGATCACAGTCCTTTGTATCTGAGCTGCTGCCAGAGCTTGCATGTCATTGTGAAGTTTCCTTAAATCTTCTTTCAGAGCGTCGAGTTCTTCTCTCAACTCCCTGTTCTCTTCCTCGAGATTATCCATCTTTTTCTGTTGATTGACCCGAGTATTGTACGAATGAGATAGTTTGACTCTAGAATCGAGACACATATGTGAGATTCGTAGAGAAGAAGAATGCGTTATGCGAGAATGATGAATGATATGCAATGATTATATTTAGTTTTAATCAAAAGAAACTTCAACAAGTTGGATTGCAAATATCATACAATGGGGAAACCCCGTTTTATTGAATTCAAAGATTGCAGAAATGGAAATATAGTAATTACAAAGTGCTGTAAAAGGAAATATAAAATTTATGGATCCTGAGTCCTCTCTGAGGAGAGCTCAGGTGCTGATTTTGGTACTTTCCTTTTCTTTGACCGGGGCTCTTGAGCCGTTGTCGGGTTGTTATTCCTTTGCCAAGTGAAAGGAGCGAGCAAATTCCTTTGGTCTTCTTGATTCTCTACAGCATGTTGCTCTAAAATCTCGATCAAAGCGTCTTTTTCTTTTAACAGTTGCTGTATTTTGTTACACTCCACATTGAGAATACGGTACTTGTTCTTCCAAGATTTCTTTTCCCGCTGAACTTTGTTGAGAGTAACCTGAAGTTTTTCTGTATCAGACATAAAATAAAGGACAGATTCCTTTAACGAAAGAACTTCTTGACCAGGGTAAGGCATCCTCAGCTTGAGAGCTCTAGTTTGTACCCAGTGGAGATAAGGTTCCACAGAGACACAGTCTGGTTTTCCTAGAGACTCTCTCCCTTTCCTGTGAACATGTTTCCAGGCATGCACTATTTCTGTCTTTAGTGCTCTGTCATTTTCTCCTTCCTTGAAGAAAAGACCTTCTAGATGAGCATTACGCGGGACATGCCTCATCGGGTATCCAAATTGACGACGAACTAAAACTGGATGATAATTGATTCCTCCTTTAGTTCCTATGATACATTAGGGAAGTTTCCACAACGGTCAATGATTCTGATCCCGTCATAGATCTGATTGTACCAATCTATGTCAGAGTTGGTAAGAGACACAATTCTCTGTGACCAACGTAAAGTGCTCTTATGATCCCTAAAAGTGGCAGACTTTGGTAAATGGGAAGTGAACCATTTGTATAGCAGGGGTACACAGCATGTAATCATTCTTCCGATATACAAATTCCTTAAGTGTACAAAATGATAAGCATCTGCGAGCAAGGTCGGTACAGGGTTTCCAATCAGAAAAATCTTAATGGCATTAATATCAATAAAGTTATCAATGTTGGGAAACAGAAATAACCCGTAGGTAGCAGAACAAAGACGCTCTCGAAAGCAGTCACGTTCCCTATACTAGCAAAGTACAGAGCTTTCTTTATCAAAAACTTAGCTGACAAACCCTGGATTCCACCCTTAGTGGTCATGTGAGTCCTGACTTCTGACTCATCCAAATAGATTGCTCTTGCAATGGTTTGATCCTTTGGAATTTCTTCAAGTCCAGAAAAGGGAGCGTGGTCAGTGATGGGTAAATTAGTCAGGTGAGAGTACTCCTCCAATGTTGGTGCAAGTTGATAATCCGGGAATGTAAAACAGTGATAGACCGGATTGTAGAACTGAATGAGCATCGCCAGGATTCCTTCGATTACATGGACCCTTAACAGAGACAGCAGTCCTCCGTACTTAGCTCTAAAAGCATCAGCGTTGGTGATCATCATTGCCAACCCTCTTAAATCCTCTAGTTTTAGAACCTTGAAGGTGTACTTGTGAGTCTTCCTTCTACCGAAATCCATAACGCAATCTTCTTTTTTTTCTGACATTTGCAATCATTGTCTTAGTTTAATTTGAAAAAGAGAGACTAGAAGAGAAATTTTTTCTTTGTTTTAATGTTTTTAATGAAATGAATGCATGAATGCAGGACACAAAAACATAGAAAAAACATGGGGTCAAAGGTTCGGTGTCATGAAGTCATGGCTCTACCCATCCCCAAAGGTTGTACTGGTGATTTTTTGTACCTGTCCTCAAAATCATTGACCCCTCTTGGGATAACAACAACAGGCTGGTTCACCCGAGCGAGCTGTAGTATCTTAGAGTAATCTCAAATGAGGGTAGTATCGCGTGACAACTATTTCCGATAGCTTCTGCACTACAAAATAGTAACACGGTTTCAGCCTACTAAATCCTCAGTTTCATAGAATACCACAATCAAACAATCTGCTTTCAACAACCGAAGTCGTATAGGCATTGAATCCGCAAAGGGTTTCTCCACTGATTCGATGGTCGACCGGGGTCTCTTATTTGGGAGTCACTCCCTGTAATATTACCCGTCTAGTGCCATCACTTATCTTAGGTGTCACTCAAACTTTCCAGATGCGGCATCACCCGCAGTCCCATTATCAGAAAAATAAACACGGATATCAATTAGGAAAAGCGATATATATATTTATCCTAAAACTAACATCCTAGACCTCTTAGGAGCTATAATCCTAGTCCTATACAGACAATGACTCCCAGCAGAGTCGCCATTTTACTATAGCGAGCGATTTTTGTCGGTGACGCGACCACCTTATCGTTGGGTTTTCCTCACCGCAATGGTAGGAGGGGGTGCTACTTTCTGATTTCTTATTTATCCCATGAAGTTGGAAGGGAAAGGGAAGCTATCTAAAACTAACCTCACACGCGAATGTTTAACTGAACAAACGCTTTAAAGAGATTCGGGGAGCCGGGGTCAGGTTATACAATGGGGAGTTGTCAATTACCCATCCTATATGTGGTTATCCACAAGATATTAGCTTTAGGTTTCACTTTATACTTGATGGTGTTTATCCGTTAATGGGTTGGGAAAGTTTCTTGGGAAAGTATAAGTGAGTGAGTTGATGTTAATGTTCGGGTGTTCCCAATGTTTTTGGTAAGTTACTAGACCTAGGGTTTTTTATTAGTATGCTTGCTAAGATTTCACAATCTTATGCCTACGTATTCCCGTTTAAATAAAACAAGGAAATCAGAGCAATCGTAGTTCCTCCTATTCTAAGGGAGGAAAAATATGTTTTGGTGTCTTGTTCAAAGCCCAAGATTGAAGCTAAAAGGTTTATTTGTGTCTTGTTCAAAGCCCAAGATTGAAGCTAAAAGGTTTGACTGAGAGAGAACTTGTCATCTCTAAAGAGGGATTGTTGATTTTTATGTTCCTTGATCAAAGCCCAAGGTTGAAGCTAAGAGGTTGATTGACTCCGCTAGGGGATCTCTTTATACAAAGCCTAAGAGGAGGATGGATAAGACCGACTCAACAAGAGAGTGTATATATTGGTGTCTTGTACAAAGCCCAAGATTGAGGCAAAAAAGAGACTGACTCTTTGGGGATATCATTATACAAAGCCTAAGAGGAGGCTAGAAGTTTGACTTTTTCGGGGGAAGATGTTCTATCTGTCTTGTACAAAGCCCAAGATTGAGGTTAAAAGGGATTTTGACTCCGCCGGGGAGGTTTGTATGTGTCTTGTACAAAGCCCAAGATTGAGGCTGAAATGAGAAATTTAACTGACTCTGGTGAGGATATTTTTATGTGTCTTGTACAAACCCCAAGATTGAGGCTGAAATGAGTTTGACTCTTCTTGGGGAAAATCATTCCTCAAAGCCCAGAAGAAGGTTGGGAGGAAATGACTCTGCTAGGGAAGATATCTATCCCAAGCTCAAGAGAGGGAGATTTATGTCTTATACAAAGCCCAAGATTGAGGCTAAAAGGGTTTGACTCAACAAGAGAGTGCTTTTATCTGTCTTGTACAAAGCCCAAGATTGAGGCTAAAAAAGGTTGACTCAACAAGAGAGTCTGAAAAGGTGATTGACTCAACAAGAGAGTCTGAAAGTTGATTGACTCAACAAGAGAGTCTGGAAAAGCGATGAACTCAACAAGAGAGTCTGAAAAGGTTAGATCCGCTGGGGAGAATCTTTGTACAAAGCCCGAGAGGAGGCTGACTGTGCTGAGGAAAAGATCATTATACAAAGCCTAAGAGGAGACTAACTTTTGTCGGGGATTGTTAAGATCCCGAGGCAGGTCCAAATGGGGAATCAACTCTTACTGAGGATTATAGAAGAGTTGAGATATCAGAGACCTTAAGGTTCTGATTTTGGATAAGCTGACCCTGGTTGGGGAACTCTCAAGAGAGAGGCTTGGTTTCTGTTAGAGATTGATCCAGAGAGCCCGGGGTTTCTTCCTATATTTGTAAGGAACTTGAGAATGTCTTTGAGACTCAAGGGGATTAGACTGTCCAAGTCTACTGGTGTGGAAGAGTCTTATCTTTTGTATGATGCCCAAGAGGAGGCACGGGCATTAAGGGATGTGAATCAACCCTAAAGTGGCTTGGGGTTTGACATTGGAAAGACTGCTCTAACAAAGGATGACTAAGTTCTTTCTTATACCTTTAAGAGGTCATCAAGGTCCTTGTATTAAGCCCAAGAGAAGGCATGAGAACTTCTAAGAAGCCGGAGGGTCCTTGTACAAAGCCCAAGAGGAGGCGGGGATGCTTGTAGGAAGCCTGTGGGTCCCAAACCAAGAAAAGTTCAAGAAATTCTATTCACCGAGAATAGATCATTTAGTGAAAATTTTGAGGTTTGAAGAAACTCAAGAGATACTATTCACCGAGAATAGATCAACTCTGGGGAGTAGAATTTCTTTGACAATTTCTAGGGGTGACAGTCTGAGAAAAGGTTCATGAGGAATATTGCCTTTCTCTTTGTTCCATATTGTTTAAGCCCAAGAGAAGGCAAGACTGTATCTGGAAATTCTATGGGGATCTAGTTTTGTTTGTATTTAAGAGAGACCAACAGGGCTTTACCTAGTTCTAGACCTAGTTGCCGGGGAAAACTCTAAATAACTATACTAGTATATATACAGATGATATATGACAAGTATTTAAAAGGGTATGAAAGAAGACTAACCATGCGCAGCTTCCCACAATATAGTTATATATATCAAAGCGAGTAAATGAAAGCTGTTTAAAACTTACAGGCGAGCAAGCTTCCATGCTGTATGGTTAGTTGTTCAAAGAAATTAAAGAAAGTTTTGATAACAATATATATATTTGAATCTAAATAAAAAATGGAATTTTTTTGAAAAGATTATTGGGGCTTATACTCAAAGAGAGGCCCAAGGTTTAACAGTGATCGCACCGTTATTTTGAATATCATCTCGGGACTTATACAATGACTGAGGCCCAAAAAGGTTTTTTTTACAACAGGGTAGGGTCATACAACTCAAGGAGAGGGCCAAAAGGTGTTTTAAAAGAAAAGAAATGGGACTTACAACACGAGGGTAGGCCCAGATGATTTGATTTTGAACTGGCGATCGCGTTGAGATTTTTTGAAAATGTGTTGGGACTTATACAATGTCTGAGGCCCAAAAATGTTTTTTTAAAAGGGGATTGGGTCTTACAATCTAATAGAGGCCCAAAGAGTTTGAAAATGAATAAAGATGGGTCTTATAGCTCAAGGAGAAGCCCAGTTGATTTTGTTAAAAAGGCGATGATCGCGCCGAACTTTTGAAAATATACAGAGGGACTTATACAATGTGTGAGGCCCAAAAAGGTATTATTTACAAAGGGGTTGGGTCTTACAGTCTATTAGAGGCCCATGAGTGTTTGAAAAAGATTGATGAGGGTGGAATCAATCAAAACCCTAATTTTGTTTAAAAATGGAATTAATTTTTTTAAAAAATTAATAAAAATTATTGAAAACATGTGAAAAATGAGTGGTGATCTTGGATCAATATTTCAAAAATCATGTTTTTATCCACAAAATGACTAAAAATCATTTAAGTTTGGAAAATCAAGAAGGAAAAAATATTTTAAATGCTAAAAACAAATAAAAATTAATTCTTTGCAAAAATATCAAGTATATGAAATAAATAATATTTTTGGGGAATTTTTGTAAAATAAAATAATTTAACATTTTTGTGAATTATTAAAAAAAGAATCAACTCAAAATCATTAAAATTCAGAGAGAAATTAATTTTTGAATCAATTAAATAAAATCACAAAATTCAAATATTTGAAAGTTTGAAAAAGGGCGCCAAGAACACCTTGGTTTTGCCCGCGTGCTCTATTTTGCCCAGATTTACATTTTCTCATCAATCTCACTGAATACTTGATGAAATCACACAATCCACATATCAATCTACTCGTTTTCACCTCACGGTTATGTCTATGGTTTTTAATTTCATTTATTTTAAGCATGGAATAAGAAATCAAAGAGAAACCTCAAGAACCCTAATTTCTGCATGAAGGCTAAGAAATTCCATACACGATTCATACAAAGTAATTAATTGAGGGGAAACACTCTATACATGATTATGAACATATGGCAAAATTATTGTGCGAGGAAATATGCATGAATCATGAGATGACCAAGTTGAGGCTTACCTCTTGCAGCTGGTGATCGAGTTCTAGGTTGGAGGATTTACAGCTCGGTTCCAATGATGTGGACAGCTTCCCTAGGTGCTATGGAGTGTGTATAAATGCTAGAAGTGGATTGAATTGAGCTAAAACTTGATTTGGCACCTCAACTGCAAATCTGTCAAAAGCTTGTGTAGATGGCTGGTGATTTTGTGAAATTGGTGTTCCAGATGTTATGTGAGAGTTTTGATCACTTCTATATGTTATATGTGAGGTGTGTGTGTGATTGGTTTGGTTGGAATTGCTCTCAAACTCAAAACCCGATAGTGACTTGAGTTAGAAGGCAAATTTGGAGTGAAAGAGGTGATTTTGAGGAAAGCATCAGTTTGGGTGCTTTGGTGTACTCAAACTGATCAAAAATGAGGTCTATTTATAGTGTATCAAGTTTGTTTTGCAAGGAATAGGGAATGGCAACTGCAGCAGGCCTTTGGCCAATGTGGATCAAATGGAATCTCAAGTCTCATCTTGCCATTGACTTGAGATTAGAGCACAGGCATATGGTTCTTTGATTCAAGGATAAGGCTTGACTGAAGTGTTCATCTTTGCTCTGATACATGCCACCTTTAAGCATCCATTGAATGCCTCAAAACAAAATTGGAGTCTTGAGGCATCTTTAGCTTTTTGGGGTGCCAAACCTATATGTAGTTCCAAAGACTTGGGAGGCTTATGGGTCAGTGCTTGTCCCTTGGTTGTTCCCCCTTGAGGTGTGTAGATGGAAAACCATGCTTGAAGTTGCACAATTTGAGCAATTCGAGCACTAATTCACAAATCTACCTTGCCAAGATAGTTTACAGCAAAGCATGTTACAACTGTCATAACTCCTAGCTCAGATGGATTTTGATGGAGTTCTTGGACATTTTGGAAAGCTGACATATCCTATTTCAACATGATGTCCAACTTTGGTTTTGAGTAAACCTGAATTATAATGAAAAATGCCTCTACATTTGGGAAAAAATAAGGCAGATTCTGACTTAATGAAAATTTCACTAAGTGTTGGAAAAATGTTACTTTTGTGTTTTCAGCCATTTTGATCACTCCATAACTAAAAATCCATGAGGAATTGAAATGAGCTGTAGTTGACACTTTTAAAGTATGCCATGAGATCTACAAATCCAGCTTTGGACCATCCAAAATAGTTGCTTGGATCTCAAGTTATGGTCCTTGGAAGTTGGTAACCTAGCCACTTTGTTCCATAACTTAGAAAAATTCTAAGTTTTTTTATGGTTACCCCTTTTACAAGTTAACTCACTTTCTTTATTTTTCTTGATGAATGATGATTCCAATCACACATTAACATTGTTTTAGGGTCAATGAACCATAATTGTGAAAAATTCCAAAAAGTCAAACTTGATTTTGTGCATAGTTGACTTTTTATCGGATGAAATCCAAACTGTGTGATCCTTCGGGAAATCAAGTCCTTGTCCTAAATCAAATCTAATGGATGGACTCCGTAGGTGTTATAGGGTGTATTGACTTATGTCCCAAGGTTTGGGAGCATGTGTTGGTCAAAAGTCAAAGGTACAGTTGACTTTTTCTGTAAAACCCTAACTGTGGTCCTGATGAAATTGAAACTTATAGATCAAGCTTCTAGGATCAATCCATTGTTGCAAATGGATCAATGTAGTGTCTTAGAGACCCTCAAAACATGTCTTGGGGTCTTGGCTCATGTTTTGTCCCAAAAGTCAACTTAGGGGTGAATTAGGTCAAGAAACCCTAATTCTTGATTTTTGGTAAATGCATCCCCTGAGGTTAAATTGACTTGATGATTAGGTCCATGAGGTACCTTGGGGTATCTTGGGTTATGCTTTGACGCATTGGCTCATGGCCAGAGGAAAATTTCCACCTGGAGGCCTCAGTCGACCAAAACCCTAATTTGATGACACTGTCGATCTTGAGGCTTGATCCACTTGGAATGCTGCAAATTTGTGCTTGATTCTTGATGTGGGAGTCCTCTTGATCCATTGTGGGTGTTTGAGAGGCTAGACAAGTTGAATATCATGTCATTTCTTGATTGATCTTTTGTCTAAATGCCCTGAGAGGGCCTAAAACCCTAATTTTTGCTTATAGTGAATGCTCAATCATCTTTGAGGAGATTGATGAGGCATGATGGTTCATCCATATTATGGTAATGATTGGCACAATGATGGGAAATCTTAGTGGTCAAAATTTGGGGTATGACACAGACTCTGACTGATGTGGAGACAAAGTAGACAAAATAAGCACTACATGATACATGTTTATGTATCCGAGAGCTCCTATTTTTTGGTGTTCCAAAAAGAAACCGGTGGTTGCATTGTCAACCTGTGAACTTAACACATAATTGATGGTTTGTCAACTTGTCAGGCTGTTTGACTGATGAATTATTTGTAGGAACTGAAGTTCAAGGTGAGCAAACCAGTCAAGTTGTTGATAAATAACAAGTTAGCCATAATTATGGCTAAGAATCCAGTGTTGCATGGAAGAAGCATGCAGATTAATACTAAGTACCATTTTTTGCGTAATCAGGTTCATAATGGAGTACTTGAGGTTGCTCATGTCAGCACTCAGAAGTAACTTGCAGATGTGCTGACCAAGACAATCAAAACTGAACACTTCATCAATTTGAGGTATGAAATCGGCGTTGTTGATTTTTATACTTAAATGTGAATTAAGCGATGATGTTAAATGTAGTTCAACATTCAAGTTAGTTTAGTTTTGAGTTTCATTTGAATTTGAATTTGAGTTTGCATTTAATGTGCATTTGAGTTTGAGTGAATCTATATAAGCCCAAGGAAGGTGAATTTGTAACAGAATAACAATCCCCCCTCTCTCTCTCCCCTCATTCTTCATCTTCATCTTTGTTAGAACAAGATTTTTTCAAGACATATTCTCTTTTAGTTTTAATGATAACAAAAGTATTGAAAGAACAATGGTTTATTTGATGTGTGTTTTATTTATGCAGGTTGTTGTTCTTGTACATAAATTATCAGAATCTATTTTACTTATACATACTTGGGAGTTGCTTCATTGCTAGCTTCTGGTGGCAAAGTCTGAAGAACAATTGCTAGTGTGGGTTGGCACAGACTCTGAGCTGAAGGCCTCAGCATTCAGGCGAGTTACTACACTTAGTAATTGTATATCAGCATCTAGTACCATTCAGAGTTGGTGATAAAGCTGTGGTTGTCCGTACTACAGAAAGCAAGTTTTATTGTCTTATCAACTTGTCAACTAGAGTCTACAAGATTTCAAGGCTCAAGAAAGGTTGGTATGCTCTACGGATATCTGCTTTCAACGGCTCTATCAGTATATAACCTCTTAAAGACTCAAAGGTTAAACACGTTACACACTGGATTCAGAATCTGCTGTGTATCCATCTTCAACGACTCTTGTACTATGGAGTAAAGGCAAAGACACTTGATCAAGTTACCTCTTTCAACGGCTAGTTTTTGCAAAGGCTATAAATATGCCTGAAGATTCAAGTTTGAATCTTAACAAGGATTCTCCGGATGAAGGAGTAGCAAGATCAAGCAATTATCAACTCTAATGTAATAAGCAAATTTTCTTTTATAGGTTGTAATTGTCAAAGCCTTAATATTTCTTACCATTGAGTATCTTAGAAATCTTAAGAGCTTTACATCTTTGTTATGGTGATTTCCTGTACCTCTGATGCTTGTATCATGCACACCTTGTTCTCTATTCTGCTGAGCCTTCATTAGTTTAGATCAAAGTCTCTTGCTAAGTGCTTGAGCATAAGTCTTGTCTCATTAGGATTCAAGCAACAAGTCTTGAGCCAATATACTTAAGCCACGTAAGTCTCATTTCTTAAGTGCTTGAGATGTGAAAGTCTTATTCAGCTAGTTTGATTAAGAAAGGGAAAGTCTCTGTCTGAGGGGCGTGAGCAGGAAGTCTCAAGTCCTGCTTGAGCAAGGAAGTCTCAGTCTGGATGGCCAGAAGAGTAGGTGGCTCGGTCAGAGGATATGAGCAGAAGTCTTAGACATATGCTCTAAGAAAGGGTAAGTCTCAACTAGAGGACCTTTGGAACAGTTGGCTCGGCAAAAGGGTGTGAGCAAGGAAAGTCTTAGACATGTGCTCTTTGCAAGAAAGTCTCAGACAATTGGTCTGAGCAAGTGTAAAAGACTTATGCAGAAGCATAAGCGATTGTAATCATGAAGTGGTTATAATAAAAATATCTTGTGAGGTAAGAGGACTGGAGTACTCTCAGTTATGGGAGGAATTAGGATAAATCATTTATGTCTTCTATTGTTATTTGTTTACTTATGTTATATCCACTGCCAATGAATTAAAAACAGAATCTGAACACCAGTTCTGATTTTGTAACTCTGATTAGAAGTTAAATTAAAGTAAACGTGAAGCACAATTCAACCCCCCCATTCTTGTGTACTTTTCACACCTTTAATTGGTATCAGAGCATGGTCTGTGCTTAACACTTAACAGTGGCACAAATAATGATCCAATAAGAAAAATATAATTATTCTTCAAGAAGGAATCAAGTGTCTGTCATACCCTAAATTTTTACCACTAAGATTTCCCATCATTGTTTAAATTATCATCACAATATGGATGAACCATTAGTCTCCCCAAAGATGGGTGAGCATCCACTACCATCAGAATTAGGGTTTCAAGCCCTCTCAGAGCTCTTAGACAAAGGATCAATCAAGAAATGACATGATCTGCAACTTGTCTAGCCTCTCCAACATCCACAATGGATCAAAAGGACTCCCACTTCAAGGATCAAGCACAAGGCTGCTCCCTTCTAAGTAGATTAAGCCTCAAGATCGCCAGTGTCACCAAATTAGGGTTTTGGTCGACCAGGGCCTCCAGATGGAAATTCTCCTCTGGGCATGAGCCAATGCTTCAAGGCATAACCTATGATGCTCCAAGGGACATCATAAACCCAATCATCAAGTCAATTTGGCTTTAGGGGATGCATTCATAAAAAATCAGGAATTAGGGTTTCTTGACCTAATTCACCCCTAAGTTGACTTTTGGGACAAAACATGAGCCAAGACCTCAAGAGAGGATTTGAGGGTCTCTAATACACCACATTGATCCATTTGCAACAATGGATTGATCCAAGAAGCTTGAGCAACAAGTTTCAATTTCATCTGAACCACAGTTAAGGTTTCGCGAGAAAAGTCAACTGTACCTTTTCCTTTTGACCAGGACATGCTCCCAAACCCTAGGACATGATTCAATACACCCTATAACACCTATGAAATCAATCCATCAAGTTTGATTTAGGTCAAGGACTTGATTTCATAGAAGATCGCACAGTTTGGAATTCATTTGACAAAAAGTCAATTGTGCACAAAAGTCAACTTTGACTTTTTGAGTTTTTTCACAAAAATGGGTTTTTAACCCTAAAATGATGTTAATGTGTGATTTGAATCATCATTCATCAAGAAAAATCAAGAAAAGTGGGATAACTTGTAAAAGGGGTAACCATAAAAACTTAGAAGATTTTCTAAGTTATGGAATAAAGTGGCTAGGGTACCAACTTTGGAGGATCATAACTCCTAAACCACAAGGCCATTTTTTCCCATCCAAAGCTGAATTTGTAGCTCTCATGGCCCTCTACAAAAGTGTCAACTACACCTCATTCCAATTCATTATGGATTTTGAGTTATGGAATGATCAAAATGACTAAAACATGAAAATACATCATTTTCCAACACTTAGAAAAATTCTGGCCAAGGCAGATTTTGTTGGAAACACCAAAACTTGTGATATCTTTTCACATAGTTACGAGCTGAATCAAATCTAAAGGTAAACATCAATGTTGTTGCATATGTTTCTAAGAATCCAAATAGCCTCTCAGCATGAATTAATTCAACTTGAGCCAAGAGGAATCCATGCCCAAAGTCATGCTGCTGCAAGCTGTTTTGGAAAAATTTGTTTGCATGTTTGCTTGCCACACACGATTTCTGAATCAAAACCAAGGATCATTATGCCACATGTACTCAAACCAATCACAATGCATCTGATCCAACCTACAAAGTTGAGTCACAAAGCCAAGGAATCTTCCAACTTGAAGTTCATGTATTTTGGCACATTTTGCCTTGAATTCAAAGGGCATTAATGTGGAATATCGCATTGTCAAGATTCTCACTCTCCTCAATCAAGTTCTCTGATTAAACAATAATTAAAATGACTGAGGAATGTGATTTCAGTCAAGGCATAGCTGATCTATTTGGAGCAGCTATTACACCTAATGCAAGAGGCATTTATGTCCAACCAATCCCTTTGAAGGTGATCTGATCCAGCAGCCATTCACTATTCCTCTAAGACAAGAGTTGATCACCTATAAATAGAGGTTCCAATGGATCATTCAAGGCACACCAAAGCACCTGATAACACTGCTTTCTCTCATTCTCTCTTAAGTGCCAATTTTCTTTGTTTTTGAGCAACCATCATCGGTTTTTGAGTTGCAGCCCTAAGCAATCCATTCCAATTGCTCAGACACATCACATATGATGTATTTGAGGTGTCCAAGCACTTAAACACCAATTGTAACACCCGTAGCTCAAAATCACCCTTCAACCAAGCCATTATGCCTCAATTATGCAGTTGGAGTTCTCCAACTTAATCCAAAGGTTTGCAGAGTGTTCCAAAGCTTGCAACACACTCCATAACATCCATTGAAGCTGTAGGGATCATCAAGTCGCATCTGGAACACCATTTGGGCAGAGTTCCAATTCAGCTTGCATCAAGGTAAGCCTCAAAACTCCATCTTCATGATCCATGCATATTTCCTCGTATGATATTTTTGCCAATTGCTTGCCATCATATGTTGAGTGTTTTCCCACAAAAAGTTGGATCATAGCCCTCATAACCATGTCTGCACGACTGCTTTTGCAAAATTAGGGTTCATACGATTGTGATGATATAACTTGCTATACACTGAAAATGAATAAAATCAAGTATTGCCATCTTGTTCCTTGTGAAAAAACGCACGAGTTTGGTGTTTGAATCATGTCAAATGGTTGAGAGGTGAGTGAGATAGGGTGCTTCATGCACGAGCTCGAGGAAGAAGATAGCCATGGCGCCATTCTTCAGGTTTTTCAACCAAGTTCTCTATATATTTTTCACTTGCCATATGTTTAATGAATTGGCATTGCGCCCTAGTGGTTGATCAGCTGGTTTTGTGTGTATTGGCAAGCGAGAGGTCTGGGGTTCGAATCCCCCTCGCCCCAGATCTCTTTTTTACCACTTTTTCTAATTTTTTTGTTATTTTTCATATTTATTTTAAATGATTTGAAAAATTAATAACTCCTTCAATTTTAATTATTTTTTATTGGTTCTTTTTGCAAAAAACCACAAAAATGTTGAAATATTTTATTCCACAAAAAAATTAAGTTTATATTATTTATTTAATATAATAGTATTTTTGTGAATAAATTCCTTTTTAATTGTTTTTAAACATTTTAAAAATGAATATTTACTTTGAAAATCAAAACCAAATGAGTTTAATTCATCTTGTGATTAAAACCTCATTTTTTCAAACCTTAAACAAAAATCACAAGTGGTTTATTCAAACTTATTTGGTATTTTTATCATTTTATATGATTTTCTTTAAATATTTACTTTTAAAGGAAAACAAAATTAGGGTTTCTTTGATTTTCACCCTCACTAATCATTTTCAAATCTTTGGGCCTCTATTAGAGTGTAAGACCCAACCCCTTTTGAAAACCAACCTTTTTGGGCCTCAGTCATTGTATAAGACCCACTGCGTTTTCAAAAATCTCGGCGCGATCGCCATCTTCAAACAAAAACTCTGGGCCTCTAATAGAGTGTAAGACCCAATCCTTTGTAAATACAAACTGATTTTGGGCCTCAAGTGTTGTATAAGTCCCGTTGTATTTCAAAAGTTCGACGCGATCATCGCCCGTTTAAAACAAACCATCTAAGCCTCTCCTCGAGCTATAAGACCCATTCAAAATCATTTTTGGGCCTCTAATAGAGTGTAAGACCCAACCCCCCTTTTGAAACCAAAAACTTTTGGGCCTCAGTCATTGTATAAGACCCACGGTGTTTTCAAAACCTCGGCGCGTTCGTCGCCCTTTTCAAAATTAACCATTGGGCTTCTCCGTGAGCTATAAGACCCATCTTTGTTCACTTTCAATCATTTTGGGCCTCTTGAGAGAGTGTGAGACCCATCCCCTTTGTACAGAAAACCTTTCTTGGGCCTCAGTCACTTGTATAAGTCCCTGTACAAAACGACAGTGCGATCACTGATAAATCCCTGGGCCTCTCCTTGAGCTGTAAGCCCCAACAATCTTTTCAAAGCACTTTCTCCTTTGATTTTGAATATAATATGATTATCAAAGCTTTCTTTGTTGAACAAACTAACAAAACAGCATGGAAGCTCTACAACAGAGTAAGTATTTACCCGCTTTCATTTACCGCTTTCATATGTATATAACTGTATTGTGGGGATGTTTCGCTGTAAGTCTTCTTTCACAAACTCATATCAACTGTGTAATAATAGTATAGATATTTAGAGTTTCCCCGGCAACTACGTCTAGAACTAGGCAAAACCTCGTCTCTTTACCTCCGACGTTCACCCGGATATACCTTAACCCTGAGAATTTTCTTTTACAACAATTTTAGATAACTAGATCTAAGAAATCTCCCCCTTGAACAGTTCATATACAGAAAGCCAATGTTCCAAGTGAAACCCCTTCTGGAACTGTTCATCAGCCTCCTCTTGGGCTTAGTGCAAGGACCCACAGGCTTCCTAAAAGCATCCCTGCCTCCTCTTGGGCGTTTTACAAGGACCCGTCGGCTTCTTAGAAGTTTTCACAGCCTCCTCTTAGGCTTCGTATAATGATTCTTCCTCTGGGAAGATAACCTCCTCTTGGGCTTAGTACAAATTGTCCCTCGGCTTCTTAAAAGTTTTCTCGCCTCCTCTTGGGCTTCGTACAAATTGTCCCGACGACCTCCTAGAGGTATAGGAACAGAAATTAGTCATCTTAATAGAACAGTCTTTCAAAGAGTCTAGATCTTACTACTACTGTTTCTTAAGCATAGTACAAAAGATAAGACCCGTAGACTTGGGCAGTCTCAATACCCTTCGGATTCCCCGTTTCCTTAAAGAACAGGAAATAATCCCGGTCCTCGGATCAAATCCATGAGTACAACATTACCCATATAAGAACTGATTTTCTCTTTTAACCAACATACTAGACCTGTCACTCAACTGAAACAGTAATCCTAGCCTCCTCTTGGGCTTTGTACAATGATTCTCCCCAGCAGAGTTAATCCTTTAGCCTCCATCTCGGGTTTCGTACGAGATACAAAAACACTATCTTGTTGAGTATAAAAGACTCTCTTGTTGAGTCAAACCCTTTTAGCCTCCGTCTTGGGCTTCGTACAAGACACATACAAAACACTCTCTTGTTGAGTATAAAAAGACTCTCTTGTTGAATCGATCGCCTTTAGCCTCCATCTCGGGCTTCGTACGAGATACAAATCACTCTCTTGTTGAGTATAAAAGCCTCTCTTGTTGAGTCAAACCTTTAGCCTCCATTTTGGGCTTCGTACAAGACACATACAAAAGCACTCGCTTGTTGAGTCAACCTGTCCAGCCTCTCTCTCGGGCTTCGTACGAGACATATAAAAGCATCCTCTTGTTGGGTCATTAGCCTCCTCTTAGGCTTTGTATAAGAAAACCCCGGTTGAGTCAATCAACCTTTTAGCATCAAAGTTGTTCCTCGTTCATAGTATACAAACATCAACAACTCCTTTCCCCTTCATCTAATTGCTGTAAGCGGTAAGCCTCTGGATTATTTACATCCACGCCACTGTCCCTCTTTTAGCATGAGAAATTCCTAAGGAAAGATGGCATTGCTCTAAACTGAGTTAAAGTCTTCTTCTTCAGGTTGAAAATCCCCTATAAAGGAAATTATGGCATTACTGGATTCACATATCCCGGTTAAAGTAATCCTCCTTTATAACCAGTCAACAAACAGTTGTGATAAACAGATCCTCTTTAGAGATGACAAATTCTCTCTAAAAGTCAACACCCTTTTTGCTTCATCTTGGGCTTCGAACAAGATACAAATAGACCATTCAGCTTCACATCTTGGGCTTTGAACAAGATACAAACCACCTTTAGCTTCATATCTTGGGCTTTGAACAAGACACCAAAACACCGTTTCCTCCCATAGAATAGGAGGAACTACGATCGCTCTGATTTCCCTGTTTTGGTAAACGGGAATACGTAGGCATAAGATTGAAAGAAAAATCTTAGCGAGCACACCACATAAAAAATCTCTGGCCAGAAATCCTCACATATCCATCAAAACATCTGAGTTCGTATCCCTCACCAAAAGTCTAAACTCGTTCAAAATAAACCTAATAGAGCCCCCCCACATTGATCGCATCTGTAAACCAACAGTTTTGACTGTTTAACCTCAGTTTGCAAAGCAGGGTTAGTTGGAGACATCTATTTCCCTTCCTTCATCAACTCCAATAGGATAAAAAATGAATTACCTGTAGTACCCTCCCAGAGCGACAGTGCTTAAGAACCACATCCAAAATCGCTCACTACAGTGTCACATGAAAAATATCATACGGCTTTTATTACCATATTCAAAGGGTGATTCCACTGAATTTAAATGATGGAAAAGCTAAACATATTTTTAACTCATTGGTCTTGATAAACGGTTACTGAAGGTCTATAGAATATCCTTGAAAGAGGTATTATTATAGAAGTTGATGGCGTAAAGATGATATTCTTGAAAATCTCTTTCACCAGCTCAAAAAATGCATATTGAATATCTTCAGAGTTAGTTGCATTCTGGTAGATGCTCTATCTCACTTCTGAGTATATCAACATCATTGATGTGTCTGATTCTTGGACAATCTTTGAATTCTTGCTCTTGGATTTGTGGGGATCAATTTTTGAAGCTTGAACAATTACACTTCATCTAATCTTTTCAAGCAAATTCATAGAAGATTGCTCTGAGACTTAAATCTAAGATCACAGTTATTCAGGATATATACATCTTGAATCTGTTGTGTTCTGAAGGCTTGTCAGGCAGTCTTCAAAGGAAAGAAATGGATTTAGATGATAAAAAACAATTCAACAGATCACCTTCTCAATTTAGCTTAAGTTCTATGGAATGACTAATCATAAGAAACTTAGTTTTCTTGTCAGAAGAACTTCCATACTGACTGAATGGATTGTGATATCTGTTGATAGAAGAGTAACTTTAAAAGCTTCTGAAATACTTGTACTTCAACTGATTTCCCAGATCTAAAAGCAAGAAGAAACACTACTAGAACCTAATATCAGATGCTCTTCAACGTCTAAACTTTTAAAGCTGATATTAGTGCAGGATACAGATGAAAATGAGCATCTGTGTTCTGAAATAAAAATCAAGTATTGAAAAGTAAGAGATGGTGTTAAATCTATCTTGCTTCAAAATATTTGATAATATGGAGTCTGTTCTTTAAGGTGATATCTTAAGATACTTCATTGCTTCTAAATTGAGGATCATCATGAAAGTTGTTTTAAAATACATTTCTAGAGAAGTCTTCAATTTCTCTTTGAGTTCAGTCAGTCGTACTAAGACACTATTTTGATTTGCTTTGTGTCAGTTTCTGATAGCTAACATTATCTTGTTCTGAGCTTGTCAATAATTTCATAGTCAAAATATTTAATCCTAGACAATGAGATTAATGACTCTACTTAGAACAAGATTTTGTTCCTATCATATTTCATCTTAGACTTATAATCTGGAATGACTTATGATTTTTCTTTTAGATTGAGACATAAGGTAAAGAAGAGTTTGTTTGTACTTACATGTATGGTCTTATAGAAATATGAGTATCATAATGTATCTGCTACAAATATCAAGGAAAGAAGCAGAGGCATCTTTCATAAGGTTGTTTACAACATTTATTGGAGGAAGAGCCAACAACCCAAATTCAAGTTATGGTGGTACTGAATTTGGTGAGAGTAGTGGTATCAACGGTTTGACAGCCATTGAATCAGAATCCACTCAAAGATGTGTTCAGACTCTATTGGCCAAGTCTGAATACTGAATCGAGTCTGGAAAAAAAGGGGTGTGCTTGTTCTTTTTTGGTTTATCTTTTAATTCAATGAAACATTTGTAGAGATGTAAATACAAAGTTTTTGTTAGACCTCTAGAGAAGTTCTTGTGAAAAGAAGAACTTCAGAAATCTTCAAGATGAAACTTTGTGCTGTTTGTCTATACTAAATGTCTTATTAAGCCAGATGATAATCTTATTTATGGAAACAGTTTCTTCACCTTCTGTGTCGTTAGTGTTGTGTGTTAGTTGTATAGAATTCAATTCAATATTAATCTATCACTCATGACTATTTTTTTAAAATAAAGTGCTAGTTCTAAAAAGAATCTTAGAGTATTGTGACTAACAGATGATATCTCTATCTAAGTCTAGATCTACTAGACTCGGATGGATGATAGCTTCTGAAAGTTGTTAGTTTCTAAGATTCAGAAGAAGATTCTTTATGACTGACATAAGAGTTTAAGTAAAAAAATTTCCAAAATTTTTTATAATACTTAAATTTTCACAAAGGGGAAACTCATCTAGTGGAATTGAAATATTTGCTGGATAAAGAACCTTTGGGTTTTGGTACTTGTCGTTACTATTCACTGTTTTGTGAAACATCATTGTATCCTTTTTCTGACAAGATTCTTATTCTTGTAGGATTCTTGTTCAGTTCTTCTTCTTATTTTTTTCCTCTTGTTTATGTGTTGATCAAACCAAACCTGAGATGAGTTCTTCAGTTAATTCTCCTTTGAATTAGTTGGCTGTCATCAATGAAAAGTTTATGGTTTTTGATGAGTTGCTTAAGATTGGTTTCAATTTCTGGAAGACTGTGTCTAAACAAGGTTGGAATGGCTACTTTGATATGCTATGTGGTTTCACTTATCCAAATCTTGTCAAAGAGTTTGGGATTAATGCCTCCATGGTTGAGCTGAATTCTGAGTATGCTATTCTGTCTAGAGTAACTGGTGTTTCTATTACAATAACCTCTAAAGCGATTGCAAATGTGATCAATTGTGAGGAGATTGGAGAAATCCCAGGAACTCTTGTTTGGGAACACTATCTTCCTACTTGGCGTATCTTTGTAGATCCATATAATACATCAGAGGTCTCAAATCTTCTTCCTGATGCTGTTGTTTGGAATCAGATTCTGAATTTAAACTTACTACCTAAGGATAAGGATTTAGACCAAGTGGACCCTATTGAAAAAGATCTGCTTCTACTTCTTAATTCATGTTTAAAGATTGATCTTCCTCAAGTTATGTTTGACCATCTGAAGAGGTCTCTTTTTTCTTTTAAAAAAGGAAATACTTTTACCATTCCTTATGGACGAGTTATTTCTGAGATACTTGTTCAGCAGGGGGTTAACATAAGTTCTGAGGCTAGTTCTTCTAATGTTTAGAGAGACAAGTTTGAAGCTATCTATGAAAGATTCTGATGTTAGATTTCTACATAGTTATGCTTTGTATTTTGTTGAAATCTTTGTATTAAGCTTCTTATTAATAAATTATGAGTTTGTTCATGCTTGTGTTCAGTTTTAAACTGTTGAATATTTATTCTATGTTGTTCATGAGAATCTAAAATAACTAGGTAAAAGTACTCAATATTTGCAACTTATTTCATTAATGGAAAGGAATCTATTACAAGACAATTGGATTTCCTAGTCTGTTGGATTGGCCCTGAGGAATTCCCTAAGATCATCTGGCATGTCCAAATTATCTAAGAAATCTTGCCATTCTTCCTTAGCAAACTCCAAAGCCTTTTTTTCAATTGGTTCCTGCGTCTGGATCCAGAAGATCTTCTTCTTCTATGTGTCTTCACAAAGGATGCTGAAGAGGAAAACACTTTGCTTGCTTGCAGATTCTTCAATTGTTGCTTTGCCTTAGTTTGCTTGAGTTGCTGCATTCAGTAATGCTGCCTTCATGAAATCTATCTTTAGAACCCAAATTTTCTTTTGCCTGTACATCTTGGTGTTTTAGGGATTAAGTGATGATGGAAGAAAACTTACTTGAGTCCTTTTTATAAATGTGTTACATACATTGTCTTGAGTATAATATTGTTTAAGTATTGGATAAGTCTTATCAGTACTCTAATAGTTACTCTTGGAAATGTTATCTAGCAGTCTAACCTATTTTAGATTCTCTGAACAACTATGAGTAAATGTTTGATTAGTTTTACTGATGGTTCTGTTGTCAGTTTCACTTTGTTAATGTACTTTCAGAAAATCTAAAGAAAAGTTACTGGAATGTACTTGCATGCTGAATAAATATTGGTTAAAACAACTACTTCATTAATATTAAGCATCTGGGTTACAAAAATATTTTAAATAAAAAGGGACAAGATGTTTCTAGTAAATATCCCTAGCTAGAGCATCTCGTGCCCAACGGCGTCCATTGTTGCCATAATCCACCTCTTCGTCTTCAGAGTCAATTTCTTCTTCCTCATCTATGACTGAGAGTGTGTTCGTACGCGGTTCTCACGCGAACAACCACTGGCCTTCTACCACAGGTTTACTCGCGGGATCGGCCACAGAATCCCAGGACAATTGGCTGAAGTGTATGTTTTGTTGATACGACGGTTTTTTGTTTAGAGGAGTTGTGAGAAACTTGAACAAATAAAATGGTTTCGGGTTGATAAATACAACGAAGTGAAAAAAGAAAAAAAACGAACAGACAAATAGATGACAAAATGATTTGAACTTTGCTCATATAAATTGCATTAAAATAACAAGTGTGGACGCTATCATACATTTCTGCGGGAGTGAACTAGTTTCTCTTAACGCTCGGTACTTTGAGTGTTTTCCATTTTCAATGTTACAAATGCGACCCTTAAAATGGAAATAACTATTGCTTTAAATAGGCTGAAAAAGTAACTGTTCATCTCCCCAGATTGGCCTTGGTTGTGACACGTGTCACCCTACTATCTTTTCAACTTCCCATGTTCTTGGAGTTTTCAAATTTTCCCGCTCAGATATGTGTTACCCTTGCGTTGGTTTTGTAAGCCACCACTTGACAACCTCCGACAACAATGCATCCCAGTCTTCTTCCGACACGACCTTAAACTGTGTCAACCCAAAACTCAAGCTTTCTCGTCATTCCTCCTCTTGGTGTTTCCCTTCTTGTTTGGCTGTTTCACCATTCCTTCATTCCTTTTGTTTGGTCGAAATCTTCCAGCTAACAAATTGCCCCCCAAAAGGCCAGTTTCGACTGAGCACCATGTCGACTGAGAAACCTGGCGTTTTGCTTTTCCGCGAGATTTCGACGACGCTTTGGTTTCGACTCAACAATCAACATTTTGTCTTCTGTCGAGCCACGTGTCACTCTCCGTCTGACATGATGATGGCAACTTTTTGTACCACGATTTCCAAGAAAATGTCATGATGGCTAGTCCCGTCCCAAGTTATGGGTATAGAAACCACCCCCATTAACTGCTGAATTTGAACAGTTTTGATCTTTCAGTTGCATGCATTTTTTCTATAAATACCCCTAACCACAAATGGTTTTCTTTTCGCTTTCTCATCATAGCTTCTTCTTCTTCAACTCTCCTTGTTCTTGAAAACCTCAGTCTTCTCCTTTCCAATGGCCTCTTCTGCAAACGCTACCACTTCCACTACTTACACCACCGGAAATAACCCCCATTGCTTTCATTCTTTCTGAAAAGGAATCCCTCAGGCTTATTCCTCAACCGTCGTCTGCTGATGAAGCGGTGGAGGAGAACTGGCGCCATCAGATGATCATCCCCTTTATGGTGGCTGGTAAGCTCCATCCTTTCCCTGTTTCGTGCCTACCATCCCACCGGCTTTCGAGAGAGATGACACCTTAGACCTCAAATTCATGGCGCCTAAATCTAGAATCTTTAGATCCATGCCTACACCTGGAAATAAAGACTACATTTCTTGGCTCAACAAAGTCGAAGGCCAGCGTCGATGTGTCAACTTTCAAGAAACGCTCACAAGGTCAACCCTTGTCTGCTGCTGGCGTCGATGTGTTCAAGATATTGGATGAACTTGCCAAATTTCAAGTTACAGCCCCATGGCCTCGTACTTAATTGAATTTGAAGCCTTCTTCACGCAGCTAGACAAGGACCTTACTAGGTGCCACCAAGCCGACGCTCAAATCAGGCAGAAACGCAACGAAATGGGCCGTAAGTGGTATCTCAGTTCACTTTGTGAGAAGAAACTTAAGGACTTCGAGGCCACCAAGTAAGAGCGCTCCGACAAGCATCGTGTTTTCGACCAACAGATATATGACTATTAAGCTCAGATAGCTGAACTTACCAGAAAAATCGCTGAGGTCGAAAAACAGAAGGCCTCTTTGGATTCCGCTGAACCCTTGCCTACCCAAGAGACAATCGATCAAGAAGTTGCTCAAGGGCTTGCTCACATCGAAGCTGCTTTCAAGAAAAAAGATACCATTGGTCGGATGCAGAAAAGAAAAGCTCTCCTCAAAAGCAAGGTTGTTCATGAGAGGACCATCTTTGAGGAATTTAAGTCTAGATTCCCTGCTTCCTCTTAACTATCATGTCAAACTAGTGTAATTTTATTAAGATATTTTGTAAGCCATCTTGGCAACCCTAGCCTATTTTGGCCACTTATCAATGAAAAAATTACTTTTTAATTTGAATCTCTTATAGCATAGGTTTATATATTTTCAAATATTTCCCATTTACCCTTAAGATTCGTTGATTCATTCCTAATTCCTGAACCTCGTATGTGTTGTTGCTGAAACCTTGGATCACTATGAATGGCCCCTCCCAATTTGGTGACCATTTCCCTAGCGTTCGATCCCGTCGATCCATGGGCAACACTGCTTTCCACACATAGTCATTAACCGCGAAGGTCTTCTTTCTAACCTTCTTATTATATGCCTTGGAGACTCGTGCCTTATGTCGTAATAACTCATTCAGCGCTGCCATTTTTTCCTCGTCTAAGTCCACGATCTCATCCAACATCATATTCCAGTATTGCTCAGACGGAATTTCATGTTGTCGTTGCACTCTAACTGATTGCAGGTATATTTTTGCTGGTAACACAACGTCGTGCCTAAAAGCTAAACAACATAAAGTCGAGTTTGTTGACTCTTTGGGGGATGTTCGACAAGCCCACAAAATTTGATTCAACGTCTTGTGCCAATTTTTTGGTTTTTTGGCCACGTGTTTTTTTGATGAGCCCAATTACCACTTTATTAGCTGCTTTGACCTGCCCATTTGCCTGAACATAATATGGTGTCAAAGTAACCAACTTGAAGCCTGTTTCTGCTGCGAACTCTTGCATTTTTTGGCCAACGAACACGGAACCTTGATCCGTCGTGATGGTTTCAGGTATCCCGAATCTATACAAAATATTATTCTGGATGAACTCAATCACAACCTCTTAATCTACTTTCACTAAGGGCACAACCTCTATCCATTTTGTGAAATAGTATATACCTACGAGGATGATTTTTTGTTGTTTCGACGAGGCTGGTCGAATCTCCTCTATGACATCCAATGCCCAAACTCGAAAGGGCCATGGTTTGACAATGGTGTATAATTCGCTAGCTGGCACATGCTGAATGTTTGCATGTTTCTGACAGTCTTGGAATCCCTTTGCGAAGTCCATACAATCTTTGAGCATGCTTGGCTAATAGACGCCCTGTCGAAACAGTAACCATTTCATCTTGTGACCAACTTGGTGAGCTCCACATGTCCCACTATGAACTTCAGAAATTGCCAATTAGGCATCTGTGTCCCCTAGACATTTGAGCAATACTCTCTCCAGAGTCTTTTTTAGCAACTCATTTCCCATCAGTACATAACTTAGCGCTCTATATTTAGTCTTCCTATCAGCGCTGCCCACCGAATTCTCCAGATACTCGATGGTTGGTCTTCTCCAATCTGTTGATGACAGATTGCTGATAGCGAAAACCTCGTAACTTTCTAACCCTTCGATCAAGCTTTATGATGAGGTGTTGGTGTAGCGAGCGATTTTGGACGCGGTTCTTAAGCGCTGGTCGCTCTCTGCGGTTTGAGCTTAAACTACAGGTCGATTCATTTTTTATCCTATTGTGAGCTGATGAAGGAAGGGAAATAGATGTCTTCAATTAACCCTGCTTTGCATACTGAGTTTAAACAGCGGTCTGTTAGGTTACAGATGCGATCAATGTGGGGGGGCCTTTCTTGTGTTATTTTGACATAATGGTTTCTGGCGGGGAACAAGGATTAGGATGTTAGGACTGATGCTTTTTGATGTGAGAGTATGGGATTTGGATTTTTTGTTTAGTGTGCTCGCTAAGATTTTTCTTTCAATCTTATGCCTACATATTCCCGTTTACCGAAACAGGGAAATCAGAGCATTCGTAGTTCCTCCTATTCTATGGAGGAAATGGTTGTTTTGGTGTCTTGTTCAAATCCCAAGACGTGAAGCGAAAGGTAGTTTGTATCTTGTTCAAAGCCCAAGATGTGAAGCTGAAAAGTCTATTTGTATCTTGTTCAAAGCCCAAGATATGAAGCTAAAAGGTCTCAACTTTAGAGAGAATTTGTCATCTCTAAAGAAGGGTTTGTCTGTCACAACTGTTGGGTGACTGGTTATAAAGGAGGATTACTTTAACTGGGATGTGTGAATTCGGCAATGCCATAATTTCCTTTATATGGGTTTTTAACCTGAAGGAGAAGACTTTAACTCAGTGTAGAGTAATGCCAGCTTTCCTTAGGAATTTCTCATGCTAAAAGAGGGACAGTGGCATGGATATAGATGATCCAGAGGCTTGCCGCTTACAGGGATTAGATGAAAGGGAAAGAGTTGTTGATGTTTGTATACTGTGAACGAGGCACAGCTTTGATGCTAAAAGGTTAATTGGATTAACCAGTGGTTTTCTTATATAAAGCCCAAGAGGAGGCTAATATGTGTCTCGTACAAAGCCCGAGAGAGAGGCTAAAAGGTTTTGACTCAACGAGGGAATCTTTTGGTATCTCGTATAAAGCCCGAGATGGAGGCTAAAATTCGTTTGGCTCAGTAAGAACCTTTTTGTATCTCGTATAAAGCCCGAGATGGAGGCTAAAGGGTGATTGACTCAACGAGGGAGTCTCTTATGTGTCTCGTACAAAGGCCGAGAGAGAGGCTGAACGTTGTTTGACTCCGTTGGGGAGGATCATTGTACAAAGCCCAAGAGGTTGTGGTTACTGTTTCAGTTAAGTGACAGGTCCAATATACTGATTTTAAAAGAGAAAATCAGTTCTTATATGAGCAATGTTGTACTCAAGGATTTGATCCAAGGATCCAGGTTATTCCTGTTCTTTAAGGTCCCATGGAGTATATTAGGTTATGTTTTGGATCATTGGCTTGTGCCCAGATGAAAAATTTCCATCTGGAGGCCCTGGTCGACCAAAACCCTAATTTGGTGACACTGTCGATCTTGAGACTTGATCCACCTAGAAGGGAGCATCCTTGTGCTTGATCCTTGAAGTGAGACTCCTTTTGATCCTTTGTGTATGTTTGAGAGGTTTAGACAAGTTGAAGATCATGTCATTCCTTGATTGATCCTTTGTCTAAGGCTCTGAGAGGGCTTAAAACCCTAATTTTGATTGTAGTGGATGCTCACCCATCTTTGGGGAGACTGATGAGGTATGATGGTTCCTCCATATTGTGATGACGAGTGACACAATGATGGGACATCTTAGTGGTCAAAATTTGGGGTATGACAGTTGGCCCCCACTGCTTTTGAGATTGACCATCCTGATGGTGGGCGTATGTTCGACACCATCTTCTTCCTAGTTTCAATGAAGTCCTTCACCTTTCCTTTTGACACCTTGTATCCGGAGGCGATCTGTGCTAGCTCATTAGCCTCTTTGTTTTCTATTCTGGGCACGTGCGTAATGCTGACAACTTCAAAGTGCTCCGAAAGGCGCTTCGCCATCGAGAAGTAAATCAAAAGATGCTCTTTGACACACTTATATTCTTTCGTGATCTGTTTAATCACCAGTTCCGAATCTTCTCTTGTTTCAACTTCCTTGGCACCCAAGTCCTTAAGTATTTTGAGGCCAGTGATTAAGGCTTCATACTCTGCCTCGTTATTGGAGCATTTCCCGTCAACCTTGCATCTGAACTTAGTTGGAATAGCCTGCGGGGATTCTATTAAAACCCCAATGCATGCCCCATTTCTATGGCTCGACCCATCGAAGTATAACTTCCACGGGGCAATGTCGACGCTATATATCACTGGTTCGACTACTGCATGGTCGACAATAAAGTCTGCCACTATTTGTCCTTTCATAGCCCTTAGTGGAACGTATGTCAGGGAAAACTCAGCCAATGCTAGTGCCCATTTCCCAATTCGACTATGCAGAATAGGTTTGGACAACATATACTTAATAACATCAAAATGCGATGAAACATAAACATCAACTGGTTTAATATATTGCTTCAATTTCATACATGAGAAGTACAGGCATATGCATAATTTTTCAATCATAGTATACCTAATTTCATCATCTATTAACATTCTACTAAGGTAATAAATGGGTCTTTCAATGCCACTATTATCCTCTTGTGCTAACATGCTTCCTATGGTCGTATCTGACACTGCAATGCACAACTTCATGTTTTTATTTATACTAGGTGGCAATAGAATTGGAGGCTTTATAAGATATTCCTTGATAGCATCGAAAGTCTCTTGCTGCTCCCGTCCCCAATGGAACTCACCTTCCTTCTTGGCTTTGAGCAATGGCGAGAATACCTTCGTCTTGCCACTTAGATTCGATATAAACCTTCTCAAGAAGTTTATCTTCCCCAACAAAGACTGGAGCTGCTTCTTTGTCAAAGGAGGCTTGAGATTCAAGATCGCTTTTGTCTTGTTCTGGTTTATCTCGATGCCTTTCTTTTGGACCACGAATCCCAGGAAATCCCTTGCATGAACACTAAAGGCACATTTTAGTGGATTCATTTTTAATCCATATTTTCTCATTCTCTCGAATGAACGTCGAAGGTGGTCTAGGTGACCATTCTCCGATGAGGATTTTATCACAATGTCATCAATATACGCCTACATAAAATTCTCAATAAAGTCAAGGAATATAGCATTCATAGCTCTTTGATAGGTTTCCTCAGCATTTTTTAAACCAAATGGCATCACAACCCATTCGTATGTTCCCAAAGCTCCAGGGCATTGAAACGCAGTTTTGAGAATATCTTCTTCGGCTATGAGAATTTGATTATAGCCAGAATAACCGTCGAGCATGCTCAAATATTTAAAACCTGCCGCTAAGTCGACAAGCATCTCCGCCACAGGCATCGAATATTCGTCTTTTGGTAGCGTTGTTCAGATCCCTAAAGTCTATACAGACTCGAAGGGTTCCATTTTTCTTGATAATAGGCACTATGTTCGCTATCCATTCGACGTACCTTGCAGTTATGATGAATCGGCATTTGAGCAGTCTCTCAATCTCCTGCTTGATCTTCGAGGTAACCTCTGGAGTGAACCGTCGAGGCTGCTGCTTTACTGGCCTTTTACCTGGCTGAATTGGAAGTCGATGCTCCACCACACTTCGACTCAGACCAGGCATTTAGCCATAATCCCAGGCGAAGTAGTCCTTGTATTCCTTTAATACCTCAATCATCTTAGCCTTCATTTTTGACCCAACTCTGGTGCTCACATGGTAGGTCTTTTGGTAGCCCCATCCCCTAAGTCAGCCTCTTCGAGTGGGTCCTGCGCTTGCATTCTTTGCAGCTCACTGTTTGGGTCTTTCTCAAACCCCAAAGGTTCATTGTCATAGATACAATAAGCTTCCGACTTTCTAAAGCTGCTGTCTGGCCCTGTGGGCCATTTGCTTGTGAATCGCAGTCGGCTCTGCTAGCTATCTTTTGCTTTTCTTCTTCTAGTGTCGACATTCTTTTTTTTCAGCCAGATAGGCCGAAATTCGAGTCATGCTTTCTAACTCAATAGTCATTCTCACCGACTACTAGCCACCCCGTGGGTGGATTATTTTCTTTAGGCTCCATGGTTTTGTCGCCAGCATCCTAGATAAACCCATAGTCGGGATCTAAGTTTAGGACGCGACCCGTGTCGACGGAAGTATAGGACCCCGACCCGTCATCACAAGGAGCCACATTTGCTAGGTGCTGATCAAAATACTTCTTACTGCCCTTAGCTTCGTCGATCTTATAATAAATTTGATTAGCCTCAATGTTCTCGACGATGCTATCTTTTCTCCAAATGCTTAACCTCTAGTGCAGTGTCGACGACACTGCCCCTATTCCATGAATCCACTCCCGGCCCAACAGCAAGTTTAAATTTGCCTTCGAGTTGATAACCATAAAGAGTGTTGATCTATTGGTCGTACCCACTGCTAAGTCCACCTGGACAACTCCAAGGATGTTGCTGGTCTTTCCTTCGTAGTTGGATAGAGCCATGTTGTGTTGTCGGAGGTCAGCCTCCGTCTTTCCAATCTTTTTGAATAAGTTGTGAGGCATCAGATTGACAGTTGCCCCTCCATCCACAAACACTTTGTTGACCGCCACTCCGTCAACCTTCGCTTTTATGAATAGCGGCTTCAAATGGTACATCATCCCAGGACTGGGTCTCTCAAACATTGTCGTTTGTTCCTCGACCACACCACTATTCATCACATAATAACATAGCGGTTTGTCTTCCGCATTTTCATCTGGTACGAAATCCTCTTCCGCTTCAGAGACTTCTGACACCATATCGAATTTAGCTTTCTGGTGAAGGGGTATACTCTTCGTCCGACTGAGGAGAATACTTTGGATCTTCCTCGTCTGACTGAGGCGTGTATTCTAATTCTTTCTTGCTTTCGACAACAGAAGTACATTTTGAGCTGTGGGTCAAAACTACCCCCTTCTCTCCTGAGGCTTCCACAGTCACTGCCATTGTCTGATTTGTCATAACTTTTTTCTTTTCTACCCATCTTTCTCTCGGGTGTTGTCGCTTTTGTCCAGAAGTTCCGACAGGCTTCAGCTGTGAAGAATAAACCTCTTTTTCAGCTTTTTTATTTCGTTGATAGTGTCTCCATTGAGTCATGGTCATAGGGTTTTTCCCTTTGTAGTTAGGGGACACCACATTGCCTCTGGGTTCGACTCTTTTATCAGAGACTTTCGCTTCCTTCTCCAAATCCAAAATTTCCATTTCGGCCTTTTGCTTCCTTTCTGGCTTACTGGTGCCACCCATTTCTCTTGTGGAGTGTCCGACAGTGGCACAAAAGTCTTGGGTCGTGCCTCTTGAAACAACTTCCTACATTCCTCGTTTCGACGAGGAGCACCATTCTGGTCGAATACAAACCTTGGGACAAGTGGCTTATCTTCTCACGACACTTGTTTCTTGCCCGCCTCGTATCTCTCAGCAGCTTTCTCATCAAAAACAGCATTGCACCTAGGGCATAACTCCGCCTTCGACCCACTTACCCTGCATTTTTCTTGGAAATCTGCCAAGCTTTCGCCAGCTTGAGGGTATACTACCTCGAGTTCCTCCTCAGCTCTTTTGTCGGAACCGTCAGTGGCTTCGACCATCATGCATTCCACAAATTCAGTTGTCGATTATTTGTTGAGACCCTCATGAGCCTCAACCATCATGTACTCGTACAGCTCTGAATACAAAGCCTCTTTAACCTTCAGCGGGTCGGTATCAACCTGCATCTTTGGCCTTTCGCCAAATTGAAGTCTGCCCTCCTTCAAATCCTTTTGCACTAAATCCCTGAAAAGAACACATTGAACTATTTTATGACCAAGGAAATTATGAAATTTACAAAATCCCCTTTTCTTCTTTTATTCTAAAGGGGGTTCCCTTAAACCAGGAGGTACATTTATTTGACCATCTTTAACCAGCAAATCAAATATTGTCACATTTAGACACATCAAACGTATAAGTTTTAGCAACGTATTTATCTGTTTTTCCAGTTTCGACGGGATTTTTCCCATTTGATGGTTTTAGTAATTTGCATGTGTATGGGGGTCTGGCTTGAGTTCAGCCACGTTGAACTCGATTTCGTCGACGATTTCTTCGTCGTCAGAAGAATATTCGTCGGCGGCCACATACGACACTTTTTCTTTCTTACGGTATTTGTTAGTCTGAGTTTTTTCAGCCTTCAACCGTTCGACTTGCGGACTCGGTCAACCAGCTGCGCCATATTCCTGAGATATTGCGTGTCCAGCTTTTTCCTGATGGAATAGTCTAAACTGCCAACTGCCATTTTGACCAGTTCATGTTCAGGGACTTGAGTAAAGCATCGTGCTTTCAAAAGTCTAAACCTGTTAAGATATTGGTCCATCGACTCTGTGGCCTTCTGTTTGACACTGGCTAATTCCTTCAAACTAATTTTCGATTGTCACATGTAAAACTGTTTGTGAAACAATCTCTAATTGTGCCCAGGTGTGGACAGACTGAGGTGGCAACATGGTAAACCATGTAAACGCACTCTTCGTGAGGGAACTTGGGAAATACTTCATTTTCAAGTCCTCATTATTTGCTATGTCACTGGCTTCGGTTTGATACATGGAGACGTATTCGACGGTGGATTCCTCAGTCTCACCGACGAACTTGGTGAACTTTGGCACTTTCCAACCCCTAGGTAATTTTGTCAGTAAGACAAAATCTGGTAATAGGGACGTGTACGTTGGCCGCCGAAGGCCTAGATTTTCCCCATTCCGGACCATGATGTGTTCGACCATGGCTTCCAAGTTTGGTTCACCAGCCAAAGCATCGTGTTGAACTTGTGTGACCACATAGTCGGGATCTTGGTTCCTATGAACCATCACAACAGGAGACCTTTGGGCCCTTCCAGGGGTTTGTTCAAACTCGTGGGGTTGGTCAATTGTCTCGTTGAAGACCTCATCTTGACGAATGGGTGTCTCCGGTCAGGGAGGAGGAGTCTGTCGACCATATGCCCTAGGGGTGCCTAGGAAGTCACCTATCTGTGTCATCTGAGTTGCCAATTTCAGGTAACTCTGGGTCGAATCTTGTATTAATGGTCTCAATATGGTGCCCATTTGTTGAGTCAACATATGATCCATCTCGTGATTACTCTCATCCATCTGCTGCCTCACGACCGCAACAGAACTTGACGTGAACGTGGGTATTGATTGGGATAACAGACTAAAACCTGAGGGTCGAGTGACTTGATTTGCCAAAGGCCCTAAGCCTTGGTATGGTGAGAAAAATGGGGACGAACTTTCCCCAAACACCGGACCACTAGAATGTAGACTCGACGTGAACTCTTTCGGCATCCCAAAGGATCGAGGGATGGGCATTTTGACACTAGGCACATGCTTCCCTGTAGTCCCTTCCATTGTCGACCTCGGGTCATATCAACGTGATGTCGCGGTTGGCCCACTAGGGGCAGTTGAAATCGCAGACACGGTCCCAGAGCCAACGTCAGTTGTTTGCATTACAACTGCACTTTCCGTCGAAGACGGTTCTTCGTTCGGACGTGGTGTCACCATCTTACCACTATGCAAATGCATACACTCAACTCAAACGGGTCCCACCGGGTGTGCCAATTTGTTCGCACGCGTTTCTCGCGCGAACAACCGCTGGCCTCCTACCGCAGGTTTACTAGCAGGATCGGCCACAGAATCCCAGGACAATTGGCTGAAGTGTACGTTTTGTTGATACGATGGTTTTTTGTTTAGAGGAGTTGTGAGAAACTTGAACAAATAAAAGGGTTTCGGGTTGATAAATACAACGAAGTGAAAAAAGAAAAAAAATGAACAAACAAGTAGATGACAAAATGATTTAAACTTTGCTCATATAAATTGAATTAAAATAACAAATGTGGACGCTATCATACATTTCTGCGGGAGTGAATTCGTTTCTCTTAATGCTCGGTACTTTGAGTGTTTTCCCTTTTCAATATTACAAATGCTACCCTTAAAATGGAAATAACTATTGCTTTAAATAAGCTGAAAAAGTAACTGTTCATCTCCCCAGATTGGCCTTGGTTGTGACGCGTGTCACCCCACTATCTTTTCAACTTCCCATGTTCTTGGAGTTTTCAAATTTTCCCGGTTAGAGATGTGTTACCCTTGCGTTGGTTTCGGAAGCCACCACTTGACATCCTTCGACAACAATGCATCCCAGTCTTCTTCCGACACGACCTTAAACTGTGTCGACCCAAAACTCAAGCTTTCTCGCCATTCCTCCTCTTGGCGTCGCGCTTCTTGTTTGGGATGTTTCACCATTCCTTCATTCCCTTTGTTTGGTCGAAATCTTCCAGCTAACAGAGTGATTGGTAAAACCTCTTGTTAACCCTTTTTTTCTTCTTTGACCTTTTCATACTTCTTCTCTTTGGCTTCAAAGCAGATACTAACGAACCTCCTTCTGAAGGTTGTTCAGGAACTGCTGAAGTTGCCTCTTTAGAAGTAAGTGTTGCTGAGGGCAAAGGCTCAGTCGTAGAATATTCAGAAGCAGCTCGCCTCTGAGGAGATTGGACTTTTAAACTTGTAGAGCTCTCTGTTACCTCTGTTATGACGGATGTATTATGACTCTCAATTGATGACTTCATATGTCTAGGAAGATGTTGATAAAAATGACTTAGAAGTTGGGTGTTTTTATAATGGCTTCTGTGTATACCAAGAGTCTGAAATTAATCCTTGCTTAATTATTGGAATATTAATGACCACTAAATACTTTAAAACATGCACTTTACAAACCTTAATGACCTTGTTACTTGATTATTTTTCTTTCTTGGAAACAGATCAAGTAATGTTGATCTGAATTACATTAATTAGTGGAATTTTTTCTTTCCTTCTTTTCTTATTTTTCCTTCCTTTATTTTATTTTTATTGATGTGATAAAAGGGGAAGAAATAAGAGTAAGTATTTAAGTGGAAACTGAACCCATTGAGTACCTATTCAGTTGTACATATTGGTCATTTATTTTCTTGTCGTTTATTTTCTATTTTTATGGTTAGTTTGCCTTGGGCATATTTTAAATTTCTTGTACATAGGTCTAAGGAAGAGATTACAAACCTCAGACTTAGCCTATCAGACCCATAAGAAGCTTACAAACCTCGTATTCTGGTGTTGCCAAAGAAAGTTAAAAGGGCGACATATTTTAACTCTCTTGTACATAGTGTTAAGTAAGAGCTTACAAACCTCTGACTTAGCCTATTTAGGCTCAGAAGGAGCTTACACACCTCGAATTCTGATGTTGCCAAAGGAAGTTAAAAGTTTGTTATTTTAGTTTTCTTAAATATTGAACTAAGGGGGAGCTTACAAACCTCATCCTTGGAATTGTTTGACTCAGGGAGAGCTTACAAACCTCAGACCCTGATGTTACTAAGAATACTGATTTATTTTTTCTTGAAAAATAGTTCTTGGTGTTATAGTCAATAGAACTTTGATGTAGACTAAAATACTCAGGGGGAGCTTACAAACCTCATACCCTGCTGTTGCAGAGAAAATTAAATGCCCAACATTGTCCTTTAAATACTTGTGTTTGCCATCATAAAAAGGGGGAGATTGTTAGAACAATATTTGTTCAAGAAATATTCTCTTTTAGTTTTTATGATAACAAAAGTATTGAAAGAACAATGGTTTATTTGATGTGTGTTTTATTTATGCAGGTTCTTGTTCATGTACATAAATAATCAGAATCTATTTTTCTTAGACACACTTGAGAGTTGCTTCATTGATATCTTCTGGTGGCAGAGTCTGAAGAACAATTACTAATGTGGCATGGCGCAGACTCTGAGCTGAAGGCCTTAGCATTCAAATGAGTTACTACACTTAGTAATTGTATATCAGCATCTGATACCATTCAGAGTTGGTGATAAAGCTGTGGTTATCCGTACTGCAGAAAGTAGGTTGTATTTTCTTATCCGCTTGTCAGCTCGAGTCTACAAGATTTCCAGGCTCAAGAATGGTTGGCATGCTCTACGGACATCTGCTCTCAACGACTCTATCAGTAAAGAATCTCTTAAAGACTCAAAGGTTAAACATGTTACACACTAGATTCAAAATCTGTTGTGTATCCATCTTCAACGGCCTTTGTACTATGGAGTAATAGCAAAGACACTTGATCAAGTTACCTATTTCAACGGCTAGTTTTTGTAAAGGCTATAAATATGGCTGAAGATTTAAGTTTGAATCTTAACAAGGATTCTCCAGACGAAGGAGTAGCAAGATCAAGCAATTATCAACTCTAATGTAATAAGCAGATTTTCGGTTATAGGTTGTAATTATAAAAGCCTTAAGATTTCTTACCATTAAATATCTTAGAAATCTTAAGAGCTTTAGGTCTTTGTTATGGTGTTTTCCTGTACCTCTGATGCTTGTATCATATACACCTTGTTCTCTATTCTACCAAGCCTTCAGTAGTTTAAATTAATGCCTCTAGCTAAGTGCTTGAGTAGAAGTCTTATCTCATTGGGATTCAAGCAACAAGTCTAGAGCCAAGATGCTTAAGCCACGTAAGTCTCATTGCTTAAGTGCTTGAGCTGTGAAAGTCTTATTCAGCTAGTCTGATTGAGCAAGAAAAAGTCTCCGTCTGAGGGGCGTGAGCAAGAAGTCTCAAGATCTGCTTGAGCAAAGAAGTCTCAGTCTGGATGGCCAGAAGAGCAGGTGGCTCGGTTAGAGGATGTGAGCAGAAGTCCTAGACATGTGATCTAAGAAAAGGTAAGTCTAAACCAGAGGACCTTTGGAGCAGCTGGCTTGGTCAGATGGTGTGAGGAAGGAAAGTATTAGACATGTGCTCTAAGCAAGAAAGTCTCAGATAATTGTTCTGAGCAAGTGTAAAAGACTTATGCACAAGCATAAGCGATTGTAATCATGAAATGGTTATACTGAAAATCTCTTGTGAGGTAAGGGGACTGGAGTACTGATCATGGAAAATAGCAAGTGTACTATTTTTACGATGTAGTAATAATAGGGGTTATCCCCAAAATCGATCTCGAGGACTGCGCGTTATTGTAAGTGCAGATGCTAATTCAATTAAACAAAAGTTTCCTTGGGGTTTGATTGTTTGAGAAATTATAACTAATAATAATAAAGTAAACAGAATTATAAAATTTACTTAAGACAGATATGAGAAGGCATGCTAGAGGAAAGTGTATGAATTGTACTGCAAAATCCCTCAATCCTTATTCTAGGAGACATGACTCAAAACAAACCTTACCGATTCTTAAGATTATTTTCCCCTAATTCCTTAGCAGAAAAACCTTTGAGATTCAATCTCTAACCTAATTCCTTAGCAGTCAAGAAAGAATCACAAGCATTATATTTTATCAAGAATATGTCGATTATTACAGGGTATCCCCATTCCTAGGCAATATCTACAGTAATATTATTATGCAAAAGCGTTAGGTTGATTGGTCCAACCTAAATCCTAACCGTAAATCAGTTTCAATTTATCCGATCGAAAAAGCATTAAACACATTGCATAACAAAAGATTAAGGAAAAAGCATTATCTCATAGAACAATGGAAATCATAGTCATTACAATGCTATTCAGGGACACCCCCTAGCATTGGGGGTTTAACCGCTCATAGTACTAAAAGAAATTACAAAATAAGAGATAGACATTACAAGAATAACGTATGAATTCGATCTTCAATCGCGATGACTCATGAAAAATCTTCCTTCCCCGAATCACTTGATAGCATCCAAACTTTATCGTATAATATTTCGTAATGTCAAAAGTCCCTTTCTCCTTCTCAGAAAGTGTTTAAAATACTCTCAGGTCCACTACATTAATGGGGAAATACCCAAAATACCTTCATGGAACACAAAGGTAAAAAATCCAAGAAATAAGAAGCTGAGGCGTCCAAGCTTACACGGGTCGTGTCAGGTGACACGGGCGGCCGTGTTGGCTCCCTGTTATTCTGATTAAAAACTCTTCAGTGCCAGACTTGCTGACACAAGCCGTGTCAGGTGACACGGGCACCCGTGTCAGCCCACTGTTTTTCTTTATATTTTCATTCTCCTGGCTTCTTCTTGATACAACCCGTGTCAGGTGACACGGATGGCCGTGTCAGACCACTATCTTCATTCCAATTTCATTCTGAATCTTGCGATTTTTCTCGCTTTTTCGCTCCGATTCCTCCTGAATGTTTATATGAACCTGAAAACACTAAAGAACACAACCAAGGCATAAAATGCGGTAAAAGAGATATAAAACAAATAAATAATAACAAAATATTAACTAAAACAAATAGTGAAATAACGTATAAGAACCACTGATTAAACTCCCCCAAACTTAAACCGTTGCTTGACCTCAAGCAACAAGCTTGCATAAAGATTTTTTAGATCAAATGAAAGACTTGTGAAGGTAAGGTATGTCGATACTCATACGTGAGTCTTTGTTCTGATCGGCTAAAACTAGTTCTCTTTGTAATCATCTGTTAACGATGGTATTACACAAACACATACCGCAGTAAAACCACAAACCTAAATCCCCATTTCGGTTACCTCTCCAACTATGCTTTGGGCTTAAGTCTTTTCTTTGATTTTCTACCCTTTTCATTCGGATAATCAGATTAAGGCATTTTTTATCGTTTTCCCTCACATGTACAAGATTGACCGAGACTTTTTCTAGGCACCTTTATTCTTTCTTTTTTCTTGCGCATTGGCGTTTATTAGTCCACTTTGGGGTGACAATTGAGACTCAACTGCCGTTAGGCTAAGTAATCGGGTGAGGGTTACCCAAATTAGAAGGACTAGTTGTCTTTATCGCCATTATTCACTTTTTCGGTTCCTTAAATCATTCTCTCAATCAACCCTATACATGCGATTCTTTTTAGTTATGTCAAACTATCACTATGAACTAATCGGGGAATACTTCTCAAATCCAAGTACTATGGCACAAATCTACACGTTGGACTTGCTTTCTTACTCCGAGGAATCTAGGGTGTTCGGGTCATTCCTAATTTTTCAAACTTTCCCAATGTCCCTAGTTCTAACTTCTCTTCCCTCGAACTCTATGATGCGTGGTATCCACAAGTATACAGATTACGTCAGAGTAATATAAAAGATTTATCGATCCCACAGAGACCAATGTCAATCTATCGATTACTATTGTTACGTTGTTTATCTAAGGCTAATAAATATTCAGAGTAAAAGTTTTCTACAGAATGAATAATAGAAATAAATCAGATAAATACTATACTGGAATGTAATTCACGTCAATCAAGCAATACTCCTATCATCTATATAGTAACACTTACGGGGCAATGTTTTCTTCTTTGAAAAAGAGTTCATTAAAAAGGATCTGCCGCGTTAGCGTGATCGGAACCAGACCTAACTTTAATCTATACCAGCCGCTCACGCTGCACCGGTCGCTCTCTACGTCAAAGTGATAGAGTCCTTTTTTATGTAATTACCTCCAAGACTTAGTTAAAAAGTGATTTTGATTGAAAATATTTTATACCAAAGGGTTTTCGGCATATGCTCGGCCAACCGGATCCTAAATCTATAAACGCGTCCGAAAATAGTTTAAAACCTCTTTCTAATAATATAAAACCTTCCTAGTTAATCAATAAAGTGCTTCCACTGTATTTATCAATTAACAACTAACAAACTCTTTTCTAAAATGTCGGACGACTTTCGATCTTACCCGATCTAGTCACAGTCATTACGCAAACAAAAACACGGTCTCATTTACGTAATGACCGATCAATTTAAGTTCAGAAAAGTTTAGTTAAAATAAAAAACAGCCCCTAAAGTATTTCTAAAGAGATAACATGTGGAGTACCGTCGGAACGACGATCCTCACTTCCCAGCACAAGGGATTTAGCTGGACATGGTAACTAAAAACATAACAATAAATTGGTTTGCAAAGTAAAGCATTTTAAGATAAAAACATGCAAAGTGTGAGAGTATATTTTGAGAGAATGAATACAAGTGTCACACTTGAGTTCAGTTCCGAAAGATAGACAGATCACACAGAAACTTAAAATAACAAAGTAAGGGCAGCGACAAAAAATAAATGAATGTAAAGCAGTGCAAGAAAATAAACGAATATAAAAGCGATGCGGAATAAATTAAAATGCAATTTATAAAAGAAACCTGCTCCAAAGCGGAGACTGAATCTGGTACAGAGCTGGAAAGTAAATTGCGGGAAAGTAAATAACTTCAAATATAAATACTCCTAACTATGGTTGCTCCAATCTAACTAACAACGATAGTGCAATAACCCCTTGATGCGATGGATTATTGCTTTACAAAATGAACTTTATGCCTAAGGTTGGAAACTAGGATTGGATGAAATGAAAGTGAAAATACAAGGCCTATTTATAGTGGTCATGAAGCTGTAACTGCCACACGACGTTATGAAAAAACGGTTAAATAATAATTTTCTTCGTGTGTAACTACTTCTAACGTTTCTGACCGTTTTCCTGTTACAAGGGTCGCCGCCCACCGACTCCCTCTCCGCGCCCGCCGAGTGCACATGAGGAATAAAACATTTTTTGTGACCGTTGTAATGTGGGCGAAACCTCCAATTCAAATGGCGTCCTCTATGGCGTTCGCTGAGTGAAACGGCTAGTGTACAATTTGCACAGGAAATCTCCATTTTAGCTCCGTTTTGCGTCATTTCTTCACTGCAAGCTCAAATCAGGCAATGTATCTGAAAGTAAAACAAAATACCATAATAACAAGGGAAAATAACAAATAAACAACTTAAAACATGTGCAATTAGAGTCAAATATATAGTGTATTTTAGTGTTATCAAATTCTCCCACACTTAAACCTTTGCTTGTCCTCAAGCAAACTCTCATAAGCAGAAAAAGAAAAAACAGCAAACATACAAGTATCTAATCTGGGCTAAAGACTTAAGTTTGATCAATGATGCATCAGTAGGCACTAACTCATGAACTAAGGGTATCGTAATGACACTTTCCGCGATTTGCGGGCATAAGTTCCTCTCCGATACAAACCAATCCAAACCATGATGTTATACTTAGGCCTATCTTACTCATTCCTTTCTTACCCCTTTTCATTTAAGCGCAGTCACATTAAGCCCGTTATCTTTCACTCGCATGGTGAACATAACCTGTGGTAATCCTGATCCTATTATTATCAAATTTTTGATACTTTTTGCAATTTTTTTCTCTTTTTTTTTTCTTTTTAATATATAATTTTTCTTGCAATTTTTCTAAAGATACTTTAGCATCTTCTTAGATTTTTTTCTTTCTCTTTTCTTTTTCTTTTGCAGGATCTTACCTATTTGTATCGGTTTGTCACTTAGCGGTGGCTAAGATGGTGCTGACTGCTAGAATAAACTACTTAAGGGTAAGTGATGAAGGGTGAGATTTTAAGGCCACCGTATAAAAAAACTGGATAGGCTCCTATATTTAAGGAACTTACGGTGTAAAAACGATATCGATTTTTCAAAAAGTTTTCCCAAGCCTTTGCAAATGATACTTACTTGTCCTAATAGCCAAAATTCTCAAAATAAATGTTGTTTTCTTTGACAAAATTTTTTTTGTTAAGGCTCAAGAATTGGGAAAATAGACAAACTACACAAAATGACTCGTCAAGCACATGTGAAATTTTTTTTAAACAAACTAAACTATACTAGAAAGCAATAATAAAATAGAAATAGTAAAGACAACTAAAAACAGTAAATATCTCCTCCCACACTTAAACCGAACATTGTCCTCAATGTTTCGATAAAACTGAGAAAGGGATAAGTGAAACCTGGCAATCAATCATGTCGGCCACTAGGGCCTTCTCCACCATGCTCTGAACGTCTGGGACGACGACTTCTACTGCGGTGTCGGGTGGTATGTGACAGCTCTATCTGCTCAATCCTCTCTATTAGAGAGGCATTTTGATCTCTAAGTGTTTGGAAGCTCTCAAGAGTGGATTGTTGTGACTCCCGCATAAAGTCCATCATCTCCTGCTGTTGTTGGTACATGGCATAGAACATGCCATCACACTCTTCTTCTGTGGCTTGCTCTGCTTACCACATTTCTTCGGTGATAAAAAATTCGGAGGATGTGCCTGCAGGACGATTAGTAACAGGTGGGGTGTGTGCAGAAGATACGTGAATGGGAGACTGCTCCATATGGTCAAACTCATCATCCGTCTCGTTTCCTTCGTCCTCTGGGACATTTGGTAGTAACGGACCTAAAATAGGAGCAGCCTTCAAATCATAGAGCCAATTTCCTCTTTTACGCACATCAGTGCGACTTGAGCAAGGTAAAGCGACACTCGGGATGGCAGCGTTGCGAACCATGAGGATATAACCCCCCTCCGGCCTCGTTTTGCATAAATGCATGTCTCTCAGAAATTTTAAATCAATGGTGTCCTCCAAATGACACGGTGTTGCCCTTTTTCTCAATAGCCCGCATATGTGCTATCATAAATGGTACAGGATTTAATATTTTTCTATATAAAGTAGCCTGTAAAAATATAAATTCTTTGGAATTCATCTTGTTAGAATTTTCACGAGAAAAAATAGTATCAGCTAATAAAAGGCGGAATACTCGTATGCCTGGGTTATGAATGTCGGAAGCCAAATTTCCGTCAAAGGAGTAGGCGATCTGACCCGTGATGTCTTTCCACAGTTGGAAAGCCTCAGTTGACCAATTTGTGTCTATGGGTGCCTCATAAACTGCACCATTCCCATAATGGAATCCTAATAACTCAGCAAGTGCATAAGTGGTATAAGTGTATTCAACATTGAACATCCTAAACCTCACTGTGCCTACAGTGCTAGCAGTGTTATCTCTAAAAGTGTACTCCAAAGAACTCAAATATTCGCGGGTTAGCCTTTCATAAGTAGGCTCCTTACGAATAAAGATACTATCTAATTTTAAATTCTCTAACAGATAAAATACGCTATACTGTATACCAAGGTTATACAGACAGATATCATTAACGTACCTCGTCGCAAGAATGTTGCGTGCCTGCAGTCTGTCCCATTTTTCCCATTGCTTGACTCCGTCATCTCCATTTCGAAAAATGATGTTTTCTTGGTTCTCCGCTGCCATTGTTGAAGTGAAATGAAGGTTTGGTGGTGGAAAATGTGTAATTTAGGTTTTTGTAGATTTGGGTGAAATATATGGTTTTTATAGAGAAAATGTGGAATGGAAGGTGTAATGGTAGTGGAGAAGTTATAAAATAAGGAATTTTAATGGCTTAGTGGGGGTTTTATGGTGATTAATATCGAAATTATTGGAGGTAGAAGATGAAGAGAGTGGCAAAAATGGGGGTTTTACTATTCTGGTCCGTTAAGATCCCAGGATACCTCTGCGTCCGCCAAGTAGAGGTCCGCGTCCGCAGACTGTGTAAATTGGGATGGAATGGGTTTTGGGCTTTTGTTGGTCCATGTATCCCTCTTTGGGGTGTCTATAGTATATTGGTACATGTGAGAAACATAGAGAATATTTTGTTTATTTAGTTATTATTTTATATATATATTTGTAAATTGTGAATGCTGGAATTAAATAACCATTATATTGTTAACTCTAAAAATTAGTTAAATTATAAAAATGAATGAAATAAATTTTTTTAAATATTACCTATAGATTGAAATAATGTAGATATTTATTATAACTTGAAATAATATGACACTCGCATATAGCATTTGGATGCAAATCTACTAATAGTATGATAATAAAAACGATAATAACGGTAAAAACATGAATGCGGTAAAGGTAAAAATAAACTATCAAAATAAGCACATGGTAAGTCTCTCCACACAAAGTGAGAGCTATGACCCAGAGCTCCTGAATATCTTCTAGAAAGATGTCGGTGGACATCCTGACTCATGTGAGGACAAGGTGCCCGTGCTTCTGCAAGCTGGCGTCTGAGATCGCAAATCTCCTGGTATAAAAGATCATATGACGAAGCATTTGTTGCGTCTGAGATCTGTATCTGTAAGGTGAGCTCGGCGCATTCTTCGTGAAGAGAAATGATTTCCTTGCGCATAGCGTCAAACTCTGAATATATGTCCCTGCGTTGCAGATTAACGTTAGAGGAATAGATAGTAGTCCTTTCAAGATAGGGTGTAGGGTGGTACTCAGGCACAGGTGGGTTTCTAGGTCGGATGGGTGTCTCGTCTTGGCCTTCCAAAGAGTATGACCAGTTAGCTTTGTCATGGATACTTGTCCGGGTGTGGTTTGGAAAACCAAAGTAGTGAACGACTTCGTCGTCTATTAGGAGCTTAAAGTTATCTGCACTAAAGAATGCTCTCCTGATAAGGCCATGGTCAAGGCAATGATTAATGTCAATTAAGGTGTAGCCACAATGGGAGGAAAGATGAGTTAGCTTGTTGGCTAGACCTAGGGCATGAGCTATGTGTGTAACAGTGCCACCTACATGGATAGGTCCTTTGGAAGATCCAGCAGTTAAGTATAGGTTATACATCAGAAAATTACCACTGGCTAAAGGGTGTGACTCAGCAGTGCAAAAGAGCATCAGAATCTCTTCTGCAGTAACCTGGTTCTCGGTTTCACTTCTACCAAAGAAAGTCTCGACTAGGATCATTTGGAAATAACGGAAAGCTGGATTATGGATTTTGTTTGTTAATTGGGTGGAAGGATCAGGTCCTCCTCCACCAGTGATTTTTCTCCATAATCTATCAAGCTCATCTTGCATAACATTGGTTTCATGCATAAAATGGATTGCATCCATGCCATACTAAAAACCAAGTAATCTAGCAAAATCCATGTGGTTAAGTGTATACTCGTTTCCAAATAGTCTGAATCTTATGCTTCCACTGTTGTAACCTCTTCCACTATAGGGGTCATAAACGAGTGAACTGAGGAACTCTAAGGTTAGATGCTTATAGGTTACATTCATTGCTATAGAATACTCATCCCATTGGAGCTGGTGACAAAGGTACCTCACACTGGACTCAAATCCTAAGGCTGTTAGATAGTTTGGGTCAGGGTACCTAGTGGGTAGGATCGGTCTCTCAGAAAGGACTATATATTTCTTCCTCTGTTCGTCATCTCTGAACACGATGTGCATGTCATCATAGCTCTGCATCCTGAAAAGAAAGTTAGTGTAGAATATCTGAGACGATGTGATCTGTAACCTGTAAACATAGACATTTCATAAGTCAGTCCAGTTAGTCAAATAATATAAATAATAAATCTTTTTCTTTTTTTGAAATAAATTTTATGCATAAATAAAAATAATAATGAAAAGAAAGTCGTGGGTTTCCTCCCACGCAGCGCTTGTTTTACGTCGTTAGCTGAACGAATGTAAAACTTACGTTGTGGATGTTGCTATAGGTGGGTCTATCAGAGTGTGACCAGAGTAATAGGTGGGTATGTCACCTCCATAGTAGGGTTTTAATCTTTGTCCATTCACTAGAAAGGGACTACATGAATGATTTGCAATTTCAAATGCTCCAGATTTCAGGACTTTGGTGACCTCATAGGGTCCAGTCCACCTCGAGCATAACTTACCGGGAAACAGTCGTAGCCTAGAATTGAAAAGTAGTACAGGATCGCCTAAGTTGAACTCCTTTTTGGCAATCCTTTTTTCATGCCATGCTTTGGTTCTTTCTTTATATATTACGAAATTTTCATAAGCATTTCGGCGTAACTCTTCTAATTTGTGGACATCTAGAATACGTTTTTCTCCGGCTGTTAAGTAATCCATATTAATAGCTTTTATGGCCCAGTAGGCCTTATGTTCAAGCTCAAAGGGTAAATGGCAAGATTTTCCGTAGACTAATTGATATGGGGTTATTCCTATAGGGGTTTTAAAAGCTGTTCTATAAGCCTACAAGGCTTCTTGTAGTCTTAGGGACCAATCTTTTCTAGATATTGATACGGTTTTCTCTAAGATTTATTTTATTTCCCTATTTGATACTTCTACTTGTCCACTAGTCTGCGGGTGGTAGGGTGTGGCTACTCGGTGTTTAACTCCATATTTCTTTAAAAGGTTTTCGAATATCCTAGATATGAAGTGCAGTCCTCCATCGCTTATTACTAATCGAGGTACTCCAAATCTAGGGAAAATATAGTTTTTAAATAGTTTAATGACTACACGAGTATCGTTGGTGGGTGAAGTTATAGCTTCAATCCATTTGGATACGTAATCAACAGCTACTAAGATATACTTGTTTCCCATCGAAGATGGAAAAGGTCCCATAAAATCTATACCCCAAACATCGAAGAGTTCTACCTCCTGAATATTTCTCAGAGGCATTTCATCTCTTCTTGAGACGTTCCCTGTGCGTTGGCATCTGTCACATCTTACAATGTAGGCATGAACATCGCACCATAAAGTTGGCCAGAAAAGACCTGCTTGAAGTATTTTAGCACATGTTTTGGATGAGCCTAGATGTCCACCGTACGGTGAAGAGTGACAATGTTTAATTATAGTTTCTACTTCTTCTTCAGGGACACAACGACGAAAAATTCCATCTGCGCCTCTTTTGAATAAGAGGGGTTCGTCCCAATAGAAGTGTTTCACATCGTGATAGAACTTCTTCTTTTGTTGGTAATTTAGATCAGGTGGTATGATATCAGCTGCTAGATAGTTAACAAAATTTGCGTACCAAGGTATGGTTGTTACTACGAGAGCTTTTTCAATGTCTAATTCTAAATAGGGGTCAGGATCATCATCATGGATGGTTCTAACTGCTCCTACTAATATATCGTATGTGAAATCATCATTGATACGAACGAGATCTGGCTTTAGATATTCAAGCCTTGAAAGGTGGCCAGCAACCACATTTTCAATGCCTTTCTTATCTCGGATCTCCAAATCAAATTCTTGAAGTAAAACGATCCAGCGTAGTAATCTAGGCTTAGCGTCCTTTTTGCTTAATAGATATCTGATTGCAACATGATCAGTGTAGACTATGATTTTTGCTCATACTAAATAGGATCAGAATTTGTCGATTGCAAAGACTACTGCCAGAAGTTCCTTCTCGGTCGTGGCATAATTAAGCTGAGCCGCATCTAAAGTCCTACTGGCGTAGTAAATCACATGGAGTTTCTTATCCTTCTTTTGTCCTAGAACAGCGTCGATAGGGTAATCGCTAGCATCGCACATAATTTTAAAAGGTTGGTTCCAATCAGGAGGTTGAATGATGGGTGCGGAAATCAGTGATTGTTTTAGGTATTTAAAGGCTTCAAGACATTTATCATTGAATTTAAATTCGGCGTCTTTCATAAGTAAGTTGGTTAATGGTTTGGTTATTTTGGAGAAGTCTTTAATGAAGCGTCGGTAGAAACCGGCGTGTCCAAGAAAACTTCGAATTTCTCTAATGGTTTTGGGTGGTTGGAGGTTTTCTATTACTTCTATTTTAGCTTTATCAACCTCAATGCCTCTTTCAGATACTATGTGTCCTAGTACTATGCCTTCAGTCACCATAAAATGGCATTTTCCCAGTTTAGAACGAGGTTAACTTCTACGCATATTTCCAGGATTTTCTCAAGGTTGGTTAAACAGTTTTTAAAACTGGATCCACATATCGAGAAATCGTCCATAAATACTTCCATGATCTCATCAAGGAAATCTGCGAAGATTGACATCATACAGCGTTGGAAGGTAGCTGGGGCATTGCATGGTCTAAATGGCATTCGTCTGTAAGCAAATGTTCCATAGGGACATGTAAAGGTTGTTTTCTCTTGATCATCAGGGTGAATGGGTATTTGGAAGAATCCTGAGTATCCATCTAAATAAAAAAAGTAAGAATGCCTAGCTAAACGTTCGAGCATTTGGTCTATGAATGGAAGTGGGAAGTGATCTTTCCTAGTTACCTTATTAAGCTTCCTATAATCAATACACATCCGCCAACCATTTTCTATACGTTTGGCTATTTGTTCTCCTTTTTCGTTTTGTACAATGGTGACACCTCCTTTCTTAGGTACCACATGTACGGGGCTTACCCATTTACTATCGGATATTTGGTATATTATTCCAGCCTCTAACAACTTTAACACTTCCCTTTTTACTACGTCACTCATTATAGGATTTATCCTTCGTTGATGTTCTCTGGAGGGTTTTGCGTCTTCCTCCAGCATAATGCGGTGCATACACACGGAAGGACTTATTCCTTTGAGATCGGAGATATTATAACCTAGAGCTGATGGATATTTTCTTAAAACATCTAACAGTTGATTAGTTTCAGGACCATCTAACGTGGCACTGACTATGACTGGGCGGTTTAATTCTTTGTCTAAGAATTCGTATCTTAAATTCTTAGGTAGCTCCTTAAGCTCTATTGATGGTTTTTTTGGATATGGCATATGATCTGGGGTAAGTGCCAAGCATTCGTAAAGACTGTTATCGATGTAAGGTTCAGATAAGCGTTCAAATCCGCCGTCCTCCATAATGGGGATCGAAGGTAGTTTGATGGTTTCTACTAGATCTTATTTATCCAGTTCTCTTAAGCATTCATCAATTATATCCATGGTATAACATGAGTCATCTATGGCTGGTGCATTTAAGAATTGGGATAGTATAAATTCTACTTTTTCATTACCTACCTCGAATTTCATTTTTCCTTTCTTGACATCTATTATAGCTCCAGTTGTTGATAAGAAGAGTCTACCTAAAAGGATTGGGATCTTATCGTCTTCCTTAATGTCCATTACGACGAAGTCCGTTGGGATATAAAGTTTACCAAGCCTAACTGGGACGTCTTCCAAAATGCCAATTGGATACTTAACTGATCTGTCGGCTAATTGGAGAGACATCCTAGTCGGTTGCATTTCTCCTAGGTTTAACCTTTTACAAGCGGCTAAAGGCATTAAGCTTACACTTGCTCCTAAGTCCAGAAGTGCTTTATCAATAACTTGTTTCCCAAAACACAAGGTATGGAAAAACTTCTTGGATCTTTCTCTTTCTTAGCAAGCTTATTCTCAAAAATTGAATTACATTCTAAAGGTTTAGGATCATCTAATCTTCATTTATTGGTTAGAATGTCTTTAAGGAATTTGGCATAAGATGGTATTTGGGTAATAGCTTCTGTGAATGGAATCTCTACGTGGAGTTTCTCAATCACTTTTATGAATTTCTTATATTAGTTATCTAATTTGGTTTGTTTAAGTCTTTGTGGGTATGGAATCGGAGGTTTGTAAGGAGGAGGTGGTACATAAACTTTTTCATTCTCTTATCTTTCCTTCTCCTTAACTTCCGTATTCTTAGATTTCTCAGGTTCCACCGATTTCTCAACTTCTTTCTCAGGTGTGTTCATAACTTCTTTCCTAGGAGGTTCTGGATTATTCAACCTAGGGTTTATAGGCCCATTGTAAGTGGTCCCACTCCTTAGGGCTATAGCATTTGCGTGCCCTTTAGGGTTAGGTTGAGGTTGTCCAGGGAATTGTCCTCCTGGAGTAGCATGAGTAGATTTTTGTTGTGCTACTTGAGAGATTTGGGTTTCAAGCATTTTGTTATAGGTAATTACAGAATCGAGTTTTTAGTACCCCAACTGGGTAATTAGTCCATTCATGTGTATGTTTTGGTTCATGAAATCCTTGTTCTGCTGTTATTGAGCTGAGATGAATTCGTCCATCTTTTTCTCAAAATTTGATTTCTGAGGAGCATATGGTGCAGATTGATTGGGTCTTTGAGTTTGGAAACCGGGTGGTCTTTAAGGTGTTGAATTTTGAGTAGGGTTATTATTCTTATAGGAAAAATTTGGGTGATTCCTCCATCCAGGGTTGTATGTGTTTGAATAAGGGTTTCCTTGGGCGTAATTGACCTGATCTGTGGTACTCTCGGCTAAAAGCGTCCATCTTTGCGTTCATATGGTCTACCTTTTGAGCTATAGCGTCCATCTTTGCGTTCATATGGTCAAAACAACTAACTTCATACACACCTCCTTCGGTCTCTTTCTTCTCCACCGGTGCTCGTTCGGTTCCCCATTGGTAATGGTTTTGTGCCATATCCTCAATGAGAGTGCTAGCCTCGGGGTAGGGTTTGTTCATTAGAGCGCCACCAGCGGCTGCGTCTATGGTCATCTTTGTGTTGTACATGAGTCCATTATAAAAGGTATGGATTATGAGCCATTGTTCTAAGCAATGATGTGGACATGCTTTTAATAGTTCCTTATATCTCTCCCAAGTGTCAAAAAGTGATTCTCCCTCGCTTTGGGTAAATTGGGTTATTTGGTTTCGTAGAATAGCAGTTTTACTCGGTGGAAAGTCTCTAGCAAGGAATACTTTCTTTAGGTCATTCCAAGTGGTTATAGAGTTGGCTGGAAGGGAATCTAACCATGATCGAGCTCTATCTCTAAGGGAAAATGGGAATAGTCTTAGACGTATTGCCTCAGGAGGAGCTCCGTTCGCTTTTAAGGTATCGGCTAGTTGAATAAAGACTTTAAGATGTTGGTTCGGGTTTTCCGTGGGAAGACCTGCGAACTGGTTCTGTTGTACTAATTGTAATAGCGACGGTTTTAATTCGAAATTATTGGCTGGTATAGTTGGGTTAACTATACTAGAATGAGGTTCTTCGTTAGAGGGTAGGGCGAAATCCTTAAGAGGTTTAGCGTTTTCTTCGTCTGCCATTGCTCTTTTGAGTTTTCGAAGTAAAAGACGAGATCGGGCGTAACGTTCAGGTTCTTTTAATGGATCAACTAAGTTTCCGGTACTGCGAGTTCTTCGCATTTACCAGCTAAGGGGTGCCTTAGTCTAGACGGTGTAACAACAGGGTACGAAATGTTGATGTAATTGGTCCCCGGCAACGGCGCCAAAAACTTGATGCGTGTTATCCGCAAGTATACGGATTACATCAGAGTAATATAAAAGATTTATCGATCCCACAGAGACCAATGTCAATCTATCGATTACTATTGTTACGTTGTTTATCTAAGGCTAATAAATATTCAGAGTAAAAGTTTTCTACAGAACGAATAATAGAAATAAATCAGATAAATACTATACTGGAATGTAATTCACGTCAATCAAGCAATACTCTTATCATCTAAATAGTAACACTTATGGGGCAATGTTTTCTTCTTTGAAAAAGAGTTAATTAAAAAGGATCCGCCGTGTTAGCGTGATCGGAACCAGACCTAACCTTTAATCTATACCAGCCGCTCACGCTGCACCGGTCGCTCTCTGCGTTAAAGTGATAAATTCCTTTTTTATGTAATTACCTCCAAGACTTAGTTAAAAAGTGTTTTTGATTGAAAATATTTTATACCAAAGGGTTTCCGGCATATGCTCGGCCAACCGGATCCTAAATCTATAAACGCGTCCGAAAATAGTTTAAAACCTCTTTCTAATAATATAAAACCTTCCTAGTTAATCAATAAAGTGCTTCCGCTGTATTTATCAATTAACAACTAACAAACTCTTTTCTAAAATGTCGGACGGCTTTCGATCTTACCCGATCTAGTCACAGTCATTACGCAAACAAAAACACGGTCTCATTTACGTAATGACTGATCAATTTAAGTTCAGAAGAGTTTAGTTAAAATCAAAAACAGCCCCTAAAGTATTTCTAAAGAGATGACATGTGGAGTACCGTCGGAACGATGATCCTCACATCCCAGCACAAGGGATTTAGCTGGACATGGTAACTAAAAACATAACAATAAATTGGTTTGCAAAGTAAAGCATTTTAAGATAAAAACGTGCAAAGTGTGAGAGTATAGTTTAAGAGAATGAATACAAGTGTCACGCTTGAGTTCAGTTCTGAAAGATAGACAGATCACACAGAAACTTAAAATAACAAAGTAAGGGCAGCGACAGAAAATAAATGAATGTAAAGCAGTGCAGGAAAATAAACGAATATAAAAGCGATGCGGAATAAATTAAAATGCAATTTATAAAAGAAACCTGCTCCAAAGCGGAGACTGAATCTGGTACAGAGCTGGAAAGTAAATTGCGGGAAAGTAAATAACTTCAAATATAAATATTCCTAACTATGGTTGCTCCAATCTAACTAACAATGATAGTGCAATAACCCCTCGATGTGACGGATTATTGCTTTACAAAATGAACTTTATGCCTAAGGTTGGAAAATAGGATTGGATGAAATGAAAGTGAAAATACAAGGCCTATTTATAGTGGTCATGAAGCTGTAACTGCCACACGACGTTATGAAAAAACGGTTAAATAATAATTTTCTTCGTGTGTAACTGCTTCTAACGTTTCTGACCATTTGCCTGTTACAAGGGTCGGCGCCCGCCGACTCCCTCTCCGCGCCCGCCGAGTGCACATGAGGAATAAAACGTTTTTTGTGACCGTTGGAATGTGGGCGAAACCTCCAATTCAAATGGCGTCCTCTATGGCGTTCGCTGAGTGAAACAACTAGTGTACAATTTGCACAAGAAATCTCCTTTTTAGCACTGTTTTGCGTCGTTTCTTCACTGCAAGCTCAAATCAGGCAATGTATCTGAAAGTAAAACAAAATACCATAATAACAAGGGAAAATAACAAATAAACAATTAATAACATGTGCAATCAGAGTCAAATATATTGTGTATTTTAGTGTTATCACTCTATATACTTTCCTGACTACTTCACACAACACAATATTCATAATAAAAAATTACTACGGTGCTGATTCGGGGGAGAATTTAGAGTGGTTTTCATAAAACAACGCACAAAACAGACATGACCCGTACAAAAAGGAAAAACTAAAGGCAGTAAATCCTCCCCCAAACTTGAACTACACATTGGCCCCAATGTGTTAGAACAAGAGCGAGAGAGGTCACTTACAGAGATCCTTACTAAGGATGCTGACGGTAATGCAACACCACTGCTACATCATCGTTTACACATGTAGGATCTGAATTATTTCCTGCAACCAAAACAAAACAAACAACAAAAAGAAAGTAATAAATCAGACAAGCGTGGGTTGCCTCCCACGTAGCGCTTCATTTAACGTCGCCTGGCTCGACGGGTTACTCCCCAATGCTATGGGGGGGGGGGGGGGGGAGTACTTCAGCTTATACATTTTGTTGCTTGACCTTTCTGCAACAGAGCGCTGGTCAGGTTCAAAAATACGAACTACTTCTTGCCTCAAGTCGACTCCAACTTCCTTATTCTTCCTTCGATGTTTCTTTTTCTTTCTTTTCTTGATTTCACAAATGGATTTTACAGTGTTGACATATGCACTATATGCCCGAGAGACTTCAACCTTAAAGATGATGCCGAAGTATTTTTTTAAGAGGGGGTTTCGTACTTATGCTTTTTCCCACCATTTCAATCATTCTAAGTGAAGCTTGCTTACCCTTACCTTCATTTCGCTTCTTGATATCCAACACTTTTAAAGTGATTTCCTCATCAAAAGATTTAAAAGTCACTGTGCCTTTTTCAATATCGAAATTGCACCGACTCGTGAGCAGGAAAGGTCGACCGAGGATGATAGGGATTTCTTCATCTTTTGGAATATCCATGATCTCAAAGTCAACTGGAAAGACAAACTCACCGATCGTCACCAACACATCTTCAGCTAGCCCATAAGATCTCTCAGTTTTGTGGTTTGCAAATTTTAAATTCGTTCTCGCATCGCTCACCCTTCCAATTCCCAACTTTTTATAAATAGATAATGGCATGAGACTAACACTAGCACCTGAATCAATCAGAACTTTTTTGAATTTTTTGTCTTTTAAAGTGCACGATATTGCAATAGATCCAGGATCCTTCTGCTTGGCGGGAATTCTCCTATTTTGTGGTACTTCACTGCACTTCTCATTTATAGTTTTCAGCTCTTCCTCAATAGGTCTCTTTTTAGTGATCACTTCTTTCATGAATTTCTGATACAATGGCATTTGCCCTAGTGCCTCAAAGAATGGTATATTAACCTCCAACTTTTCGAACATTGTGACAAATTTCTCATAGTCCTTCTCTTTTTTATGCTTCTGTCGCACTCTCTGAAGGTAAGGTAACATAATCGCCGGTTTATCTTCCTTTTTATTCTTCTTTTCAGGTGGATTTACAGGTGATATGACTTCTTCCTGCGGTTTTTGATGATTTTTTATTTCCAAGTCCACCTCAATCAAATCTTCATCTTATGTTCTTTCCTCTTCATAATTCTCACTTAACTCACCGCTTCCAGTCATGATGGCATTCACATTCTGATTATCCCTTGGGTTCATCACTGTTGCACTCGGTAAGGCACCTGGTGTTCGAGCGTTGGTAAGTTGATGTGTTATCTGAACCATCTGAACCTCAAGATTTTTGATAGAAGTTGTAGTGTTCCTATGATTATTTCTCGTCTCTTCCTGGAATTGCATATTGTGAGTTGCCATCTTTTCAACGGCTATCTCCCAATCTGCTTTTCTCGGTACCTGTTGTTGGAATTGTTGATGAGGTTGTTGATATTGTTGCTGGTATGGTTGGAACCGTTGTTGCTCTGGTTGGTGATATTGGATGGGTCCTTGCTTTGGAACATTCCCTTGCTGATCCTTCCAGGAGAAATTTGGATTATTTTTCCACCCCGGATTATAAGTATAGGAGTAGGGATTGTCCTGCTTCAAAAAATTAATTTCTTCTACCTGTTGTGTTGTAACAACACAGTGCATGGCAAAGTGATGTCCCCCACAAATTTCACAATTTACAGCTTGAACCGGTTGAACCTGTGCCACAGTTTGAGTACCAATATTCATTTTCTTAAGTCTTCTTTCTACCTCAGCTGAAATCTGGTCTTCCATCTTAACCACTTGCTCAGTAAGCTTCAAGTTAATTATCCTTTCTGGTTGGCTTACACTATGGTCATACAGTTTCAAATACTCATTTGCAGCAATAACTTCAATGATCTTTTTGATACCAGCACTACTACAAAACGCTAAAACAACAACGTCAGGCTTACAACGCATCCTTTTATGCCGTTGTAATAGGTTAAAAATTCCGCGCCCATTTAAAAGCTGAGTCATTTAATGACGGTTGAATGAAACCACCGTAGTAATAAATAAAATGTATCAAGCTTCGATTCCCTGCAACTACATTTTTTTCCATTTTTTAGAGTACATTTAGCATGTGTCAATTAAGTCCATTATTTATAAAATAAATTGTAAATTATTTTACAACGGTTAAGATGAGCAACCGTAGTAATAAATGAAATGTATCAAGCTTCGATTCCCTGCAACTACATTTTTTTCATTTTTTAGAGTACATTTAGCGTGTGTCAATTAAGTCCATTATTTATAAAATAAATTGTAAATTATTTTACAACGGTTAAGATGAGAAACCGTAGTAATAAATTAAATGTATCAAGCTTCGATTCCCTGCAACTACATTTTTTCCATTTTTTAGAGTACATTTAGCGTGTGTCAATTAAGTCCATTATTTATAAAATAAATTGTAAATTATTTTACAACGGTTAAGATGAACAACCGTAGTAATAAATGAAATGTAACAAGCTTCGATTCCCTGCAACTACATTTTTTCCATTTTGTAGAGTACATTTCACTTAAGATTCCACTACGGTTTGTTTCTCCACCGAGATTAAAAGGTTTACTGATAAATTAAAACAAAACTTGTTATGTATTTCTTTCATAAGATGCCCTAATCGAACAAGTGAGCCAGCGACGCCCTAACCTTTACACTCTTCAACATCTTCATTCCTTTTTTCTTGGTTTATGCTCAAATATTGATCGTCTTCATTCATTTGCTTCTTCAGCTTCGAAGTAAGGTTCTCTTCAACATCTTCATTCCTTTTTTCTTAGTTTATGCTCAAATATTGACTGTCTTCATTCATTTGCTTCTCCAGCTTTGAAGTAAGGTTCTCTTCAATATCTTCATTCCTTCTTTCTTGGTTTATGCTCAAATATTGACCGTCTTCATCATTCATTTGCTTCTTCAGCTTCGAAGTAAGGTTCTCTTTAACATCTTCATTCCTTTTTTCTTTGTTCATATTGTATATGCTCAACTCAGAATGAGATGTTTCATATGCTTTACGTTTAGTATTAGAGTACATCTTCATTGATTTTTTCTTTGTTCATATTGTATATGCATATGCTTGAGTTTTTGGATTAGATTTTGGTGTGTCATTCACATTATTATACATGTATAAATTTCAGAAGTTGTAATGGATCGTAGTTGGATGAAAGCCAGTAGATTAGATCCGGTTTATGAGAATGGAGTTTGTGAATTCCTTGAATACGCTGATAAACATCTTCCCAGCAATGATGGTATCTTTTATTGTCCTTGCGTTGTTTGCACTAATATCAAAAAGGGTACAAAGAAAGAAATACACAATCACCTTTGTTGTGATGGTATATGTCAAAATTATATAATATGGGCGTGGCATGGTGAGGTGGATAATAAGGAAAGTCGGGCGTCACAAAGTCAAAGAGTGGAGGAAGATGAATATATGGAAGATCACCTAGAGGATATGTTCCGTGATATTGGGGAATCTTCTTTTATGAATGCTCATATTTATGATAATTTATGTAGTGATAAAGACACCCCTTTATATAAGGGATGCACAGAGTTCACACGATTGTCGGCTGTGTTAAAGTTGTTTAATCTGAAGGCAAAAAATGGATGGTCGGATAAAAGTTTCACGGAATTACTTGAATTGCTACAGTAAATGTTACCAGAAGATAACAAATTGCCGGATCGTTGCTATGAGGCCAAGAAGATATTGTGTCCACTGGGTCTGGAGTATATCAAGATACATGTTTGCCCTAATGATTGCATATTATTCCGAAAAGAGTATGAAGACTTGTTTCAATGTTCGAAATGTGGTGTGTCGCGTTACAAGCAGAAGGCTAGCAATGGTGATGACAATGATCACTATGACAATGTTAGTAGGAAGCATCCTCCTACTAAAGGGTTATGGTACTTGCCAATACTTTCACGATTAAAGAGACTTTTTGCTAATTCGAATGACGCAAAGAATCTTAGATGGCATGCAGATGAAAGGATTCGTGATGGAAACATTCGCCATGTAGCTGATTCTTTGCAATGGAATAAAATTGATTCGTTGTTTTCGGATTTTGGAGTCGAGCCAAGAAATCTTAGGCTTGGGCTTACCACCGATGGAATGAACCCCTTTGGTAATATGAGCACTAATCATACTTCGTGGCCTGTTCTTCTCACTATTTACAACCTATCTCCTTGGTTGTGCATGAAGCGCAAGTATATACTGTTAAGTATGATGATTTCTGGACCACGACAACCTGGTAACGACATAGATGTTTATCTTAGTCCATTAATTGATGATTTACGACTCTTGTGGGATGAAGGCATTGAAGTTGATGATGCTTATTCTGGGGAAAAGTTTAATATGCGTGCAATGTTATTTTGCATAATTAACGACTTTCCGGCTTACGGTAAATTGGCGGGATACAGTATCAAAGGACATAAAGTGTGTCTTATATGTGAAGATGATACTTGTTATCACCAACATGAGTTTGGAAAAAAGACCGTTTACCTTGGGCATCGAAAATTTCTAAAACCGGGTCATCCTTATCGTAGATTGTGAAAGGCTTTTAATGGAGAGCAAGAGTTTGGTGAGGCTCCTAAACCTTTAACCGGTGATGAAGTTTATCAACGGCAGGAATACATTAATGTTGTCCTTGGGAAGAGAGAAAAAGAAAAATGTGGGAAGAGAGAAAAAGAAAAAGGCGGGAAGAGAGGAAAAGAAAAAGGGGCAGTTGTGAAAAATATATGGAAAAAGAGGTCCATCTTCTTTGATCTTCCATATTGGTCAAGTCTTGATGTTAGACATTGTCTTGATGTGATGCACGTGGAAAAAAATGTGTGTGATAGTTTGATTGGCACACTTCTAAACATTCTGGGCAAGACTAAAGATAGTAAGACTTCCCGTCTTGATATGGAGAAGATGGGTATACGAAAACAGTTGGCTCCAGTAGAGAAAGGAAAAAGAACTTATCTACCTCCAGCATGTCACACTCTATCTAAAAAGGAAAAGAAGATGTTCTGCCAGTGTTTTCAAGGTATTAAAGTTCCGCAAGGTTACTCATCAAACATCAAGAAACTTGTATCAATGAAAGATCTCAAGTTAATTGGTTTAAAATCTCATGATTGTCATGTATTGATGCAACAACTTCTACCAGTGGCTATCCGTGGGATCCTTCCAAAAAATGTGAGAGTAACTATAACGAGACTGTGTTTATTCTTCAATGCCATATGTAATAAAGTTCTTGATTTCAAAAAATTGGATGAATTAGAAGATGAGGCTGCCATAATCTTGTGTCAATTGGAGATGTATTTTCCGCCATCATTTTTTGACATTATGGTTCACTTACTTGTTCATCTCGTAAGAGAAATCAGAATTTGTGGTCCAGTTTATTTAAGGTGGATGTATCCAATAGAGCGATATATGAAGATCTTTAAAGGATATACGAAGAATCATCACCGACCGGAAGCTTCGATTGTTGAAAGGTACATCACAGAAGAAGCTGTTGAGTTTTGTACAAACTATTTGTCGGATGCAGATTCTATAGGAATTCCAAAGTCTCGTCATGCTGACACAGACAGAAGAGGTATTCAAGGTCTAAATGTTAGGTCAATGGCTCGGGATGTAGTTATTCAATCACATTTCTATATTTTGAATAATATAGATGAGGTTCAACCTTTCATAGATACTCACAAAAGACTTATGAAGAAAAAATATCCCCGAATGAATGACAAGTTGTTGTTGGTAGAGCATAACAATAGATTCATGGATTGGTTTAATAAAAGTGTATCTAATGATCCTAGTGCATCCGAGATACTTAGATGGTTGTCTTACGGGCCAAAATTTTGTGTCATTACCTGGAGTGCATACGACATTGGTCATTATACCTTTTATACAAAATCAAAAGATGATCGTAGTACAATGCAAAATAGTGGGGTTATGGTTAAAGCTGAATCGATGTATTTCTCTAGTTCAAAAGATAAGAATCTGGTATTGGCAACTACTGCATTTTATGGTGTCATTGATGAGATTTGGGAGATTGATTATGTTATTTTCAAAGTGGCTTTATTTAAATGCAAGTGGGTTCCTAATAATAGTAATGGTGTAGACATTGATGACTTAGGATTCACCCGGGTCGACCTTGGCAAGGCATCTTTTAATACAGAACCATTCATCATGGCTTCTCAAGCAAAACAAGTTTTCTATGTTTCCGATCCATCGGACAAATCGGGGAAATGGTCAATCGTTCTCCAAGGAAAATACATTCCTCTTAGTGATGAAAGTCTTGATATTCCGTCCACACCTTCTTACACAACACAAGTTCCTACCTCATATGATGAAGTTGATGGAGATGCCATGCATGCTATACGACTCGATCATGAAGAAGGCATATGGGAAAATTAACAAGTACGTAATTTATTATTTATTCATAATATATTAATTGTATGTTATAGTTTAGAAGTATTTTTACTAACAAGTATAATTATTTGAAATCATAGGTATTTTGAGTCCAGACACCAGGCCAGGAGACAAGACACCAAGAGACAAGATACCATTACGCCAAGTTACAATTATGTGAAGTTATGTAATGTGTGTAAACTGTAATATGGTATATGTGATATTTTATTTATGTAGGTTGTTTGTTCTGATAAACTGTAAACTGGTATATGTGATATTATGAATATGACACGATTAATATTATTATGAAAACTGTATCACAAAATGTGAATTGTATTTTTCTGCTGTGCTGAGATATGGAGAACAATAATACAGGTAAAAAAATGGGATTAATTATAAAAGCAGGATGATATTTGTTAATTTTGCTGAAACTTTAGTGACGGTTATATTTTCGAACCGTTGTAATATCTGGCGCGCTGGCCAGCAAAAACTAAATATCAAAACTGTGCTGCTGGGAATCGAACCGAGGACAATTATATTTATTACAACGGTGTAATGTAAAACAATTATGATAGTTAGCGCACTTTCCTCATTATTACAACGCTACATAAGGTCGTCGTTGTAAGTATCATATATACAACAACAATCTACATAACAACGCCCTCGCCCGCATCATTATATGTCATTCCCAACCGTTGTTAAATGGGTTTTTCGTAGTAGTGCAGTGGCTGTTGAAAAATTAGATGAGCCACCGGCAACTGTATCAATGAGTTGCTTGGTTTTCATTTTCAAACCATTTACAAAATTTTGCATTTGTTCAGTTGCATCCATGTTGTGAGTAGGACATGCAACCAACAATCTCTTAAATCTCTTATATGCATCTCCGAGTGACTCTCCCTCCTTCTGTTTAAAATTAACAATGTCATACCTTTTAGGGATGTACACAGAAGCAGGAAAATACTCATTCATAAATGTTGTCTCCATCCCTTGCCAAGTGGTAATACTCCCGGCAGGTAGAGAATAAAACCACTTTTCAGCATCTTCGGACAAGGTAAAAGGAAACATGACCATCTTTTTAGCTTCTTAAGATTGCCCCTCAATTTTTAATGGCGTGCTCATAGTTAGAAACCTTTGTAGGTGCTTATTGGCATCTTCATTAATTTTTCCAGACAAAGGTCTCCTCTCGAGCTGTCGGATGGTGGATGGGTGCAACTGAAAGTGGTCAACATTAACCGGTTGATTTACGATGGTCAACCGGCCTATTGGAGCATTTGCTCTTCCATAATCCCCCAGAAGTCTCTCTGCTGGAGGTGGATCTTCAGCCATGATAAGTGTTTCTAGCTCTGTATTTGTGCCTGAATCAGTATGCTCGGAATGAACCGAAACTTCTTCTTCTTTCTCTTGTTCTGCAATTACCATTCCTGAAACTGACGCTGCCAGTCTTTCTCGCTTGGCTTGACGGCATCTAGCGTGAAACAATCTTTCAGGTTCTGCGTCAAAAGAAAATTCCGCTGAGGGATTGCCTCGCATACACAGGTTAGATAGATAATAGTAATAAACAAAAATTATACAAATAGCAGAAAAATAAAATTTTGGTTGCAGAGCAACAAAATTTCAATTGAATTAACACAAACTTATAATTTGGCAGTCCCCAGCAACGGCGTCAAAAACTTGATCGTGGAAAATAGCAAGTTTACTATTTTTACGATGTAGTAATAATAGGGGTTATCCCTAGAATCGATCTTGAGGACTGCGCGTTATTGTAAGTGCAGATGCTAATTCAATTAAACAAAAGTTTCCTTGGGGTTTGATTGTTTGAGAAATTATAACTAATAATAATAAAGTAAACAGAATTATAAAATTTACTTAAGACAAATACTAGAAGGCATGCTAGAGGAAAGTGTATGAATTGCACTGCAAAAACCCTCAATCCTTTTTCTAGGAGACATGACTCAAAACAAACCTTACTGATTCTTAAGAGTATTTTTCCCTAATTCCTTAGCAGAAAAACCATTGAGATTCAATCTCTACCCTAATCCTTAGCAGTCAAGAAAGAATCACAAGCATTATATTTTATCAAGAATATGTCGGTTATTACAGGGTATCCCCATTCCTAGGCAATATATACTGTAATATTATTATGCAAAAGCGTTAGGTTGGTTGGTCCGACCTAAACCCTAACCGTAAATCAGTTTCAATTTGTCCGATCGAAAAAGCATTAAACACATTGCATAACAAAAGATTAAGGAAAAAGCATTATCTCAAAGAACAATGGAAATCAGAGTCATTACAAATGCAATTCAGGGACACCCCCTAGCATTGGGGGGTTTAGCTGCTCATAGTACTAAAAGAAATTACAAAATAAGAGATCGACATTACAAGAATAACGGATGAATTCAATCTTTAATCGCGATGGCTCATGAAAAATCTTCCTTCCCCGAATCACTTGATCGCATCTAAACTTTATCGTACAATATTTTGTAATGTCAAAAGTCTCTTTCTCCTTCTCAGAAAGTGTCTAAAATGCTCTCAGGTCCACTACATTAATGGGGAAATGCCCAAAATACCCTCATGGAACACAAAGGTAAAAAAATCCATGAAAATAAGAAGATGAGGCGTCCAAGCCAACACGGGCCGTGTCAGGTGACACAGGCGGCCGTGTTGGCTCCCTATTATTCTGATTAAAAACTCTTCAGTGCCAGACTTGCTGACACGGGCCGTGTCAGGTGACACGGGCACCCGTGTCAGCCCACTATTTTTCTTCATATTTTCGTTCTCCTGGCTTCTTCCTGACACGGCCCGTGTCAGGTGACACGGGTGGCTGTGTCAGGTCACTGTCTTCATTCCAATTCATTTTGAATCTTGCGCTTTTTCTCGCTTTTTCGCTTCGATTCCTCCTGAATGTTTATATGGACCTGAAAACACTAAAGAACACAACCAAGGCATAAAATGCGGTAAAAGAGATATAAAACAAATAAATAATAAAAAATATTAACTAAAACAAATAGTGAAATAACGTATGAGAACCACTGATCAAGTACTCTCAGTTAGGGGAGGAACCAGGATAAATCTTTTGTGTCTTTTGCTGTTCTTTATTTACTTCTATTATATCCCCTACAAATGAATTAAAAACAAAATCTAAACACCAGTTCAGATTATGTAAATCTGATCATAAGTTAAATTAAAGAAAGCACGAAACATAATTCAACCCCCCTTCCTGTATACTTTTAAAACCTTTAACCTTCTCTAATTCTTGTGCATTATTAATGGAGGTTCATTGTTGAACTCCAACAATGATGTCAAAGATGATGAAGTTTTGACATATGAGTTGAATAATGCATATGAACTTGATATCGATGGGGAAGGTAGACCACAAATTATGAGGTTTAACTCCTAAGAAGTAATTCAAATAATTATAAATTCAAAAAAGGGCAGTGGTTGTGGAGGCACAAATGACTAATTGAAATGATTGATTTTTAAGATGGGCTTGAGGTCATATTACATGTTTCGGGAGAAACTAGGGCTCAAGGAAGCCCATAGTCTGAAATATTTGTTAAGCAGGGCACAACCTTACATTAACTACGAAGAAAAGCTCTTGGCCATGGGAGTCATCAGAAGAGTGGGGAACACCATACCCAACCGCGTGCTAGATAAAAATTCTAGCCGACATAAAGAATAAGGTGAACATTGTCTCTGGTAAACATTTAACACTTACACTCCCTTTAATACCCGAGATAGAGAATTTGGAAGGAGTGCGCAAAATAAAATTCAAGGAAGCCGAGATCAGACATCCATATCTGATACATGAATCTTCTTGGGAAGACAAATCCAAGTACTTTTGTTTGCATAAAAGTCAAAACCATAACATGAACGGTTGCATTCAATGGAAAGATGCAATATAAAGGATGATTAAAAAGGAAAAGTTGACTGAGTACACTAGAATTTTCAAAAACTTGATTGAATAAAAAAATTAATTTTTTAAGAAGATATTTGATGAAGAAGAAGGTAGCATATAAAAGAACACATGAAAATAAATATTTAAGGAATAAGGAAGGAATACATTGTATTTTATCTTGTTTCATACCAAAATTATGCGGCCTACATCCAAACCCAAAGGATAGAACCTTGAGATTTTCATTATCAACTGTGTTTTTCTCACATGTTCATCCCACAACCTATTAGACCAAGTTTTTATCTCATGTTCACCTTGAAACCTTTATATTATATTTGTTAAAGAGAACATTTCTCACTTGATTTTAAAATTAGTGATAATTTATTTAAGAAGTTACACTCTCAATACTAAAACTATATGAAGTGTATATGAACATTTTAAGAGTAAGGGGAAAGTAGAAGAGAAGAATATTTTTAGAATACTTGTGTGTTTTCAAAATAGCGCAATGCCTGCTTTTATACTACAAATTTTAAACAAAAAAGGAAACTTAAAAAAAGTATAATTTGGTCCATAGTCGATTACGCTACGACAATATTCGATTATGCACAAAGAAAAAAGGAAAGTTTTGCAAGATCTGATCCATATTTGATTATTAAGTATCCCCAATTGACTACTAAGAGAGACACACTTCATAATATATTACATTTCATAATCAATTATAGACTAAATTTCACTTCGTAATCAATTATAAACTCGTCATAATCAATTATACTTAGTTTGAAAAGAATTTTGACTTTTTCTAAAGATTTTTTCAAAAATTGTATGAAAAAAATATGAAGTTTTGAAAAACCTTATATGAGTGTGTATAATTTTAGTACTTGGGGAGTAGAAATTTTATTTTACATATTGATCCTAAAAAGACATTAAGACACGAGCTTCAAGTCGGATGCCATGCTTTCATCAGTCAAATATGTTTCTTGATGATGTTCACAATGTTTGATCTTTGTTATGTCATCATGATAAAAATTACTTCATGCTTTTTAATAAATTTTTATTCTCTGATGATGTTCATTGTATCTTTTTCATGGTTGCATCATCATTAAAACCTGTATGCACATAGAACCATAAATATATCCTTCTGTAATGTTAACAATCAACCTAGTAGATAACTGACCACCAAAATGTAAAAAAAAACATCAATTATTTTCTTCATTAGTTGTAGCTACAACAACTTTTTACTGCAGCAATTTATATGTTTCAAAAATGGTATAATATTTACTATAGATATATGATTCTTGGAAGATAGCTTCCATAGAGCCACCTCACAGTTGCAGTGCCACAAATATTGTTTAGGATCACTGAAAACTAAGCGTATAATTGATATGTCAAGACATTTTGCCGATATTTAACAAGGATCCATCAGTGAAGGTGAGTATAATAATCTCTCATATCGTTGCACGGTATAATTATACTCCCTCTTACAAGAAGGCGTGGATTGCAAGGACTAAGGATGTTGAACAGGCCTTTGGCAACTAGGAGGATTCTTATAAAGAATTACCGCGATTTTTGGTAGCACTTAAGATATACACACTGAGGACTATTGTAATCATGCAGATAGTGGCAACATGTAGGCCAGATGGAACTATTGTTGATGGAAATTCCATATTTCATCGACTCTTTTGGTCGTTTCAATCATGCATAAAAGGTTTTGCATTCTGCAAACCTATTATTCAAATTGGTGGAACATGGCTCTACGAAATCTACAAGGGCACCTTGCTTATGGCTGTTGCACAAGACAACAATAATAATGTCTTTCCTATAGCCTTTGCTTTGGTTGAAGGTGAGATCGTTGCTGCTTGGAGTTTCTTCCTTAAGAATCTCAGAACACATGTGGCTCCACAAGCCAATCTCTGTTTGATTTCAGACAGGCATGCTGCTATTGAGAGTGCTTATAATAACCATGATAACGGGTGACATGATCCTCCTTCTACCCATGTATATTGCAATAGACATATCACACAAAACTTCATGCGTGCAATCAAATACAAGAACCTTCACAAAAAAGTTGTGAATGCAGGGTATGCTCTAACTCAGCCATCATTTCAATACTACCTTAACAAAATTAGGATGTCAAATGCAGATGCAGGAAGGTGGTTGGATAACATTCCATTGGACAAGTGGACAAGGGCATTTGACGGTGGATGTTGTTGGGGCCACATGACAACAAACCTTGTGGAATCCATGAATGGAGTCTTCAAAGGAATTAGAAACCTTCCAATCACCACATTGGTGAGATCAACCTATTATAGGTTGGCATCACTTTTCGCAACAAGAGGAGAAAGATGGAGTGTAGTGTTAATGTAAGGTCAATTATTCAGTGAAACCATAATGAAAATGATGAAAGAGGATACTATCAAAGCAAGCACATATACAGTTACGGTCTTTGACCGTCATTGGCAAAATTTTAGTGTACAGGAAACAATGGACCATAATGAGGGGAGGCTAAACTTATCCTATGCTGTCAGACTAAACAGATATTGAGGGGAGGCTAAACTTATCCAATGCGCACATGCTCGTCAGGATGCTTATAGCCGTCTATCTGATGTTTACAAGGCCATTAATGTTATGAATGTCTACAACGAAGGCTTCGCAGTGCTACCAATGGAGGACTATCGGCCTCCATACCAAGGGGACATAGTTTGGAAAAACGATGAGATGCGAAGAAATAAAAAAGGACGCCCAAACAGCACGGTATAAGAACAGAAATGGATACGACTGATAAAATGATAAGATTATGCAGTGTATGTCGTCAGCCCAGACACAATCTTAAATCCTGACATAGCAGACAATAGATGTCCTAACACATGTCAAGACATTGTTCTGCATAATTATTAAACAAAGAACAAAACTGCAAACTGATATCCAGACTATCAGTAACTGCAGAAACACAGATGTTTCGACATCTGTTCCAACATGTTAATCAAAACTGAATTGTAAATTGCAGAATGAAAAATAATACAGAATATGATGACCCAGTTTGGTGCAACTCGCCTACATCTGGGGATACCAATCCAAGAAGAAGAATCCACTATCAGTAGTATAGTTTTATCTATCACTACCCAATGAAGACTTTATCATTAGAAGTCACATCCAATTGATTAGAGAAACTCATCTCACTCCCTAAATTACAACATGTGATTATCTAACAGTTACTACACCATAACTATCTCATCCTATTGAAAGACACCCATTTCAATACAAAGTTTAGTCAAGAATCCTTGACTAACAAGTTAATATGGATTTGCTTCAAAGCTTCATCTAAGAACAATACACGGTTCATTACCTACGGGTTTCTGAATCTGTACAAGTAGATATGTCTACCACAATGTATCAAATCGTTACAGAGGGAGACTTACAAGAGAAACCTATGACTCTCAAAACCTAAACCCTACTTTACAAAATAGGATTCCTAAGTCTATGTCGTTCTCTCTCACTTCTGCCTAGGTCTTGGTCTTCCTTTTATAGCCTTCTGCTTTGTTGGGCTTCATATCTTTGATCCTTGATCCACTTCCAATCGCGCCTTGAATCTTGGAACAGATTTAAACCAAAATAGGTTGTGGCAGTCATGATGTCGAATCTTTATGCTGTGACATTCTATTCGACATCTTTGGTCTGGGCATAGATCTTCATGTTGGAGCATCTTTTCCACCATTATGTTTTACCAAAATTTAGTCAAACCATTGGAGCTTTCAATCTCCCCCTTTTGACAAGTTTTGGCTAAAACAATCTTCAACTTGATGGTGCATGCAGTGGAAGAAGGGAGAAGATAACCTCTTCATTCCCTTGTGACGCCAAATACACACTTGCTTCTTAACTCTGATCACAAAACACAATTCCAAATATGTTAGTGTCATACCCCAAATTTTGACCACTTAGATTTCCCATCATTGTGCAAGTCATCATCACAATATGGATAGACCATTGTACTTCATTAGTCTCCCCAAAGATGGGTGAGCATTCACTACAATCAAAATTAGGGTTTCTAGCCCTCTCAGAGCCTTAGACAAAGGATCAATCAAGAAATGACATGATCTTCAACTTGTCTAACCTCTAAAACATCCAAAGGATCAAGAGGACTCCCACTTCAAGGATTAAGCACAAGGCTGCTCCCTTCTAGGTGGATCAAGCCTCAAGATCACCAGTGTCACCAAATTAGGGTTTGGTCGACCAGGGCCTCCAGATGGAAATTTTCCTCTGGGCATGAGCCAATGCTTCAAATTATAACCTAAGATGCCCCATGGAGCCTCACGAACCCAATAATCAAGTCAATTTAGCATCAGGGGATGCATTCACAAAAAATCAGGAATTAGGGTTTCTTGCCCTAATTCACCCCTAAGTTGACTTTTGGGACAAAACATGAGCCAAGACCTCAAGATTTGAGGGTCTCTAATATACCACATTGATCCATTTGCAACAATGGATTGATCTAAGAAGCTTGATCACCAAGTTTCAGTTTCATCTGAACCACAATTAGGGTTTTGCGAGAAAAGTCAACTGTACCTTTGACTTTTGACCAGGACATGCTCCCAAACCCTAGGACATGATTCATTACACCCTATAACACCTATGAAATCAATCCATCAAGTTTGATTTAGGTCAAGGACTTGATATCATAGAGGATTTCACAGTTTGGAATTCATCTGATAAAAAGTCAACTGTGCACAAAAGTCAACTTTGACTTTTTGAGATTTTTCACAATTATAGTTCTTTGACCCTAAAATGATGTTAATGTGTGATTGGAATCATCATTCATCAAGAAAAATCAAGAAAAGTGGGATAAATTGTAAAAGGGGTAACCATAAAAAACTTAGAAATTTTCTAAGTTATAGAACAAAGTGGCTAGGGTACCAACTTTGGAGGATCATATCTCCTAAACCACAAGGCCATTTTTCCCCATCCAACGCTGGATTAGTAGCTCTCATGGCCCTCTACAAAAGCTTCAAACATAACTCATTCCAATTCCTTATGGATTTTAAGTTATGGAATGATCAAAATCACAAAAAGTGAAAATGTCACTTTTTTCCAACACTTAGTGAAAATTTCACTAAGTCAGAATCTACCTTCACTTTTTTCCAAATGTAGGGGCATTTTTCACTTGGATCCAAAAAGTATCAAAACCAATTATGATCAAACAGTTGTTGTATCATATGAGAGCTTTCCAAAATGGCCAAGAACTCCATCAAATTCCACTTGAGCCATGAGATATGACAATGCCAATATGCCTTGCTGCAAACTGTCATGGCAAGGCCGATTTGGGAGTTTTGCTCGATTTGCTCAAATTTTGCAAAGAGCAAACAAATCTATCCATCTGAACACCTCAAGGGGAGACCAAGGAGGGGCAAACACTGATCCATCAGCCTCCCAAGTCTTTGGAACCAAAAGTAGCATGCCAAACCTAGAAATGCCTAAAAGAGGGACAAGACTCTAATTTTGGATTGGAGCATTTAATGGATGCACCAAGGTGGCATGGACTAAACCATTTCCAACTGAATTCAGTCAAGACTTATCTAAGACCAAGGGGACCAGCAGCCTGTGCCCTAACCTCTAGTCAATGGCTAGAGGAGACTTGGATTCTCATTGCTCAACATTGGCCAAACCTATGCAGCAGTTGCCATTCACTATTCCTTGCAAAACAAACTTTCTCTACTATAAATAGAGCTTATTTGTGATCAGTTTGAGTACACCAAAGCACTACAACACTTGCTTTCCTCAAAATCCCTTTCTCTAGGCAAAAATACCTTCTTTAGCAAGGTAACTCTGAGTTTTTGAGTTAGAGAGCAATTCCACCACAACTCATGATCCAAACACATCCAATATGTCATGTCTAAGCTGTCCAAACTCTCACAAGTGACCTATAACACCAAAATCACAAAGTCACCTCTCAAAACCTCAAAATAGGACTTTTGTGCATTTTTCAAGCCATGTCTTGAATCAGTCACTTTCCAAACCAGATAAAACCTTAAACACACTCCAAATATCATCCTTAAACTGTCCCAAATGGTTCCCCCCATCTGGAACACCATTTGAGAGAGTTGTTATTTTGGCCACTTTTGCCCCTTTTGCAAGAAAGAGCTCAAACTTGTTCCTGAGGTTTCCAGCTGATTCCAACCATCCTAAAAGCTTCTAAGAGATCATTTGAGGGTGTCCAAAGCATCAAATCATTTCTGGAACAAAGCCCTTGGCAGATTGCACAAAAGCTCCAAAAAGAGGTAAGCATCACAACTTGGATTCTTTGAATCATGCTTTCTTTTGATGTCCACTGATCATGCATCTCTTATACATGTTATATGTGTTGTGTTTGCACCAATTTATCATGTAATTCATGCTTGTACTAAGAGATGGCACAGAAAATGCAAATCATGGCCTATTTCAAAACCATTATCGGATTTTTCAATAGGAACATGATCTGAAAAAAAAACACCACCACCATTGGATTCCTTGTGAAATTCTAGACAGGATAGACCAAAATTTTGTCTCAATCCTTGGAGAAATGAGAAAGTTATGGCCTTCACATTTTCAACCAAAATATTGCCTTGCCTTGCCTTGGCCAGGCCTAGAAATCAAGGCAAGCCTTGTATATTTCTGGTTTTGTTTCAATCAACGGATGTATCACCACCCCAGTGGTAACGCGCGCGCCCTATACACAAGAGGTATGGGGTTCGAATCCCCCTCGCCCCAGATCCTCTTTTTGCTATTTTTTCCACTTTTTATAATTTTTCACATTATTTTTAATAATTTGAAAAATTAATAACTCCCTCAATTTGAATTATTTTTTATTGGTTCTTTTTTCAAAAAATCACAAAAATGTTGAAATATTTTATTCCACAAAAAAATCAAGTTTATATTATTTATTTAATATAATTAGTATTTTTGTGAATAAATTCCTTTTTAATTATTTTTAAACATTTAAAAGTGAATATTTACTTTGAAAATCAAAACCAAATGAGTTTTAATTCATCTTGTGATTAAAACCTCATTTTTTCAAACCTTAAACAAAAATCACAAGTGGTTTATTCAAACTTATTTGGTATTTTTATCATTTTATTTGATTTTCTTTAAATGTTTACTTTTAAAGGAAAACAAAATTAGGGTTTCTTTGATTTTCACCCTCACAAATCATTTTCAAACACTCATGGGCCTTTAATAAAGTGTAAGACCCAACCCCCTTTGAAAACCAAAACATTTTTGGGCCTCAGTCATTGTATAAGACCCACTGCGTTTTCAAAAACCTCGGCACAATCACCGTTTTCAAACAAACCAAATGGGCCTCTCCTTGGGCTATAAGACCCATTCCTTAAACTTTTGGGCCTCTATTAGAGTGTAAGACCCAACCCCTTTGTAAATACACCACCTTTTGGGCCTCAGTCATTGTATAAGTCCCACTGTATTTTCAAAAACAACGGCGCGATCGTCGCCTTTTCTAGCAAAACTCTGGGCCTCTCCTTGAGCTGTAAGCCCCACCACTTGTATAAAAATAAACCTTTGGGCCTTTTGAGAGAGTGTAAAACCCATCCCTTTGTACAAAAAACCTTTTTGGGCCTCAGTCACTTGTATAAGTCCCTCTACAAAACAATAGTGCAATCACCGATAAAACCTTGGTACTCTCCTTGAGCTGTAAGCCCCAACAATCTTTTCAAAGCACTTTCTCCTTTGATTTTGAATATAATATTGTTATCAAAGTTTTCTTTGTTGAACAACTAATAAAACAGCATGGAAGCTCTACAACCGAGTAAGTGTTTACCCGCTTTCTTTATCCGCTTTCGTATATATAACTATATTGTGGGGCTGCTCACTGTAAGTCTTCTTTCACAAAACTTTTATATACTCGTCAAATATCCATTGTGTAATACTAGTATAGCTATTTAGAGTTTTCCCCGGCAACTACGTCTAGCACTAGGTAAAGCCTTGTTGGTCACTCTTAAATACAGTCAAAACTAGATCCCTATAGGATTACCAGACACAATCTTCCCTCCTCTTGGGGTTAAACAATATGGAGACGTGAAAGGCAGCATTCTTAGTGAACCCTTTCTCAGACTGTCACCCTTAGAAATCGTCAAAGAAACTCTACTCCCCAGAGATGATCTTTTCTCCGTGAATGGCATCTCTTGAGTTTCTTCCAAATTCTCGAACTTTCCTGGCTTGATCTATTCTCGGTGAATGGCATGTCTTGAACTTCTCGGGGTTTGTGGACCCACAGGCTTCTTAAAAGCATCCCCGCCTCCTCTTGGGCGTCGTACAAGGACCCTTCGGCTTCTTAAAAGCTCTCAAGCCTTCTCTTGGGCTTAGTACAAGGACCTAGAGACCTCTACAGGTATAGGAACAGAACCTAGTCATCAATTTGCTAGAGCTGTCTTTCTGAGTCAAGTGTCAGACCTGTTAATGGGTTGACCTTCATCCCTTAACATACCAACCTTCTCTTGGGCATCATACAAAGATTACTCGCTATCCGAGAATCGATTTCTCAAAACACCAGTAGACTTGGACAGTCTCAATACCCTTTGGATTTCCCATTTCCTTAAAGAACATGAAATAACCCTGATCAAGCCCTAAAGTAAAACAATACCTTTAATCGTTCTCTTCATAAGAACTGATTTTCTCTTCTATCCAACATACTGGACTTGTCACTAAACTGAAACAGTCACCAGCACACTAGCCTCCTCTTGGGCTTTGTACAATGATTCTCCCCGGTGGAGCTAACCTTTTCACACTCTCTTGTTGAGTATAAAAGACTCTCTTGTTATGTCAAATCCCTTTTAGCCTCCATCTCGGGCTTCGTACGAGATATAAAAACACTTTCTTGTTGAGTATAAAAGACTCTCTTGTTGAGTCAAATCCCTTTTAGCCTCCATCTCGGGCTTTGTACGAGATACAAAAACACTCTCTTGTTGAGTATAAAAGACTCTCTTGTTGAGTCAAATCCCTTCTTAGCCTCTGTCTTGGGCTTCGTACAAGATACCTAAAAATCACTCTCTTGTTGAGTCAGTCACTTGTTAGGACTCTCTTGTTGAGTCAACCCTTTTAGCCTCTCTCTCGGGCTTCGTACGAGACACATAAAAGTACCCTCTTGTTGGGTCAATAGCCTCCTCTTAGGCTTTGTATAAGGAACCCCCGATTGAGTCAATCAACCTTTTAGCATCAAACTGTGCCTTGCTCACAGTATACAAACATCAACAACTCCTTTTCCCCCATCTAATTGCTGTAAGCGGCAAGCCTATGGATTATTTACATCCATGCCACTGTCCCTCTTTTAGCATGAGAAGTTCCTAAGGAAAGATGGCATTACTCTACACTGAGCTAAAGTCTTCTCCTTCAGGTTAAAAATCCCCTATAAAGGAAATTATGGCATTGCTGGATTCACATTTCCCAGTTAAAGTAATTCTCCTTTATAACCAGTCACGCAACAGTTGTGACAAACAGACCAAATACCCCTCTTTAGAGATAACAAATTCTCTCTAAAGTCAAAACCCTTTAGCTTCACATCTTAGGCTTCAAACAAGATACAAATGGACCCTTCAGCTTCACATCTTGGGCTTTGAACAAGATACAAGTCACCCCTTTAGCTTCACGTCTTGGGCTTTGAACAATACACCAAAACAACCATTTTCCTCCCATAGAATAGGAGGAACTACGATCGCTCTGATTTCCCTGTTTCGTTAAACGGGAATACGTAGGCATAAGATTGAAAAAATCTTAACGAGCATACCAATCACAAACCTAAAATCCAGTATCTCCACCAAATCAACCCAAAAGCATCAAATCTAAACACATTACCAAAAACCTCACAAATAATCCAGACATTGTGTTCTTAGCGAAATGACCAAAGATTGGGCCCCACATCCACATAGCATCTGTAACCTAACAGACCGCTGTTCAAACTCAGTATGCAAGCAGGGTTAATTGGAGACATCTATTTCCCTTTCTTCATCAGCTTCAATAGGATAAAAAATGAATTGACCTGTAGTACCCCAGAGCGACAGTGCTTAAGAACCACGTCCAAAATCGTTCGCTACAGAAAAATGGCGCCCACCGTGGGGCCCGTCTTCTTTTTCTTACGATCTTAGGTAGAAAACCCTGAGTTCACAAAATGTCACAGAAATGGCGACTCTGTTGGGGAGTCATTGTCTGTATAGGATCATAAGACTAGAGGTCTAGGATGATTAAGACAAATATATATACTACTTTTCCTAATTGATATCTGTGTTTATTTTTCTGCTAATGGGAATGCGTGTGATGCCGCATGTGGAAAGATTGAGTATACACCTAAGATAATTGATGGCAGTGCGGGTAATCTTACTAGGAGTGAATTCCAGTTAAGAGCCCCCGATCGACCATCAAACTCAGTGGAGACTCCCTTTGCAGATACATTGCCTATACGACTTCGGTTGTTGAAAGTAGTGTGGTCTACTGGGTTATCTGAGAAGCTGAGGTTTTTAGCAGACTTAAGCCATTTTGTAGTGCGGAAGTTATCAGAAATAGTTGGCACGCGATACTACCCTCATCTGAGATCCTTCTAGGATACATCAGCTCGTTGGCGATCCGCTTGCTGGTGTTATCCCAGAGGGGTCAATGATTTTGCGGATAGGTACAAAAAATCACCAGTATAAACCTTTGGGGGGGGGTAGAGCCTTGACTTCATGACACCGACCCTTTGACCCCATGTTTTTTCTATGTTTTTGTGTGCTGCATTTATACATTCATTTAAAAAAAACATTAATACAAAAAAAATCTTCTCTTATAGTCTCCCTTTTTCAAACTAAACTAAGACAATGATTGCAAATGTCAGAGAAAGGAGATTGCGCTAATGGATTTCAGTAGAAGGAAAACTCATAAGTACACCTTCAAGGTTCCAAAGTTAGAGGATTTGAGAAGTTTGGCGAGAATGATCACCAACCACGAGGCTTTCAGAGCCAAGTGTGGAGGACTGTTGTCCTTGTTAAGGGTTCACGTAATCGAAGGAATCCTGTCCACACTAATCCAGTTCTACGATCCGGTTTATCACTGTTTCACATTCCCGGATTATCAGCTAGCACCAACGCTGGAGGAGTATTCTCACCTGACTGATCTACATATCATTGATCACGCTCCCTTTTCTAGACTGGAAGAAATTCCAAAAGATCAAACCATCGCAAGAGCAATTTATTTGGACGAGTCAGAAGTCAGGACTCACATGACCACTAAGGGTGGCATCCAGGGTTTGCCAGCCCAGTTCTTGACAAAGAAAGCCCTATACTTTGCTAGTATTGGGAACGTGGCCTCTTTCGAGAGCATATTTGTTTTTCTCACCTACGGATTATTTTTGTTTCCTAACATCGATAACTTTATAGATATCAACACCATTAAGATTTTCCTGATTGGAAACCCTGTACCAACCTTACTCGCAGATGCGTATCATTCGGTACACTTAAGGAATTTATACAGCGGAGGAATGATCACGTGCTGTGTACCCTTGCTTTACAAATGTTTCACTTCTCATTTGACCAAGTCTGCTGCATTTTGGGATCCAAAGAATACTTTACGTTGGTCGCAAAGAATCATGTCTCTTACCAACTCTGACATCGATTGGTACAATCGAATCTATGACAGGATCAGAATCATTGACCGTTGTGGAAATTTCCCAAATGTACCCCTTATAGGAACTAAGGGGGGAATCAACTATAATCCAATTCTCGTTCGTCGTCAATTTGGATACCCAATGAGGCATGTCCTGCGTAATGCACATCTGGAAGGTCTTTTCTTCAAGGAAAGAGAAAATGACAGGGCACTAAAGACATAAATAGTGCATGCTTGGAAACACGTTCACAGGAAAGGATGAGAGTCTCTAGGGAAACCAGACTGTGTCTCGGTGGAGCCTTATCTCCACTGGGTACAAACTAGAGCTCTCAAGTTGAGGATGCCTTACCCTTGCCAGGAAGTTCTTCCATTAAGGGACTCTACCCTTTATTTTATGTCTGAGACGGAAAAACTTCAAGTTACTCTCAGCAAAGTTCAGTAGGAGAAGAGGTTTTGGAGGAACAAGTACCGTATTCTCAATGTGGAATGTAAGAAAATACAACAGCTATTGAAAGAAAAGGATGCTCTGATTGAGATTTTAAAGTAACATGCTGTAGAGAATCAGGATGACCAAAGGAATGTACTCGCTCCTTTCACTTGGCAAAGGAATGATAACCCGACAACAGCCCAAGAGCCCCGGTCAAAGAAAAGGAAAGCCCCAGAACCAGCACTTGAGCTCTCCTCAGAGAGGACTCAGGATCCATTAGTTTAGATTTCCTTTTTTAGCACTTTGTAATCTACTGTATTTCCGTTGCCGCAATCCTTTGAATTCAATAAAACGGGGTTTCCCCACTGTTTGATATTTTCAATCAAATTGTCGAAGTTTACTTTGAATAAACAAAAAAAAATTAATAAACAATGCATTCATCATTCTCATAAACGCATTCTTCTTACCTACGAATCTCACGTTTGCGTCTCGATTCTAGAGTCAAACTGTCTCATTCGTACAATACTCAGGCCAATCGTCAGAAAAAGATGGATGATCTCGAGGAAGAGAACAGAGAGTTGAGAGGAGAGATCGACACTCTGAAAGAGGATCTGAGAAAGCTTTATAACAACATGCAAGCTCTAGCAGAAGCTCAGATGCAACAACAAAGGACTGTGATCTCAGAGATCACATCTATGCCCATAGGGGAGAAGTATGATCCTAGGTACAAAATGTCGAAAGATCATCCCTGGGGTATGCCAATTAACTATATCTCAGAAGGATATGTTCCGCCGATCGCTGAGGATCAGGGAATCGCAGCAGGAGCCACTGGGCCTGAAGGTTACAAACTTCGGAAAAGCGAAGATACCAGGGGCATGACAGCAACTCCTGAAGGTTACAAACTTCGGGAGGCACCGAGAGTCTCGGCCATAATGACTATACCACCACCCGTGGTACACACTGTCCCGGAAGGACATATTCCACAGATACCTTCTGGTGGAAACGACAACATGTTCGACAGAATGAATGAGTTCCAGGAACAATTCCTGGAGATGCAGAAATAACTGCAGGCCCTTCGCGGTCAGGATTTATTTGGAAAGGACGCCGCGGATCTTTGCTTGGTCCCCAATGTGAAAGTCCCGCACAAATTCCAGGTGCCCGAATTTGAAAAGTACAAGGGTAACTCTTTCCCTCATAGCCATTTGGTGATGTACGCTCGGCAAATGTCAGCTCAGACAAAGAACCAGGAGCTACTAATTCACTACTTTCAGGATAGTTTAATCGGTGCCGCATTAAAATGGTACATGGGTTTAAACCGCGCTACGATCGGCACGTTCAGAGATCTTGGCGCTGCCTCCGTTCAACAATACAAATACAATTTGGACATGGCACCGGACAGAGATCAACTCATATCAATGTCACAAAAGGACAAGGAAACTTTTAAGGAGTACGCTCAGAGATGGCGTGAAATTGCCGCCCAGATTTGTCCACCTCTTGAGGAAAAAGAGATGACAAAGATCTTCTTAAAGACCTTAAGCTCATTTTACTACAACATAATGGTTGCCAGTGCACCCAGTGACTTCACCGAGATGGTGGGCATGGGAGTTCGTCTTGAGGAAGCCGTCCGAGAAGGACGTTTAGTAAAAGACGCTGGATCATCAAGTAGTACAAAACGATACGGTAGTGCTCTCCCTAAGAAAAAAGAGCAAGATATCAGGAATATCTCTCTCGGAAAGCAAAGGCAACGTTACCAACCAGTAGCAGTTGTAACTCCTGTTATCAACCCCGCGCCTGTTCCTACGTATCAACCTCAGGTTGCACAAAGCTAACCTAATCAACAGTAACTTCAACAAAGGGCACAAAAGTCTCTTCAGTAGGCTCGTCCTAAGTACAACAACAACCGTACTACACGACCACCAGAGTTTGACCCTATACCGATGTTGTACGCCGAATTGCTTCCATTACTACTGGTCAAGGGGCATGTCCAAACTAAGTTTCCTCTTACAGTACCGGAAAATCTGTCTTTTTGGTTCAAGGCGGATCAGACGTGTCCTTACCATCAAGGAGGACCAGGGAATAACATAGAAAACTGTCTCAGTTTCAAATCCGACGTACAAAAGCTTGTTAGGAGCGGGGTTTTATCTTTCAAAGATACGAATTCTAATGTTCTCACAAACCCGCTGCCTCAACAAGGGAAAGCCGCAGTAAATTTGATAGAAGGAGAGTCTAACAACAACTATCAAATTCATGATGTACTCTTTGTAGCGAGCGATTTTGGACGTGGTTCTTAAGCACTGTCGCTCTGGGGTACTACAAGTCGATTCATTTTTTATCCTATTGAAGCTGATGAATGAAGGGAAATAGATGTCTCCAACTAACCCTGCTTGCATACTGAGGTTAAACAGTCAAAACTGTTGGTTTATAGATCCGGATTTTGTTCGTGGGCTTCTCTCTGCTTATTTTGTTCAGAACGAATTACCGGGACTGTTCATGGGGAATTTGTTGGGATATTATGCTAGATTGACTGGAGGTAGGGGACTTTGGGGTTTTTTTATTAGTGTGCTCACTAAGATTCTTTTTCAATCTTATGCCTACGTATTCCCGGGATAAGGAAATCAGAGCGATCGTAGTTCCTCCTATTCTATGGGAGGAAATGGTGTTTTGGTGTCTTGTTCAAAGCCCAAGACGTGAAGCTAAAGGTGGTTTGTATCTTGTTCAAAGCCCAAGATGTGAAGCTGAAGAGTCTATTTGTATCTTGTTCGAAGCCCAAGATGTGAAGCTAAAAGGGTGTTGACTTTAGAGAGAATTTGTCATCTCTAAAAGGGAATATTTGGTCTGTTTGGCACAACTGTTGGGTGACTGATTATAAAGGAGAATTACTTTAACTGGGATATGCGAATCCAGCAATGCCATAATTTCCTTTATAGGGGATTTTCAACCTGAAGGAGAAGACTTTAAATCACTTTAGAGAAATCAGAGCGATCGTAGTTCCTCCTATTCTATGGGAGGAAATGGTGTTTTGGTGTCTTGTTCAAAGCCCAAGATGTGAAGCTAAAGGTGGTTTGTATCTTGTTCAAAGCCCAAGATGTGAAGCTGAAGGGTCTATTTGTATCTTGTTTGAAGCCCAAGATGTGAAGCTAAAAGGGTGTTGACTTTAGAGAGAATTTGCCATCTCTAAAGGGGAATATTTGGTCTGTTTGGCACAACTGTTGGGTGACTGATTATAAAGGAGAATTACTTTAACTGGGATATGCGAATCCAGCAACGCCATAATTTCCTTTATAGGGGATTTTCAACTTGAAGGAGAAGACTTTAAATCACTTTAGAGCAACGCCATCTTTCCTTAGGAATTTCTCATGCTAAAAGAGGGACAGTGGCGTGGATGTAAATAATCCAGAGGCTTGCCGCTTACAGCAATTATACGAGGGAAAAGGAGTTGTTGATGTTTGTATGCTGTGACCAAAGCATGATTTGATGCTAAAAGGTTGATTGAATCAAACGGGGATTTCTTTATACAAAGCCTAAGAGGAGGCTATTGACCCAACAAGAGGATGCTTTTGTGTCTCGTACGAAGCCCGAGATAGAGGCTAAAAGGGTTAACTCAACAAGAGAGTTTTTTATATGTGTCTTGTACGAAGCCCAAGACGGAGGCTAAACGGGTTTGACTCAACAAGAGAGTCTTTTATACTCACCAAGAGAGTGATTTGTATCTCGTACGAAACCCGAGATGGAGGCTAAAGAGGTTAGCTCCGCTGGGGAGAATCATTGTACAAAGCCCAAGAGGAGGCTAGGGTTACTGTTTCAGTTGAGTGACAGGTCCAGTATGTTGGTTAAAAGAGAGAATCAGTTCTTATATGGGTAATGTTGTACTCATGGATTTGATCTGAGGACCGGGATTATTTCCTATTCTTTAAGGAAATGGAGAATCTGAAGGGTATTGAGACAGCCCAAGTCTATGGGTGTTTTTTCCTATTTTTGACAGGAATTTGAGAATGTCTTCGAGACTCAAGGAGATTAGACTGTCCAAGTCTAGAGTTTTATTTTTTGTATTATGCTTAAGAGAAATTAAGAGACAGTACGTTCGCGGTAGAAAGATCTAGACTCTTTGAAACAATGTTCTATTAAGATGACTAATTTCTTTTCCTATACCTTTAAGAGGTCGTCGGGACAATTTGTACGAAGCCCAAGAAGAGGCGAGAAAAAACTTTTAAGAAGCCGAAGGGACAATTTGTACGAAGCCCAAGAGGAGGCTATCTTCCCGGAGGAAGAATCATTTTACGAAGCCTAAGAGGAGGCTGTGAAAACTTATAAGAGGCCGACGGGTCCTTGTACAACGCCCAAGAGGAGGCGGGGATGCTTTTAAGAAGCCTGTGGGTCCTCAAATCCCAAGAAGTTCAAGACATGCCATTCACAGAGAATAGATCAAGCCAAGAAAGTTTGAGAATTTGGAAGAAACTCAAGAGATGCCATTCACAGAGAAAATATCATCTCTGGGGAGTCAGAGTTTCTTTGACAATTTCCAAGGGTGACAGTCTGTGAAAGGGTTCACCGAGAATGCTGCCTTTCACGCCTCCATATTGTTTAACCCCAAGAGGAGGGAAGACTATATCTGGTAATCCTATGGGGATCTAGTTTTGTTTGCATTTAAGAGTGATCAACAGGGCTTTACCTAGTGCTAGACGTAGTTGCCGAAGAAACTCTAAATATCTATACTAGTATTACACAGTTGATATGAGTTTATGAAAGAAGACATACAGTGAAACAGCCCCACAATACAGTTATATACATATGAAAGCGGTAAATGAAAGCGGATAAACACTTACTCGGTTGTAGAGCTTCCATGCTGTTTGGTTAGTTGTTCAACAAAGAGAAATTGAAAACAACAGTATGTTACAAAATCAAAGGAGAAAGTGTTTTTGAAAGGAAAATTTGGGCTTATAGCTCAAGGAGAGGCCCAGGGTTTAATCAGTGATCGCACTGTCATTTTGTACAGGGACTTATACAAGTGACTGAGACCCGAGAAAGGTTTTCTATACAAGGGGATGGGTCTTACACTCTCTCAAGAGGCCCAAAAATGATTGAAAGAAAAAGAAATGGGGCTTATAACACGAGGGTAGGACCAGATGATTTGTTTTTTTGAACTGGCTATCGCGCCGAGCTTTTCTTTTAACGCAGAGGGACTTATACAATATTTGAGGCCCAAAGATTGTTTTGGTTAAACGGATATTGGGTCTTACACTCTATTAGAGGCCCAAAATGATTTTGAATGGGTCTTATAGCTCGAGGAGAGGCCCAGATGGTTTGTTTTAAACGGGCGATGATCGCGCCGAACTTTTGAAATACAACGGGACTTATACAACATTTGAGGCCCAAAATAGGTTTGTATTTACAAAGGATTGGGTCTTACACTCTATTAGAGGCCCATGAGTGTTTGAAAAAGTTTTATGAGGGTTGAATTAATCAAAAACCCTAATTTGTTTTCAAAATGTATTTTAATTGAATAAAAAATTCAATTAAAATGATCAAAATTGTTTAACATGTGGAAAACAAATTGTGATCTTGGATTAATGTTTCAAAAATCATGTTTTGACCTACAAAATGATTAGAAATCATTAAAATTTGCAAAATCAAGAAGAAAAAAATATTTTAAATGTCAAAAACAATTAAAATATTAATTCTTGGAAAAAATATCAATTATATGAAATAAATAATATTTTTGGGATTTTTGGTAAAATAAAATATTTTAACATTTTTGTGAATTATTAAAAAAAGAATCAACTCAAAATCATTAAAACTCAGAGAGAGATTAATTTTTGAATCAATTAAATAAAATCACAAAAATTCAAATATTCAAATATTTGAAAAAGGGCGCCAAGAACATCTTGGCCTTGCCCGCATGCTCTGCTTTTCCCAGATTTGCGTTTTCTATCCAATCTCACTGAATACTTGATTATATCATGCAATCTACATATCAATTTGCTCGTTTTCACCTCACGATCATGTCTATGGTCTTTAATTTCATTTATTTTAAGCATGGAATAAGAAATCAAAGAGAAACCTCAAGAACCCTAAATTCTGCATGAAGGTTCAGAAATTCCATACACGATTCATACAAAGCAATTGATTGAGGGTAAACACTCTATGCATGATTATGAACATATGGCCAAATTATTGTGCAGCAAAAATTGCATGGATCATAGAGTTAGAAGAGCTCATGCTTACCACTTGCAGCTGGTGATCGTGTTTTGAGTTAGAGGGGTTACAGCTAGGTTCCAATGATCTGGATAGCTTCCCTAGGTGCCATGGAGTGTGTCAGGATGCTTGGAATGGATTGAAATGATCTGGAACTTGAGATGGCACCCCAACTGCAAAATTGTCAAAGGCTTGAGCAATTGGCTAGTGATTTTCTGATTTTGATGTTCCAGATGTTATGTGAGTGTTTGGATCACTTCTATATGATGTTTATGAGGTGTGTGTGTGATTGGTTTGGTTGGAATTGCCCTCAAACTCAAAACCCGATAGTGACTTGCTTTGGAAGGAAAATTTGGAAGTGAGAAGGTGATTTTGAGGAAAGCATCTGTTTGATGGCTTTGGCGTACTCAAACTGATCACAAATGAGCTCTATTTATAGTAGAGCAAGTTTGTTTTACAAGGAATAGTGAATGGCAACTGCTGCATAGGTTTGGCCAATGTTGAGCAATGAGAATCCAAGTCTCCTCTAGCCATTGACTAGAGGTTAGAGCACAGGCTGCTGGTTCCCTTGGTCTTGGATAAGTCTTGACTGAATTCAGTTGGCAATGGCTCAGTCCATGCCACCTTGGTGTATGCATTGAATGCTCCAATCCAAAATTAGAGTCTTGTCCCTCTTTTAGGCAATTCTAGGGTTGGCATGCTATTTTTGGTTCCAAAGACTTGGGAGGCTTGGGATCAGAGTTGGTTCCTCCTTGGTCCCCCCTTGAGGTGTTCAGATGGATAGAGTTGCTTGGAATTGTACAAATTTGGCAAATCGAGCAAAACTCCAAAATCTGCCTTGCCTTGACAGTTTTCAGCAAGGCATGTTGCCATTGTCATATCTCATGGCTCAAATGGAATTTGATGGAGTTCTTGGCCATTTTGGAAAGCCCTCATATGATACAACAATTGTTTGATCATAATTGGTTTTGATACTTTTTGGATCCAAGTGAAAAATGCCCCTACATTTGGAAAAAAGTGAAGGTAGATTCTGACTTAGTGAAAATTTCACTAAGTGTTGGAAAAAAGTGACATTTTCACTTTTTGTGATTTTGATCATTCCATAATTTAAAATCCATGGGGAATTGGAATGAGTGGTAGTTGAAGCTTTTGTAGAGGGTAATGAGAGCTACAAATCCAGCTTTGGATGGGAAAAAATGGCCTGATGGTTTAGGAGTTATGATCCTCCAAAGTTGGTACCCTAGCCACTTTGTTCCATAACTTAGAAAATTTTCTAAGTTTTTTATGGTTACTCCTTTTACAAGTTATCCCACTTTTCTTGATTTTTCTTGATGAATGATGATTCCAATCACACATTAACATCATTTTAGGGTTAAAAAACCATAATTGTGAAAAATCTCAAAAAGTCAAAGTTTGACTTTTGTGCACAGTTGACTTTTTATCAGATGAATTCCAAACTGTGCGATCCTCTATGAAATCAAGTCCTTGACCTAAATCAAACTTGATGGATTGATTTCATAGGTGTTATAGGGTGTACTGAATCATGTCTTAGGGTTTGGGAGCATGTCCTGGTCAAAAGTCAAAGGCACAGTTGACTTTTTCATCAAAACCCTAATTGTGGTTCAGATGAAATTGAAACTTGTGAATCAAGCTTCTTGGATCAATTCATTGTTGAAAATGGATCAATGTGATGTATTTGAGACCCTCAAATCCCCTCTTGAGGTCTTGGCTCATGTTTTTGTCCCAAAAGTCAACTTAAGGGTGAATTAGGTCAAGAAACCCTAATTCCTTATTTTTTATGAATGCATCCCCTAAAGCCAAATTGACTTGATGATTGGGTTCATGATGTCCCTTGGAGCATCATAGGTTATGCTTTGAAGCATTGGCTCATGCCCGGAGGAAAATCTCCATCTGGAGGCCCTGGTCGACCAAAATCCTAATTTGGTGACACTGTCGATCGTGAGGCTTGATCCACTCAGAATGCTGCAACCTTGTGCTTGATTCTTGAAGTGGGAGTCCTCTTGATCTATTGTGGATGTTTGAGAGGCTAGACAAGTTGAAGATCATGTCATTCCTTGATTGATCCTTTGTCTAAGAGCTCTGAGAGGGCTTGAAACCCTAAGTCTGATTGTAGTGGATGCTCACCCATCTTTGGGGAGACTAATGGTTCATCCATATGGTGATGATGATTTGCACAATGATGGGAAATCTTAGTGGTCAAAATTTGGGGTATGACACTCTTATTAAGGGCCAACTTGGTCAAGATGCATTTTAGACAGAGCGGATATGGCCATGTGCCACCTCATAATTATCACCAGTGTGGTGTCTGCTCTAAAAACAATCAAGGATGTTTTGTGGTGAAATCAGCTCTACAGGAACAATTGGATCTCGGATGGATCCAAGAGCATCGAATTCGTGGGGTCAACATGACTTATACGAATTCCAACATCATTCAGAGCCACGACATCCGTGCGATGAATGTCAATTTAGTGGTAATGCACTCAAGGCAAAGCCGGTATCATAATCTGCCGCGGCATGATTATAACTCCTGTCTGACTTGCTCGGTAAACAAACAGGGATGCTCTTTTGTTCAAGAGACCCTCCAGCGTTAGATGGATCTTGGATGGATCCAGGACTACCATGATAGAAATCCTTATCAGATCAACATGATTCAAATCTTTGATATTCGTCTGATGAATACCAGCTTGGTGGAGTTACATGCCAAGCAAGTCCAACTCGGTTTTCTCACTTCACATGATTATCAGAACTGTGAAGGATGTAGTGAGAGTAACCAAGGGTGCGCTCTCGCTCAGAAAACTTTACAACACTTATTAAACCACTGGTGGCTTCCAATCTATCTGTATGAAGACACGCAATAAATCAGTGTGCTTAATGGAAACCCAACTCGGCATCAAAGTCAGGATGTCCGATCTATGGAAACAAACCTGGTAAGGTTGCACTACATTCAAAGTTGGCGTGGCCAGGTGCCACCACACAACTATGAACGTTGTAGAGTTTGCTCGGAGAGTAACCAAGGATGCTACCTTGTGCGGGCTGCCCTTCAAGGTCAGTTGGATCGTAAAGAGATTCACTCATGTCTGAGTCCCGAGCCAATCAACTGGACGCCGGACTACTTCGCTGATCAAATTAGAGATGTTGTCATAATCTCTGATCATCAACAGAACAAGGATGTTTGTACCATCATCCCTCTACTGGACGGATCAAAGGTTCTTAGCCAGGAACTGATTGAAGTTACCTACGACAGTCAGAAAAATCAGAAGGCTCCTGTAGTTATCTATCTGCTGGGACCATTACCATATGAATCAGCTAAGGTGATCCCTTACAAATACGATGCAACAATAATTGAGAATGGAAAGGAAATTCCATTACCCTCCATCGTGAATATTGCAGACATCAGTCGAGTAACACGGAGCGGTCGAATCTTCAACCGAGGAGTTTGAGAACCTAACAAAGAAAAGGAACTTCCAACATAAGCTCCTAATCCACCGGTCGGTCAATCCAGTGATCCCGACCTTTCAAAAAACAACGATGAGATGCTGAAGCTCGTCCAAAGGAGTGAATACAACATTGTTGATCAACTGTTACAAACTCCTTCAAAGATCTCGGTGCTATCTCTTTTACTCAGTTCCGAAGCCCACGGAGAGGCTCTACAGAAAGTCTTAGAGCAGGCCTTTGTGGAACAGGATGTGTCAATACGATAGTTCGATAGCATCATCTCTAACATCACTTCCTGCAATAACTTAGGATTCAATGACGAGGACTTGCCAGAGGGGGGAAAAAGTCACAACATGGCACTCAATATCACAGTTAACTGCGAGGATGATGTTTTAGCCAGTGTACTGGTAGACACAGGATCGGCCATCAACGTTATGTCGAAGTCCACTTTAATGCGACTATCATTCAAAGGGTCCCTGATGAGGGGCAGTGAGGTTATCGTCAAAGCATTTGACGAGTCTCAGAAAGCAGTTATCGGGGAAGTCGACCTTCCCATAACTATCAGTCCTCACACTTTCCTAATCACTTTCCAGGTCATGGACGTCCGGGCAGCGTACAGTTGCTTATTAGGAAGACCTTGGATACACCAGGCTGGAGCAGTCACTTCGACACTGCACTAGAAACTAAAGTTCGTCAAGAACGATCAACTCGTCACGGTCTGTGGAAAACAAGCCTTGCTCGTGAGTAACCTGTCATTATCTACTTGTGTAGAACCCGAGGAGGTTGTTGGAACTTAGTTCTAGGCACTTCCGGTGAGCAATGAGAATCAATCAGAGAAAGGAACCTCGATTTCCTCATACAAAGATGCTCTCGAAGTGATCAAAAATAACAATACAAAAGGATGGGGACAGCTTGTCATTCCTACTGATAATAAAACAAAGAAGGGTCTTGGTTTTTCTGTGACCTGTACCCAGACAGCTGCTAACTATGAAAGTTTTCATCTCATTCAAGACTTCTTCCATAGTGGAGGTTTCCTTCACCCAGTGCCTCAAACAGTCAATACTGTCAACGAGGAGGATCCCTCCGATACAGATGAGGAATGGAAGTCATATCTTAACAAGGACGGTTATATATCTCAGGAAGAGGTGCCTACGCCATTTTCTATCCCGCACAGAGTCCGAGATTTATACCCAGGTCAGACGTCAAAATGATATATGGAGATTGTGATCCGGAAGGATGCCGTGCTCCACCAAACTCATTAGAGGAGGACACTCTGATGAAGGACAACTTTGACCATGACTATTATGGCCCAATGGATGGTCTGCCTATCTGGCAGTCGTATTCAGGAGACTTGGGGCAAGAAAATCAGCCGAACAATGAAAATCAGTTGAGCATCATTGAACAGAATACCTGCGTCCCCACCATGTCATGGGATCATTACTCAGGTCATTCTGAAAATATCTTGTACGGCGATGAATTGGCAAAGCTTGCCGGACTAGAATTCGTCAACTATGCTTTTCCTGAGGTCAACGTCATTGAGAGAGATGACCCCTCAAGTTCCAAAGAAATGTGGGACACCTTAGGACAACCGAGTGGAAAGTTCGACTTCATGGTCAAGTACATCGCTCCCGAAAGCTCTCGTATCAGGCTCGAAGACATCCAGCCAACTGGATGGGGAGATTCACCCGAGAGCACAAATACTATGCAAAATACAACTGAGGAATCCTCCTACGACAACTCTGCCTGGGAGACAGATTCCAATGATCCTGCTCCACCAGAAATCAGCGTTATTTCTGAAGACAAATCAAGGAAAGTACAAGACTTTGTGATTCACCGAGGAGTTCTCCGCCAATGGGTTGCTGTCGATGTTCCGAAGATTGTTCATAAGTCCAAGTAATTGTCGTCTTTAACCTTTCACCCTGCCCAGGTGAAACGGATGTTTTGATAGGGCTCGCTTTCTTTAAATTTCCCTCTTCGCTCCGCCCAAAGAGACAGAGTTTTGTTTTATAGGGTTGTAGTTTCAAGAGTCGACTTGTTCATAAATAAAATAACGTCGTTCTGTAATTTCCGCATTAATTGCTATTTTCTCTTTTCGCTTTTTCAGAAAATGGTAATCCTAAAAAAACAATTCAAATAATAAACAAGCATTTTTTCAAAAAATACACTGCACACACTTTTACATTCTCTCTGTCTCTTCTAAACACAAATCATCACGTCATGCAGATTGCTTGTTTTAAACCCCGTTGAAACATACGATCCAATGCCTTCTCCCAACTTTGAGTTCCCGGTATTTGGGGCTGAAGAAGAAGTTGACAACGAAATTCCAGAAGAGATCTCCCGATTACTCCGACAAGAGGAAAGGTCCATTGAACCTCACAAAGAGTCGTTGGAAACGATCAAGGTAGGTTCGAAAAAAGAGAGAAAAGAAATCAGGATTAGGGCACTGCTCAGTCCAACTGCCAAAGAGAGTTTGACAAAGCTTCTCAGAGAATTTCCCGATGTGTTTGCTTGGTCCTACCAGAACATGCCAGGGTTGGATACCAGCATCGTGGAACATCATTTACCATTGAGATCAGAATGTCCGCCCGTAAAACAGAGGTTGAGACGGACTCACCCGGACGTGGCCATCAAAATCAAAGAGGAGGTACAGAAACAGATTGACGCGGGTTTCCTCGCTACATCAGAATATCCTCAATGGTTACCAACATAGTACCCGTTCCAAAAAAGGACGGAAAAGTCAGAATGTGTGTAGACTACAGGGATCTAAACAAGGCTAGTCCAAAGGATGACTTTCCTTTACCACACATTGACATGCTGGTTGACAGTACAGCAAAGTTCAAAGTTTTCTCCTTCATGGATGGATTCTCGGGCTATAATCAAATTAAAATGGCGCCGAAAGACATGGAGAAAACTTCGTTCATTACCCCTTGGGGTACCTTTTGTTACAAGGTAATGTCGTTCGGTCTGAAGAACGTCGGGGCAACCTATCAAAGGGCCATGACTACTCTCTTTCATGACATGATACACAAAGAAATCGAGGTATATGTCGATGATATAATTGCCAAATCTAGAACAGAGGAGGAGCATGTGACCCACCTGTCAAAACTATTTGAGCGGTTGAGAAAATATAAACTCCGCTTGAATCCCAACAAGTGCACATTTGGTGTCCGATCAGGGAAACTTTTAGGGTTCATCGTCAGCCAGAAAGGAATTGAGGTTGATCCTGACAAGGTCAAGGCCATTCAAGAAATGCCTTCTCCGAAAACTAAAAAACAAGTCAGAGGATTCCTGGGACGTTTGAACTACATCTCCAGATTCATATTCCTTATGACCGTGACATGCGCGCCGATTTTCAAATTACTTAAAAAGAACCAGGACTGCGTTTGGACAGAAGACTGTCAAACCGCCTTCGATAGTATTAAGGAATACCTGTTGAACCCACCGATTCTATCACCTCCAGTGGAAGGAAGATCACTGATCATTTACCTCACAGTCCTAGAGGACTCAATGGGATGTGTATTTGGCCAACAAGATGAAACCAAAAGGGAAGAGTCTGCCATCTACTATTTAAGCAAGAAATTCATTGAGTGTGAAACTTGGTACACTATGCTTGAGAAAACTTGCTGCGCTTTGGCTTGGGCAGCCAAACGTCTTCGCCAGTACATGATTCGTCACACTACTTGGTTAATTTCCGAAATGGATCCAATCAAGTATGTATTTGAAAAACCTGCTCTCACGGGAAGGATTGCCCGTTGGCAGATGTTGTTATCGGAATATGACATCGATTACCACACTCAAAAAGCCGTTAAAGGGAGTATTTTAGCCGATCATTTGGCTCATCAACCGAGTGACAATCAAGAATCAATCGGGTTTGACTTCCCAGACGAAGATGTCGTGTATCTAAAAATGAAAGACTGCGATGAACCGCTACCCAGTGAAGGGCCAGAAACAGGTTCCCAATGGGGACTAATCTTTGACGGAGCAGTTAATTATTACGGAAACGGAATTGGGGCAATCATCATAACACCTCAGGGTACCCACATTCCTTTCACCGCCAGACTTACGTTCAAGTGCACAAATAACGAGGCCGAATACGAAGCTTGTATTATGGGTCTCGAGGAAGCGATCGACTTAAGGATCGAGAACTTGGACGTATATGGCGACTCAGCCCTGGTTATCAAGCAGATCAAAGGAGATTGGAACACATACCAATCAGGATTGATTCCTTACAAAGATTACGCGAGAAGGTTGTTACCTTTCTTCAACAGAATCGAGTTTCATCACATCCCTCGTGATGAGAATCACATGGCTAATGCATTAGCCACCCTCTCTTCCATGATTAGTGTAGGTCCATGGACTGACCTACCTAAGATCGATATAATGCGCCTTGAACGACCCGCTTACATCTTCACGATTGAAGCAGTCATAGACGACAAACCTTGGTATCACGATATCAAGTGCTTCCTTTAGAAACAAGAGTGCCCACCTGGGGCACTAAGAAAAGACAGAAAAACCCTCAGAAGACTGGCTGGAAGCTTCTTCTTGAGCGGTGATACTCTCTATAAGAGAAACTTTGACATGGTCTTGCTCCGATGCGTAGACAGACCAGAAGCAGACATGCTGATAAAAGAAATTCACGAAGGATCCTTTGGCACTCATGCCAACGAACACACAATGGCGAGAAAAATTATAAGAGCAGGGTATTATTGGTTGACCATGGAATCTGATTGCTAGAAGTACATGAGGAGGTGTCACAAGTGTCAGATATACTCTGACAAAATTCATGTACCACCAACGCATCTCAAAGTTCTTTCTTCCCCATGGCCTTTTTACATATGGGGAATCGACATGATTGGCATGATTGAACCCAAAGCTTCGAACGGACATCGGTTCATCCTGGTAGCCATTGACTACTTCACCAAGTGGGTCGAAGCAGCGTCGTACGCCAATGTAACCCGACAAGTGGTGGCCCGCTTTATCAAAAATAATCTCATCTGCCGTTATAGTGTTCCGAGCCAGATTATTACTGATAATGGATCTAACTTGAACAACAAGATGATGGAAGAGTTGTGCGCAGAGTTCAAGATCGAACACCATAACTCATCTCCCTACCGACCCAAGATGAACGGGGCGGTAGAAGTGGCTAACAAAAACATCAAGAAGATTGTTCAGAAGATGGTTGTAACCTATAAAGATTGGCATGAGATGTTACCCTTTGCTCTTCACGGTTATCGCACATCTGTCCGTACTTCAACAGGGGCAACCCCTTTCTCTCTAGTGTATGGCATGGAGGCAGTGCTCCCCATAGAAGTAGAGATCCCATCAATCCAGGTATTGATGGAAGCTAAGCTAACATAAGCTGAATGGTGTCAAAGTCGACACGATGAATTAAACCTGATCGAAGAGAAGCGAATCATGGCTCTATGCCACGGTCAGTTGTATCAGCAAAGAATGAAGAAAGCGTTTGACAAAAAGGTTCGACCCCGTGTCTTTAGTAAAGGAGACCTTGTGCTAAAAAAGATACAATTATTTCTCGCTGATTCCCGGGGTAAATGGACTCCGAATTATGACGGCCCCTATGTGGTCAAGAAAGCTTTCTTAGACGGTGCCTTAAGACTCGTAACCATGGATGGAGAGGAATTTGCCTACCCCACAAATGTTGATGTAGTCAAGAAATACTTCTCCTAAACTAAAAAAAACGTCTCGGTGGATTGAAAACTCGAAAGGGCGGTCTAGGCAAAAATTAGAGACATGATCAAAAAAATCATCCCGGTGGATTGGAAATCTCAAAGTACAATCCAGGAAAAAGTTAGGGATAATGGCAAGTAACTACGTCCAACAAAGGGGCAAGTCCCTCAGCAGCAGTTACACCATCCATTAGAAATCTCAATCGCGGTCATCTTCGACAGAAGCTCAAGATGTCCCGAATTCAAAGTTGGTAGAAGGATAGTGGTCGTTATGTTTCAATGTAGCCCTTTTCCCTTAAATTACCATTTTCAAACTTTGTAAATACTCTATGGAATCACGCGCTTGGCTGATTTCCTTCCTATCAATAAAATTTGAGCCCTTGTGCTTTTGTTTGCAATTCTTATTTGTTTTAGCTTTACAGAATGACATTTTAACATGATCAACGATTCTTGAAATGAAACAAAAATGAATTTACTTGTTAAAACTTTTTCTGCTCTTAAAATAAAGATGGCAATTCTTTTGACTATTGAACATCGAAATAACATCGATCGCTTCTCCAGAAGTAATCGAACCTCAAAGTGCAGAATCAAAGTACTCCTTCTTAACCATACACCGGAATAAAGGATCAACTATGTTGGATGCGAACATTCCATCTGACACCCTCGGCAGAGTTCTTATCTCCTAAGCCCGACCAACGGTGTTCCCCATAGGGACTATCTCTCCTAAGCAAGGCAGAATTACTACTTTTGAACCAGCGGTACTTCTTCGTCCCCAACTGTGGCCGAGTATCCAGTCGTGTTCATCCACTAGTCTGTATGTCGCGTCAGTTTTGTCAGCATATACATACACACATCATGTATTATTTATTTGCATTCATATTCATATTACATCACTATCACTCTAGTCGGTCTTATCCCGTAGTGATAACAGTCCTCTCAATCGAGTTGTCAGTTCTTTCCTCGTCAGGAAGTGTTGCGTCTGAACAATCTCTCTCCTCCAGTTTATTTCTGGATTAGAGTTAGCCCTTGACCACTTTGATAACTTAAACCTCTGAAAGACCAGAGAATCTTTGGCAAATGTCACTCTTCGCCATTGAAGATGATATCTTCGCTTTCCCGGATTAAGGAAAATCCCCAGAGAAAGCCTCTTAATCAAAGATTCGACAATGCAGCAGTTTTTCTCCGAAAAATCCGCTGATGAAAAGGTCATCAGCACCTCAAAATTGGATTACATCATATGGCATTTCTCCGAGAAGATCCCTAGAAAAGTATGATGCAATATCTCCAAGCGAAAGCAGTCTCTCAAGAGACTCGTTTTCCCCAATAGGGTCGACAAATGGCATCTCCAACAGAGAAGTTTGTACCCCTCTACAATTCAGACAGATGGGTTCCCCAGCAAGTCTGACTTCAAAAATTTTTCTATCAAATGTCATCTCCCCAGGAAAATTCGGCGAGAAGTTTGAGGAAAACCGCTACACATAACATCCCTTTGTCAAGAAAGTTTATTGACAAAAGAAACTTAGACTAGTTCCTTGGTAGGAAACCAGGATCGAGGGGAAGTTTACATCAGAAACTTAGACCAGTTCCTTGGTAGAAGACCAGGATCGAGGGGAAGTTTACATCAGAAACATAGACCAGTTCCTTGGTAGGAAACCAGGATCGAGGGGAAGTTTATTTCAGAAACTAAGACCAGTTCCTTGGTAGGAAACCAGGATTGAGGGGAAGTTTATTTCAGAAACTAAGACCAGTTCCTTGGTAGGAAACCAGGATCGAGGGGAAGTTTATTTCAGAAACTAAGACCAATTCCTTGGTAGGAAACCAGGATCGAGGGGAAGTTTATATCAGAAACTAAGACCAGTTCCTTAGTAGGTAACCAGGATCGAGGGGAAGTTTATTTCAGAAACTTAGACCAGTTCCTTGGTAGGAAACCAGGATCGAGGGGAAGTTTATTTCAGAAACCTAGACTAGTTCCTTGGCTGAAGACCAGGATCGAGGGGAAGTTTTTACCTTTTCTAAGCATCATTGCTTAGCAAAAGAAGAAGGATGGGTGAACTACCATTCCTAAACACCATCAAAATTTCGGGTATTCCGATATTTAATCCTCTTGCACCCCGAATGCCCGAATACCTTTGCCATTCACACCTTCGGGTCCAAGAAGATTAAATAGGGGCATCTGTCATACCCCAAATTTTGACCACTTAGATTTCCCATCATTGTGCAAGTCATCATCATAATATGGATGGACCATTGTACTTCATTAGTCTCCCCAAAGATGGGTGAGCATTCACTACAATCAAAATTAGGGTTTCTAGCCCTCTCAGAGCCTTAGACAAAGGATCAGTCAAGAAATGACATGATCTTCAACTTGTCTACCTCTCAAACATCCAAAGGATCAAGAGGACTCCCACTTTAAGGATTAAGCACAAGGTTGCTCCCTTCTAGGTGGATCAAGCCTCAAGATCACCAATGTCACCAAATTAGGGTTTGGTCGACCAGGGCCTCCAGATGGAAATTTTCCTCTGGACATGAGTCAATGCTTCAAAGTATAACCTAAGATGCCCCATGGAGCCTCATGAAACCAATCATCAAGTCAATTTAGCATCAGGGGATGCATTCACAAAAAATTAGGAATTAGGGTTTCTTGACCTAATTCACCCCTAAGTTGACTTTTGGGGAAAAACATGAGCCAAGACCTCAAGAAAAGATTTGAGGGTATCTAATAAACCACATTGATCCATTTGCAACAATGGATTGATCTAAGAAGCATGATCACCAAGTTTCAGTTTCATCTGAACCACAATTAGGGTTTCGCGAGAAAAGTCAACTGTACCTTTGACTTTTGACCAGGACATGCTCCCAAACCCTAGGACATGATTCATTACACCCTATAACACCTATGAAATTAATCCATCAAGTTTGATTTAGGTCAAGGACTTGATTTCATAGAGTATTTCACAGTTTGGAATTCATCTGATAAAAAGTCAACTGTGCACAAAAGTCAACTTTGACTTTTTGAGATTTTTCACAATTATAGTTCTTTGACCCTAAAATGATGTTAATGTGTGATTGGAATCATCATTCATCAAGAAAAATCAAGAAAAGTGGGATAACTTGTAAAAGAGGTAACCATAAAAAACTTAGAAATTTTCTAAGTTATGGAACAAAGTGACTAGGGTACCAACTTTGGAGGATCATATCTCCTAAACCACAAGGCCATTTTTTCCCATCCAAAGCTGGATTGGTAGCTCTCATGGCCCTCTACAAAAGCTTCAAACATAACTCATTCCAATTCCTTATGGATTTTAAGTTATGGAATGATCAAAATCACAAAAGTAAAAATGTCACTTTTTTCCAACACTTAGTGAAAATTTCACTAAGTCAGAATCTGCCTTCACTTTTTTCCAAATGTAGGGGCATTTTTCACTTGGATCCAAAAATTATCAAAACCAATTATGATCAAACAGTTTTTGTATCATATGAGGGCTTTCCAAAATGGCCAAGAACTCCATCAAATTCCACTTGAGCCATGAGATATGACAATGCCAATATGCCTTGCTGCAAACTGTCATGGCAAGGCAGATTTGGGAGTTTTGCTCAATTTGCTCAAATTTTGCAAAGGACAAACAATTCTATCCATCTGAACACCTCAAGGGGAGACCAAGGAGGGACAAACACTGATCCATCAGCCTCCCAAGTCTTTGGAACCAAAAGTAGCATGTCAAACCTAGAAATGCCTAAAAGAGGGACAAGACTCCAATTTTGGATTGGGGCATTTAATGGATGCACCAAGGTGGCATGGACTGAGCTATTTCCAACTGAATTCAGTCAAGACTTATCCAAGACCAAGGGGACCAGCAGCCTGTGCCCTAACCTCTAGTCAATGGCTAGAGGAGACTTGGATTCTCATTGCTCAACATTGGCCAAACCTATGCAGCAGTTGCCATTCACTATTCCTTGCAAAACAAACTTGCTCTACTATAAATAGAGCTCATTTGTGATCAGTTTGAGTACACCAAAGCACTACAACACTTGCTTTCCTCAAAATCTCTTTCTCTAGGCAAAAATACCTTCTTTAGCAAGGTAACTCTGATTTTTTGAGTTAGAGAGCAATTCCACCACAGCTCATGATCCAAACACATCCAATATGTCATCTCTAAGCTGTCCAAACTCTCACAAGTGACCTATAACACCAAAATCACAAAGTCACCTCTCAAAACCTCAAAATAGGACTTTTGTACATTTTTCAAGCCATGTCTTGAATCAGTCACTTTCCAAACCAGATAAAACCTCAAACAAACTCCAAATATCATCCTTGAACTATCCCAAATGGTTCCCCCCATCTGGAACACCATTTGAGAGAGTTGCTATTTTGGCCACTTTTGCCCCTTTTGCAAGAAAGAGCTCAAACTTGTTCCTGAGGTTTCCAGCTGATTCCAACCATCCTAAAAGCTTCTAAGAGATCATTTGAGGGTGTCCAAAGCATCAAATCATTTCTGGAACAAAGCCCTTGGCAGATTGCACAAAAGCTCCAAAAAGAGGTAAGCATCACAACTTGGATTCTTTGAATCATGCTTTCTTTTGATGTCCACTGATCATGCATCTCTTATACATGTTATATGTGTTGTGTTTACACCAATTTATCATGTAATTCATGCTTGTACCAAGAGATGGCACAGAAAATGCAAATCATGGCCTATTTCAAAACCACTATCGGGTTTTTCAATAGGAACATGATCTGAAAAAAACACCACCACCATTGGATTCCTTGTGAAATTCTAGGCAGGATAGACCAAAATTTTGTCTCAATCCATGGAGAAATGAGAAAGTTATGGCCTTCACGTTTTCAACCAAAATCTTGCCTTGCCTTGCCTTGGCCAGGCCTAGAAATCAAGGCAAGTCTTGTATATTTGTGGTTTTGTTTCAATCAACGGATGTATCACCACCCCAGTGGTAAGGCGCACGCCCTATACACAAGAGGTCTGGGGTTCGAATCCCCCTCGCCCCAGATCCTCTTTTTGCTATTTTTTCCACTTTTTATTATTTTTCACATTATTTTTAATAATTTGAAAAATTAATAACTCCCTCAATTTTAATTATTTTTTATTGGTTCTTTTTGTAAAAAATCACAAAAATGTTGAAATTTTTATTCCACAAAAAAATAAGTTTATATTATTTATTTAATATAATTAGTATTTTTGTGAATAAATTCCTTTTTAATTGTTTTTAAACATTTAAAAGTGAATATTTACTTTGAAAATCAAAACCAAATGAGTTTTAATTCATCTTGTGATTAAAACCTCATTTTTCCAAACCTTAAACAAAAGTCACAAGTGGTTTATTCAAACTTATTTGGTATTTTTATCATTTTATTTGATTTTCTTTAAATATTTACTTTAAAAGGAAAACAAAATTAGGGTTTCTTTGATTTTCACCCTCACAAATCATTTTCAAACACTCATGGGCCTCTAATAGAGTGTAAGACCCAACCCCCTTCGAAAACCAACACATTTTTGGGCCTTAGTCATTGTATAAGACCCACTGCATTTTCAAAAACCTCGGCACAATCACCGTTTTCAAACAAACCAAATGGGCCTCTCCTTGAGCTATAAGACCCATTCCTTAAAATTTTGGGCCTCTATTAGAGTGTAAGACCCAACCCCTTTATAAATACACCACCTTTTGGGCCTCAGTCATTGTATAAGTCCCACTGTATTTTCAAAAACAACGGCGCGATCGTCCCCTTTTCTAGCAAACCTCTGGGCCTCTCCTTAAGCTGTAAGCCCCAGCACTTGTATAAAAATAAATCTTTGGGCCTCTTGAGAGAGTGTAAGACCCATCCCTTTGTACAGAAAACTTTTTTGGGCCTCAGTCAATTGTATAAGTCCCTATACAAAACAACAGTGTAATCACTGATAAAACCTTGGGCCTCTCCTTGAGCTGTAAGCCCCAACAATCTTTTCAAAGCACTTTCTCCTTTGATTTTGAATATAATATTGTTATCAAAGTTTTCTTTGTTGAACAACTAACAAAACAGCATGGAAGCTCTACAACCGAGTAAGTGTTTACCCGCTTTCTTTATCCGCTTTCATATATATAACTGTATTGTGGGGCTGCTCACTGTAAGTCTTCTTTCACAAAACTTTTATATACTCGTCAAATATCCACTGTGTAATACTAGTATAGCTATTTAGAGTTTTCCCCGGCAACTACGTCTAGCACTAGGTAAAGCCTTGTTGGTCACTCTTAAATACAGTCAAAACTAGATCCCCATAGGATTACCAGACACAATCTTCCCTCCTCTTGGGGTTAAACAATATGGAAACGTGAAAGGCAGCATTCTCAGTGAACCCTTTCTTAGACTGTCACCCTTAGAAATCGTCAAAGAAACTCTACTTCCCAGAGATGATCTTTTCTCCGTGAATGGCATCTCTTGAGTTTCTTCCAAATTCTCGAACTTTCCTGGCTTGATCTATTCTCGGTGAATGGCATGTCTTGAACTTCTCGGGGTTTGGGGACCCACAGGCTTCTTAAAAGCATCCCCGCCTCCTCTTGGGCATCGTACAAGGACCCTTCGGCTTCTTAAAAGCTCTCAGGCCTTCTCTTGGGCTTAGTACAAGGACCCAGAGACCTCTACAGGTATAGGAACAGAACCTAGTCATCAATTTGCTAGAGCTGTCTTTCTGAGTCAAGTGTCAGACCTGTTAATGGGTTGACCTTCATCCCTTAACATACCAACCTTCTCTTGGGCATCATACAAAGATTACTCACTATCCGAGAATCGATTTCTCAAAACACCAGTAGACTTGGACAGTCTCAATACCCTTTGGTTTTCCCATTTCCTTAAAGAACAGGAAATAACCCTGATCAAGCCCTAAAGTACAACAATACCTTTAATCGTTCTCTTCATAAGAACTGATTTTCTTTTTTATCCAACATACTGGACCTGTCACTAAACTGAAACAGTCACCAACACACTAGCCTCCTCTTGGGCTTTGTACAATGATTCTCCCCGGCGGAGCTAACCTTTTCACACTCTCTTGTTGAGTATAAAAGACTCTCTTGTTAAGTCAAATCCCTGTTAGCCTCCATCTCGGGCTTCGTACGAGATACAAAAACACTCTCTTGTTGAGTATAAAAGACTCTCTTGTTGAGTTAAATCCCTTTTAGCCTCCATCTCGGGCTTCGTGCGAGATACAAAAACACTTTCTTATTGAGTATAAAAGACTCTCTTGTTGAGTCAAATCCCTTCTTAGCCTCCGTCTTGGGCTTCGTACAAGACAACTAAAAAACACTCTCTTATTGAGTCAGTCACTTGTTAGCACTCTCTTGTTGAGTCAACCCTTTTAGCCTCTCTCTCGGGCTTCGTACGAGACACATAAAAACACCCTCTTGTTGGGTCAATAGCCTCCTATTAGGCTTTGTATAAGGAACCCCCGGTTGAGTCAGTCAACCTTTTAGCATCAATTTGTGCCTTGCTCATAGTATACAAACATCAACAACTCCTTTCCCCCCATCTAATTGTTGTAAGCGGTAAGCCTCTGGATTATTTACATCCACGCCACTGTCCCTCTTTTAGCATGAGAAATTCCTAATGAAAGATGGCATTACTCTACACTGAGTTAAAGTATTCTCCTTTAGGTTAAAAATCCCCTATAAAGGAAATTATGGTATTGCTGGATTCACATATCCCAGTTAAAGTAATTCTCCTTTATAACCAGTCACGCAACAGTTGTGACAAACAGACCAAATACCCCTCTTTAGAGATGACAAATTCTCTCTAAAGTCAATACCCTTTAGCTTCACATCTTGGGCTTCGAACAAGATACAAATAGACCCTTCAGCTTCACATCTTGGGCTTTGAACAAGATACAAGTCACCCCTTTAGCTTCACGTCTTGGGCTTTGAACAAGACACCAAAACAACCATTTTCCTCCCATAGAGTAGGAGGAACTACGATCGCTCTGATTTCCCTGTTTCGTTAAACGGGAATACGTAGGCATAAGATTGAAAAAATCTTAGCGAGCATACCAATCAAAAACCTAAAATCCAGTATCTCCACCAAATCAACCCAAAAGCATCAAATCTAAACACATTACCAAAAACCTCACAAATAATCCAGATGTTGTGTTCTTAGCGAAATAACCAAAGATTGGGCCCCACATCCACATAGCATATGTAACCTAACAGACCGCTGTTCAAACTCAGTATGCAAGCAGGGTTAATTGGAGACATATATTTCCCTTCCTTCATCAACTTCAATAGGATAAAAAATGAATCGACCTGTAGTACCCCAGAGCGACAGTGCTTAAGAACCACGTCCAAAATCGCTTGCTACAGTTAGAACTAAAGTTAGAACATCCTTTGACATTTTGAGACATTCTTCCAGATCAGTAGCACAGATGCACATACAACTCCCAGTAGTAGACAAGAAGCCATAGCCATTCTCCCCCTTTTTAGCCAAAAGTTGGCAAAAATGGCCCATGCAGACCCATACCCAAATTATGCTTACCCAAAAATGGACAAAACCCATTGGCTCTTAACATAAGAAAGATGTTCTAGCACAATTCTCCTTAAATATTAAAGAAGTTATGTAGGTAGAGCCAATCCATTTGACAGAAACAAAAGACTAGTCAAGGAATGCAATAACTGCTGGTCAAGTTAGTTTCGAAAGACTCCACCTTTTCTGACTTGTCCTTGAAACCGCTTCTGAAAAGTGTCCTAATACCTAACCTAATTTTTTCAGATTTATGGTCCCCACAGACAGGACTACTATTGCACCCATCTTCTATTTTTTCTGAATCACTTCGTTAATCCAGAATTAGCAAACTTGTTTACTACAAAATTCTTCCATTGACCTTTCTATCAACAGAGATTCCCAAGATACTTGTACCACTTCTAATTCAATCCATTAACACCAATGACAGAATCAGAACAACCTGATAAGTTCACCTAGAACTTAATCAGTGGGGCAATGTCACGACATCTCGTCTGACACATCAACCTCACCTGAGGCAATCTATCACAAACTGCTTGAAACCACAAACAATCTTGATATTCAATCTGTACCACTGCAGCCATATATCCACAACCGAAGTCTAACTCCCCCTGTCGTAGATAACCAGTGCTCATTTGCCAGAAGAACACCCTGAATGAATGGAAAACATAAGACACATCTTCATGTCTTCAAGAGCGCACCCTCTTTTCAACACACCTACTGAACGCATTCACCTAATGCTTGACCCTCAAGCAATCCATGTACCACACTAGTACATTTAACAGACATAAGTTCTCCCCCTATCTTCTTCAAATGATGCTTCTTCAGCAAGAAACTCCTCAAAACCACCTCATGATATCCCATGACATCTTCATGGTCATATAGTGAGATTACCAGGAACACGTCCTTGTACCACAACCAATAAACTCTTGGATTGAGACCAAAACACCATTGATCCCTCTCGTCCAGAAAACATCTATACACCACACGAATTCCTCCTGAATTCTCATGTATAGATCTCCTTGTTCTCTGAGATACAACCCAATTGAATCTGGAATACTTCATATTTCTCAAAGAGACATACAGATCCCTTTAGTTTTCTAGCTCACCCATATGGTCTTCATATTTGAAGGACATCAAACACATGCTCTAGAAATCCCCAGCCCATTTACTCCACAAGCACTAAACTGATCCACTTCTAGCATGTCCCATTCACATCAGACTTCCAAGACAATCCTTTAGCCATCATTCTCCCGTACGACAAGATAAATACCTCTTAGACAAGATGTGAACTAAGAATCCTACTCCAAGGATAACTAACCCAAAAGATGTTCTAACATCAGTTAGGACATCCTTCACATATCATAGACACCAACCAACATGGTTCTAGATATGCTCCACCACTGGACTTACTATCTGCATAGTAATCCAACTGAAGATCTTCAAACAATACTGCGCCACCAGCTTGATCAATAAGAACTCTAGATAACCACAGAGAGAAATAAACTCTCATCCACCAAAAGAAGGTAATCTTCCATAATCAGCTTAGAACTTCTACCACAAGCTCCAAGATAGAACTGAACCAGGACCTCCTTACGTCTTCAACCAACTACCCTTCTGCCCAAGAGTAATTAGTTCCAAGCACCTTACTTGAATGCACAATAAAGATCAACCAAATGCCACTGTTTGGTTCATCTTAACTTTTCTTCAAAGTTTCAGATAATCTTCTGATCCACCAATGAAACCTAATCTTCAAGTTACATGAACTACTTACTCCATAGTAAACCATCTTGGATCCACCAAGCTTAGACATGTAACATCTTCTCCTTCCACAACTCCCGCAAACTGCATGAGATAAACCTTTTTGAAGTGTTAATTCCATTTATTTCTGAGAAGATAAACTTATCTTACGATGATGCGCCACTACAACAACTAAGACTCTGAAGTTTCTGCTTGATGTCACGACATCTGATCAGACATCCAGCTGAGGAATTCAGCCCTTCCTTCTGCCACTTAGAAGAACCTCCTCCTTATTATAGAACAAGACTTCCATATTCTTATAGACTTGATTCAACAACCAAGTTTGAGTAAACAACCTCCATCCTGCTTAATCATATCACAGGTATTCCATTCAAGCTCTCACCTTGATGAATATCTGCTTCACAACTCCAAAGAACTCAACATGCCAAGTCTGATTCTTCAGAAGAGAAGTAGTCATAGACTACACCATAGCTATACCAAAGGATGCCACTTTCCTTAAGTACAACAGATTGTAGAAAGTCAGAGATAACTGCCACTTAAACTTGACCTCCAAGATGAGCAAGATCACATGCTCCTATGTACCTATATTAGAAATAAACTGACCCAAGTTGTGCCATCACCAGCACCATATTCTGGACAAGTATCTTGCCAGGACACTTTCTAGATAGACATCAGATGCTTCTAGTAACAACTGGAACACACCTGCTGCACTCCAATACTCTTAGATCAGAAATAAACTGATCCAAGAACTAATCATCAAGATTATGATGTCTTCTTCTTCATCTTCCACATCACCACTCTCTAGACTAGTTTCTTGCCAGGAAACTCTCCAGAGATCAGATGCTTCTGGCACACCAAACTGAAGTAGATTCTTAGGTTAACACCCAAGAGAAATAGATCCAAAAGCTTATGCAGTACCCCTCCCATGATTCTGCACAAACCAGATGAAGAGATGTTTCAACATCGTGTTGAACATCAGCAATCTTGAACTTCACATACAAGGATAATCAATTAAATACTTGTGAATATCACAAATAGCAATTGATCTTAAATCCTTGTTCAATAACCCTGCTTCACTGTTGAAACCATACTCCAACAAATCACTTCATGAACACTTATCAAGTATTCAATCTTTGCAAGTATCTTCCTTGACAAACAAAGTGTTGAGATACCAAGGCTGCCACCCTTGACTCAAGTAACTAAGATTCTCTCTGAATGAACCTTATTTACCTCAACAGTTCTGAAATCTCCATTCAGATTGGATCCACCCTTAGGATTAAGAGAGATGAATCTTTCCTTGCACTTTTGGACGGTGAAAATAAATCACCTCCACTTTCTTCAGGTTTATGTTTCACATAAACACCCTCTAGTCAGAAGAATAACTAGAAGACTCCAGATGCATGACTGATATGCCTTTATGAGTGGACTCGAGAAACTTCTCAAGTATCTTTGACAACTTAGCCGATCAATAATTTATCAAATTCCTAGAGCAAGAACTTTATAAACTTAATCTCAACTCCCCTTCTCTTCAACTGACTTCAAACTGCACAATGGAACCAAACTTCCAAGTACCAAGTCACCATAACAGACATCTACCAACAACTCTCTCCATTCCATCGCTCCCAACTTTGGAATAAAACGATGCAGATATCTTCAAATATAGAGGCCGACGATTGAGATCTTCCACCATCTGTCTTCAGTAACAACTCTATAATCCCATAAATTCCAGAGATCTTCCATCAGAAACATATGCAGCAGAACCACCAAGGAACAAATTCAACTTGCCCTAATAAGATGTCAGAACATCTTATAAGACACCCCAACAAGAGAATTAGCCACTTCTCCTGTAGTTGTTGTAAAACCTCCTCAGCAACATGAACAACGACCAGGTTGTTACCTTTGATCCAAAACATCTATCCCATCTATTAATACTCTTGAGTATGTCTGAGTTGATGATCTGATCTCCAAATCTCCTCCTTGTTTAAAACGCCATAAAGTATCTCCCAAAGATCTCATCCAGAAACAGACAGGATGCCTGCTCTGATACCAATTAAAATTCTGGCATAGCAGACAACAGATGTCCTAACACATGTCAAGACATTGTTCTGCATAATTATTAAATAAAGAACACAACTGCAAACTAATATCTAGACTATCAGTAACTGCTGAAACACAGATGTTTTGACATATGTTCCAGCATGTTAATCAAAACTGAATTGTAAATTGCAAAATGATAAACAACACAAAATATGATTACCAAGTTCGGTGTAACTCACCTACATCTGGGGGATACCAATTCAGGAAGAAGAATCCACTATCATTAGTATAGTTTTATGTAAACAACCTCAGGTTTATAGTAAACACCCACGTTTACCTATCACTACCCAATGAATACTTTATCATTAGAAGTCGCATCTAATTGATAAGAGAAACCCATCTCACTCCCTAAATCACAACCTGTGATTATCTAACAGTTACTACACCATAACTGTCTCATCCTCATGAAAGACACCCCTTTCAATACAAAGTTCAGTCAAGCATCCTTGACTAACAAGTTAACTTAGATTTGCTTCAAAGGTTTATCCAAGCACAATACACGATTCATTACCTATGGGTTTTGGAATCTGTACAAGTACCTATGTCTACCATAATGTATCAAATCGATACATAGGGAGACTTACAAGAGAAACCTACGACTCTCAAAACCTAAACCCTACTTTACAAAATAGGATTCCTAAGTCTATGTCATTCTCTCTCACTTCTGCCTAGGTCTTGGTCTTCCTTTTATAGCCTTCTGCTTTGTTGGGCTTCATATCTTTGATCCTTGATCCACTGCCAATCGCGCCTTGAATCTTGGAATAGATTTAAACCAAAACCTGTTGTGACAGTCATGATGTCGAATCTTCATGCTGTAACATTCTATTCGACATCTTTGGTCTGAGGCATAAATCTTCATGTTGGAGCATCTTTTCCACCATTATGTTTTACCAAAATTTAGTCAAACCATTGGAGCTTTCACAATTAAAAAAATTGTCCCAATGTCGGAGCAACCTCTGCATCATAATTTAGTTTCTCCTTTCAATTGTTGTAACCTTATATTTTAATATATCAATGAGTTTTTGTTACCACAATGTTAACAACAAACAATGCATACAACACATACATAGACAACACATACAACACATACAATAAATAACGGAACAAAAAAATAAAACATTTCTAACTGATTACAACAATCAAACTGATGTCATTTAGTCCAAACATCACTTCTCTCGCTTCCTTGTCAGTCTTTACGCGAACCCACCCATGCAGGCGATCATGTCTCTCGATACTTCTTATTTTTCCCCTTCAGGAATGTCTCCTTCTAACCACCGATTTAGCTTCCTCTTTAGTTGGTTGTAACTTTGAATGTTCCAAAACAGCATGTCCGTCAGAGGTTTCTCTCATGAATACATGACTTTCTCCTAGCGGCGACGATACATGTTAACAGTAATACAAAGATATGAAATGAGCTGTGGAAATGAAAGATCAGAACACCTCTGTTTATAGAAAAAAATTCACTTTCAAGCATGTCTCCTATTGAATTGGCGACACCCTTGTAGTTTTTACACTGTGTCGCCAATTAGATTGACAACGCCATGTGTCGTCTCCAATCCAATTGTCAACAACACATGATCTTTGTGAATGGGCGTCATCCCAATTGGCGCTTGCATTCAATCAGTACTCTAAAGTGGGGTACTTTGAAAAATAGTTTAAAAACTGCGTTACTTTGCGAAGTTTTTTTTTTTTGAAAAAGTGAGATATTTTGGTAAAAAATTCCGAGGGTTGCTCACATGGTATGAGCGAAATACAAGTTAGATGCATTACTTTTTATTTAATATTTTCTCATGTGAATAATTTATTGATTATTGATAAATTAACAAGTTTTTAAAAAAAAATAATACAATTTTAGGCTATTCCAAATTGTAAATACTTTTACATATGACTTGATTCTTTTTTATTTTCTTAGATACATTTTGTTAAAAGATATAAAAACAATTCTAATTAATTATTGATTATAACTCCACAATAAAAAAATTAAATTAAATATAATTTGTGTTTAATTTTGGTGAAAACTTGAGTACTCTTCGAATTAGTTGGGTAACGGTATTTTCGGTCAATCAAATATTATGATTCAATTCCACATCACTTTTTTATTTTATTTTATTTTAAAATAAATTAAAATTTTAACAAAATTTACACTAAAGATATCCATATTCAATTTAAATTCATAGGTATTAAGGAATTTACCCTTAAAACTTATTTAAGACAAGATAAATGGTTTCTTTTTATAAATTGAAATCGAGAGATTATTTTGACAGACATTTTTGCAGTGGTGGGAAAATGCTCTTTTCACCCTTACATAAGTATACCACACCTTTGAAAATTCGAAACTACCCTTCAAGTATCTGGAGATGCATATCCGAACACAACCAAAATCATGTCTACTTTCTCTTTTATAAGTTTCACCTCAATTTTAAAAAAAAATGGTTCAGAGAAGCATCTTCGTATGTTGTTTGGGTGTATTCAGAGATGCTTCTCCGAAATACCCAATACACTCAATCATGAGGTTTTGTTATTCACACACCTGATTAAAATAACAACTCAATGAATTTTTCGGAGACGCAACTCCAAAAATTCCTAGCGAGAAAATTGATAAATCACCATCTTGCATGAGCTTCTTCTTCATGTCTAAATGGAAACTCCATTGTAAAACCCTTGAAATTTTTTTCTCTTTCTAAATCAACTTTTCAACACCAAAACATCATTCTTATATTTCATCACTTCAAATGGAGCAAAACAAGTTGGAATCACAACTTAATATAATTCATTTCGTTCCTTGTTGTTTTCATTAATCATAGTTTGAAGCTGGAAAATGAACGTTGAGTCCGAAGATGCATTTCTGAACGAAGTTAGGTGTTGTCTGGATATGCATCTCTGGATTGTCTGATAGTTTGGATTTTAACATTGTTTTTCTGTTATTGTTGATAATAAATATGGTGCACCCAAATATGTTTTCCAAAGCTATTGTGTCTGTGAATGTTAAATCGGTTGAAGTGAAGCATGATGTTAAACAGGATAAAGCGAATGATGATGTTGAGCCTGATGAAGCGAATTATGATGTTAAACCGGGTGCTAGATCGACCGATGTAGAGGTAGATGTTCGTGCATAATTTACTAATAAAGAAATGTTTTTGTTCGTGAAGATATGAATGGATCCGAAGAGAGGCCAGAAAATTGGGGTTTGGCGTTGTAATATAAATGTCCGACAATAGTTCGAATAGAAGACAAGCATTTGTAATAATGGTTTGACGTTGTAATATGGAATCATACACAAAGCCAATTTTATTTTATTTTAAAATAAATTAAAATTTTAACAAAATTTACACTAAAGATATCCATATTCAATTTAAATTCATAGGTATTAAGGAATTTACCCTTAAAACTAATTTAAGATAAGATAAATGAATTTTTTTTATAAATTGAAACAGAGAGATTATTTGGACATACATTTTTGCAGTGGTGGGAAAATGCTCTTTTCACCCTTACATAAGTATACCACACCTTTGAAAATTCGAAACTGCCCTTCAAGTATCGGAGACGCATCTCAGAACGCAACCAAAATCATGTCTATTTTCTCTTTTATGAGTTTCACCTCAATTTAAAAAAAATGATTCAGAGAAGCATCTTCGTATGTTGTTTGGGTGTATTCGAAGATGCTTCTCCGAAATACCTCATACACTCAATTGTGAGGTTTTGTTATTCACACACCTGATTAAGATAACAACTCAGTGAATTTTTTGGAGATGCAACTCCTGTAGCGTGGGTTTTATGGCGGTGACGCGACCACCTTATCGCCATTTGGTTTTTCCTCACCGTAATGGTGGGGATTGGGTGCTACTTTCTGATTTCATATTTATCCTGTGAAGCTGGAAAGGAAAGGGAAGCTATCTCAAACTAACCTGGCACGCAAATGTTTAACTGAACAAATGCTTAAGAGATTGGGGGGGTCCGAGGTCAGGTTATACAATGGGGAGTTGTCAATTACTCATCCTATATGTGGTTATCCACAAGTTGTTAGCAATTATACCGTTTTCTATATACTTTTCCTACTTATTGGTGTTTGTCTGTTGTGGGTTGGGAAAGTTTCTCCTTTGGGAGTGTTTGAGAGAGATAGAGTGAGTTTTTGATGATTTTGGTGAGGTACATGACCTAAGGTTTTGATTAGTATGTGAAGGTACTGGACCTAAAGTTTTTTATTGGTATGCTCGCTAAGATTTCACAATCTTATGCCTACGTATTCCCGTTAAAGAAAACAGGGAAATCAGAGCAATCGTAGTTCCTCCTATTCTATGGGAGGAAAGAAATGTTTGGTGTCTTCTTCAAAGCCCAAGATTGAAGCTAAAAGGTTATTTGTGTCTTGCTCAAAGCCCAAGATTGAATCTAAAAGATTTAACTGAGAGAGAATTTGTTATCTCTAAAGGGAGACATCTCATCTGTTTATCACAACTGTTGGGTGACTGATTATAAAGGAGAATTACTTTAACTGGGATATGAGAATCCAGCAATGCCATAATTTCCTTTATAAGGGTGTTGTCCTGAAGGAGAAAACTTTAGCTCAGTGTTGAGCAATGCCATTTTTCCTTAGGAATCTTTCACGCTAAGAAAGGGACAGTGGCGTGGATGTAAATAATCCAAAGGCTTGCCGCTTACAGCAATTAGATGAAAGAGAGGATTTTCCAGGATAAAAGATGGACGACAACTTGGATTTCTCAATCAACAAGTGTGCCACTTATAGCAGTTATCTAGGATTAAGGTTTGTTTTGATTTTCTATTTTGATGTGTGATATACAGAGAAATGTCTTCCTACACAGACGTTTTTTATTTCCTCTGAGGGGATTTTTGTTTTTTGTATGTGCCTTGATCAAAGCCCAAGGTTGAAGCTAAGAGATTGATTGAATCCACTGGGGAGGTCATTATACAAAGCCTAAGAGGAGACTGGAAAAGACTGACTCAACAAGAGAGTGTTTATCTGTCTTGTACAAAGCCCAAGATTGAGGCTAAAAGAGAATTGACTCTTTTGGGGATATCATTATACAAAGCCTAAGAGGAGGCTGAAAGTTAACTTTTTCGGGGAAATATTTTGTCTGTCTTGTACAAAGCCCAAGATTGAGGCTAAAAGGAGATGACTCAGCTAAGGCTATTTCAGGTGTCTTGTACAAAGCCCAAGATTGAGGCTGAAAAGATCTGACTGACTCAACAAGAGAGTGTTTTTCATTTGACTCAACAAGAGAGTGTTTTTATCTGTCTTGTACAAAGCCCAAGATTGAGGCTAAAAGAGGTTGACTCAACAAGAGAGTGTTTTTTGTTTGACTCAACAAGAGAGTGTTTTTATCTGTCTTCTACAAAGCCCAAGATTGAAGCTAAAAGGGTTGACTTAACAAGAGAGTGCTAAAAGGAGATTGACTTAACAAGAGAGTGCTGAAAAGGTGATTGACTCAACAAGAGAGTGCTTTTGAGGCTAACTCTGCTGAGGAGAATTATTATACAAAGCCTAAGAGGAGGTTGTTTTTTGATGAGGATTATTGAGATCCAGAGGCAGGTCCAAAGTGGGGAATCAACTCTTGCTGAGGATTACAGAAGAGTTGAGGTATCAGATGCCTTGAGTTTCTGATATAGGTTTCTTGATGACCCTAGCTGGGGAAATTTAGGATAAAGATTGAGTTTTAGAACCTATGAGGGTTTTAAATCTACGGGAGTTTGATCAAATGACCAGGGTTTCTCCGGTGTTTGTAGGGAACTTGAGAATGTCTTTGAGATCCAAGAGGAGATTAGACTGTCCAAGTCTACTGGCATGAAAATGTTTATCTTTGTATGATGACCAAGAGGAGGCTGGTGCTTTAAGGGATGAGAATCAACCCTAAAATTGGTCTGAGGTTTGACTCTTTGGAAAGACTGCTCTAACAAAGGATGACTAAGTTCTGTCCTATTCCTTTAAGAGGTCTTCAGGTCCTTGTATTAAGCCCAAGAGAAGGCATGAGAACTTCTAAAAAGCCGGGAGGGTCCTTGTACAAAGCCCAAGAGGAGGCTGGGATGCTTTTAGGAAGCCTGTGGGTCCAAACTTAAGAAAAGTTCAAGAAAAGTTTCATCGGGAATAATCTTTTCTTTAGTGAACAGTTCTAGGGTTTGAAGAAATTCAAGAGAGGTTTCACCGGGAATTAATCCTCTCTGGGGAAAATGAATTTCTTTGACAATTTTCTAATAGTGACAATCTGAGAAAATTTTCACCGGGAATAATGCCTTTCTCTTTGTTCCATATTGTATAAGCCCAAGAGGAGGCCAGACTGTATCTGGAAATTCCTATGGGGAACTGGTTTTGACTGTGTTGAAAGAGTGACCACTGGCTTTATCTAATCCTAGACCTAATTGTCGTGGAAAACTCTAAGCAGATAATATACAGGCATATATACAGATGAAATATATACTGTATGTAAAAGAGGGTAGGAGGACTTACAGGTGAGCAAGCTTCCAGCACAAACAAATATATATATATATATATATATATATATATATATATATGTGTGTGTGTGTGCAAGTATGTAAAAGAAAGTTGTTTAAAACTTACAGGTGAGCAAGCTTCCATTGTAACAATTGTATGGTTAGATGTTCAAGAAATTAAAGAAAGTTTTGATAACAACTATGAATTTGAACCTAAATCAAAAGGGAAGGTTGTTTTAAAAAGATTGGGGCTTATACTCAAGGAGAGGCCCAAAGAATTATTTATTTACAAAAAGGGTCGGGTCTTACAACTCAAAGAGAGGCCCAAATAAAAACAGTAATCGTACCGTTGATCTGAAAATTGTATCGGGACTTATACAATGACTGAGGCCCAAAAATGGTTTTCTGTACAAAGAGATGGGTCTTACAACTCAAGGAGAGGCCCAAGGTGTTTGAAAATGAAAAGAAATGGGCCTTATAACACAAGAGTAGGCCCAGATGATTTTTGTTTTGAAATGGTGATCGCGCCTAGATTTCTGAAAACGTGTCAAGAGTTATACAATGACTGAGGCCCAAATTATTTTGTATTTACAAAGGGGATGGGTCTTACACTCTATTAGAGGCCCAAGAGTTTATTTTTATACAAGAGTTGGGACTTATAGCTCAAGGAGAGGCCCAGATGATAAACAACGATCGCACCATTATTTTGAAAATTGTATCGGGACTTATAAAATGACTGAGGCCTAAATTATTTATGTACAAAGGGGGTTGGGTCTTACACTCAAATAGAGGCCCAAAAGTGTTTAAAATTTAAAATCAAGAGGAAACCCTAATTTTAAATTAAAATATCATTTTTCAAAAGGAAATTTAAATAATAAATGATATAAAAATATCAAATATATTCAAAAACAAATTATATACTTTGAAAAATATTTTGAAAAATCCTGTTTAATGACATGAAAGTTTGAAATTCATTTGGAATGAAAAATTAAATTGGGAATTTCATTTTAAAATGTTTAAAATCAATAAAAATGAAATTAATTACAAAAATTCTAACTATATTAAATAAATAATATAAATTGGATTTTTTTGTAAAATAAAATATTTAAACATTTTTGTGAATTTTGAGAAAAAGAATCAATTCAAAAACACAAATATTCAGAGAGAAATTAATTTTTGAATCAATTAAACAAGATAACAAAAATTTAAATATTTGAAAATTTGAAAAAGGGTGCCAACGGTCAAATGAAGAACACGCGCGACCCTGTTTTTTGCAGATTTGCGTTTTCTCACTTTTCTCCATGATTACTCAATGGTTTTGCACGATTCAAGTACCAATCCTGTTCGTTTTTGAACAAGGATTACAACCATATAGATTAATTGCATTTATATTAAGTATGGAGGAAGAAATCAATGGAAAACCTCAAGAACCCTAATTTCAGCATGAACACAATGAAATTCTATACACGATCGATTCATGGCAGTTGATTGAGGGTTATCACTCTACATACATGCATAAACAAGATGGTAACTCAAAAATTCATTCATGATGCATGGATCAGAGTTTGAAGGGTTCAGGCTTACCTCTTGGAGTTGGTGATCGAGTTTGATGATGGAGGTGTTGCAGATAGGTTCCAATGATCTGGACAGCTTCCTTAGGTGACAAGGAGTCTATTTGAATGCTTGGAGTGGATTGAAATGAGCTGGAACTGGTTGCGGTACCTCAACTACAACTATGTCAAGAACTTGAGCAATTGGCTGGTGATTTGAGGAATTTGATCTTCCAGATGTTGTGTTAGTGTTTAGATCACTCACATATGATGTTTATGAGGTGTGTGTGGGTGATTGGTTTGGTTGGAATCACTCTAAATCTCAAAACCCGATAGTGACTTGAGTTAGAAGGCAAAATTGGAGTGAAAGGGAGATTTTGAGTAAAGCATCAGTTTGGGTGCTTTGGTGTACTTAAACTAATCACAAATGAGCTCTATTTATAGTAGAGCAAGTTTATTTTGGCTGCAACAGTGAATGGCAACCGCAGCAGGTCTGTTGTAAATGTTGATCCATTGGAATCTCAAGTCTCCTCTAGCCATTTACTTGAGGTTGGAGCATAGGCTATGAGTTGTCTGGTTCAGGGATAAGGCTTGACTTAACTTGGATAACATTGTCTTGATGAATGCCACCTCTATGCATCAGTTAAATGCTTGGAAACAAAATTGACCATTTGGAATAATCTTGAATTTTAGGAGTGTCATGCCTAAACATAGATCCATGGACTTGTGAGGCTGGTGGATCAGTGTTTGTCCCTTGGTTGTTCCCCTTTGAGGTGTGCAGATGGATAACCATGCTTGTTATTGCACTAATTGATTAATTCAAGCAACAATGCACAAATTTGCCTTGCAAAAATCAGTGAAAATGCCATTTTCAATGGATCATATCTCCTTGCTCAGGTTGAGTTATGGGAGGCTCTTGTACTTTTTAAAGAGCCCTCATATGGTACTATCCATGTATGATCATAGTTTGTCTTGAAACTATTTGGATCACATTGAAAAATCCTCATGAACATTGATGTTCAGGGCTGGTAACTTAGGCAGATTTTTACTAAGTGTTGAAAAAGTGCCATTTTCTTCATTTTTGTCATTTTGATCACCCCATAACTTAAAATCCATGAAGAATTGGAGTTTGAGGTAGTTGAAGCTTTTGTAGAATGTAGGAAGACCTACAAATCAGGCTTTGGATCACTCAAAATGGCTGCTTAGATCACAAGTTATGATCCTTGGAAGTTGGTACCAAAATCATTCAAATTTAGTAACTTAGAAAAATTTTCAATTTTTCAAGATTACCCCTTTTACAAGTTATCTTGGTTTCTTGATCAATTCTTGTTCAAATGACATTATAAGTCATATTTTGTGAAAATATGAGTCATAAGGATCATTTTTGCCAAAAAAGTCATGTTTTGACTTTTGGCTCCGGAGCGGTTTGGCGCGTAAAAACCCTAATTCCCGACTTTTGGGGAATGCATCCTCGAAGGGTAATTTAGCATTGAAAATGGATCCTTAGGGTTATTTTGAGCATATTGAGTCACATTTTGAAGTCTTGGCTCATCCTCTTGTGAAAATCTCACTCTAGAGGTCCCAGTCGTCCAAAACCCTATTTTGGCGACATCGGGTGTTTCGAGGCTCATAACACTTGGAATGTCACAATTGTGTGCTTGATTTTTGATGTGAGGGTCCTCTTGATCCTTTTTGGATGTTTTAAGAGTTTAGAAAAGTTTAATATCATGTCATTTCTTGATTGATCCTTTGTCTAAGTGTTCCGAGAGGGCTTAAAACCCTAATTCTTGGTTGTAGTGAAAGCTCAACAATCCTTGAGGAGATTGAGGAGGCATAATGGTACATCCATATTGTGGTAATGATCTTCACAATGATTAGAAATCTTGGTGGTCAAAATTTGGGGTATGACAAATGCCCCTATTTAATCTTCTTGGACCCGAAGGTGTGAATGGCGAAGGTATTCGGGCATTCGAGGTGCAAGATGATTAAATATCGGAATACCCAAAATTTTGACTGTCGTTATGAATGGTTGTTTACCTGTACATCTTCTTCTGCTAGGCAATGATGCTTAGAAAAGGGTAAAACTTCCCCTCGATCCTGGTCTTCAGCCAAGGAACTGGTCTTAGTTTCTGAAATAAACTTCCCCTCGATCCTGGTCTTCAGCCAAGGAACTGGTCTTAGTTTCTGAAATAAACTTCCCCTCGATCCTGGTCTTCAGCCAAGGAACTGGTCTTAGTTTCTGAAATAAACTTCCCCTCGATCCTGGTCTTCAGCCAAGGAACTGGTCTCAGTTTCTTCTTGTCGAGTTCCTTCCTTGACAAAGGATGCTATGTGTAGCGGTTTTCATCAAACTTCTCGCCGAGTTTTACTACTGGAGAGATGCCATTTGATGGAAAGAGATTTGAGGTCAGACTTGCTGGGGTTATCCATTTGTCTGAGCGGTAGAGGTGTGCAAACTTCTCCGTGGGAGATGCCATTTGTTGACTCTACTGGGGAAAACGAGTCTCTTGAGAGACTGTTTTTCATTACATCATACTTTTCTTTGAGATCTTTTCGGAGAAATGCCATGTGATGTAATCCAATTTTGAGGTGCTGATGACTTCATTAATATTGACTTTCTCGGGAGAAAAACCAATGTGTTGCTGAGAGTCTTCGGTTAAGAGGATTTCTCTGGGGATTTTCCTTAATCCGGGAAAGCAAAAATATCATCTTCAATGGTGAAGAGTGACGTTTGTCGAATGTCTCCTTGCCTTTTAGAGGTTCAAGGTATCAAATTGGTCGAGGACCGTCTCCACTCCAGAAATAAACTAGGGGAGATATTGTGCAGACAAAACATTTCCTGACGAGGAAAGAACTGACAACTCGATTGATAAGAGGACTTTTATCACTTGGGAAATGAGTATGACCAGAGTGATAGTAATGCAATATGAATACGAATATGAATCAATAATGCATGATGTATATATGTTTATGCTGACAAAACTGACGCGACATACAGACTAGTGGATGAACACGACTGGATACTCGGCCACTGTGGGGGATGAAAAGTATCACTGGTTCAAAATAGCAATCCTGCCTTGCTTAAGAAAGACGGTCCCTGTGGGGAGAAAGAATTTCTCAATCGGTCTTAAGAGGTACAAGCTCTGTCGGGGATGTCAGATGAAACATGGTATCTGACACAGTTGATCCTTCATTCAGGTGTACTGGTTTAGAAGGAGTACTTTGATTCTGCACTTTGAGGTTCAATCACCTCTGGTGAAGCTATCGATGTTCTTTTTTATGTTCAAAGTCAAAAGGAATTGCCATCTTTATTTTAAAAGCAGAAGAATTTTGACAAGTAAATTCATTTTTGTTTTATTTCAAGAATCATAGATCATGTTAAAAATGTCATTCTGTAAAACTAAAACAAATGAGAATCACAAACAAAAGCACTAGGGCTCAAATTTTATTGATAGAACGGAAATCAGCCAAGCGTGTAATCCCATAGAGCATTTACAAAGTTTAGAAAATGGTAATTTAAAGGGAAAAGGGATACATTAAAATATAACAACCGTTATCCTCCTACCAACTTTGAATTCTGGACATCCTGAGCTTCTGTCGAAAATGACCTTGACTGGAAGTTTTTCTCTGATGGATGGCATTACTGTTGGGGACTTTAACTTTGTCAGACGTAGTTATTTTCCATGAATCCCTAACTTTTTCCTGGATGGCCTTTTGAGATTTCCAATCCATCGGGATGATTTTTGATTATGTCTCTAATTTTTGCTTGGACCGCCCTTTCGGGTTTTCAATCCACCGAGACATTTTTTTTATATTTAAGTGAAGCATTTCTTGACTACATCAACATTCGTGGGGTAGGTAAACTCCTCTCTATCCATGGTTGCGAGTCTCAAAGCACCGCCTGAGAAGGATTTCTTGACAACATAAGGGCCATCATAATTCGGAGTCCATTTTCCCCTGGGATCAGTGAGAAATGATTGTATCTTCTTGAGCACGAGGTCTCCTTTTCTGAAGACACGGGGTCTGACTTTTTTGTGGAACGATTTCTTCATTCTTTGCTGATATAACTGACCATGGCATAGAGTCATTATTCGCTTTTCTTCGATTAGGTTCAATTCTTCGTGTCAACTTTGACACCATTCAGCTTCTGTTAGTTTAGCTTCCATCAATACCCAGATTGATGGGATCTCTACCTCTATGGGGAGCACTGCTTCCATGCCATATACTAGAGAGAAAGGGGTTGCCCCTGTTGAAGTGCGGACAGATGTGTGATAACCGTGAAGAGCAAAAGGCAGCATTTCATGCCAGTCTTTGTAGGTTACAACCATCTTTTGAACAATCTTCTTGATGTTCTTGTTAGTCGCTTCTACCATTCCGTTCATCTTAGGTCGATAGGGAGATGAGTTATGGTGTTCGATCTTGAACTCAGCGCACAACTCTTTCATCATCTTATTGTTCAGGTTTGATCCATTATCCATAATGATCTGGCTTGGAACACTATAATGGCATATGAGATTATTTTTTATAAATCGGACTACCACTTGTCGGGTCACATTGGTGTATGACGCTGCTTCGACCCACTTGGTGAAGTAGTCAATGGCTACCAGGATGAACCGATGTCTGTTTGAAGCTTTAGGCTCGATCATGCCAATCATGTCAATTCCCCATATGGAAAAAGACCATGGGGAAGAGAGAACTTTGAGACGCGTTGATGGTACATGGATTTTGTCAGCGTATATCTGACACTTGTGACATCTCCTCATGTACTTGTAGCAATCGGATTCCATGGTCAACCAATAGTACCCTGCTCTCAGAATTTTTCTCGCCATTTTCTGTCCGTTGGCATGAGTGCCAAAGGATCCTTCGTAAATTTCTTTCATCAGCATGCTTGCTTCTGGTCTGTCTATGCATCGGAGCAAGACCATGTCAAAGTTTCTCTTATAGAGTGTATCACCGCTCAGGAAGAAGTTGTCTGCCAGTCTTCTGATGGTTTTCCTATCTTTTCTTGATGCCCCAGGTGGGTACTCTTGTGTCTGAAGGAAGCATTTGATATCGTGATACCAAGGTTTGTCATCTATGACTGCTTCAATCGTGAAGATGTAAGCGGGCCGTTCTAGGCGCATTATGTCAATCTTAGGTACGTCGTTCCATTGACATACACTAATCATGGAAAAGAGAGTGGCTAGTGCATCAGCCATGTGATTCTCTTCACGAGGGATGTGATGAAACTCGATTCTGTTGAAGAAGGGTAACAACCTTCTCGCGTAATCTTTGTAAGGAATCAATCCAGATTGGTATGTATTCCAATCTCCTTTGATCTGATTGATAACTAAGGTTGAGTCTCCATATACATCCAAGTTCTTAATCCTTAAGTCAATTGCTTCTTCGAGACCCATGATATAAGCTTCGTATTCAGCCTCATTGTTTGTGCACTTGAATGTCAATCGGGCGGTGAAAGGAATATGGGTACCCTGAGGTGTTATGATGATTGCCCCAATTCTGCTTTCATAGATATTGACAGGCCCGTCAAAGATTAGTCCCCATTGGGAACCTGGTTCTGGCCCTTCACTGGGTAGCGGCTCATCGCAATCTTTCATTTTCAAGTACATGACATCTTCATCTGGGAAGTCAAATCCGACTGATTCCTGATCGTCAGTTGGTTGATGAGCCAAATGATCAGCTAAAATACTTTCTTTGATGGCTTTTTGAGCATGGTACTCTATGTCATATTCTGATAGCAACATCTGCCAACGGGCGATCTTTCCCGTGAGAGCAGGCTTTTCAAAGACGTACTTGATCGGATCCATTTTGGAGATTAACCAAGTAGTGTGGCAAATCATGTACTGGCAAAGATGTTTGGCTGCCCAAGCCAGAGCATAGCAAGTTTTCTCGAGCATAGTGTACCAAGTTTCACAGTCGGTAAACTTCTTGCTTAAATAGTAGATGGCAGACTCTTTTCTTTTTGTTTCTTCTTGTTGGCCAAGTACACAACCCATGGAGTCTTCCAAGACTGTTAGGTATATGATCAGTGGTCTTCCCTCTACTGGAGGTGACAGGATCGATGGATTCAACAAATATTCCTTGATACTGTTGAAGGCCTTTTGGCAATCTTCCGTCCATACACAGTTTTGATTCTTTCTGAGTAATTTGAAGATTGGTGCGCATGTCGCGGTCATGAGGGGTATGAATCTGGAGATGTAATTCAAACGTTCCAAAAATCCTCTGACTTGTTTTTCACTTTTCGGCGAAGGCATTTCTTGAATGGCCTTGACCTTGTCAGGATCAACCTCAATTCCTTTCTGGCTGACGATGAACCCTAAAATTTTTCTTGAGCGGACACCAAACGTGCATTTGTTGGGATTCAAGCAGAGTTTGTACTTTCTCAAATGCTCGAACAACTTCGACAAGTGGGTCACATGTTCCTCCTCTGTTCTAGATTTGGCAATTATATCATCGAAGTACACTTCGATCTCTTTGTGCATCATGTCGTGAAACAGAGTAGTCATGGCCCTTTGATAGGTTGCCTCGGCGTTCTTCAAACCGAACGACATTACCTTGTAACAAAAGGTGCCCCATGGGGTGATGAACGAAGTTTTCTCCATATCTTCCGGCGCCATTTTGATTTGATTATAGCCCGAGAATCCATCCATGAAGGAGAAGACTTTGAACTTTGTTGTACTTTCTACCAGCATGTCAATGTGTGGCAAGGGGAAGTCATCCTTTGGACTGGCTTTGTTCAGATCCCAGTAGTCCACACACATTCTGACTTTTTCATCCTTTTTCGGAACTGGCACTATGTTGGCCAACCATTGAGGATATTCTGAGGTGGCGAGGAAACCTGCGTCGATCTGTTTCTGCACTTCCTCCTTGATTTTAATGGCCATATCCGGGTGAGTTCTTCTAAGTCTTTGTTTTATCGGCGGACATTCTGATTTCAACGGTAAATGATGTTCCACGATGCTGGTATCCAACCCTAGTATGTCCTGATAGGACCAAGCAAACACATTTGGAAACTCTTTGAGAAGTTCTATCAAGATTTCTTTGACAGTTGGACTGAGCAGTGCCCCAATCTTGACTTTTTTCCTCTCTTCTTCTGAACCCAAGTTGACCATTTCCAACGGCTCTTTGTGAGGTTCAATGGACCTTTCCTCTTGTCTGAGTAATCGGAAGATCTCTTCAGGAATTTCTTCGTCCTCTTCTTCTTCAGCTTCAAATACCGGGAATTCAAAGTTGGGAGAAGGCATTGGATAGTACGTTTCAATGGGGTTTAAAATAAGCAATCTGCATGACGTAATGATTGTTTTTTAGAAGAGATAGAGAGAAATGCAAGAGTGTGTGCGGTGTATTTTCTGAAAAATGCTCATTTTTATTTTGGGTTGTTTTAGGTAGGGGTGATTGTATCCGAACCAATCCAAAAGCAAAACCGCAAAAAAACCGCATTTGGTTTGGATGATATTTTTAATGAACTGCGCGGTTCGGTTCGGTTTGCGGTTTTTGTTCCACACAACCGAACCGCATATTAACCTTAACTTCCTAATTTCTAATATTATATTTCCATATTAATAACTAAACTACCATTTTCCATATTAATATTTCCAATTTATAATATTATATTAAAATTAAAGTACTATTTTTCATTTGGATGAATCTAGGGTTTCATTTCAGACAACCTTTCACTCTCTCTCTCTCTCGCCGTCTTCAAGTTTCACTCTCTCTCGCTGTCTCACCCTTTCAATCTCTCGCCTTTCCGTCTCATCGTCTCTCTCACTCATCGTCGCCTCTCTCACTCTCTCCGTTTCAGACTCTCACTCTCTCAAATGTCAATCAACAAAGGTGAAGTTTTTATCGTTTTTGCAATTTCAATTGTTGTGGGTTATCTAATTTCAATTTCTGCAATTTCGTTTTTGCAAGTTCTTGTGGGTTATCTAATTTCGTTTATGGATTTTTTTTTTAGATATGGAAGAAGTGAGTTCTGCTGTTGGCTCTCATACATATCAAACCATATCGATGAATGAAAATCAGGTACTGGATATGTATCGGTAGAGGTTTTTGTAATGTTCTTTCCAATTTTGAGATCCACATTATACAAGTTTGTATCAGTTCTGCATATAGGTGGTATTTAGCATGTTTTCTACATTTGGCCTAGTATTAATTTGTCAATATTTTAGCTTTTAGCTTAGAACAGTTATTCTATTTCATACTAAATGGAGGAATAATTTGAATAAACTCAAATGAAATCACAATAATGAAGCAACATTTGAATTAACAAAAAATAGGATTTCTACTTATGCAATCGATAAAGTAAAGTAGAAGTTGCTATATGTTATTGTTTTCTTTATGTTATTTTTTGCTAAAAAGTTTGTTCCTCATTTGCAGGCTGAAAATAGTCCATCATTAATGCCTACAACAGAACCACCACCTCAAACTGTTGATCAAGGTGACAAAGATCAATGTGGCAATGTTCAAAACAACAAGAAAAGGAAAGTCGGGGAAGCATCTACAAAGACAAAGGGTGTTTCTAACGCTGATGAGTCAGGTAAAAAAAAACCTTGTAGGCCTAAATCTTGGGTTTGGGAGCATTTTGACAAAGTAGATGGTAGGGTTGTGTGTAAGTGGTGTAAGAATACATCTTATGCTGCTGATTCACATAGAAATGGAACCTCCAATTTATCAAATCATCTAAGAGTACAATGTAAAAAATTTCCCAAAAATCTTGATCCTACCGAAACTGTTCTTAGCGTTCAAGATAGTAAAGGAACTAGTAGTAGTGGGGTTGTTGCTGTCCATTTTGATGGTGATTTGTGTAGACAAGCTTTAGCTAGAATGTTAATTGTGGATGAGTTGCCTTTTTCATTTGTTGAAAATGAAGGATTTCGTTATTTTATGAGTGTTACACAACCTAGACTCGTGCTTCCGGGGAGAATTGCAATTGCTAGGGACTGTTTGAACCTTTACACTAGTGAGAAACATAAACTAAGAAACATGTTTACTAAAACAAATCAAAGTGTCTCCCTAACAACTGATACATGGACATCTGTGCAAAATATTAATTATATGGTTCTTACTGTACATTTCATTGATGAAAATTGGAAGATACATAAAAGAATTCTTAATTTTTGTCCAATCACGTCTCATAGGGGGGAGGTAATTGGAAAAAAGATTGAGAAGTGCATAGAGGGTTGGATGATAGATAAGATTTTCACCATCATGGTTGATAATTCTAGTTCAAATGATCTTGCTATCTCTTACTTGAAAAATAGAATGGAGGATTGGAATTCACATCCGTTAAAAGGGGAACATTTGCACGTTAGGTGTTGTGCTCACATTTTGAATCTTGTTGTTGGGGACGGGTTGAAGTTGAAGGACATGCATTCTTCAAATTCCAAAATTAGGTTTGAGGTTCGATTTTTTCGTGGGTCATCTAGTCGTTTGGATAGGTTTAAGGTATGTTTTAAAGAAGCTAGGATACAAGATAAGTCTACAGTGCAGTATGATTGTCCAACTAGATGGAACTCTACCTACATTATGCTTGAAAGTGCATTGAAATTTCAAAAGGCATTTAAGAGATTAGGTGAGAAGTGTGTTGAGTATGCAATGTTGGAAGGTGGTGTCCCAAATAATGATGATTGGGAAAATGCTAAGTGTTTTGTGAAATTTATGAAGTTGTTTTTTGAAATCACTAAGAAGGTTTCAGGTTCAACTTATGTAACATCTTCAACATATTTCTTGGAACATTGTAAGATATTGGATGCATTCAATAATTGGATGGGATGTCACAAAGATGACCTAATACTTGCAAAGATGGCTATCAATATGAGAGGTAAATATAGTAAGTATTGGGGGGGCGTCTCAAAGATGAATATGTTGGTCTTTATTGCTGTAATTTTTTATCCTCGTCGTAAGTTCCAATTTGTTAGCTGGGGATTGCATCAATATTATGAGAAGGAAATTGCCGATTCTTTGTGTGATAAGGTAAAGGAAATTTTAGCTAGAATATTTGAAAGGTATAGTCAGAAAGGCCAAGCAGAAAGTGTTGCACAAGAAATAGAAGGATCAGAATTTGCACAAGAAGGATCAGAACTGGATGATAGATTTGAGCAGGAGATGGATCAAGATCCAAATTTGAGTAAAAATGAAGTTGATTTGTATCTCACAGAGCCAAGGGAAAAGAAAAGTCCTGATTTTGACATATTAAATTAGTGGAAGGTGAATTCTACCAAATACCCTACTCTTGGTCTAATAGCTAGAGTTATATTGGCTATGCCAATATCAACTGTTGCTTCAGAGTCTGCTTTTAGCACAGGGAGTAGAGTTCTTAGCTGTTATAGGAGCTCTCTTACACCACACACTGTTGAAGCTTTAATTTGTGCACAAAATTGGTTAAGATCTTCACCTTTGCAAGTTGATATCGAAGAGCATTTGGAAGATTTAGAGAAGCTCGAAGAAGGTATATATGTATATAATTGATTCTATTTTATTCATATTTGTTATGTCTAACTTTTGTTATATTTTTTAAGTCTAACTTTTGTTATATTTGATACATGCTTAGAATTAGCTCCGATCCCACAATCGAATGAGGGGTTTTCTGATATTGAATCTGATTAGTAGATGTGCTTGGAAACTCCACCTCAAATGGTATGTTCGATTTTTCTAGTTTTTAAATATTTTTATTCATAAATCAATTAATCTGACACAATTTTCTCAATTATGATATGTAGATGGAGTTGCAGAACATGAACAAGAGCAAGTTGCAGACTTTTGCATACTATTTGTTAAATGTGAATCAATTATGATATGTAGATGAAATATAATTGTATGTGGTGAAATTCAGTTGGCTGAATAGTATAGAATTATGTGTGTGGTGTTCAATATAAATATTGTATAGATAATATTTCAGGTTGCAGACTGTTTGCTAAATATAATTATTGTATGGATAATTTTTCTGTTCCTGAACATGAACAAGAGCATGTTGCAGACTGACTGTTCAATAGAATTATGTGTGTGCATTTGAATCTTAGGAGTTTTTTGGGAATGCTCAGTTCAATTATTTTTTCTGCTCAGTTCAATCTTAGTATTGTTTTTAGGAATGCTCAGTTCAATCTTAGCAGTGTTCATGTGTGTGCATTTGAATTAGCAGTGTTCCTGGCAGTGTATTCAATATTTTTTTTTATTGTTTGGTTTTGTTGCCTCAATTCAATTAAATATCAAGTACACTATATACTTTAGCAAATTATATGATAGGAAATTATATGATTTTGTTGCCTCAATTTAATTGATAGGAAATATCAAGTACACTATATTGTTTGGTTTTGTTGCCTTAATTTAATTGATAGGAAATTATATGATTAGTTTCTTAGTTTTATAATTCCATAATCAATAAATCTATAAACCGCAACCACCGAACCGATTCTAACCGCATTGGTTTGGTTTGGTTTGGTTTGGATGAATTTTTAAAAATCAAGCGAACCAAACCGAACCGCATGCATTTTTATCTCGCGGTTAGGATGATTTTTATGCTCAAAACCGAACCAAACCGCACCGCGAACACCCCTAGTTTTAGGATTACCATTTTCTGAAAAGCGAAAAGTGAAAATAGCAATAACTGTAGAAATTACAGAACGACTTTATTTTATTTATGATTTTGTCGATTCTTGAAACTACAGCCCTATAAAACAAAACTCTGTCGCTTTTGGGCGAAGCGAAGAGGGACATTTACAGAAAGGTGAGCCCTATAAAAACATCTGTTTCACCTGGGCAGGTTGAAAGGTTAAAACAAAGACGGTAATTACTTAAAATTAGGGACGAACTCCTCGGTGAATCACAAAGTCTAGTACCTTCTTTCTTGGTTTGTCCTCAGAAATGATGCTAATTTCTGGCAGAGCAGGATCGTTGGAGTCTTCCTCCCAGGCAGAGTTGTCGTAGACGAACTCTTTTGTTGTATCTTGCACAGTGTTTTCACTCTCAGGCGGATCTTCCCATCCAGTTGGTTGGATGTCCTCGTATCTGATGCAAGAGCTTTCAGGAGCGGTGTACTTGACCAAGAAGTCGTACTTGCCACTCGGCTGTCCTAAAGTGTCCCATACTTCAGTGGGACTGGAGGAATCATCCTTCTCGATGAAGTTGGCCTCAGGAAAAGCATAGTTGATGAACTCTTATCCCGCATCTTTGCAGGTTCATTGTTGTGCTGGATATCTTTGGAATGTCCTGAGTAATGATCCCATGACTTGGTGGGAACGCAGGTATTCTTTTCAATATTGCTCAGCTGATAAGCATTATTTGGCTGACTTTTTTGCCCCAAGTCTTCTGGGTACGGTTGCCAAATAGGCAAGTCATCCAGTGGATCATAATAGTCATAGTCAAAGTTGTCTTTCATCGGATCATCTTCTAATGAGTTAGGCAGAGCACGACATTCCTCAGGATCACAATCTCCATACATCATCTTGATGTCTGATCTTGGTATATATCTCGGACCCTATTTGGGAAAAAAGAATGGCGTATGTGTTTCTTCCTGAGATATATAACCATTGTCGTTGAGATAGGACTTACACTCTTCATCTGTATCGGAGGAGTCACCCTCATTGATGGTGTGTACTTCTTGAGACACTGGGTGGAGGAAGCCTCCACTGTGGAAGAAGTCCTGAATGGGATGAAAACTTTCATCTTTAGTAGTCTGGGTACAGGTTGAAGAGAAACCAAGACCTTTCTTTGTCTTGTTATCCATAGGATTTATGAGCTGTCCCCATCCTTTTGTGTCATTACTCTTGATTGCTTTGAGAGCATCTTTGTAAGAGGAAATCGACGTCCCTATTTCTGATCGATCCTCATTGCCCATTAACAGTGCTTGAAACTGGGTTCCAACGACCTCCTCGGGTTCTACACACGATAAGGATGATAAGTTGCTTACGATCAAGGCATGCTCTCCACAGACTGTGACTAGCTTATCATTCTTGACGAGCTTCAGCTTCTGGTGAAGTGTCAAAGTGACTGCCCCAGCTTCGTGTATCCAAGGTCTTCCTAATAAATAGCTGTAGGCTGCCCGGATGTCCGTGACCTGGAAAGTGACTTGGAAAGTGTGAGGACCGATGGTTATGTGAAGATCAATTTCACTGACAACTATTTTTCTGGATCCGTCAAAGGCTTTGACGATGACCTCGCTGCCTCTTATCGGAGATCCTTGAAATGATAGTCGCATCAGAGTAGATTTTGGCATAACATTCAGAGCTGATCCTGTATCTACCAGTATGCTGGCTAGAGCATCGTCTTGGCAATTGACTGTAATGTTAAGCGCCATGTTGTGATTTCTGCCTTCTTCTGGAAGCTCTTCATCACTGAATTCTAAATCGTTGCAGGAAGTGATGTTGGAAATGATGTTGTCAAACTGCCTTACCGTCACATCTTGTTCTATGAAAGCTTGGTCCAAGACTTTCTGCAAGGCTTCCCTGTGAACTTCGGAACTAAGTAGGAGAGATAACATAGAGATTTTAGATGGAGTTTGCAACAGTTGGTCTACAATGTTGTACTCACTTCTCTGGATGAGCTTCAGCATCTCATCGCTATTCTTTGTAAGTTCGGAATTGCTGGATTGCCCGATTGGTTTATTTGGAACTTCTGTTTGAGGTTCCTTTTCTTTGGCGGGTTCTCTCACTCCTCTGTTGAAGATCCGACCGCTCTGTGTTACTCGACTGATATCGGCAATGTTTACGATGGTGGGTAATGGAGTTTCCTTTCCATTTTCGATTGTTGTTGCACCGTACTTGTAAGGGATAGCCTTATCTGATTCGTACGGTACTGGACTTGGCAAGTAGATAACTACGGGAGCCTTTTGATTTCTCTGACCGTTATAGGCAACCTTGATCAGTTCCTAGTTGGAAACCTTTCTACTGTCCATAGGAATTCTTGATTCATCGAGTAAAGGTATTATGGCACAAACGTCTTTGGTCCTCCCATGATTGGAGATTATGATAATGTCTCTGCTTTGATCAAGGAAATAGTCTGGTATTCTGTCGATCGACCCAAAACTTGAACATGGTCGAATCTCTTTCCGGTCCAACTGATTTTGAAGATCCGCTCGTACGAGGTAGCATCCTTGGTTGTTCTTTGAACAAACTCTACAGGGCTCATAGTTGTGAGTGGCACCCGGCCACGCCTGCTTTGTATGCAGTGCATCTTTACTAGATCTGTTTCCATCGAGCAGACATCCTGACTCTGATGTCTAGTAGGATTCCCGCCAGTTATACTGATCTGCTGTGTAGCCTCATCCAAGTAGATTGGAAGCCACCAGTGGTCCAACAAGTGTTGAAGTGTTCTTTGGACAAGTGCACATCCTTGATCGTTCTCACGACACTTTTCAGAGTTTTGATAAATATGTGAAGCCAGGAAGCCGAGCCTGACTTGCTTAGCGTGTAATTCTACCAGATTGGTATTCATCAAGCGTATGTCAAAAATCTGAATCATATTGACTTGATGGCTATTTCTTTCACGATAGTCTTGGATCTATTCGAGATCCATCTGACGCTGGAGGGCCTCTTGTACAAAAGAGCATCCCTGATTGCTTATTGAGCAGATCGGACATGAACTGTAATCGTGTCGTGGCAGATCATGGTATTGACTTTGCCTTGAGTGCATTGCCACCAAGTTGATGTTCATCGCCAGAATGTTGTGGTTTTGGATAATGTTGGGATTTGTGTGAGCCATATTGACTTCCCGGATTCGGTGATCTTGGATCCATCCCAGATCCATCTATTCTTGTAGAGCTGATCGCACTACAGAACACCACTGATTATTCTTTGAGCAGATATCACACTGGTGATAATTGTGAGCCGGTACATGACCGTACCCACTCTGTCTACAATGCATCCTGACCAGATTGGTTCCTAATAGGAGTACGTCATGAATTTGATAACTGCGACTAACCTTTTCCTCTATCAAATTTACTGCAGTCTTTTCATGTTGAGGCAACAGGTTTTTCTGAACATTCGGACTAGTATCCTTGAAGGATAAGACCCCGTTCCTGACAAGTTTCTGTACATCAGACTTGAAGCTGATACAGTTCTCAATGTTGTGCCCCGGTCCTCCTTGGTGGTAAGGGAACGTTTGATCCGCTTTGAACCAAAAAGGCGGATTTTCCGGTACTGTAAGAGGAGACCTGGTTTGGACATGCCCCTTGACCATTAGTAATAAAAACAGTTCTGCGTACAACATTGGTATAGGGTCGAACCATGATGGTCGTGTCGAACGATTGTTGTTATTGTATTGTGGATGAGCCTGCTGGAGAGGCTGTTGTGTCCTTTGCTGATACTGTTGTTGACTTGGTTGGCTCTGAGCAACCTGGGGTTGATAAGTCTGAGCCGGTGTTAGGTTGATAGCAGGAGTTACCGCTACTACTGGTTGATACCTTCGCCTTTGCTTTCTGATAGAGATGTTGCCGATATCTTGCTCTTTTTTCTTTTAGAAAGCACTACCGTATCTTTTGGCACTGCTTGATGGTTCTGTATTTTTAACCAAACGTCCCTCTCGGACTGCTTCCTCAAGGCGCACTCCCATGTTCACCATTTCAGTGAAGTCACTGGGCGCACTTGCAACCATTCGGTCATAATAGAATGAGCTCAAGGTTTTCAAAAAGATCTTTGTCATCTCTTTTTCCTCAAGAGGGGGACAGATCAAAGCGGCAATTTCACGCCATCTCTAAGCATACTCTTTGAAAGTTTCTTTGTCCTTCTGCGACATTGCTCGGAGCTGATCTATGTCTGGTGCCATGTCCAGGTTATACTTATACTGCTGAATAAAAGCTGCGCCAAGATCTCTGAAATTGCTGATCTTGGTGCGGTTTAAACCCATATACCATCTGAGTGCGGCACCAGTTAAACTGTCTTGGAAATAATGGATCAGTAGCTGTTGATTTTCTGTCTGAGTTGACATCTTTCTAGCGTACATCACCAAATGACTTTGAGGGCAAGAGTTGCCCTTGTATTTTTCAAAGCCAGGCACCTTGAATTTGTGCGGTATTTTCACATTAGAGACCAGACAGAGGTCTGCGGCATCCTTTCTGAATAAATCCTGACTGCGAATGGCATGCAGTTCCTTCTGCATCTCCAGGAATTGCTCCTGGAACTCATTCATTCTTTCGTACATGTCTTCGTTTCCACCAGAAATTACTTGTGGGATATATCCTTCCGGGATAGTGTGTACCCCTGGTTGTGGTATAGTCATTACGGCGGTGACTCTTGGTGCTTCCATGCCCCGAAGTTTGTAACCTTCAGGAGTTGCCGTCATAACTCTTGCGTCTTCGCTTTCCCGGAGTTTGTAACCTTCAGGCCCAGCGGTTCCTGCTGCAGTTTCTGGGTCTTCCGTAACCAGCGGGATGTCTCTTTCAGGGATAAAGTTGATAGGCATGCCCCAGGGGCGATCTTTAGACATGTTATACCGAGGATCATATGTCTCCACTATGGGCGTAGATGTGATCTCTGAGATCACAGTTCTTTGTTGTTGCCTCTGAGTTGTTGCCAGGGATTGCATGTCACTGTGAAGTTTTTTCAGATCTTCCGTCAGAGCGTCGATTTCTTCTCTCAGCTGTATATTCTCTTCCTCGAGATCGTCCATTTTCTTTTTTCGACTGGCCCGAGTATTGTATGAGTGAGAAAGTTTGACTCTAGAATCGAGACGTATACGTGAGATTCGAAGATAAGAAGACGCGTTATGTGAGAAACATGAATGATATGCAAAGTTATATATTTTTTTTTGTTTTTCTTCAAAAAGAAACTTCAACAAATAGATTGCAAATATCATACAGTAAAGGGTGAAGACCCTATTTTATTGAATTTTGAAAGATTGCAGAAAGGGAAAATACAGTATTTTACAAAGTGATGTAAAAGGAAATGTCTAAACTTATGGATCCTGAGTCCTCTCTGAAGAGAGCTCAAATGCTGGTTCTGGTATTTTCCTTTTCTTTGATCGGGGCTCTTTAGCCGTTGTCGGGTTGTCACTCATTTGCCAAGTGAAAGAAGCGAGCAAATTTCTTCGGTCTTCTTGATTCTCCACAACAAGTTGCTCTAGTATCTTAATCAGAGCATCCTTTTCCTTTAACAATTCCTGAATCTTGGTATACTCCACGTTGAGGATTCGATACTTGTTTTTCTAAGAGATTTTCTCCCGTTGAACTTTGTTGAGAGCTACCTGGAGTTTTTCCGCGTCAGACATGAAATAAAGGACAGATTCCTTTAACGGAAAAACTTCTTGACGAGGGTAAGGCATCCTCAGCTTGAGAGCTCTAGTTTGCACCCAGTGGAGATAAGGTTCCATGGCGGTACGGTTTGGTCTTCCTAGAGACTCTCTTCCTTTCTTGTGAACATGTTTCCAGGCTTGCACTATTTCCTTCTTTAGTGCCCTGTCATTTTCCCCTTCCTTGAAGAAAATACCTTCCAGATGAGCATTATACTGGATATACCTCATCGGGTATCCGAGTTGACGGCGAACTAAAATTAGATGATAGTTGATTCCTCCTTTAGTTCCTATGAGGGGTACATTAGAGAAATTTCCATAACTGTCGATGATCTCTATTCCCTCATAAATCCTATCATACCAATCTATGTCAGAGTTGGTAAGGGACATGATCCTTTGCGACCAACGTAGAGTACTCTTGTGATCCCAAAAAATAGCAGACTTGGGTAAATGGGAAATGAACCATTTGTAAAGCAAGTGTACACAACATGTGATCATTCCTCTATTATACAGATTCCTTAAGTGTACAGAATGATAAGCATTTGCGAGCAGAGTTGGTACGGAGTTTCCAATCAAAAATATCTTAACAGCGTTGGTATCAATGAAGTTATCAATGTTAGGAAAGAGGAATAACCTGTATGTGAGTAGGACAAAGATATCTTCGAAAGCGGTTACATTTCCTATACTGGCAAAGTACAGGGCTTTCTCTACCAAAAACTTGGCTGGTAAACCTTGGATTCCTCCTTTGGTGGTCATGTGAGTCCTGACTTCTGACTCCTCCAAACAAATGGCTCTTGCGATAACCTGATCCTTTGGAATTTCTTCCAGTCCAGTAAAAGGAGTTAGATCAGTGATAGATAGATCAGTCAGATGAGAGTACTCTTCTAACGTTGGTGTTAGTTGATAATCCAAGAATGTGAAGCAGTGATTAACCGAATCGTAAAACTGAATTAGCGTAGGCAGGATTCCTTCAACAACGTGGACTCTTATCAGAGACAACAGTCCTCCATGCTTAGCTTTGAAAGCATCAGGTTTGGTAATCATCCTTGCCAGCCCCCCTAAATCCTCTAGTTTTGGAGCCTTGAAGGTGTACTTGTGCGTCTTTCTTCTACGAAATCCATAACGCAATCTCTCTTATATTTGTAATCATTGTTTTAGTTTTATTTGAAAAAAAAAAGAGAAGATAAGAGAAGATTTTTCTTTGTTTAAGAGTTTTTTAAATGAATGCATGAATGCAGCACACAAAAACATTGAAAAAACATGGGCTCAAGGGTTCAACGTCACAAGCATGGAGTCATGGCTCTATCCATCCCCAAAGGTTGTATTCTGGTCAATTTTTGTACCTGTAGAACGGATCCTAAGGTTCCTAAAATCATTGACCCCCCTAGGGACATCAACAGCAAGCTGGTTCACCCGAGCGAGTTGTAGCATCTTAGGGTAATCTCATTTAAGTGTAGTATCACGTATCAATTATTCCCGATAGTCACCGCACTACCAATTGGTCATAAGGTTAATGCCTACTAAATCCTCAGGTTCACAGGCGTCGCATTAGGAAAACTCTGCTTTCACAACGATCGTGTTCAGCAGGCTGAATCCTACGGGCCTTCACCTGATTTGGTGGTCTACCGGGATCGCCTATTCGGGATTCACTCCCTATAAGACCCCCCGTCTATGCCACCCCTTATCTTAGGTTTCTCTCAAACTTTCCAGATGTGTATTAATCGCATTTCCATTGACAGAAAAATAAACACGGATATCAAGTAGGAAAAGCAATATATATATATATATATATATATATATATATATATATATATATATATATATATATATATATATATATATATATATATATATAGTATGTAGTATGATTGCTAACAACCTAGACCTCTTAGGAATTCTAATCCTAGTCCTAGACAGATAAAATTCCTCCCCAGTAGAGTCGCCATTATACTGTAGCGTGTGATTTATGTCGGTGACGCGACCACCTTATCGCCATTTGGTTTTTCCTCACCGCAATGGTGGGGATTGGGTGCTACTTTTTTATTTCTTATTTATCTTGTGAAGCTGGAAAGGAGAGGGAAGTTATCTCAAACTAACCTTGCACGCAAATGTTTAACTGAACAAATGCTTAAAAGATTGGGGGTCCGGGGTCAGGTTATACAATGGGGAGTTGTCAATTACCTATCCTATATGTGGTTATCCACAGGTTGTTAGCAATTATACCGTTTTCTATATACTTTTCCTACTTACTGGTGTTTGTCTGTTATGGGTTGGGAAAGTTTCTCCTTTGGGAGTGTTTGAGAGAGAGTGAGTTTTTGATGATTTTGATGAGGTACTGGACCTAAGGTTTTGATTAGTATGTGAAGGTACTAGACCTAAAGTTTTTGATTGGTATGCTCGCTAAGATTTCACAATCTTATGCCTACGTATTCCCATTAAAGAAAATAGGAAAATCAGAGCAATCGTAGTTCCTCCTATTCTATGGGAGGAAAGAGATGTTTAGTGTCTTGTTCAAAGCCCAAGATTGAAGCTAAAAGGTTATTTGTGTCTTGTTCAAAGCCCAAGATTGAAGCTAAAAGATTTGACTGAGAGAGAATTTGTTATCTCTAAAGGAAGACATCTCGTCTGTTTATCACAACTATTGGGTGACTGATTATAAAGGAGAATTACTTTAACTAGGATATGAGAATCCAGCAATTCCATAATTTCCTTTATAGGGGTGTTGTCCTGAAGGAGAAAACTTTAACTTAGTGTTGAGCAATGTCATTTTTCCTTAGGAATCTTTCACGCTAAGAGAGGGACAGTGGCGTGGATATAAATAATCCAGAGGCTTGCCGCTTACAGTAATTAGATGAAAGAGAGGATTTTCCAGGATAAAAGATGGACGACAGCTTGGATTTCTCAATCAACAAGTGTGCCACTTATAGCAGTTATCTGGGATTAAGGTTTGTTTTGATTTTCTGTTTTGATGTGTGATATACAGAGAAATGTCTTCCTACAGAGAGGTTTTTGATTTCCTCTGAGGGGATTTTTGTTTTTTGTATGTGCCTTGATCAAAGCCCAAGGTTGAAGCTAAGAGATTGATTGACTCCACTAGGGAGGTCATTGTACAAAGCCTAAGAGGAGGCTGGAAAAGAATGACTCAACAAGAGAGTGTTTATCTGTCTTGTACAAAGCCCAAGATTGAGGCTAAAAGAAAATTGACTCTTTTGGCGATATCATTATACAAAGCCTAAGAGGAGGCTGAAAGTTAACTTTTCTGGGGAAATATTTTGTCTGTCTTGTACAAAGCCCAAGATTGAGGCTAAAAGGAGATGACTCAGCTGAGGATATTTCAGGTGTCTTGTACAAAGCCCAAGATTGAGGCTGAAAAGATCTGACTGACTCAACAAGAGAGTGTTTTTTATTTGACTCAACAAGAGAGTGTTTTTATCTGTCTTGTACAAAGCCCAAGATTGAGGCTAAAAGAGGTTGACTCAACAAGAGAGTGTTTTTTGTTTGACTCAACAAGAGAGTGTTTTTATATGTCTTGTACAAAGCCTAAGATTGAGGCTAAAAGGGTTGACTTAACAAGAGAGTGCTGAAAGGATATTGACTCAACAAGAGAGTACTGAAAAGGTGATTGACTCAACAAGAGAGTGCTTTTGAGGCTAACTCTGCTGAGGAGAATCATTATACAAAGCCTAAGAGAAGGTCGTCTTCTGCTGAGGATTATTGAGATCCAGAGGCAGGTCCAAAGTGGGAATCAACTCTTGCTGAGGATTACAGAAGAGTTGAGGTATCAGATGCCTTGAGTTTCTGATACAGGTTTATTGATGACCCTAGCTGGGGAAATTTAGGATAAAGATTGAGTTTTAGAACCTATGAGGGTTTTAACTCTACGGGAGTTTGATCAAATGACCAGGGTTTCTCCGGTGTTTATATGGAACTTGAGAATATATTTGAGATCCAAGAGGAGATTAGACTGTCCAAGTCTACTGGAATAAAAATGTTTATCTTTGTATGATGTCCAAGAGGAGACTGGTGCTTTAAGGGATGAGAATCAACCCTAAAATTGGTCTGAGGTTTGACTCTTTGGAAAGACTGCTCTAACAAAGGATGACTAAGTTCTGTCCTATATCTTTAAGAGGTCTTCAGGGTCCTTGTATTAAGCCCAAGAGAAGGCATGGGAACTTCTAAGAAGCCGGAGGGTCCTTGTAAAAAGCCCAAGAGGAGGCTGGGATGCTTTTAGGAAGCCTGTGGGTCCAAACTTAAGAAAAGTTCAAGAAAAGTTTCACCGGGAATAATCTTTTCTTTAGTGAACAGTTCTAGGGTTTGAAGAAATTCAAGAGAGGTTTCACCGGGAATTCATCCTCTCTGGGGAAAATGAATTTCTTTGACAATTTTCTAATAGTGACAGTCTGAAAAAAGTTTCACCGAGAATAATGTCTTTCTCTTTGTTCCATATTGTATAAGCCCAAGAGGAGGCAAGATTGTATCTGGAAATTCCTATGGGGAACTAGTTTTGACTGTGTTGAAAGAGTGGCCACTGGCTTTATCTAATCCTAGACCTAATTTCTAGGGAAAACTCTAAGCAGATAATATACAGGCATATATACATATGAAATATGTACTATATGTAAAAGAGGGTAGGAGGACTTATAGGTGAGCAAGCTTCCAGCACAAACAAATATATATATATATATATATATATATATATATATATATATATATATATATATATATATATATATATATATATATATGTGTGTGTGTGTGTGAGTGTGTGTGTGTGTGTGTGTGTGTGTGCAAGTATGTAAAAGAAAGTTGTTTAAGACTTACAGGTGAGCAAGCTTCCATTGTAACAGCTGTATGGTTAGTTGTTCAAGAAATTAAAGAAAGTGTTGATAACAACTATGAATTTGAACCTAAATCAAAAGGGAAGGTTGTTTTGAAAAGATTGGGGCTTATACTAAAGGAGAGGCCAAAAGAATTGTTTATTTACAAAAAGGGTTGGGTCTTACAACTCAAAGAGAGGCCCAAATAAAAACAGTAATCGTACTGTTGATCTGAAAATTGTATCGGGACTTATACAATGACTGAGGCCCAAAAAGGTTTTTTGTACAAAGAGATGGGTCTTACAACTCAAGGAGAGGCCCAAGGTGTTTGAAAAGGAAAAGAAATGGGACTTACAACACAAGGGTAGGCCCAAATGAATTTTATTTTGAAATGGCGATCGCGCCGAGATTTCTGAAAACGTGTCGGGACTTATACAATGATTGAGGCCCAAATTATTTTGTATTTACAAAGGGGATGGGTCTTACACTCTATTAGATGCCCAAGAGTTTATTTTTATACAAGAGTTGGGACTTATAGCTCAAGGAGAGGCCCAGATGATAAACAACGATCGCACCGTTATTTTGAAAATTGTATCGGGACTTATACAATGACTGAGGCCCAAATTATTTATGTACAAAGGGGGTTGGGTCTTACACTCAAATAGAGGCCCAAAAGTGTTTAAAATTTAAAATCAAGAGGAAACCCTAATTTTAAATTAAAATATCATTTTTCAAAAGGAAATTTAAATTATAAATGGTATAAAAATATCAAATATATTCAAAAACAAATTGTATACTTTGAAAAATCATGTTTAATGACATGAAAGTTTGAAATTCATTTGGAATGAAAAATCAAAGTGATAATTTCATTTTAAAATGTTTAAAAATGATAAAAATGAAATTAATTACAAAAATTCTAACTATATTAAATAAATAATATAAATTGGATTTTTTTTTTTGTAAAATAAAATATTTAAACATTTTTGTGAATTTTGAGAAAAAGAATCAATTCAAAAACACAAATATTCAGAGAGAAATTAATTTTTGAATCAATTAAACAAAATAACAAAAATTCAAATATTTGAAAATTTGAAAAAGGGCGCCAACGGTCAAATGAAGAACATGCGCGATCATGTTTTCTGCAGATTTGTGTTTTCTCACTTTTCTCCATGATTACTCAATGGTTTTGCACGATTCAAGTACCAATCTTGTTCGTTTTTTAACAAGGATTACAATCATATAGATTAATTGCATTTATATTAAGTATGGAGGAAGAAATCAATGAAAAACCTCAAGAACCCTAATTTCAGCATGAACACAATGAAATTCTATACACGACCGATTCCTGGCAATTGATTGAGGGTTATCACTCTACATACATGCATAAACAAGATGGTAACTCAAAAATTCATTCATGATGCATGGATCATAGAGTTTGAAGGGTTCAGGCTTACCTCTTAGAGCTGGTGATCGAGTTTGATGATGGAGGTGTTGCAAATAGGTTCCAATGATCTAGACAGCTTCCTTAGGTGCCAAGGAGTCTGTTTGAATGCTTGGAGTAGATTGAAATGAGCTAGAACTGGTTGTGGTACCTCAACTGCAACTATGTCAAGAACTTGAGCAATTGGCTGGTGATTTGATGAATTTGATATTCCAGATGTTGTGTTAGTGTTTAGATCACTCACATATGATGTTTATGAGGTGTGTATGTGTGTGTGTGTGTGATTGGTTTGGTTAGAATCACTCTCAATCTCAAAACCCGATAGCGACTTGAGTTAGAAGGAAAAATGGGAGTGAAAGGGAGATTTTGAGTAAAACATCAGTTTGGGTGCTTTGGTGTACTCAAACTGATCACAAATGAGCTCTATTTATAGTAGAGCAAGTTTGTTTTGGCTGCAATAGTGAATGGCAACCACAGCAGGTCTGTTGCAAATGTTGATCCATTGGAATCTCAAGTCTCCTCTAGCCATTGACTTGAGGTTAGAGCACAGGCTATGAGTTGTCTGGTTCAGGGATAAGGCTTGACTTAACTTGGATAACATTGTCTTGATGAATACCACCTCTATGCATCAGTTAAATGCTTGGAAACAAAATTGACCATTTGGAAGAATCTTGAATTTTAGGAGTGTCATGCCTAAACATAGATCCATGGACTTGTGAGGTTGGTGGATCAGTGTTTGTCCCTTGGTTGTTCCCCTTTGAGGTGTGCAGATGGATAACCATGCTTGTTATTGCACTAATTGATTAATTCGAGCAACAATGCACAAATCTGCCTTGCAAAAATCAGTGAAAAATGCCATTTTCAATGGATCATATCTCCTTGCTCAGGTTGATTTATGGGAGGCTCTTGTACTTTTTAAAGAGCCCTCATATGGTACTATCCATATATGATCATAGTTTGTCTTGAAACTATTTGGATCACATTGAAAAATCCTCATGAACATTGATGTTCAGGGCTGGTAACTTAGGCAGATTTATACAAAGTGTTGAAAAAGTGTAATTTTCTTCATTTTTGTCATTTTGATCACTCCATAACATGAAGAATTGGATTTTGAGGTAGTTGAAGCTTTTGTAGAATGTAGGATGGCCTACAAATCAGGCTTTGGAACCAAAATCATTCAAATTTAGTAACTTAGAAAAATTTTCAATTTTTCAAGATTACCCCTTTTACAAGTTATCTTGGTTTCTTGATCAATTCTTGTTCAAATGACATTATAAGTCATATTTTATGAAAATATGAGTCATAAGGATCATTTTTGCCAAAAAAGTCATGTTTTGACTTTTGGCTCCGGAGCGGTTCGGCGCGTAAAAACCCTAATTCCCGACTTTTGGGGAATGCACCCTCTGAGGGTAATTTAGCTTTGCAAATGGATCCTTAGGGTTATTTTGAGCATATTGAGTCACATGTTGAAGTCTTGGCTCATCCTCTTGTGAAAATCTCACTCTGGAGGTCCCTGTTGTCCAAAACCCTAATTTGGCGACATCGAGTGTTTCGAGGCTCAAAACACTTGGAATGTCACAACTGTGTGCTTGATTTTTGATTTGAGGGTCCTCTTGATCCTTTGTGTATGTTTTAAGAGTTTAGACAAGTTAAAGATCATGTCATTTCTTGATTGATGCTTTGTCTAAGTGTTCTGAGAGGGCTTAAAACCCTAATTCTTGGTGTAGTGAAAGCTCAACAATCCTTGAGGAGATTGAGGAGGCATGATGGTACATCCATATTATGGTAATGATCTTCATAATGATGGGAAATATTGGTGGTTAAAATTTGGGGTATGACAACTACAAAAATCCCCAGCGCGAAAATTGATAAAAACACCACCTTGCTTGAGCTTCTTCTTCATGTCTAAATGGAAACTCCATTGTAAAACCCTTGAAATTTTTTTCTCTTTCTCAATCAACTTTTCAACACCAAAACATCATTCTTATATTTCATCATTTCAAAGGGAGCAAAACAAGTTGGAATTACAAGTTAATATAATTCATTTCGTCTCTCGTTGTTTACATTAATCATAGTTTGAAGCTGAAAAATAAACGTTGAGTCCGGAGATGCATTTCTGAACGAAGTTAGGTGTTGTCTGGATATGCATCTCCGGATTTTTTGATAGTTTGAGTTTTAACATTTTTTTCTATTATTGGTGATAATAAATATGGTGCAACCAAATATGTTTTCCAATGTTATTATGTCTGTGGATGTTAAATCGGTCTAAGTGAAGCATGATGTTAAATAGGATGAAGCGAATCATGATGTTCAACTGAATGAAGCGAATTATGATGTTAAACTAGGCGCTCGATCGACTGATGTAGAGGTAGATGTTCGTGCACAATTTACTAATAAAGAAATGTTTTTGTTCGTGAACATATGAATAGGTTCGTAGAGAGGCCGAAAAATTGGGGTTTGGCATTGTAATATGAAGGTCTGACAATGGTTCAGATAGAAGACAAGCATTTGTAACAATGGTTTTACGTTGTAATATGGAATCAAAGCAAATTACAATATAATTCTCAATGCTCTTGTTCCTTGTCTTAGTATTCCAGCTCCGTTTGACAAATAGACGCGCTTTCCGAAAATAGGACATCTTATAACAAGTGTTTATGATAGGGTGTACATTAATTTGACACGATATAGTTTCTCAGAAACATTTTTTCGGCTTCAGAGTAAGCCACCTCATAATCCATCCAAATGCATCATGGTATTGGTTAGCTATCAAAAAAACAACATTTTATTTAGGTTTATTTGAAATTGGGATGTCTGATACCAAAGACATCACCGGAGTGGACGACACATTTCACAGAAGATGTTGAAACATGGCCGAATCACTTTCTTGAAAGGATGGAAGAGTTCAGCAAGTTGGGCGACATTAAATGAGAAACAAATAAGGAAAGCTCAAAGATTGAGCCACCAATAGATTTAGGTAGTGACTCAACTTTTGATGCATTTTAGTTGTAATCTAATAATGTAACACATTTTTGTAAGTAACGCATTGCATAATGTTATAAATTTGGGTGAAATTTTTTGAATATTTTTTGTTTTTTAAATTCTGATATGCATAATTAGCATAATTTTGTTCTGCATTATTTTTTGGTGGATCTGAAGATGCATCTCTGGACAAAGTATTTTTATTAATTTAAAAAACAATCATGGGAGCATCCGACGATGCTTCTCCACAGAGACCCTTATTTTTAAAAAAAAGGTGGATTCAGAGAAGTATGTCTGAAGTACCCCACTACATACATGAGCATATATGTAAGGTTCTTATTGCTCTAAAACTTCTATAAATAGGATCTCTCAATCCATTTTCTTTACACAAATCAGAATGACTACATATCTCTATCTTGCATTTGTGTATTTCAATGGCACAAAACCCCCACTTCAATTTTGGATCTGCGAGGACATACTTCTCGTCGATCTGAAAATCAAACTAAATACTCTCCTGCAATATCCAGAAAATCAGAGAGCTTTCAAACTCGAGTACCGTTCACACTCGATAGACAACGAAGGGAAGATATAATTCACAATGCTTAAATTGAAGACGAATGATGATTTGAAGGTGATGTGAAGTACATTTTACCCGTTACTCAACAAAGGGTTCGATTTAAATGGATGCAACGATTCAACGATCAACCAAAAATATTATAAGAATGTTGTAACGTCTTAAACCACATATTTTTAATAACATGTAATGTTAAATTTGAGGAATGTTTATCTATGTATTGTTTATTTTGGAGTTAATTTATGTTGGTACAATTCCATCTATCATTGATGTTTCCGTTTTTTCTAACAACGCATATTCCAAAGATGTATCTCCGGAAATCTCACTGAGTACTGAACTAAAGGGGGTTACGGAGATGCATCTCTAAACCAACTTTTCGTCGGAGATGCATCTCCGAATATTTTTTTTTTACAAAATAAAAGTGTGTTTGGATGAGACAACTGAGAATCTTTAAGGAATTCAAAGTTTTAAGCAATTTAAATGATTCAATTGAAATCCATCCATTTTTAAATTCTTTGTTTGAATAGACTATAAAAATAATTCATTGTTAAATTTTTGAGGTCGTTTTCATCAATTTTAAAACTTTTGGGACAAATTTAAAATATAAAAAATAGGGACTAATTTGCAAAATTTGAAGGGATTAATCTGTAAAATTTGAAAATTATAAAGGACTTATTTGAAAACTTTAGGGATGAATTTGAAATTTTTATAAAATATGAGAACCAAATTGTAAAATTTGTAAAACTAATAATAAATAATTTAACATTTGCATTATATAGAGTGAAGGAGTAATTTCAAATTCTACACTTTTTAGTGTCATTTGAAATTCCTTAAACTTAACTTGCATAAAATACTTCACAAATTTACATCATTTTAACAATTCTCTATATTTTTTATCCAAACAATGGATTTTAGCCAAATCATTTTAAATTCCCTCAAAAAATTACTTTCCTTCATTAAAATGTTTCATCCAAACACACTTTAAGGGTTTCGCACAAGTTTTGCTCTAGTTGTGTGTGAAAAAGATACGTCTGAAGACCCATCTCCAAATATGAGAGACATTTTAATCTTTTTACAGTAGCATGGATTTCCGGACACGAGACATTTTAATCTTTTTATAGTGATATTAAAGAATCAGTAAGGTGGAAAGAGCATATCTCCCTTTAGTGTGAACATTTTGAGAGTTTCTTACCCCACCCCTTGGGGTTCTTAGGCATCATGTGCGCTTCCAAAAATACCCCTTGCTTCCAGAGATGTATCTCTAGACGCACCTTTTTTTTACTCAACGTTGGTTTTTTCTAGAGCTACATCTACGAAATGTTTCCGTTTATATAGCTCTGGAAAAAATTAGAATACATTCACGCCAGAGTCCATTCTCCTCCCTCATTCTTCATTTTTCATCTTCTTCACTCTCAAACTCTCTCAATCCTCAAAAAATCTTTTTCCACCAAACTTCATTATTTTCAATCAAGTTAAACAAGGAGCATTCATTTCAATGATCAAGAAACACCAACACATTCAAAGCTCGATATAATCGGTAAGTTTTCAAGTTGCCGAGGTATTTTCGAGTATTTCCCGTAAACGAGTTAGAATATAGTTTTAAGGGCAGAAATCCTTAGATAGTTTTAGAAACATAGTTTAGAGACAATGTAAGTATTGTTTGTTGGCTGAAACAGATGACCAGGGTTTCAAAAAAACTGATTTCCATGGGTAGGGGACGCCATTGTCGTGACTGTTAGAGTTGCAGGAAGTTCCGGAGCTAAATCTACGGAACAAATTAACGTTAGGGCAATTCCGTAGATGCAGCTCCGGAATAAATCAAACGTTGTGAATTATGGGTACTTTCGGATATGTATCTACAGAAGTTTTTCGTGTGTGCATATCCAGAAGTAGAAAATGTTAATTTTTTTCTTTTTTGTTTTTTAATTTATTTGTATCTAATTGTTTTTTCTTGGTTATACCTTGCAGACATTATGGCAGACAGAGACGATAGATTGCGACTTGGACGGGTTTTGCAACATGCATCTGTGAGACGTGAGCGGAGCCAGACCACCGTTGCCGAGGTCGATACAGCTGAGGCACAGCCTACTACACAACCTTCTTCATCATATGCCCCTTACACTCCCTCAACCTCGTATCCCACCCCATCATCCACTTCTTCATCCCGGAGGCGTCGAGATTCAGTTGAGGGTTTATCACAGGCCCCATCCTCCTGTAGGCCTCATTGGGATACTCTTGTTCCTCCTCCTGCCGATGATGTTGCTTTGGTGCTACCTCCAGAGGGTGATGACCCACTAGTAGAGAATGCTGGTGACGACGACGACGATGAGCCTGAGGGTTTCCCAGGGGGTCCCTCAGATATGTCCCTGTTGACAGGTATGTTGACCATACTGCCAGACATGTCTGGGATGGAGAGGTAACATTACTCAGATTGTTTCTTTTTTTTCATTGGAAATTTATAATTTGTACCATTGTTTCTTATTAACATTGTTTCTTATTTATGGAAATTTTTCAGACTCGTCGGCCGCAGAAGATCTATAACCATGGGCGGAAGATATTATCTTTGGAGCAGCCACATGAGGCTTGGTTCCAGGATGTCCTTTCCGCTTCTGGTTTGAAGGACCTTTGTGAGATCGGTTACAGCCTAATCCACAACGGGATGCTGATGGGCTTTGCGAAGAGATGGCACCTTGAGACGTCCTTCTTCCATCTACCGCACGACGAGCTCACTATCACACTAGACGATATCTCTTGTCTATTACATATATTGATCAGGGGTACCCTCCTCCATCATAGTAGGATGAAGAAAGAGGATGCGAGAGAAATGTTGGTCGAGGAGCTTGGGGCTGATCCACTGCTTGCGCTTGAGGAGGTGGATAAGACCAGAAGGGCTCATGTGAGGTTCTCCTTTCTCTCGCGTAGATTTGGGGAGGCGCTCGCTGCTGCACGCCAGGCAGATGGTGATCCAACTGAGGTTGAGATACACAGGCAGCATGTGCTGAGGTGTTATTTTCTATTTTTAGTCGGTACACAGCTGTTTATGGACACTTCCTCCACATATACCGATGTCGCTTACCTGAGGTACTATTTGGATTCCAAACGGATCCATGAGTACAACTTGGGGGCGGCTACCCTAGCTTACACGTATTCAAGGCTGAGAGAGAGATGTCTGTGGAAGACCAGGACTGTGGTAGGGAGCGTGGCACTACTTGTGGTAGCAATCTTATATCCTTCGACTTTTTTTCATTTCTTTTCATTTTATATTTGTGATAATGCTTGATCCAGATATTTTTTATTTTCATTTCAGGCTTGGATATTCCAGCACTTTCCCATGATCACCGGGTGGGGGAGTGTGCCTGATTACACAGAGCAGATGCCGCGTGCCCATGCCTTTATCCCGCTCAGGGGAAACCAGGCGGTAGACCCTTACAGAGTCTATCTCGATCGCCTGGATGCTAGGGACATCCGCTACGACGTATATGCTGATCACTGTTTGACGCGCTCGTTCGACGACATATCCCTATTCTCAGGATGGTTGGAATGCAGTTCGACCATCATTGTTCTATATTTGCCCGAGTGCGTCATGCGGCAGTTCGGGTACACACAGACGATACCCAGACACTCAGCTATCTCTGCTCCTTTCGGCTTGACCTGTAGGCAGATAGACGAGATCTTTGCTAACTACCAGAGGCACATGGTATCGGACGAGGCTCGGGAGACCAGAGCGCCGAGAGACTGGAGTTGCGTTGATGGCTACATCATGTGGTTCTTCACCGTCTCACGCCCATACATTGTGCCCACTGCAGAAGGATCACCGCCCATACCAGTTCATCAGGAGATCTTAGAGGAGCAGCAGTCTCAGTTGGACCACACTCAGAGTGTCCTGCCTCGCTGTCTTCAGATAGTGGAGATGGGGCGGGCAGGCATTGTCGTCGGTTTCTTCTCTGAGGGGTCTGACCACAGGCATGTATTGGATGAGATGATTGTGGTGGCAGAAGGGGCACTTATGTACCGCAGGCATCGCGTCAGGACGGGTGGGATCGATGGTCGAGGATGCAGACCAGCGGTCGAGGAGGCGGTAGAGGCAGACGAGGCGACATATGTTATCAGGCATACACAGTAGTGACTGTGATGTTTTTTTTGATGTACTATATTTTGATGACATTGATGTACTATTTTTTGATGATGATTATGACATATTACTTCTTTTATATATATATATATATATATGAGACCAACAAAACTTGATTTTTTTTTTTAAATCTGTTCTGATAAAATTTCGGAGATGCATCTACGGAACTTTTTTCGTATATGTATCTCTGGAAACATCCAACGTATAGAAAAAAAAAATACGTCCAGATATATATTTCCGAAGCAGGAGACATAAAAGAAAATTCGCTATATGCCTAAAAATATCAAAGAGTGGATTAAGAAATTCTAACATTTTTAGTTAAAAATTGGGTTAGCATTCTCCCGTGAAAAGTTCACTAGAGGTAGTTAGTCCAGTCTATAAATCCACCCTTCAATTATTTTTTTTAATAATATAATAATATACTATAAAAAAAGTTGATGGCTGGATTACACGGGATGGAAAAGTTGATGGGAGAGAATCTCCTCCCTTAAAAATTAGTTTTTAAAAATGTAATTTATGTTTGTATATTTTTTTGAAATATATATTTTAAAAAATGAAATTAGTTTGGATTACACTAAAAACATACTTTAAAATGTGTAATTATCAAAACACACATTGAATCAAGTTAATTGCTCAAATAAACTCAACTACTAATCACCTTCCTCTGAAGATTATTTAAAAAATGGAAGTGTACACAATTAATCGTTTTTACAATTTCTACTTCTTATTCGAATCCAATTGCTCTATTTAATTTACAATCCCGACCCATGACCATAATAATCATAGGGGAAAATAAACTATATGAGTCTATTCCTATGCCAACAACCAAAGTCAAAGCTTATTGTAGATGTATGTCAAGGAATGAATGCCCCTATTTTTGTATTAAATATAAGCTACAACAATGTTGAATCATGTACTGTTATTTTCTATGTTAGCAGCATACTGTGAAGATATCTTTCTGTACAAATCACCTTCACACATCAATGATATATCCTCAGGAGACAACATCATTTTACCTCTGCTCAAATAATGTTGAGCACTTCGCCTGCATAAAAACATTAAACAAGTGATTTAAGAATTTTTCTGATCAACTTTTTCAATCATTGGAAAGGCTGAAAATAATTGAATTTTATTCCACAAACATGTACCTTCCTTTTCTCATATTTTTAACACCTTGTGACATGCGGAAACCCTCTGAAATTGAAATTTGGCGTAGTGTAGAAAGAAATTCATTGAATGCAATGCCTTTAATTGCAGATGATGATCTTTTAGGAACAATGGATCGGATCACGTTGAACAGAGATGTTCTGCTTTCGTTGTATTGCATACTGCTAAATTGATATCATTATTAACAAATACTGAAAAATGATTTTAACTTAAGAAACAGGCGTAGACAACTACCAAAGTGAAAGGCAAAGCTATATACCTCGTTTTATCATTTCTCGTGTTGTTCATCTCTAATAGGTCTTTAGTATAGTTATGTATTGTTTTGGTGTGCTCCTGTCTAGATAACTTCCCCAAAGCCATAATACTTGCAGTGGAAGCCAAAATCTCTGATGTTACGTCTACCTTGTTCTCAAAACCAAATTTGGATCCTGCGTCAACTATATGCTTGGCATAAAAGCAGAAACCATGTTCAGCAACCGTTGACATCATCATTTGTTCATCATACCAACTAAATGTGGCATCATCCGCTAGGAAAACTGGAGGTTCCATAATACCCTGCATGTTTAGAGTATTATAACAAGAGTAAGGATACAATCATACAACACAATTGAAGAAAAATACTTACACACTGCTTTTGCTGGTGATTACGAAACAACAAATCAGCTTCTGAAATTAGATCGCTCAGCCCACTAGCAAGTTTAACAACTTCAATAGCACCTATCTGTTCTGAGGTGGCATGCTGTCTTTTATCTGTTTGACAATCACGAAGTTTCCTCCACGAATTTTGCACCATATCGATCTCAATAGATGGACAGTCAACAGACTTTGACTCCAACTTTAAATCAGTTTGACTGCACTCATCCATCGTGTTATAAACAGATGCAGATGCAATTTCCATGTTCACATCTGTAAAATTTTGTGAAGTTGCTCTTGGAGAAGATTTGGGAATTTCAGTATTCCCCAAAAACTCGGGATCTTGAGGCACTTCGGACAAGCGCTGACAAACCCTGGAAGAGAATGGTTTCAGTTCATCATCCAGAGAAACATCTACTGGACAGGCAAGCTGCCCAGAGGACTCTACTCCAGATTTTGTTTCTATTCTATTTTGAATTGCAGTCTCAGAAACAAAGCTTGGTTCTGGAAACTGGGCCAGATCAGGTGATTTATGTGTTTTGTTTAAGCATGCATCATAAGTTGTTTCTAAATATTTACAATGTTCCTCCTCTGAATCTTCTAAACTAGAACGCAGCAGCTCGCCAAAAGACATGTTGGCATAGCTTTGATTCAATAAAAACTTAAATAAAGATTCAGTGTTGCCTTCATGGGTCTGTCTCGTGTAAGCTTCGTCATGAACATCTACAGAATGTCTATTATTTGGATCCTTATCCATATCATCAGAGGACATCACAAAAAGCTGATCTTGGTCCTTTTGCAAAGACGATGTTACTGGGGATCCAGAACAATTACTAAGCTCAGTGATAGCACTATATTGACTATCAAACTCACTGCAGTCTGTAATAGGTCCAATTCTCTTCATGACCTCTACCCTGGGCTCTAAATAACCAGTTCCCGTACACTGCACATTTAAGCTATTTTTCTCGTCATTTATGCAAAGCTCTTCGTTAACTAACCCTTCCCACCTTGAGTTATTTTCTGCTATGGTTATTGACTCGGAAACTTCATTCTCAATTAGTTTGGATAACTCTGAGGGAAAACTCCACGGTATCATCTTTGGTAGTATCTTATGACCAGCCTCAAGATCAAAAGGAAGTGAGCCATATAGTGTCTGCACTTTCTTATCTGGACAGTGAAGAAAAAATCACAAGTTTCAACAAGCCGTTAATAAGATAAATGGGTAAACTAGAATTGTAAGAGAACGATCAAATTATACATTAGTGATCCAAATTTGAGCAGTGATGATTTTCTTATAAGGCATATATACATGAATATCTGCAATCTAGTTCCAAATAGGGGTGTGCATGGTTCATAAACCAAACCAAATTGAACCAAATATATGGTTCAATTTGATTCTTAAAACCACTTTAATGAAACCAGTTTATTTTTTAAAAACTGGTTTATATTTGGATTGGTTTGGTTCAAAACTGGTTTATACCAAAAACCGGTTTTTGGTTGGACTATTTTTAAAACCAAATTTTCTCAAACTTGTTTTTTATTAAAACTCAGTTTTCAATTCAAACAACATTGTTCTAATACCATCCAATCGTTTTAAATCCATTTTTTGAAACCAATAACCTCTCGACGGTGGTAGATTTTAAATGTCAATTATAATATTTACGAAATTCGATCAACAATAATTTGATTTTTGCAAGAATATAGAATCAATAAAAATAATAAGAAAGGGCAAAAAAACAAATCATAACAAAACAAAAATGCATTGTGACTTAAAAATCTAAATGATTTTACTAGAGAATTTTTTTACTTGAAAATCAAAAGAATATATTCAAAAAATATAATTAAGAGCCATGATTAAAAAAAAAAAAGGAGATTTCAACTTGAGAGAGGATTAATGAAGACCATAAATAAAATTGGTGGCAATGCACTAATGTGTACTTAAGTGTTGTCTTGATATCTACAGTATATTATTAATTTATAATCATGAATTAGAGACAAGGTGAAGAGTACATTGGTTAACCATTTATATATTGGTTTTAAAAAGTGGTTATTGGTTTTTTATGGTTTTAATAAAATGGATCCGGATCAGTTTTAATCAAAATAATATGGACATTTAAAATAGGTGCACCATATTTTTAAAATTGGTTCTTGTGAACCAGTTTTTTTGCACACCCCTAGTTCCAAACATAAAGCACATAACAATTTGAAGATAAGGAATATATTTCTATCTATTAATCAGAAGATGTATTTAATATATGATTATCAATTAAACAATATCTTCATCTTAAAATGGTAAGTTATGTCACCTGTGCTATATTTTTTATTCTGCAGCCAGAACTGAAGATGCATAATGGTTTTACGAATATCTTTGTCACAAGAATGGATAAACTTCTCTAGTAAAAGAGGATTGAAATTGACTTCTTCTGTGCCACAAACCTGCAGATCATCCGCAGAAGATATAAATTTCACTTTCAGTCTTTTCATTTTCCCTTCTTTTAAGGGGTTTGAAATTCTAAACCACATACCTTGAACAAATGGCAAAGCAACTCATCTGGCAATGGCAAAGAGAAAGAAACGCGTTGTCGACAGAGATTAATTGGCAGGCTAGCATTATAACCTAATTGACAAAAATGAACACATTAATAAACACATTGATAAAAGCTATATGCAGAGCAATAATGCACTATTGAAGCAAGCCATCTCACTGTTGCTGGTCAGTATAATTGGCCCTTTTGCTGTCTCGGCAATATGTTGTATGGCAGCAATACATCCACGGTCTTCAGGAAAAAGGATGTCAACATCCTCAACTAGAATTAAAGTTTGGACAGTATCAGATGTAAGTGCATCATTAATGTCGTACAACTTCTGAGATGTTCCACCAGGACTTTGAGTTCCATCATCGGATATTATCATTTCAATCACATTATCAGCCATCTCTTCAGCTGCTTTCACATGAGGCAAAGCAGTAGCTGGGAGCAATTTCACAGTTTTCTTCTCTAAACTCACAGAGTGTTTCACTAACCTGAGATATACAGCATGTTAAATATGTTACCACGGTATCTTGATAGTAGTGCTTTTTAAGACAAGTAACTTGATTTTATTAAAATAAAATTGAATTAAGAAGGTCTCATCTTCAGTGAAGAACGAATATTGCAACCAGCCCAGTCAATATTAAAAGCTTATTGCTAAAGAGTTAAGACATCTATGCACCCCAAAAAGACTTATTAATGATTAGCTCATGTTTGTTTTGGTAATTACTATTTGCTTACAATTCTGAACATCTAAACACTGTTTTTCTCTTTTCAATTGGATAGAGGCTAAAAATATGAAATTACTAACATAAGGACAACATAAAAATCTGAATGTGATTTTACAACAGCTACTACTAGCACAAAGTTTTTTGTTTTGTTATCCAGCATACAGAAGTGTTCATTCTAGAGTTTCTACATGGGTATGTTGGGATGAAAATGGGTAATGGACCTAGTGGGTACCAGCAAAAGTTGTTCATGATGAGTAGGAGTAGGATAAAATTATTTGCTTAATGGACAGGAGATGGGTGTAGGCAATTGTTTGCAAAGTTTGAAGGGAGCTCACGTGATGCAGCTGCACTGGGTAGGGGTACCTTAATACTCTACCTGCCTCGTATTCAACGTGCTTCTTTATATAAATATAGTTATAACATTAACTATAATAATAAATAAAGAAACAAATAAAAAAAAATAGCCTGAACCTAACGTTAACTAGGACTTGGAATTTATGATTTCGTTGTTCAAGAAGTTTATCATAACATTTATTCAGCATTTAAAATAAGCCTATAAAATGTTGAAGGAAAGTGAAAGCACGGGAATCAAACTATCAAGTACTGTCAGAAATTTAAAAAAAAAAAAAAAAAACTAAGCTACAGATGATTTTATTCGCAATAGTTATTAGTAAGCATTGACACACAGGACAAACTAACAAACCTTTTGACACAATGTGATCTAAGAGCGTCTCCAAAATACTGCTTGACAGCAGCCCCATTTCGACAGTCTGATGCATTAAGCTGTTGACATGAGAGAAAACCTTTAATAGTTGTGGCCAAATTAATAACGGAAATTACAGATACATAAAAACAAAGAAAGGAATCGATATTAGCAACTTAAAGATATTTTTTTAGATAGGATGCTCATAGGACTGCCAAGACATGTGCCACATCTTTTTCTCAAGTATCCTCTCACCCAACCCCCCTAAAAAAAACTAGGAAAAGAAAACAACTCTGTTGACTATAACAATACAATTATTAGATTATCATTCTTCATATTTTTCATGGAATGACATAGCTCCGAAAAATAGAAATGGCAAGCTTAACACTGTCAATATGTATCCCAATTTGGTTAATTAATTGCTATGCATACTTGACTTTATATCTGCTTTTAAAAAATTGACTATTTAAGATTTACATGGCCATGAAATCAATGAATATTATCATTACAAAGGTGGATCAGTTGAAAGCATAAATAACCAAAATAAATTTATAAATAGGGATACCTCTAAAACTTCAAACCCTTGCTCTCGGGCACAAGCATATACAGCTGCAGATTTGCCACTCTGCAACATCACAGACTCATTCTTCAGCAACCAATATGAAGTTATGGACAAGAAGTGTATATGTAGAAAACATGAATTTAGAAGCACAGAGAGTGATAATTCTGAATTATCAACAACTACATTCAACTTAACCATGACAACTAACTTACGGCAGAAATTGGACATTTTAGATTTTATTCCATTGATTAGAATACAAAACATGCCATGAAAATTATTCCAAACAACTATTATGTTAAATAAGATTCAAGACTCAGAATTTTCCTCGACAGATATTATGCATAACTGAACAGAGGTGCAGCTATGTTACACTAATCCATTGCAAGAAAATTTTATAAAGCACAAACGGAGAAGTTTGGACTTCATCACTTATTTCATTAAAATAAAAAATGCCAAGAAAAACAAAGATAACTGCTGTGTGTATTATCATTAGAAACCCAGTTAAATTACTAAACTTTTCTGAAAATTTTCTGATCGTATATAGTTGAATGGAGGTAATCAAATACTCAAAAGTACAACAGAAGGTGTTATACAATTTTTATTTATTAAAAAAATATATATATACTCCCTCCGTCTCATAAAAGTGTCTCATTTGCAATTTTTTTGTCTCAAAATAATTGTCCAATTACATTACCAATGTTGCATTTATTATTATTTTTCCACTTCTATACCCCTATTCATTAACTTTCACTTTATTCAACTATTTTATTAACTACATTTAATAGGGATATTCTAGTAAATGACATTAGTTTTTTCATTAAAACCAACACATCTAATCATTTTCTTAAGAACCGCACATTGCTCAAATAACACTTTTTATGAGACAGATGGAGTAAATAAAAAACACTGAGATTTCAATCAAATGATTCTTAGAGGGCAGAAGATCCAAAGAATTCAATTCTGAAATGCTAATATCAGTTCATTCATAGCACAACAGCAAGGTTATGTATCCTCATACCCCAACTGGTCCTGTAATTAAAAGAACATTCTTCAGGGAACCCTCATTTTTTGAAGCATAGTCACAATCAGGACAGTTATAATCACTATCAACATTTGGTATGTCAAGATGATCCTTGTTAGAGGAACCCTTTCTGTTTTGGTAACGTCTTTCATGCCAAAGATGTAACCAGTCACGCAAGAACTTCAGGGATTCACTATTACCGCAAACCTAAATAAATACCATAAAACAAGAAAAGTATGATTCAGGAAGTATGGACATTTAGAATCAAAACATGCAACTCCAATATTTACTTTTAAAAAAGAATACACTGTGAACTAGAAATGTCAGACCTCTGAGGCTTTTGTTGGTTTGTACTTGTGTATCCATAAGCTGCTCTCAGCCTTATCTTCACAACTATGGCAGAAAGAGCTCATTCTGCAATATGATAGAAGGGAAAATTTCACTATCGGGAAATAAATTTGCTAGCAAGGCTTTGCAGAGGGATTCAATAGTAACAATGGTCTTATTAGAAAACAAGCAATGATAATACAGCCATTTTCTTTTAAATGATCAATCAATCCCATTGCTAAACTACCGAGGGGATCAGAGTAACCAGACCATACCAACTGTTAAAATGATAAAGAGAGAGAAGAAGTGGAATTCTGTTATAATATTCTCCTTAAATGAATGAAGTACAATAGGTCATATATATAGAAACTAGAGTAAGTGGCTGTGACTCACAGTGTGACAGCTCAGTGACTGTGAGTCACAGTAGGACAGCTCATCAATAACAATGAAATAGAAAACTATATATATAAACCTATATCACTAATACCAACGACCAAGTAGTTTAGGAGAAAGAATGTGGGATAAGGGTTGAAGAAATAAATTGCTGAAACTGGTATACCACATATATCAAGATGTACACATTAGACACCACAAAATGATCTCATAACCTCATTACTTTAAGCAAAAATAACTACAAATCAACCAATTAATTAGGGCATATATCTTTTCAAGACATAAGGGTCAACTAATTGTGCCCCAGACAAAAGTTTGGTGACTGTTGTGTCAGTGGAAAAGAAAAACGAGGAGAATGAAATATGCACAACATATTCGCCAAAAGGTTGGCAGAAGCATCTGCGATATAAAGGGAATGACATAATTGGATGTTGTAAAGTTTCCCATAAGACATCAGGTGTGGATCACATTTAACCTTTCTCGAAGAAACATACTCGGTGGCTCGGTATCTGATTTTCCAAAAATGCATGCTTGCTCTGACTCATTACTGTTATCATCCATCTCCAAGTCCTGGAAATAATTTTTGTAAATAGTAAAAAGTCATTGGCATAGAGCTTAGGTATACTTCCCCCTCTAAACTAGTTTCCACTGATTACCTACAGTTTGGAAGGGGGTAGGTTACTAAGAACAGAAGGTGTTAATTAGATTATACAAAAAACTGCTTACCACTATGGCATCTTCGGGGTTTAAAGTGCATGTTGCTTGCTCATTAGCTAGCACAGCTGAGTTTTCTGGTGACATTTCCCTCATATTTTCTGACAGTGGTGATAGTTTATCTGAATAAGACAATGCATTCTGAGAAATTGAATTGCTTGAGGGTTTCACACCACTAAGAAAGTTATCAAAACTTAAGGGTTCCATAACAGATAAATTTGAACTTTCTGGATCACAATCTACAACAGTGCTATTTCCCAAAAATTCCCAGTCACTCCAGTCAAGAGATGAAGTATAATCCTGCATTAGCAAATTTTATGGCTAACTCAAACAAAAATGAAATAACAAAACTTTAAACCAGGAAAGCAGGGATACACACAGACGAGCATAAAGTGAGTGAGCTTTCACTTCTTAGGGTAAAATTAGGAATCTCAACTGTGTTTTGTTATGCATGTACACCTAGATATACTATCATCAATTGATTTCTTCATAGACAGATGAGATTCCTAACTTTACCCTCAAAAGTAAACTCTGTTCCCTTTACATACACACACAAAACTTCATAAAAAGTTATGTGCCGAATAAACGATAAACACCTAATTTAATCTCAAATCAATCTACCATATTAAATCATAGACAGAACTACCATACACGAATATCTTCAAATACATGAATAGGACCGCAGATAGTTCTTCCACTCCTCCCCTTAGCATCAGACAAACAACCTTCTGAACCAGCTGAATCCCTAGATTTCTTCTCCACCTTCCACGATGAAAAGAACGGATGTATTTGCCGTCCCGCAAACATCTTTGAATTTTCCTAATTGAAATAGAGGTAGAAAACTCATAAAAACAACATAGAACATATCACATCATACAAAAGCAACAAATAAACCCAAGTTGCACACACTTGCAGTCATAACTCATAATAGAGGTTTAAGTTCAATGTGGTAAGATCTAATAAATATTCCTTTAAAAATTCCCTGAAAACTCCAATGAACCGAATGAACACTAACCTCAGCTGACAATTTCGCCTCCAACCGCAAATCAATCTTCCTATACACCTCAGGCAAAGCACTCCCCTTACCACCATTAACCGAAGCTTTTTTCCTCGGCGTATTACTCTGCAAAAAACAATAAATATGCATTACAAAACACTTAACCATCTCATCTCAAAACTCAATGCATAATTGAAAACAATAGCAGAAACTCAAACCAACTATGTCAATTACTCCAATTCACCACATTGCATTATTAATCAAAAGCATAACATGATAAAATCGATCTTAATGACAGTGATTATTACCCTGGAGGATTTCTTCAGAGGAGTGGTTAATCCTGGGGATTTCCTCTTCTTGTTAGTGTTTTTGGGCGCACATGATGCTTGAAGCTCTTCGGTTTGTTCATCTACTGATTGGGAATTAGGTGTGCCGAGATCGCAGGGGTTGTTCATGGTGCCAGAATGGGATTCAATTTAGGTGAAATTGAGGAATTAGGGTTTTATATATCGAGAGTGTAACGGAAAACAGAAAATTGGTTGAGATAAAATATTTTTCTTTTTTTTAATTTTAATTTTAAGAAAATGAAGCAAAAAATAATTAAATAATGAATTGGAGGGAATGAACTCTGATTATCATGGAGATACTCATGATTACTTAGGAATAATCTGATCCTTAATTAAATGGAATGTGCGATAGTCACAACACAATGATGAAACATCTTTTTTGTTTAAAAAAAAACAAACATCCTTGGTAAAATAAATAACAAATAACATAAATGTGATTTGTCATTTTTCTAATGATGTGTTACATCATTTTTTTATGAGTCACATTTCAAATCCAACTATATTCATGACATGTCATTTTTTTAAAATACAAAATTAAAATTAATTTTTTTTTAATTTTATATGCAAATCACAAAAATTCAAGAATATATAAAAAAAAAAAAATCTTCATCTTATATTATTCAATGGTTCTTAATGTCAACAATTAAATCCTAACCTTCATGTTGAAGAATAAAATGTTTCTGAGTTTGTTCTTGCTTTCAATATTTTCTCAAATGACTCATGGAATGTTGTTGAGTTGTGTGACTTTCTTTCTTTTAATTGATTCGTTAATAGGTTCGCTGTAAAAAGCCCAATCGACATAAATGATTTGTGCAAGAAGCTCATATTCATTCAAATTCTCTAATGCATCTCGAGCTCCAAGCAAAGGTTTTTAAACTCTACACCTTTACCAAAAGTATTTTGCAAGTTGACGTTTTTAGCTCCCTTGCGCACGTTGCCAAAATAATCCATTGTTCAACAGATATTTGAGGCCCAAAGCTAGGGGTGTTTATGGGTGTGTGTCTGTTGGAAAACAAGTGTGAGTTTTAAGTCTCACATTGCTTAAAAAAATGGAGGTTAAGCACTTTATAAATAAGAAGACTCATACACCTATCACCTTAAAATTTTAGATGAATATGTGGTGTCTTTCTCCCTTATCACTTTATAAATAAAATGACTCATACATCTATCACTTGTTTGTGGAGTCTCTCATGATGATTCATCAGGGTCAACCCACGAACCCGTTGATTCAAACTGAACCAACCCATAAATTACCTGAACCCATTCATTTACGGGTATACCCAACCCAATGATGTGGCTTTTGTAATTTCTTATTATTTTAAGATTACGTAATTTTAAGATTAAATATTGTTTCTTATTTTCTTTTGTATCATTTTCAACTTACGTATTTTATGAAAATAATGTGTCTGGTTGAATTTTATAATATTATCAAGTGTTATGTGGTGTTAATGAATGTGTTTCATTGAATTTGAGTGTTATAAATGAGTATGATTGTATTGAGTTGTGTTACATTTTTTCAAACCAACAAAAGAATCATATATATATATATATATATATATATATATATTGAAATACAACTCGCGAACCCAACCTAACCTATAAATGAACGGGTCGGTTCAGATCGTTTTTAACAATGAAATTGCGGGTTCGAGGACAAACTACCCCCCTTTAAAATTTGAACAAGTTGAATAACAGGTTAGACCAAACTCAGTCCAACCCAACCAATATACACCTCAATTCAGAGCCGTAAAAACATCAAAATTTAAACCATTACAATTTTCTAGAAGTCTTTGAAGATGTATATTATATAATTAGTGAAAATACCATTTCATTTAAATAGATTTAATTATATTTAATTATATTAATTATATTTAATTGATATAATTAAATATAATTAAACTTATTTAAATAAAATGATATCTTCACTAATTATATAATATACTCGTAACACAAAGAAATTTGTAATATCCATATCCTTAATGGATTCAACGCACAAACAACTTTTTTCTTATATCGAAGACATAAATAGCAAGATTGAACCTAAGTTCCAATGCGCTATACTTCAAATGTAAAATTGAACATGAACAACTTTATTCTTAAATTTTGGAGGAAAAAAATTAAGAAATTGATTTTGTTCTGGACTAGGTCGGGTCTGCCCCTCAATCGAGCAGGCCCAACCCACACGTCCTGGCAGGGTCCAACAAAGGCTTCTTAGCACGACCAACGTCGAGCATACGCCTCACCTCCATAGTGTCGGGCACACGCAACACCTCGACGGTGTCCGGACACACCCGGCATAGTGCATCGTACAGAGGCGCTAAGCCTCTCCGGGCTCGCTCCTCCTCGACACTCAGGTTCTCCCCCTCGAGGAGCCATCTCCTTCTCCATATGAGAATCCTCCCCGCGAGGACACGTCTCTCCCCGACACGCAAGACTCCTCCCCGCGAGGACACGTTCTCATGTAACCACCCACTCCCGATGGAATCGGTCTACCCTAATTTCGGGGATCTAGGAACGGTTACCCCAGGGCGAAGACCACGTGCTGGTCTTCACTACGCCACGTAAGCCCTGGCAGTTACTTGGACTGGGTCTCGCAATCCAGCCCAGTGCTAGTGATCGTTGGCCCCGCGCTGGGGGCTCTCTATAAATACCCTCTCACTTGAGAGGGTCAGGTTACGCAATCTCATACACTCTAACCTCTTTATGTACTTGCTTTTACTTGTGACCCTTGCCTTACTTGAGCGTCGGAGTACCTTGCAGGTACACCTCCTATATTCATGACATGTCATTTTTTAAAATACAAAATTAAAATTTTTTTTTTTTTTAATTTTATATGCAAATCACAAAAATTCAAGAATATATAAAAAAAAATCTTCATCTTATATTATTCAATGGTTCTTAATGTCAACAATTAAATCCTAACCTTCATATTGAAGAATAAAATGTTTATGAGTTTGTTCATAAAATGTTTCTGAGTTTGTTCTTGCTTTCAATATTTCCTCAAATGACTCATGGAATGTTGTTGAGTTGTGTGACTTTCTTTCTTTTAATTGATTCGTTAATAGGTTCGCTGTAAAAAGCCCAATCGACATAAATGATTTGTGCAAGAAGCTCATATTCATTCAAATTCTCTAATGCATCTCGAGCTCCAAGCAAAGGTTTTTAAACTCTACACCTTTACTAAAAGTATTTTGCAAGTTGACGTTTTTAGCTCCCTTGCGCACGTTGCCAAAATAAGCCATTGCTCAACAGATATTTGAGGCCCAAAGCTAGGGTGTTTATGGGTGTGTGTCTGTTGGAAAACAAGTGTGAGTTCTAAGTCTCACATCGCTTAAAAAAATAGAGGTTAAGCACTTTATAAATAAGAAGACTCATACACCTATCACCTTAAAATTTTGGATGAATATGTGGTGTCTTTCTCCCTTATCACTTTATAAATAAAAGGACTCATATATATATATATATATATATATATATATATATATATATATATAACTCGCGAACCCAACCTAACCTATAAATGAACGGGTCGGTTCAGATCGTTTTTAACAATGAAATTGCAGGTCCGAGGACGAACCCAACCCATTAAAATTTGAACAGGTTGAATAACAGGTTAGACCAAACTCAGTCCAACCCAACCAATATACACCTCAATTCAGAGCCGTAAAAACATCAAAATTTAAACCATTAAAATTTTCTAGAAGTCTTTGAAGATGTATATTATATAATTAGTGAAAATACCATTTCATTTAAATAGATTTAATTATATTTAATCATATTAATTATATTTAATTGATATAATTAAATATAATTAAACTTATTTAAATAAAATGATATCTTCACTAATTATATAATATACTCGTAACACAAACACATTTGTAATATCCATATCCTTAATGGATTCAACGCACAAACAACTTTTTTTCTTATATCGAAGACATAAATAGCAAGATTGAACCTAAGTTCCAATGCGCTATACTTCAAATGCAAAATTGAACATGAACAACTTTATTCTTAAATTTTGGAGGAAAAAAAATTAAGAAATTGATTTGTTATTAATTTCTAATTTTTTGCTGCAATTTATTTAATAATTATTTAGATTTTAATTTTTTTTAATTTAATATAGTAAAAAAAATTGTATTATATAATTAACTAACAGACATATTCCACTTCACTCAATTATTGCTATATATATAAAATAAATTACACATCAACATATTTTTACTAGAAATGCAAAAAAAAAGAAAAGAAAATTTTACTCAAATAACCAACTTTTTCAAATAAATATCCAAACTAGCCAATTTTTCCACATATTAGTTGGAATTCAACCACAACCTATGAAAAATTCCTAATCAATCTTGATGAACAAGATTGTTATCAAGCATGCAATGACAATGAAAAGAAAAGGTTGAGAAAGAAAGAAAGAGAATAACGTTGGAGAAGAAGAATGTTTTCTGCAGAGATTCTCTCTGCCCACAAACTGTGGAAAACTTCTTTATTCACTTGCAACTGCAAATTTTGTGAATACAATGTTATGAGTTGAGTTGATTACAAAATAAGGGTTACTCACTATTTATAGATTTAGGTTAGCTTGCACCCTGTGGCAAAGCCCAAAACTATAAAAGCCCAAAATAGTTAACACTACTAAAATAAACCTAAGTCGAAATCCTGTGTGAAGCAACCTGCTTCGATACTTCGACACACTAATACAACTCGACACGTAGATATTTTGACACAAAGAATTACATTCTCAACACACCACCTAATTCATTGTGTCTAAACTATCTATATTCATTATAGCTTTTAGTCTTCTGAACACTTCGACATGCACTCCCTTCGTCATGATGTCTGCAATCTAATTCTCAGTTATGCAGTGTTCCAAGTTCATCTTCCCTTCTTCTACCTGCTCTCGAAGATAATGGAACCTCATTTCGATGTGCTTGCTTCATCCATGTGCTATTGGATTCTTCGTCGGGTTGATAGCTGACATGCTGTCAATCTTCATGGTAATTGCTCCATGACTCTTCGTTGTAATCTCTTCGACCAAGTTCACCATCCATGTTGCTTGACATACACAAAGAGAAGCAACTATGTATTCTGCTTCACATTACGACAATGCCACTAGTGGTTCCTTTCTCGAACTCTAAGCAACTAGTGCACCACCTAGCATAAACACATAGCCAACTGTGGATTTTCTATCCTCAACATCACTACAGCAATTTGAGTCAGTGTATCCCACTAGCTTGCATTCTTTTCCTTCATCAGCTGCAGGAAACAAAATGTTGTAGTCGAGAGTTCCTTTCAGATACCTCAATATCCTATTCGTCACTGCTAGGTGCGATACCTTTGGCTTCTGCATGAATATACTTACCATACCCACACTGTATGCTAAGTCAGGCCTTGTGTGACAAAGGTATCGAAGTAACCCAATAAGTCTTCTATATTGGGTTGGGTTGACATCATCTTCATCTGAATCTTTCGACAGTTACAATCTGGTCTCAGATGGAGTCAAAGTTGGATTGCAATCTTGCATCTCAAATCTCTTGAGTATTTTGCCTGCATATCTTCTTTGGTGCATCATCAAACCTCTACCAGTCTTGTAGAATTCGATGCCAAGGAAATATGAGAGATTTCCCAAGTCTGACATTTCAAACTCCTCACTTAGGTCATGTTTGAATTCTTCGATCTCCTTCTTGTAACTTCCTGTTAGCAACAAGTCATCGACATAGAGACATAGTATAAGCAATTCACTATTGCTCCTCCTTACATATACTTCATGCTCAGTCGTGCACTTCACAAATTTCTTCTCCCTTAGAAAATTGTCGATCTTCTTATTCCAAGCTCTTGGAGCTTGCTTAAGTCCATACAGGGCTTTATGGATCCTGTACACCTTTCTTTCTTCGCCTTGTTTCACATACCCAACTGGTTGTGCAACATAAACTTCTTCGTCTAAGGGACCATTCAAGAATGCACATTTCACATCCATCTGACATGTGTGCCAATTGTTCATGTTTGTTAGACCAAAAACCAATCTGATTGTCGATCCTAGAAACAGGTGAAAATACTTTGTCGAAGTCGATTCCTTCTTTATGTAAAAATCCTTTCGCCACAAGTCTCGCCTTGTGTCGATTTACATCTCCTTTAGGATTCACCTTTACCTTGTAAACCCATTTCACATCAATTGCCTTCTTGCCTTGAGGCAATTCAACAAGTGACCAAGTGTTGTTAACTTCAATAAACTCTAACTCCTCATTCATTGCTTTCACCCACTTCGAATCCTTCAATACCTCAACTGCATTGACTGGTTTGGCATCTCCATAGAAAGCATAGTGTACCAGCTCACCTTCTTCATCGACCACATCATCTGATGTAATCACACATTCTTGCAACCTTGCAGGCATGTGTCTTGTTCTTCGAGGTCTGCTTGGGCCTGCTTCACCTCTGACTTCTTCTTGTCGAACTTCTCTTTCGACTTCACTAGTTGGTTCTTTACATAAGATTCTCACTAAATCCTTCTTGACATTTTTAGTTCAATCTCATCCCTCAAGCTCGTCTATGATCACCTCCCTGTTGATCACTACTTGCTTGTTCACTGGGTCGAACAACTTGTATCCTCCAGTCAAATGACATCCTATTAGGATCATCTGACTCGACTTGTCATCAAGATTTCTTCTCAACTGATCTAGCACATGTCTATGTGTTATAGATCCAAACACCTTCAAATGACTTAAGCTAGGCTTGACACCAGACAAACATTCTTCTGGCGTAATTCCTTCTAGCTTCTTCGTTGGACATCTATTCAAGATGTATGTTATTGTCGACGCAGCTTATCCCTATAATTCTTTGGGTAGATGCTTGCCTTTCAACATACTTCTCACCATATTCATGATGGTTATATTCTTCCTTTCTGCAGTTCCATTCTGCTGTGGAGTGTAGGGTGGCACCACCTCATGCATAATCCCTTCTTTCTCACATAATCTTTAGCTTTCGACCACTTTGTCTTTCGACCAAAGATTTAAATTTGGCAAATACCTCAAACACTTCACTTTTCTTCTTGATCAAGTAAGTCCACAATTTTCGACTGAAATCATCTATGAACGTGACAAGGTATCTGTTGCCTCCAATCGAATCCACCTGGATAGGACCACATACATCAGAGTATATGACTTCAAGAATTGCCTTCGACTTGCTTCCTGCATCCTTGCTGAAGCTATTCTTGTGTTGTTTCACCTAAACACATTCTTCACACACTTCGCTTGGAATGTCAATTTCTAGTAATCCTGAAACCATATTTCTTCTCTTCAGCTCTCTGATGTCTTTGAAATTGAGGTGGCAGGGTCAATAATGTCATATCCATTCATCTCTGTTGGCTGCACTTGCAAGGCACTTATGCTCCATCACATTAAGTTCAATCTTGAAGGTCCTATTCTGAGACATTGGAGCCTTCAAGATTAACCTACCACCTGAGTCGAGAACTCTCATCATCTTGTCTTCGATCGACACCTTGTAGTTCTTTTCGACCAACTGCCTTATACTGAGCAATTTACTCTTCATGCCTGGTATGTACAACACATAGGAAATTAATGACCTTTTGCCATCTTTCCTCATAATCAGAACATCACCAATACCTTCAGCTGCTAGAGTATTGTCATTTGTAAATTTCACCATGTTCTTTATTGAGGGCTTTATGTTGACAAACCAATCTTTCCTTCAAGTCATGTGTGATGAGCATCCTGAGTCAAAGTACCACTAATCCTAGAATCTTTCTTCATCTCTTGTTGTGACCATCAGCAACATCTCTTCTTTTTCATGTTTCGCCAGCTTTGCATTAGTTTCTTAATTCTTCTTCTTTTCTGGACAATCACTAAAATAGTGACCATACTTTTGACAATTGAAATACTGAATGTGACTTTTTCTGGTTTTCGACCACCACCTCTTCCTCTACCTGCAGCACCACCTCTTTGGTTGCCTTGGTTCCAGGGTTTTCTCTTATTCGACCAGTTTCCTTCCTGCTGATTTCGACCAGTCGAATTGTTGTAGCCTCCTCTACGTTTGTTTCCATTCCAGCTTCCTTTGCCTTTATTTTATTTTTCTGACTGCGCCTGCAAAGCCATATCACTCTTCGAATTTCCTACAGCTCTTTCAGCTATTCTTTGATCATGAGACTCAAACGTCCCTTGAAGCTCTTCCTTTGTCAATCCTGACAAGTCTTTCGACTGTTCTATGGCTACTACCACGTGGTCGAACTTTGGAGCCAATAACCTCAAGATCTTTGCAACAACTGATCTTGATGTCAACACTTCGCCACATACCTTGATTTGATTCACCCGTTTTGTAACCCTAGTAAAGAAATCTGTTATGCTTTCATTGTCTTCCATCTGAAGCAATTCATAAGTCCTTTTGTGAGTTTGTAACCTCACCTCTTTCACCTTTTCTGCACCTCTAAACGATTTTTTAAGAATCTCCCAAGCTTCCTTTGTTGATTCTACATCACTAACCTTTTCAAAATTATCTGGATCAACACATTGATGAACTATAAAGAGAGCTTTATAATCTTTCTTCTTCAATTCTTTGTGTGCAGCCTTTTCTTGATTCGTCGCGTTTTCTACAAGCGGTGTTACTCCTTCCTTCACAAGATCCCAAAGATCTTGATAACAGAAAACCACCTTAATCTGCTTGCACAAATTCTCATAATTATCTTTCTTGAGAATTGGAAGGTTTTCCGGAAATTCCCATTTGGATGATTCCTCGCCATCACAGTTTTGCTTCCTTGAATCGTAACCGGAGCTCTAGATACCAGATGTTAGAATTTAACCACAACCTGTGGAGAATTCCTAATCAATCTTGATGAACAAGATTGTTATCAATCACGCAATGACAATGAAAAGAAAAGGTTGAGAAAGAAAGAAAGAGAATAATGTTGGAGAAGAAGAATATTTTCTGCAGAGTTTCTCTCTGCCCACAAACTGTGGAAAACTTCTTTATTCACTTGCAACTGCAAATTCTGTGAACACAATGTTATGAGTTGAGTTGATTACAAAATAAGGGTTACTCCTTATTTATAGATTTAGGTTAACTTGCACCCTAAGGCAATGGCCAAAACTATAAAAGCCCAAAATAGTTAACACTACTAAAATAGGCCTAAGTCGAAATCTTGTGTGAAGCAACCTGCTTCGACACTTCGACACACTAATACAACTCGACACATAGATATTTCGACACAAAGAATTACATTCTCAACAATATTTCCCAAATTAACCCACTTTAAAAAAAAATCAACACAAAGGAGAAACCCATTCAATTGACAATAGTGTACAAACACATAAGAGGAGTCGTCAATCCAATTGGCAACAACGTATAAACAAAGAGGAGAGAGAGAATGTAATCTCTCTCCTCTGTGTTTGTACTAGGGGTGCAAAAATAAGGTTAATCAAACTATATTACTAAATTGAATTGCACCATAAAAAAACTGAACCACTTAAATGGTTAATGAACTGAACCATTTAATTCAAACAATTTTAATTCAGTTTAAAACCGGTTCATAACCAATTTTCTTTTATAAACAACTTTAATTATATAAATAAGTTTTTCATAACAAGAAGAAGAAAAGAAGAAAAATTATTGAGAATAAAACAAAAAAATTGGAAATTAAAAAATATTTGTAATTATTAAAAATAAATTTTTTATTTTGAAATTTTTAATTTTCAGAAAAAATTTTATTTTGAAATTTTTCTTTTAAAAAAATTTATTTTTTCGAAAAAAAAAATTCCCCCATATTTTGAAAATTTTTTATTCTGAAACTTTTTTTCTTATGTTGAAATTTTTTTCGGAAAATAAAAAAAAATCGAAAATTAAAATTATTCCGCTTTTTTTCAGAAAAATAAAAATTCAATTTTTTTTCAAAAATATTTTTTTAATTATTTTTTTATCAAATTAAAAAAATTGATTTTAAAATAGTTCAAATTATAAAATTGGTTTATAATTGCAAACTGATTGTAAACTAGTTTATAAAGACAAACTGATTCTAAACTAGTTTTAAACTGAATTGAAACTATTTTAGTATTTAACTGCATTTTTATTGAAATAGTTATTGTAAACTGAACTGAACCATAAATATGGTTTGGTTCAGTGCAGTTCATGAATCACGAGCACCCCTATACATTATCGTCAATTGAATTGACGACTCTGTTGGAAAACAAGTGTGAGTTGTGTGAAGAAACAAGTGTGAGTTCTAAGTCGCACGTTGCTTAAAAAAGTGGAGGTTGAACATTTTATAAGTAAGAGGACCCATACACCTATCACCTTAAGGTTTTTGGTGAATATGTGGCGTCTCTCTCACTTGTTTGGGTGAGTCTTTGACCTTTAGGTAAAGTGTTTGACCCAATGTGAATGCTTCTCCCTCATGATGACCCATCAGTGGTATCAGAGCCCAGTTCGAGTAAGGGACCGGCTCCTTGTATCGAAAGTCTTCCTGACATTGTGGTTAGAAGGCGTGTTCCGTTGAAGTGTCCAAAACGAGATAAGGGCGTCTCTCAACGGCGGTACAAGCATGTGGATGAAAGAGCTTCCGCTTGAGGGGAAGCATAGTGGATGAACTCACACTTGAGGGGGAGATTGTTGGAAAACAAGTGTGAGTTGTGTGAAGAAACAAGTGTGAGTTCTAAGTCCCATATTATTTAGAAAAGTGGAGGTTGAGCACTTTATAAGTAAGAAAACCCATACATCTATCACCTTAAGGTTTTGGGTGAATATGTGGCGTCTCTCTCACTTGTTTGGGTGAGTCTTTGACCTTTAGGTAAAGTGTTTGACCCAATGGGAATGTTTCCCCCTTATGATGACCCATCAGACTCCTCTTATGTGTTTGTAGACTGTGGCCAATTGATTTGGCGCCTCTTTTGTGTTGATTTTTTTTTAAAGTGGGTAGTTTGGAAAAGATGTGAAAAAGTAGGTTAGTTTGGGTATTTATTTGAAAAAATTGGTTATTTAAGTAAAAATTTCAAAAAGGAAATCAAAACTAATTAAAAACAAAATAAGAAGAATTGATTTTATGAATCAATAAAAAAATTGTAATTTAACCATTTTTAAAAAGATATCAACTTTTAACTTTAATTTTAAAAAAATGAATTTGATCATTTAAATTTTTTATCATCAATTCTAGTTCCGATTTATTTAACAAAAATTTATGTCATGTGTTTCAATTGATTTAATGTGAGTCATTTATTCCCGAGACTTTAAAATGTTCTTGATTTAATAACTAAATTATTTAAGTCTTTAGTTTGACAATTTAAGTTTTAATTTGAAGTTATATATAAGATAATAAACTTAAGAATCTAAAATCAAGTTGAGAAAAATCATAATTCTATAGTTGAATATCAAGAGATTAGAGATAATAGCACTACTAAATCTCTCACTGTGATCCTCAAAATGAACGTGATGATGTTCACTCATTTACGAATGATTCATCAGCACCTAGAGATATCTTTAAAGTTTGCAAAATTTAGTTAAATAGACCCTCTAATTATTTTATCATGGTTGAACTGTAATTAACCTACACAGGATTTTCAAAAACTTGAGACGACTCTAGTCCTTATTTATATTCTCTTGAAATGACTAATGTTGGATATTGCAACTCCTAGCTTTTGCGGTGATATAAATTAAATTCATTTATTAAAAAATAACACTTGACCGAGAATCTTGTGAAATGGTAAATGATTTTTATCATCTTAATTAGATATCATGAGTTCGAATTCAATCTTAGACAGTTGCGTACATAAGATATACGATTTATTTCAAATATGTATTGTTTCTTCACATTCAAAGAACATGTGATGTACAATGTCATTATCCTCACAAAAACAACACTTTCCATCAATCATAACTCCATATTTTTGTAGTCTACCTTGGTAGCCAATCTATCATGGCATCCCAACCATAGAATGATTTATGCTCTCGGTCTGGCTTGGTTGCTGTAAAATAATTTCTTCCATTGTGCAATCTTGTTGTCTCCTCTAAACTATTTATAAAACATCCGAGTATTATACGTTTTCCCTCTAACCATGCGCTGTCAGCTTTCTAATTATTCAATTGTCGTTCTACACTTCATCAGGTTCTTCATGTTCCACGAGCAACTTGAAGGCGTCTTTGTTGTCATAATATTTAATGTAAATAAAAATTCATTTAAGTATGAGCACTTCATTTTGCTATCATTATTTAAAATTCAAACAAAATTAAAATTGCATTTAAATATTATTTAAACTAAAAATAGTTGATTTATGTAACACCATTTTTCTCAAATAAAAACCAATTTTTAGTGAAATAGGCTCTGCCATATCTCTAGATTTTTTCACTTGACTAAAAGTTCTTGTGATGGAACTTAAATTTGTCTTTTCTCCTGTAAAGGAATGTAATAAGAAATACTCTGATATTAGTCAAAAAGCAACCCCATCAAAAATATTTTTTCGTGATAAATTAATATGATCGACACAAGTTCCTTTTGTTAGAGGTAAAGAGGATATGATAGCCAATAAACATGTTTATATTAAGTTTGAAAATGGAAACAGACTTTTGCCAAAGGTTCATTTGGAAGATATTGTTTTTAAGAAAATGTGCACACAATGGATCGACATTGTTATTGTTAAACTATTGGGGAAAATTGGATACAATACTATAAAAGATTGACTCCCCAGAGTTTGGAAATTGCAAGAAGGAACCGAGATCATGGACATTGATTACGGATTCTACTTGGTTGATTTTTAGACGTAGTATGAATTAATTATGATTTTTCTAAGCGTCGGTTCTTTCAGAACGAAAACATCTGAAACCTTGGCCTAAGAATCGAATTTTGAGATGATTTTTTTGCATAAACTTCTTTATAACACACAGAAAGGATCTGCATAGTTTCGTGGCATTTTGATCGGTCCTCGATTTATTTTGATTTTTTGTCCAAAACTAGTATAAACGAGAGGTGGAAGCAACAAAACCTTGGTCTATGAAATGAATTTTGATATATCAAGCTTTGAATAAAGAAAACGTCGTCTCAAAAGGGACATGGATGTTATTCGACCACTATCTTACAGTCTCCCATTGGACACTAGAGATTGCTTCACTAGATGCGAAGGCGGATAGAGCTATCGTCTAGATAAGATTCCCGAGCTTAAAGCTTGTTTATTATGACACGGGATTTTTACTTTCAATACCATTAGGAGTCGGGAGATCAATCAAAGTGGATAACAACACAGTGAGAGTGGAACGTGGTAGATTTTCCATAGTTTTCCTAGAGGTGTTTCTCACTCAGCTTGTAGTTGGTAAAATCTAGGTTAATGGCCATTGGTACAAAATAAAATATGAAGGACTACATATCATTTATACGAGTTGTGGATGTTATGGTCATCTAAGTCGTAACTGTAGAGAACAAATTGATTCCCATAATGAAAGTTATGGAAGCAAGAACGATCAAAATGAAAATCAACACATCAAGATACATTTACAACTTTCGAAGCTTTTAAAGGGATGCCAACATGAATCCAAGTGCCTGCACATGTCTCAGAGAGAAAGGAAAGTGCATTCACGCGCCCCCATGCAATTGCAGGCGCAAAGACATTATAAGGAGATTTTGAATTGCGTGAGATGGACAAGGTGACTCAAATTAACTCATTGGTTCATGATTGGATGATAGTTATTGAATATGGAATGAATAGAGACAAAATCATTAATGATGTAACTAAAATAATTAATAATGATGTTGTATTAAATGGAAAAGGAATAAAGAGTGACCAAATCATTTTTAATGTTAGTGCAAGGATTAGCAACAATACCATTACAAATGGTCAAATCAATTATGTTAAATGCATATTAAATTGCAACAGTACAATGCAAGAAAAAGCTACTTTTGCTTGTAAAGTACAAGACAACGATGGCACATCCAATCAAATGTTGCCACGTGACATTAATAAAGACAATTTAAAGGATAATGTGGTACAAATCAGGAAAATATTTTACATGGAGAATGGATTACTATTACTAGAAGACAAAATTTTAGAAAATCAAATGCAAAGGTATAAGGCAAAGATATGATGTTGAAGAATTAGGTCCTTATAGTAATTTTTCTATCTTTAATTTAAATAATAATAATTTAGAGAATAGTAAACACCATATTCCCCCATAAGAACTCTACACCCCATACCTATATCGAGTTCACTAGTTACTTCGGGTGGCAAAAATAGTATGCAAAACAAGGATCAACACATATAACTTTCTACCAATGAAGACAAGGATAATGATAAAAATAGCAGCACAGATGGGGCGAATACATGTGATATACAAATTCTATAAGAGGAGTAAAATACTTTTTTTTAATGATTATTTTATCTTGGAATTGCATGGGTACTCAAGGAAGAAATTTTGGTTGAGCACTAAAAAATTATTGTAGTTGCTATTAAGTGGATATGGTGGACCTTCAAGAAACAAGATGTAGTGGTGTTAAGGATAGAACTATCAAGAGGTTGGGTTTTTGCAAGAATATGGCATAAAGGCTCGTGGATTTCCATGAGGTATTTGGTTAATGTGGAACAAGGATAATTTACAAATCATCCGAATATAGGAAAACTAACATTTCTTCCATGTATGCATTAGTTATAGTGATGATCACAATTGATTGTTAATGGTGGTTTATGCTAGTCCTAGTGAGGTGGAGAGAAGGGAGACATGGCATGAGATTAAGAGGATTGTTGGAAACATTTCTTATCCTTGGTTGATGTTAGGAGATTTTAATGAGATTATGAATTCATGGGAGCAGAAAGGGGATTGTGGGTTAACCTTGCTAGATGCATTGAGATTGGCAATTTAATTAATGATTGTCGCATGATGGATGTTACCCTTGTGTGCCTATATGGGAAGGAAGAGACTCTATTTTCAAAAAGTGTGATAGGGTGTTCTACAATGTTGAGTAAAGACTCAATTTTCCAGAAAAATTTATGAAAGTTTTGTCGCGTATCCAGTCAGACCATCATTCGATAATTGTTATGCTTCAAGGGGAGCCTTATTATAATTCTGATCATCCTTTTAGATTTGAGGCAGCTTATGCATGATAATTTTGGAACGTCATGCAATAACCCATCGTGCTTGCCTTGCCACCTCATCAAGTGATTTCTTGCTAGACCATAATTGGAGGATCCTTGTCGCCTTCATCCACAATATGACTATTGTACCTCCACTAGAGGATCTTTGTCATCTTCGAAGGCAATATGATTGTTGGACCTTCACTGAAAGATCCTTGTCGTCTTAAGACTTTAACGTTGTACATTCACGAAAAGATCATCTCCATTGTAAGTTCAACTTGCCCTAAGCAACGGTTGAGAGGCTCGCTTTAAGCGGAAAGTCTACTCAATCAGGGCAACATAAAGGGATGCGCTTTGAAACTAATTACGAAGAAAGAAATCCAAATAAGGCAAATCGCCACATAGTTAAAGAGACCCCGAAGGGCGATGTTATAAATCTCTACTAGCATAGCAACAAAACACTAAGAGGTAGATAGAGTCGCCCTCATAAAGTTTCGTCTGAGTAATTAAACTTATAGTCTCACCTGAAAGACTCAAATTAAAGTCTTGTCTGAGAAACTCAACTTAAAGTCTCGCATGAAAGACTCAACTTAAGTCCTGTCTGAGAGACTAAACTTAAAATCTCACATGTGGAACTCAACTTATAGTCTCTCCCGAAAGACTCAACTTAAAGTCTCGCTGGAGAGACTCAACTTAAAATCTCGTCCGAGAGATTCAACTAAAAGTCTCGACCGAGGGACTCAACGTGTTGATTGTCATAAACTTCTGGGTCTTCAATTGACACAAGCAAATTCACAATCACTTTGATTCAAAGAAGATATTCTCCGGGGACACGCTTCTTTATAAGCATGAGCACAACCAAGATTACGCGAGAGCATTTCACTCGACAATGTGTATTGAATCCACAGAAGTAATGGTAGGACACAAGAAAATCACCAGATTATGTGCATTGATATACAACTCATGTTGTCACAAGTGAACTTCTTATCATTGGTAATTGCAAAACAAAGGATCTTCAAGAAGCAAATTTAGTGAAGGAACAGAGAGACAACGGTGGAGACCACTCACGAAAAACAGAGTGGTAGATAAGAATTTACAATGGCCACTCACGGAAAACAGAGTGGTAGATAAGAATTTACAATGGAAAATGATTCTCAATACCATATTAAAAACTAAGATAGTGTAGAGAAACATCATTACTGAAATGTCAATTGTATTTAATGAATCTGTTAAATCACTTACGCGAAGGGAACAACTTATATAGTTGATTCTTATCTCTACATTATTGAAGACTTGACCCGATTAACACACAACACTCTACCAAAGTCTTAAAAAGCAGTGTACGAAAACAAGAACATTAAATCATTCTTGAATTAAATAGTCAATACCATTTATAACGAGGCAGCAACATAGTTGGAATCAAATGCAGGGTTGCATCAACAAATAGCCAATAACAGCGTTATTTACAAATTATATACAAAAGCAATAACTTGTATGAAGAAAATAACATTTGGTTTCTTCAAACAAGGGACTTCAAGCTCCATGTCCTAGCATGTGCCATACATTTGCCATGTTCATGGAGCGGCCATCTTTAGAGCCTTCAACTTGAGAGCGAGTTTACCGCCTGAATGAACACCCTTTGCTGCAACTTTTATCAACGAACGGCTTTGGTACAGCCTGTAATGAAATTGAATTAAGGCTTTAAAACAATGAACAAAATTTCAGGTGAAAAACAACTTGAAAGCATGACAACAGTTTTAGAGATAGTGGGAGAGAGAGAGGGTGCGTTACCCTGCCAAAGCAAGCCCCCAGGTAGACAGCGTATAAAACAACTTCCCGGCATTCCAAATATCTAAAATCTTTTCTAGTTTGCTTGTACCAGCAAATGCTTTTGACAGATCTGTCATCAAATGATTTAAAACATGAGAGAAACATTTTGTAACTAATTTATCACAATAGCAAAAGGGGAGCGTAGTTCGATACTTCATTCAAAATCGTGTCAATGTAAATACTGTCAACGGTTGATAGACCGACTATAAAATAACTCGAAATTCTACAGAATAAGAATCAGACTTTTTTCTACTCAATAAGCATCACTACATCAGACTTATAGTAATCTGACAGCAAACTTACTTTCCTGTAGTTCCTCTGGTGACAACTTCTGCAATTATAATGAAGCAAACAATGTAAGATGCAGCATATATCAAATTTATAATATAATCCATTTTGGCATACGCATTGAGTGAGTTAGTGTGTATACCAGGGCTTTCGGGTTTGACATAATGCATCTTGCCATAAAGTTAGCAACTCCATCAACCACATGTTCCTCACTAATGATCAAGTAACTCTCATCATCAATTCCACTACATTCCTCAAAATTAACCGGATCCGTCTCATCAGCAACCCAAACCCACCAACTCGGCTCTTTAGCGTCCACATTGATTAAAATATCAGCAGATCGATAATCAACCTCTACATCAAATCCAACAAAAAACCCAAGAACACGTCGTCAATATCAAAACAGTTCATCATATCATGTCATCAACAACAGAGAAATTTTACTACATACATACCAGTGGCCTCCTTAAAAGGAAATTGATTTCCACCACTAGCAGTTTCCTTTTGTAGAAACTTGAGCCGAGTTAAGTACTCATCCGACCTCACCGTAGCAGCTAATCGCACGTGCAACTACAACCAAATAACACCCAAAACATACATGTTAAAAATAGAAACCATAACAATAACAAAAAGCTCCGAAGCACAAACACGACATCGAAACTGATACGCCGCACCGGTAATAATTTGAAAAAAAAAAAATAAATTAAACATTTTTCTACGTAATAAAAGAACAAATTAACAAGTTTCTAATAAAAATTGAGAAAAAATTATTAGAAAAAGGAATAGGGTTACGTGAATATACATCGGGAGGGCAATTGTTGATGAATGAATTTGATTCGGAGAGGTTATAAAGAAGCTTAAGATTCTGATCAAGCAAACTCCTGAGGCGTCGATTTTTCGATTGAAGAGACTCTAAGTCATGATCAGAAGGATTGTTGGCGTCATCGTTGGGGGTGGCAGAGGGATTATGGTGACCGAGATGGTGGCCGCATTCAACGGCGGTCCAAGCGACGTCGGCAACTTCAAGCACCGTTTTGGCCATCTCTACGGCGTTGTGTGTACGCATGGTTCGAATTTTAGGGATTGCGTAATTGGAGGTTTGAAATTAGGGCAAATGAATGATGTGGTTTCTGAAATCCCTAATCCGATTTCAATTTGCCGTTGGAAACGGGTCGTTGTTGTTTTTGTGTTGAGGGTGTAAAATTGTATGAGCTGGTTTGTTGTCTTGTTAGAAAGACTAGATATCCTCTTCATCAATCATCATTCTATTATTATGATTTTTCTCTCTATAATTAAATCATTATTCTCTCCATTCTATATTATAAAGGTGAAGACTTCTATGCCTTCGTCTAATAAAATAATTATATTTAATGTCATGTTATTTTTTATATATATTTAATTTAAAAATAAATTAATTTTTTTATTTAATTTTTATTAAAGATATCGATATCCAACTACTTATTATAGATATTTAAGAATTTGTATATTATAAAACATTATTCTCTCTTCATAGATTAAATCTACCCTATAAAAAAATAAATGGTTGTGCAAAAGACAAAAGTACCCATGCTGCTCATACAACCCCCTTCATGTTGTTGTTTTAACAATGTTACACGTGGTGAATTTTTTTCAAACACTGCTGTTGTGCATGAAGGCAGATTCTAATTGTGATTGTTCACTTTTTCCCTTCTTTGTCTCTTCCAAATTAATATATTACTCAATATTCTATACTGTCTCATTTATCATTTATGTTTCTCTCTCTTCACTACCCATCTCTTCTACGTTTTTTTTCTTTGTCTTCTCTCTTTCCCCACTTCCTGATTTTTTCTTCTTCCATACAACTTCATTGAAAAAATTGATCTTTTACATTTTTCCACACATGATTTATGAAAAAGGTAATCCACCTGCTTATAATCTTGATACATAACACAAAATATACTTACAAGTTATCAAAAAATATATATAAAGATAAATAACAAAAGCGTTTCCCCCGACTCCCGTGTTACGTATCAGAGCAGACACCAAAGATCTAAGCAAAATGAAGATCTAACTCTTCCACTTGCCTCCACAGCGGCTAATCTACACTATGCCATTGTTGACACTGGATTTCGACTGATGTGGGTATCCGGAGATTCCAGGGCGTGTCGGCGCAAAGAGGCACGTCAAGGTGTCGAGTCGACACCAACAAAAAGGCACGTCGAAGAAATAGCGACAGGCTTTGGCGTCGGAGGGAAATGAGGCGACAAGCTGATTTCAAAGGACAAATGCTTAGGCGGGAAAAGTTTGAAACCTCCACGACTATGGGAAGTTGAAAAGAAAGTGGGGTGCCACGTGTCAGCTTCAGAAGGCATTTGGGCAGACAAACAGTTACATTTTTAGGCCTATATAAAGCACTGTAATTTTCATTTTTAGAGGTCGTATTTTTTCACATTGTAAGGGGAAAATACTCAAAGTACCAAGCTTAGAGAGAAACGAGTTCACTCCCGCAAACAAATGTACACTTGCGTCCAAATTCTACTTAATGCAATTTACTTCCAGTATTTAATTTAAGACATTATTTTTCTTTGTTTTACTCAGCCTTTCCTTTATTTCTTTGTTTTGCGCCAAACTCGTTGATCGTTAAAAAACTCTTCGCGTCACCAAGGTCACCTCAGCGTGACGCCTCCCGCTAAAAAACCGAGAAACTAAAATGCACCATAAACACACGCTTCCAATTCTCGTGTTCTGGGATTTGTGTGGCCGATCCCGCGAGCGAACCTGCGACAGAAGGCCAGCGGTTGTTCGCCCAGGCGAACAAAATGGCACGCCCAGTGGGACTGTGTGAATTGAGTATATGTTTTTGCGTAGTGGTAAGATGGTAACACCACGACCGAACGAAGAACCGTCTCCAGCGGAAACTACGGTGGGAACACAGACAACTGATGTTGGATCTGGTACCATATCAGCAGTGTCCACCTCTCCTAGCAGACCAATTGCAACGCCGCGTCGAAACGACCCGAGATCGACAATGACAGGGACTACGGGGCAATATATGCCTAGTATCACCATGCCTATACCTAGATCATATGGAATGCCGCCAGAGTTCATGTCAAGTTTGCATTCTAGCGGTCATTTATTTGGGGAAAGTCTGACCCCAGTATTTTCGACTTATCAAGGGACAGGACACGTGTCGAACCAAATGATTCGACCCCCAGGATTCAACCTTGTCTCTCAATCTATAGCGACCTTTACCTCTAGTTCCGTCGCGGTCATGAGGCAACAGATGGATGAGAGTAATCATGAGATGGTCCACATATTGACCCAACAAATAGGTAAAATATTAAGATCACTGATACAAGAGTCAGCCCAGAGTTACCAACAATTGGCGACTCAGATGACACGAATCGGTGACTTCTTAGGGGCCCCTAGGGCTCAGGGTCGACAGACCCCACCACCTCGACCAGAGACACCTCGTCATCAGGACGAAGTCTTCGACGAAACCATAGAACAAACTCCTGAGTTCGAGGAGATCCCTAGGAGAGTTCAAAGGCCTCCTGTGATTGTCCATAAGAACCAAGATCCATATTTTGTTGTCCAGCAGGTTCGATAGGACGCCTTGGCTGGAGAACATAACTTGGAGGCCGTAGTTGAACGTATCATGGTCCGTAATAGGGCGAACCCAGGCCTTCGACGTTCGACATATACATCCTCATTACCTAATTTTGTATTACAAACGGAATTTCCCAGGGGATGGAAAGTGCCTAAGTTCACCAAGTTCGCTAGGGAAACGGAAGAGTCCACGGTCGAACACGTCGCTAGGTATCAAACCGAAGCAGGCGACATAGCGAACAATGAGGACTTGAAAATGAAATATTTCCCAAGTTCCCTCACGAAGAATGCGTTCACATGGTTTACCACGTTGCCCCCTCAGTCCATTCACACATGGGCACAATTGGAGAGACTGTTTCACGAACAATTTTATATGGGACAGTCGAAAATAAGTTTGAAAGAGTTGGCAAGCGTCAAACGCAAGGCCACGGAGTTAGTAGACCAGTACTTAAATAGGTTTAGACTTTTGAAAGCACGGTGCTTTACTTGAGTCCCTGAACACGAATTAGTCAAAATGGCTGCTGGCGGCTTGGACTATTCGATCAGGAAGAAGTTGGACATGCAATATCTTAGGGATATGGCTTAACTGGCTGACCGAGTTCGCCAGGTCGAACGACTGAAAGCTGAAAAGGCCCAGTCTAACAGATATCGTAAAAAAGAAAAAGTATCTTATGTGGCTGCTGACGAATATTCGTCCGACGATGAAGAAGCCGTCGATGAATGTGAGATCCATGTGGCTGAACTTAAGCCAGGACCTCCCTATACATGCAAGCTGTTGAAACCATCGAACGGGAAAAATCCCACCGAAACTAACAAGACGGATAAATATGTCGCTAAAACTTATACTTTTGACGTTTCCAAATGTGATGAAATATTTGATTTACTGGTTAAAGATGGTCAAATAATTATGCCGTCTGGTTTGAAATATCCCCCTCTAGAACAAAAGAAAAAGAGGGGATTTTGTAAATTTCATAATTTTCTTGGTCATAAAACAGCTCAATGTGTTCTTTTCAGGGATTTGGTGCAGAAGGCTTTGAAGGAGGGTCGACTCCAATTTGGCGAGAAGCCGAAGATGCAGGTTGACACCGACCCACTGAAGGTTGAAGAGGATTTGTATTCAGAGGTGTACGAATGTTTGATGGTCGAAGCTACTGAGGGCCTCGACAGGCCACCAATGGCTGAAGTGGTAGAATGCATGATGGTCGAAACTACTGAAGGTTCCGACAAGAGAGCAGAGGACAAACTTGAAGCAGTGTACCCCCAGGCTGGTGAAAGTTTGGAGGATTTTCAGGAAAAGTGCAGGATAAGCAGCTCGAAAGTCGCACTATGCCCCAGATGCAATGCTGTGTTCAATGAGAAAGCTGTTGAGAGGTATGAGGCAAGCAAGAAAGAAGCGCTGCCAGAGAGCAAGCCACCTGTCCCAAGGTTTGTGTTCGACGGGAGTGGAGCCCCTCGTCGTAACGAGGAGTACCGAAAGCTGTTCTAAGGGGCAAGGACAAAAACTTTTGTGCCCCCATCAGACTCCCCACAGGAAAGATGGATGACACCAGTGAGTCAGAAAGGAAGCAAAATACCAAAATGGAAAGCTCTTGATTTGGAAAAGGAGGCGAGTGTCGCCGACAAAGGGGTCGAACAAGCAGGATATAGGGTGTCCCCCAACTACAAAGGGAAAAACCCTATGACTAGGACCCAGTGGAGGCAATATCAGCGCAATAAGAAAGCTAAAAGAGAGGCCACGACTTCAAAAGTGAAGCCTGTCGGGACATCTGGGCAGAAGCGCCAATACCCAAGAGGAAGATAGGTAGAAAAGAACAAGGTGGCAACGAACCAGACCATGGCTGTGACTGTGAACACTTCAGGGGAAAAGGAAGTGGTGTCGACCCAGAGCTCAAAGGGTACTTCGATGACGGGGAACAAGAAAGAGCTAGAGTATACTCCTCAGTCAGATGAAGAAGAGCCAAAATACTCCCCTTAGTCTGACGAAGAGTATGACCCATCACCTGAAGGAGATTTTGATGAAGACATGTACGACGACACCAATGATGACACATATGGCAAAGATTTTGTGGTAAACTGTGGTATCGTGTCGGTTCTACCAGCTGAGTATGATGTGGTGTATGAGATCTCTGAGACTGAAGAAGACTTCGTCACTGGTGAAAATGCGGATAACAAGCCGCTATGCTATTATGTGATGAACAGTGGCGTAGTCGAAGAACAAACGGCTATGTTTGAGCGTCCTAGCCCTGGGATGATGTATCATCTAAAGCTGTTATTCATAAAGGCGAAGATTGATGGGGTGTCTGTCAACAAAGTGTTTGTAGATGGTGGAGCGACTGTGAACCTAATGCCTCACAGCCTGTTTAAGAAAATTAGAAAGACGGAGGCTGACCTCCGACAGCACAACATGGTTTTGTCCAACTATGAAGGCAAGACCAGTAACATCCTGGGGGTTGTCCAAGTCGACTTGGCAGTAGGTACAACCAACAGGTTGACATTTTTCATGGTCATCAAATCGAAATCAAACTTCAATCTGTTGTTGGGACGCGAGTGGATCCATGGAATTGGGGTAGTACCATCAACAATGCACCAAAGATTGATCATTTGGAGGAAGGATGGCATCGTCAAAAATATTGAGGCGGACCAAAGCTATTACAAAGTCGACGAAGCCAAGGGTACCAAGAAGTCTTTTGACCAGCACTTAGCCAATATGGCTCCTTGTGATGACGGATCAGGCTCTTACACCTCCGTCGACACGGGTCGTGTCCTGAACCTAGACCCCGACTATGGGTTCATCTAGGACGTTGCCGAAGAAGGTATGGAGCCAATGGAAACGCCACCAACGGGGTGGTCCACTACTGGTGAAAATGACCGCTGAGTCAGAAAGCATGACTCAGATTTCGGTCTATCTGGCCGAAATCAGAAAGATGTCGGCACTCGAAAAGGACGAGACTCTCCAAATAAATAAGGGGGCCGACCATGACGAAAAATTCAATGGCTCACAAGGCCAAAGGGAAGCTGTAGAAAATTAAAGGCTTGATGGTATTTATGATGACGAGCCTTTAGGGTTCGAAAAAGGCCCAGATCATGAACTACAGAGAATGCAAGCCCAGGACCCGCTTGAGGAAGTCGACTTGGGGGATGGAACAACCAAAAGGCCCACCTACGTGAGTGCCAAGGCAGGACCGACAATGAAAGCCAAATTGGTTAAAGTGTTGAAAGAATACAAGAACTTTTTTGCCTGGGATTATGGCAAAATGCCTGGTTTGAGTAGGAGTGTAGTTAAGCATCGCCTCCCAATCCAGCCAGGTAAAAGGCCAGTAAAGTAACACCCTCGGTGTTTCGCTCCAGAAGTGACGTCGAAGATCAAGCAGGAAATTGAAAGATTGCTCAAAAGTCGGTTCATCAGAACTGCAAGGTATGTAGAATGGATAGCAAACATAGTTCCCATTATTAAGAAAAATGGGACCCTTCGAGTGTGCATTGACTTTAGGGATTTAAACAACGCTACTCCTAAAGACGAATATTCGATGCCCGTGGCAGAGATGCTAGTCGACTCAGCTGTGGGGTTTGAGTATTTGAGCATGCTCGACGGCTATTCCGGTTATAATCAAATTCTCATAGCCGAAGAAGATGTCCCCAAAACCGTATTTCGATGCCCTGGAGCTTTGGGGACATATGAATGGGTGGTGATGCCTTTTGGGTTGAAGAACGCGGGGGTAACCTACCAAAGGGCTATGAATGCTATATTCCATGATTTTATTGAGAATTTTATGCAGGTATACATTGATGACATAATCATAAAATCATCATCAGAGGATGGTCATCTCGATCACCTCCGACGCTCATTTAAGAGAATGAGAAAATATGGATTAAAAATGAATCCACTAAAATGTGCCTTTGGTGTTCGTGCAGGGGATTTCCTGGGATTCGTAGTCCACAAGCGAGGCATCGAGATCAACCAGAACAAAACAAAGGCCATCTTGGATCTCAAGCCTCCAACAACAAAGAAGCAGCTCCAGTCTTTGTTGGGGAAGATAAATTTCCTGAGGAGGTTCATCTCAAACCTAAGTGGCAAGACGAAAGTGTTTTCACCACTGCTCAAGACCAAGAAGGAAAGTGAGTTCCGTTGGGGGCAAGAGCAACAAGAGGCTTTCGACGCAATCAAAGAACACCTTACGAAGCCTCCGATCCTATTACCACCTAGTATAAATAAAAACATGAAGTTGTACATTGCAGCGTCGGATACGACCATAGGCAGTATGTTAGCACAAGAGGATGATGGTGGCGTCGAAAGACCCATCTATTACCTTAGTAGGATATTGATAGATGCTGAGACTAGGTACACTATGATTGAAAAGTTATGCCTATGTTTGTACTTCTCATGTATGAAATTAAAACAATATATCAAACCAGTTAATGTTTATGTTTCGTCGCATTTTGATGTCATTAAGCATATGTTGTCCAAACCTATTTTGCATAGTCGAATTGGGAAATGGGCCCTAGCGTTAACTGAATTCTCCCTGACATATGTCCCTTTGAGGTAGATGAAGGGTCAAATAGTGGCAGACTTCATTGTCGACCACGCTGTAGTCGAAACGTCGATACATAGCATCGACGTCACCCCGTGGAAATTGTACTTTGACGGGTCGAGCCATAGAAACGGGGCAGGTGTGGGAATCCTAATAATATCTCCACAAGGAATCCCAACTACTTTTAAATGCAAAGTTGATGGCAAGTGTTCAAACAATGAGGCAGAATACGAAGCCTTAATTACTGATCTCAAGATACTCAAAGACTTGGGAGCCAAAGAGCTTGAGATAAAAGGAGATTTAGAATTGGTGATTAAACAAATCACGAGGGAGTACAAGTGCTTAAAGGAGCATCTTTTAAGTTACTTTTCGTTGGCGAAGCGTTTGTTGGAACATTTCAAAATTGTCAACATTTTGCATGTGCCAAGGATAAAAAACCAGAAAGCTAACGAGCTGGCACAAATTACCTCTGGTTATAAAGTGTCGGAAGGTAAGTTGAAAGGCTTCGTCGAAACTAGGAAAAAGATGGTGTCGAACGTACACACGCCATCAAGTTAGTCGATATCCAAAGTCTCGATAAGCTTGGTCGAAGGTTTAGAAAGTTGCGAGGTTTTCGTTAGTGATATGCCACCGACAGACTGGCGAAGGCCAATTATAGAGTATCTAGAAAAACCGTTAGGAAGCACTGATCGAAAGACTAAGTACAGAGCGATGAGCTATGTCCTGGTAGGAGACACTGATGCATATTTGGCAATTTCTGAGGTTCATAATGGGGCTTGTGGAGCTCACCAGGTCGGCCAAAAAATGAAATGGCTTTTGTTTCAACAAGGGTTCTACTGGCCCAGCATGCTTAAGGATTGTATAGATTACGCGAAAGGATGCCAGGATTGCCAGAAGCACGCGAACATCCAGCATATCCCAGCCAGCGAATTACATGTGATTGTCAAGCCATGGCCTTTTCGAGGATGGGCTTTAGATGTAATAGGAGAGATTCGGCCAGCTTCGTCGAAGCAGCAAAGATTCATCCTCGTAGGAATAGACTATTTCACGAAATGGATAGAGGTTGTGCCTTTGGTGAAAGTGGATCAAGAGGCCGTGATAGATTTCATCCAGAATCATATCTTGTACAGATTTGGGATACCTGAGACAATCACGACAGATCAAGGTTCTATGTTTGTGGGGCAGAAGATGCAGGAGTTTGCGGCAAAAACAGGTTTCAAGTTGGTTACTTCGACGCCATACTATGCTCAGGCTAATGGTCAGGTCGAAGCAGCTAACAAGGTAATAATTGGTTTAATCAAGAATCACGTGGCGAAAAGGCCAAAAAACTGGCATAAGACGTTGAGCCAAGTGTTGTGGGCTTGTCGGACGTCACCCAAGGAGTCGACCAACTTTACTCCATTTCGTCTAACCTACGGGCACGACGCTGTGCTACCCGCCGAAGTATGCTTGCAGTCCGTTAGAGTGCAACGACAGTATGAGATTCCGTCGGAACAATACTGGGAAATGATGTTAGATGAACTCGTGGACTTAGACGAGGAAAGAACGGTGGCTTTAAATATGTTGCTCCACCAAAAGGCCCGAGTCGTCAGGGCATACAATAAGAAAGTCCAACGAAAAACCTTTTCCGCAAACGACTATGTTTGGAAAGTGGTGTTGCCCATGGATCGTCGAGATCGAACGATGGGAAAATGGTCGCCCAACTGAGAAGGGCCATTTCAGGTAACACGAGTGTTTAGTAAAAACGCATATGAAGTGTAGGAGTTGGGAGTAGACCAACGAATCTTAAGAGTAAATGGGAAATATTTGAAAAGATACAGACCCATGCTGCAAGAGGTTCACATCAAAACATAGTTTTCATTAATTTAAGGCCAAAAATGGCTTACAAAATATGGTGCATTACATTAGACCAACATACAAACTAAGGAAATTCAGGGAATCTAGCCTTAAAATCATCAAAGAGGACCTTCTCATGAACTATCTTGCTCTCAAGAAGAACTTTTCGTCGCTGCATGCGGCTGATAGCATCTCTAATCTTCATAGCTGTTTCGACGTGGACAAGCCCTTGAGCGACTTCGTGGTCGATGGTTTCTTAAGAAGGCAGAGGCTCAGCTGAGTCCAAAGAGGCTTTTTGGTGTTCGACCTCAGCTGTCTTCTTTGTCAGCTCCGTGATCTGGGATTGATATTCAGATATCTGTTGGTCGAAGGCTTGGCGTTTGTTGGCATGCTGTAACATGGTGGTTTGAACTGACTTTTAAAATGTTGCGGTAAGCAAGAGTCGCCACCGACTTTTATTTTATCCAATAAAGAAAGGAATAAAAGAACAGGAAAGACCTTTTTAAAAGATTTTGAGTTCGGGGGGTAAGTTATACAAAAGGAAGGTACAAGCACCTTTTGTATCCATGGTTATCCATGGGCTCTTAATTGCTTAGCTCACTTGACTTTGTTTGAAGAATAGTGTAGTGTGTGATTAGAAAATATTTCGTAAAGACTTTAACTTTGTAATGATCCTCGTATGGATTTATGCAAAGTGTTTAGCTTTGAAGAATGTTTGAAAAGTGGGGTGTAAAGAGTGTTTTTTGAAAAGGGTGAGCAAGCATTTAAGAGTTACTACCCTAAGTTTGTAAGGTCTTTCTTGTTATTTCTTTTCTTTAGGGGTAAGACTGCCCTTACTATTAGTGAGTAAGTAGTCTTTACCTTGGATGTTAAAGGGATGAGTGTAGGGTCATCGTATGGTCATAGAAGGCAACTCGTAGGGGTATCTTAGCAATTCGAAGGGACTATCATCATTTTTTGTAGGGTCATCGAGGGACTAGATCACTTATTCGTAGGCAACTTCGAAGGGACTGTGATCTTTATATCGAAGGGACTATGATGATGTTTTTATCTCATAGGCAACTTTGCTAAGATACCCCCACGTTCGAGGGACTTGACCAATTTAATCGAAAGGCAGCGAAGAGAGGTTACCCTAGAGGTGTAAGTGTGAAGAGTGTGTTGATTCAGTTATTTATCTTGAATTAGGATTATTCTATGTCAGGTTTTAAGTCTTGCCATGCAAACCTTAGTTACTAGTAGTTGAATATGTACAAAAAATTAAAGTGCGGGAATTTAAACCTAAGCTATTACATCCCATGAGCAGTTACAATATTTAAAAAAATGCGAGGAAATGTAAATCTACGCTATTACATCCTGTGAACAGTTACAATATTTAGGAAAATGCGAGGAATTAAAATTCTAAATTATTGCAACCAAGAAATAATATTAATGTTTTTTTTTGTTTTAGAAAAGAGAAGGATTTTAGGGTTAGTAAAAAAAAAATTACTAAGGTTAATGGTAAGAAAAAAAAATAAAAATTAGTTAATTATGTACAAATTAATCCTAAAGTCTAATTAATTTAAAAAAAAAAAACCTAATTCTAAATTAATTTCTTTTTATATTTTTTGCAATGATTTTGAATAATAAAAATAATTAAAAGTCACAACTTTAATTATTGATAAATTAATTAAGTTAATTAATAAAAAGAATCAAAAAAAAGTTGATTAACTAATTAAAAAAAAAACTCAATTCTAATCTTTTGTGATTTAATAAAAAATAATTTTATTGAAGTCTTATAAAAAAAAGGTTAGCTAATTAAAGTTAATTAAAATAATTATTAAAGATTTAAAATAAAAAAGAGAAATAAAAGAAAAAGGAGAAAATTATGAAAGAAAAAAAAGGAAAAAAGGAAATGGGGGGCGTTGGGATTCGAACTCAGGCCCTCAAGGCAATTCGCGGAGGCCTCCACCACTGGGACAAGCGCGTGCTTGTGCTATATAAACGAAACAAATAGAATAAGTGTTAAAAATACGTCAATTCCCAATCAGCGAACCAGATCGCGCCACCTCATCGTCTTCAACCTTGAGACTAGGCTTTTTGCTACGATTTTGCCTCAATTTTGCTACGAATTAGCTACGATATTTTAGTAGCTAATGTACCTGGAATTTCAAAACTTAAAAACACACAGGATTAATACATCAAAGGTACTCAAGTTTACTAATTAGGACCCTAGGAATTCAATGGTGCCATTAGTTTTGGTTAAAAGTGGATGTAACGTGAGAATCGTAGAGCACCCTCTTTGTGCCCTAACAATGGCAAGTCTTGATTCCTGCACCAAAGCTTGTTAGTAGTTGATCAAAACCAATCTAAACATCATAATCAGTAATAATATAAACATGAACAACATTTATAATGCATGAAAAATGAGATTTAAAAAAGTGGAAAATCCAAGAATGGCCATGGCTTGATGTGCGCGTTTCACTCGCTTCTAACCTTCAAGAATGATGGGGATTGACTCCTGGACTTATTTTGAAACAGTTTGGACGTGAAAAGGTCGTAAAATTTTGTTATGAAGAGTTTTCACGATTTTTCTAGTTTGCCTTTTTTTTGAAAATATTTTTGGGTCGCTTCATGTGATTTTTTCGTGTCCTTCAGGTATTGGATATGGTCATGTATTTATAGGAGAGGAATTAGGTTGAAAAGTTCCATGGGCTTGGATCAAAACTTGAATGATATTGAATGGTGTTCAAAACTTACCATTTTCTCCCATTTGGCCATCCAATCTTCCCTTAACAATCTTGCACGAATTTAAATCAGATAATATGCTCATAAACCTCAATATTTGATTCCATAATCAACCACAAATCAAATCTCTTGATTTTCTTATATTTATTGTGATTTAAATTGAATTTAAAGGATTTAAATCCAATAAAATATGGAGTAAATAATAAAAAATCATAAAATGTGATCAAATGGCCGTGGGCCATCTTAAAATGAAGTTTAGGTTGTCACAAAATGGGCCCTTTTGGCAAAAAGTGGAGTTTGGCCATTATTTGCTTTGTGCACCTCCTCAAAATTGTCTAACTTTGACAATGCATAACTTCCTCAATTTTTATCATTTGGATGTGTTCTTGGACTTTTTTAGAAACCTCAAGATGTCCTCTAATCACTCCTTTTGGTCCCATGTCAATTTGATCTCCCATGTTCAAGTTATGAGCTTTTGAAAAAGGTTGACTTTTGTTGACTTTCAAAATGACCTATAATGTCTTGGCTCATATCTCCCCAATGAAGCATTTCTGGACTTGGCTTGTGAGACACAAAGTTGTAGGGAATTAAATTTCCTTCAAGATAGATTTTGGTTGAGGAATTTTTGCTGAAGTATGTGGAAGTTATGCCTGGTCAAAGTATAGTTGACTTTTCCTATAAAAACCCTAATTTAGTAACTCCCGATTGTTGATGATTCTGAGGTTTCCTTGATGAATCATGATCAACCCTTGATCAAATAATGAATTTCACCCCATAATCTTGATGTTGACCAAAAATCTTGAGGTTTGACTTTGTGTTGACCACAGTTGACCTTTTGACCAAGTTAACTGACTTTGACTGTCTGAGCATCTGACTGACCAAACTTGTAAGGAAAGTCTTGAACCTTGTTATGAGGATTCTTTGAAGTGTATGAGACACCATGAAGTCCTTTTGAAGCTTTAGAAGTCCAATCTACTTTGAGAAGTACACAACCCTAGTTGGATTTATTGCTTAGGAGGAGGCTTTGTCTGATGAAACTTTTGAGTACTCTTGAGCCACTGAAGATCTTATGAATCACTAGGAGACCTCTTGAGGCATATTGTCTTGAATGTGTGAGGGCAAATTTTGGGGTACAACAACTGCCCCTTTTCAATCTTCTTAAACCTGAGGAGTAAGATTGGTATTCGTGCCGATTGGGATCTGAAGGTGGAAGAGGATTGAACAATAAGAACCCAAAAATTTGCACTCGGCGGTGCGCTCTGTTGGTTGATCGTATTGCTTGAATGGGCTTAAAAGATGCCATTCGAAGTGTATGACAGGATGGAGATGGGCTTATAGATGCCATCCAAAGTAACTGTTGATAGGAGTATCAGAATGAGTTTAGGTTTGACTGTATCTGAGGAATATACTAGAATGAGTCTGTGTCCAACTGTATCTAGCAGACGTGCTGGGAAATGCCAGAATGATTCTTATGCCTTGAATGTATCTGTATGATGTTCTAGAATGAGTCTACATCTCGATTGTATCCATAGGGAGATCAGAGTGAGTCTTTGCCTGACTGTATTTGGGGGTCGTATTAGAATGAGTCTACGCCTGACTGTATCCGAAAAATTAGTATTAGAATGAGTTTTTGACCGACTGTATCTAAAAGATTAGTATTAGAATGAGTCTTCGACCGACTGTATCTAAAAGATGAGCTGGAATAAGTATCAGAATGAATCTGTGTCTTGATTGTATCTGAATTGTGTCTAGAAGATGTACTGGGGAATGTCAGAATGAATCTACGCCTTGATTGTATCTGAAGATGTATTGGAATTAGTATCAGAATGAAATCTATCTCTAGATCGTATCTGAACCGTATCTGGAAAATATACTGGAATAAGTATCAGAATTAGATCTTCGTCTCGATCATCTCTGAACCATTTTTTTTGAAAATCTTATGGGATAAGTGTCCAAATTAAATCTCTGTTGATTATCTCTGAGCTGTTGAAGTATCAGAATTAAATCTCTGGGTTGATCATTTCTGAATTGTTGAAGTATCAGAATTAAAGTTGTCCTTGAATTAGTATCAGAGTTAAATCGTTGTCTCGATTATCTCTGCATCGTATCTAGAAGATGATAATGTTTGTCTAATTGTGAACTCACCTGAAAAAGGCAAAGTTAGTTTTACGCAATGTCATGATATATGTAATGCATTGCGTAATGATGCTCTTAAACTAAATGAAAATGTTATATGCGTTTTGTATGCGTATGCTATGATGTATGGGTATGAAATGTCGCTGAAGGTAGCGGTGGCTTTGAATAGTAACGTCTGATTGGGGAAAATAAATCCCTGACTGTTGCTGGGGATGGAGAAAGTAAATCTTCAGATCCTGTCTAGAATGACTCTACTGGGGATTCAAACTTCCCGTCTGGGAATATTCCGCTGGGGATGTTTGATTTCCGCTTGGGGATAGAAGTATTCTGTCAGGAGAGTCGGTCGTTCGTCGTGTTTTTTATTGAAGGATTTGATTCTTATGTACCCTGACTGGGGATAAAAGAGATGGATAATCCTCGGATGCACTATCTGACCAAGTTTCGGACATGGGTGTCAACTTTTCTGGGGATAACATCCTTGAATAATTCTGCTGGGGAATTGAATTTTGTATACTACATAGAGGGAATAACCTCCGATGGGGATTAAAATTTCATAGGTTGTGTTGAGGAAATTTCTGCTGTATGCTGGGGAAATGATCAACTTCTTTATCTGCTAGGGGATCTGTGATCATGCCAAGCTGTCTATCAAAGATATGGACGTGAATCGCTGGAAGATGCCCCGATTTCTGTCTGAGGGCATATTAATTCTGTAGGGGAATATATCTCTGTTGGGGATGAGCTTGTGAATATAGCTCAATAGAGATAATTCCACGGAGATTGCTCTGTGGGGACATTTCCATGAACTGGCTCTGTGGGGGTTCGTGGATATCTTGAACACTATCCCAACTCCTAGAATCCTTAGTAAATGTTATTCCTGTTTTCATGTATATATATTTTTTGGTAAACATCAATCATACTCAAGTGCATATGTTCATTCAAAGCGACAATTGGACGTTTACGCAAACCAAATAGGGAAAATAAAAGCAATTTTTGAATTTGAAAATAGACTTGTATTGATTTTGAAATTGGCCTATAAACAGGCAGTTTTATACAAGGAGACAGAAATCCTAGTAAGAGGAAATTGTCGAAAAATTGAAAAAGGTACAAAGTGATAAACAAAGAAAAACAACTATGTGGAAATGATCTCGTTGAGTTTCAACTCTGCTATTGCCACTATATCTTCAAGCATCTCATCCCTTGCTGTCGGAAGGAAGGTGACTGGATTGATCTGCACCGTTTGAACTTGATAAAACTAAGCTGGAAGCAGATAAGTGGTCCAACGGGACATAGTCGTACGCTTTAATCCCTAACTTTTACCTGGACCGCCTTTTCAGGTTTTCAGTCCACTGGGATACCCTTTTTTGCCCAAGCCGCCTTTTCAGGTTTTCGACTTGCCGGGTGTACAGTTCTTTTGTATATAGATCCCTAATTTTTGCCCGAACCCTTTTGGTTTGTCGGGATGCCCTTATTTTTGCCTAGGCCAGTCAATCTAGCGGGTCTCTTTTTATGCGTAGTATCTTTTGACTATGTCCGCGTTCACAGGGTGCGGGAAATCTTCACCGTCCATGGTAGTAAGCATCATAGCACCGCCAGAAAATATTTTCTTGATTACAAATGGACCTTCGTATGTGGGAGTCCATTTGCCCCTGGGATCACCCTGTGGTAGTATGATACGCTTTATTACCAAATCACCGGCCTGGTATAATTGGTGCTTGACTTTCTTGTTAAAGGCCTTGATCATACGCTTCTGATACATCTGGCCATGACAGACAGCCGCAAGCCTCTTCTCATCAATCAAATTTATCTGATCAAGTCGAGTCTGAACCCATTCATCTTCGTCTAAGCCTGCATCTTGCATAATCCTTAGGGAAGGGATCTGAACTTCAATAGGTAAAACTGCCTCCATACCGTAGACTAAAGAGAAAGGGGTTGCCCCTGTTGAGGTACGTACTGAGGTGCGATAACCATGAAGAGCAAATGGTAACATCTCATGCCAATCTTTGTATGTCACCGTCATCTTTTGCAAGATCTTCTTAATATTCTTGTTGGCAGCTTCCACTGCGCCATTCATCTTTGGTCGATATGGAGAAGAATTGTGATGCTTAATCTTGAACTGTGTGCAGAGTTCAGTGATCATAGTGTTGTTCAGATTAGTACCATTGTCTGTGATAATTCTTTCAGGGATGCCATACCGACAAATGAGGTTATGTTTGATGAATCGAGCTACAACATTCTTGGTAACAGATGCGAACGAGGCTGCTTCCACCCACTTCGTAAAGTAATCGATAGCAACAAGGATGAAACGATGTCCATTGGAAGCGGTAGGTTTAATCTCTCCAATTATATCAATGCCCCACATTGCAAAAGGCCAAGGAGCAGTTAGAACATTCAACGGAACCGGTGGTACATGTACTTTGTCAGCATAGATCTGGCACTTGTGACAAGTTTTGGAGTGATGATGGCAATCGGTTTCCATGGTAGACCAGTAGTAACCTGCTCTCAAAATTTTCTTAGCCATTGTATGCCCACTGGAGTGAGTGCCAAAAATTCCGTCATGCATCTCTTCCATAATCTTTTCTGCTTCCTTCTTGTCTACACAGCGAAGCAAAGTTGAATCGTGGTTGCGTTTGTACAAAATTCCATTACTCAGAAAGAACTTAGCAGAGAACCTCCTTAGAAACTTCCTGTCATTGGTAGATGCCCCTTCAGGATATTCCTGAGTTTCAAGATATCTTTTCACTTCGTGGAACCAAGGTTTCTCTTCTACCCCATCAGTAACAACTTCATAACAGTATGCCGGCTCATCTAGTCTGTCAATAGTAATCCTAGGAGCCTCGTTGTCCCATCTGACTTTGAACATAGATGACATGGTAGCTAACGCGTCTGCCAACTGATTCTCTTCTCGTGGAATATACTCAAAAGTGATTTCTTCAAAGTATGGAATCAAAGTCAACACATGTTCTCGGTAAGGAATGAGATTTGGATGTTTTGTGTCCCATTCTCCTTTAATCTGACTGATCACTAGGGCTGAGTCCCCATATACATTCAAGAATTTGATCCTCATATCAATGGCAGCTTTGATACCCATGATGCACGCTTCATATTCAGCCATATTGTTGGTACAGTGAAAGCAAAGTCTAGCAGTAAACGGCGTATAGCAACCCTTAGGAGAGATAATTACAGCACCAATACCATTGCCGAGTGCATTAGAAGCTCCATCAAAAACCATAGTCCATCGGGATCCTAGTTTAGGTCCTTCATATGGTCCAGGTTCTTCATAATCAGTAACAAGCATAATATTCTCATCTGGGAACTCAAAATTCATAGACTGATAGTCATCCACCGCTTGATAAGCCAAATAATCAGCTAGTACACTTCCTTTGATTGCTTTCTGCATAGTGTACTGGATGTCGTATTCTGTCAAGACCATCTGCCATCTTGCTATTCGTCCGGAGAGAGCAGGTTTCTTAAATATGTATTTGATAGGATCCATCTTAGAGATCAATAAAGTGGTATGAGTCAACATATACTGTCTTAGTCGGCGAGCAGCCCATGCCAAAGCGCAGCAAGTTTTCTCAATCAGTGAATATCTTGTTTCACAGTCGGTAAACTTTTTGCTAAGGTAGTATATTGCATGCTCTTTTTGACCAGACTCGTCATGTTGCCCTAACACACACCCCATTGAATTCTCTAGCACTATTAAGTACATGATTAGAGGTCTTCCTTCAACTGGTGGCATCAAAACCGGAGGCTCTTGGAGATACTCCTTGATCTTATCAAAAGCTATCTGACATTCATCATTCCACTTCACTACTTGATCTTTTCTCAGTAATTTAAAGATTGGCTCGCAAGTGGCGGTCAAATGGGAGATAAATCTGGAAATATAGTTCAAACGTCCCAAGAAACCTCTGACTTCTTTCTCAGTACGGGGAGCGGGTATATCTTGTATAGCTTTTACCTTTGCAGGGTCGACTTCAATACCTTTACCACTGACGACGAAACCCAAAAGTTTACCAGATCTAACCCCAAAGGTGCATTTGTTTGGATTCAATCTCAACTTGTACTTCTTCAACCTCTCAAACAGCTTGTGTAGGTGGTCAAGATGCTCTTCTTCATTCTGAGATTTGGCTATCATATCATCAACGTATACCTCTATCTCGTGATGGATCATATCATGGAATAAAGCAACCATAGCACGCTGGTATGTTGCCCCTGCGTTCTTCAAACCAAATGGCATTACCTTGTAACAAAAGGTGCCCCACTATGTAACGAATGTAGTCTTCTCCATGTCTTCAGGTGCCATCTTGATTTGATTATAACCTGAGAAACCATCCATGAATGAGAATACCTTGTGCTGAGCAGTGTTATCTACCAGAACATCTATATGTGGGAGAGGAAAGTCATCTTTGGGGCTTGCCCTGTTCAGATCCCTGTAGTCCACACACATACGAACTTTACCATCCTTCTTTGGCACTGGTACCACATTTGCAACCCACTGAGGATATGATGTGACAGCTAGAAAACCTGCATTGAATTGCTTCATAACCTCGGCTTTGATCTTTTCAGACATCTCAGGGCGCATACGACGAACCTTCTGCTTTATCGGAGGACAACCTTCCTTCATCGGTAAATGGTGAACCACGATATCAGTATCAAGTCCTGGCATATCTTCGTAAGACCAAGCGAAAATCTCAGCATAATCACGTAGCATCTGAATCAATCTTTTCTTAACATGGTCTTCTAATCCAGCACCTATCTTGATTTCTTTCTTATCCTCCTCAGTACCTAGATTTACGACCTCGACTGGCTCTTCGTGCGGTTGTATGGTCTTTTCCTCTTGCTCTAATAGTCTAGCAAGCTCTCCAGGCACTTCACAATCTTTCTCACCTTCGTCCTCGGCTTGGTAGATCGGATTTTCAAAGTCATAATTGACAATAGCAGAATCATTATCAATGGGAACCAGAGTGGATGTGGATCTGCAATTTATCGCGTGGGTGTGTGTAAGAACACATAGCTATTTTGATGAATATAAAGTAAAAGAAAAGACAAAGAGCGCAAAAATTTGAATGCAAAACGTCCATTGATTTATTGAATGAAAATATGCGATGAAATGACAACCCTAACAAATAGGCCATTGTGCCCCGGGCAAGGCACAAGGCTTAAAAGTTTTATTGTTCAAATTAACAAAACCAAACTTCAAAAATAAGAAAAACAGAAAATATCATTTACTCCTGACTAAAGGAGATAGGAATAATGATTTCAGTCTTCCAATTGTTGAGCCCACTGCCAATGGTAGGAAAGATCCAACTGTCTAAATCACAGTCACTATCAGCATCCTCTACAGCATTGACCTAATCTTTATGAACTCCTTTACTGGTAATGCGAATAGCACGAGCGCGACGTACAGCCCTCTGAGCCTTTGAAGTGAAGCCCAAACCAAATTTGTCAGACTTGTAAGGGATGTCAGGAAGCTGACCCCAAATGGTACAACCACCTTCTTCAACCACAGCTCTAGCATCCTTTAAGGAAACCATTGTAGGAGGCACTCTAGTAACCTTGGGAACAGTAGGAACTAGTTTAGCAATAGGAGCAGTCTGAGGAGCCAATTCAAATGTTTGACAATGAGTCTCGAGGAATTCGCCATCCATCTCAACATACTTGAAAGTATTCAAATGACTAACCATGTACTCTTCTTCACCATAGACGATGACAATCTTGCCTTTCACGGGATATTTCAGCTTCTGATGTAAGGTAGAAGTCACAACGCCTGCCCCATGTATCCAAGGGCGCCCAAGCAGACAGGAGTAGGCAGGACGAATGTCCATTACATAGAAAGTAGAAACAAAGACTTGAGAACCCACTCTGATTGAAAGATCAACCTCCCCATGCACTAATCTCTTTGAACCATCAAAAGCTCTCACCACAACATCGCTGGGTCTTAGCACAACCCCTTCACAGTCAAGCTTGTCTAGAGCAATCTTCGGCAATACATTCAATGAGGAACCCGTGTCCACCAGTACATAAGATAGAGTAGTGCCCCTACACTCAATGGAGACATGCAGGGCCTTATTGTGGTTTCTTCCGGTAGGAGTCAGATCAGCGTCAGAAAATCCTAGACCATTATCAGTTGTCAGGCTAGCGACACAATTTTCAAACTGGTCAACAGAGATTTCCTGCGGCACATGCGCAGATTTCAAAAACTTCACCAAAGCCTTAGCATGGGCCTCAGAGCACAACAACAGAGATAGCATAGAAATCTTGGAGGGGGTGTGCCCCAATTGTTCAACAACATTGTAATCACTCTTGCGGATAATTTTTAGCACTTCCTCCATTTCTTTGGAGGGATCTTCGATAGTAGTTTCTCCCGGGGTCTTCATTTGGGCAGGCTCAACCACCGGTTCTTTGCCTCGAGTCTCAGTAATTGATTTGGAGGCAGAGATACGAACTGGAGTAGTAACAGTCTTCAGAGAGATTTCTGGGGAGAAAACTCTTCCACTTCGGGTAACCTTACTAGTCCCGACGATATTGTCGACATCGGGATTAGTAACTTCAGTAGTTTCATTAGTCAAAGGCTCTTGCTTGACACCATGAATGTAAACATCCGCACCATACTTCCAAGGGATAGCCTTGCTAGAGGAATATGGAAACGGGCCGGGCGTAGTAATAATCAGGGGAGCCACTCTAGGCTCGACAGTAATCTTCACAGGAACTTTAGAGGTGATCCTCACAGGAGTTTTGGAATTAGTAACCACAGATACGTCCTCAAACTTTAGACCTCGGGACAAATTTTCACATAAGCTCTCTGTAGAAGGAATCTTCTCAAACAGTATAGTACGGTCGTCCATCAATCGTTGAATGCCCTCTTTCAGCTTCACACAACCATTGGATTGAGATGCACAATAATGACAGTTTTCAACGCAACCTGGAAATAAACCGGCTTGCAGCAACTTCTTCTTAACAATTAATAGAGGAGTAGTCAAGTCAACTATAGTAGCAGTATAAGAACCATCATCAATAGCACTAACGGTGGTGTCATGATTTGGCATAAGAGCGGTAATCACATTAGGAGTCTCAGGGGGATCAAACTCAATTTCCTTAGCATCAATCATGTCTTGAATCTTATTCTTCAGCGCCCAACAGCTGTTCGTATCATGTCCATGACTATTAGAATGGTATGCACACCTTGCATCGGGATTATAGCTAGGAGCGGAGGTATTAGGATTCCTAGGAGGATCCCTCAAAGTAACCAACTCTGCCTTCAACATAAGCTGCAGCGCCTGAGCCAATGACATGTTGATCTTTGTAAATTGTCTCCTGGGTGTATCCTGCTTACGCTGACTAACTTGTTGTTGTTGTGGCGCCGGTGCAGAGATCAGAACTACCCCAATAGATTAGTTGCGACCTTTCTGGCCGTGTACAACATTAGATTCCTTCTTCCCATTATGTGGCTTCTTTGTAGTGTTTCCAGATGTAGCCACTTGTATTTTACCACTTCGAATTCCATTTTCAACACGTTCTCCTGTCAATATCAGCTCGGTGAACCCGGATGACGAGCTTCCAAGTAGATGACTATAGAAAGGACCGGTTAATGTGCTCATGAACATGTCAATCAATTCTCTGTCAGCTAAAGGAGGTTGAACTCTGCTTGCGAGATCTCTCCACTTCTGTGCATACTCTTTAAAGCTTTCCTCAGAACCCATTGACATACTCTGCAGTTGCATTCGGGTTGGCGCCAGATCAGAATTGTACTGGTATTGTTTGTAGAAAGGTGCATCCAAATCTTCCCATGTACGAATGTTGGTACTTTCGAGTTGATAGTACCATTCCAACTGTGCTCCAGACAAACTCTCTTGAAAGAAATGCACCCATAATTTCTTGTCAGCAGTGTGTGGTTGAATCTTTCGGACATATGATCTCAAATGCAGCTTCGGACAAGAAACACCATCATACTTAGCAAAAGTGGGAATTGTGAACTTATGGGGAATGACAACCTCTGATACTAGACCCAGATCCTCAAAATTCAAGCCAGGTACCTTATTGATTTCCATAGTTTTCAGACGTTCTTCTAATAGCTTATACTTTTCATCAGCAGGAGGGTATTGTTCTTCCGAATAATCTTCTTCCTCTCCATCAGAATATTTGTCAGAACCATAGTTGCTTTCTTCCTTAGTTTTAACACTTTTACCATCTTCATCCTGTTCATCATCTTGATCTACTGGAATCCCAATTTCCTTGACCTGTTTAGCCGGACCTTTGAATCTCCTCCCCAGGTTGATGACGCCAGTTGATTTTCTTGCTTTCTTCTTCTTCTTGGTCAGAAGTGCTTTCAGTTCTTCTTGCCCTTTGGACAAGTTCAGGATCAGCTCTTGGAACTGGGCGTTCTGGGCCTGGAGATCTTTGACGGTTTGGTCGAGAGCCATTTCTTCTGTAATAAACAGCAAGAAGGTAAGAGACATGTCTTAGAAACCTGCTATGCAATGATTATGAGATGTAAATGCATATGCAATGATTTCAAGGACTTTAGAGTTTATCTTTGCAAACAGAAACAAAGGGAAAACTTTTATTAGTAAACTCGAAATTCTTTTTTTTTTATGCCTCTTGGGCTACAATGAAAGGAAATTTCAAAAAGCAAATTTAAAAACGCCTAAGGCCTAGGATTCAAGACTCAAGTCTCCCACGGGCGCTTCCTCTTTGTGCCGATGTAAGCATTGATGCCCTGCTCCTCATGAAGTAATTTCGTCAACTCTAACACCTTCTTCTCACTAGCATAGAACTGAGTCTCAAAGGTGTCTCTTTCTTCTTTTATCTGAACCCAGGATTTCTGCAGCTCTTCAAGATCGGTAGGCATGTCTGGATAGAGAATGACTTGAGGAACATCTCCCTCAAACTCAGGGTCAACAATCACTGGTCTGACAGCAGGATATGGCATAATAAGATCTCGAGCACGAGTGCGCACCCATCTGAGGTAAGGCTCCAAAGGAATAGAGTTCTTCTGTCCCAAGGTCCTGCTTTCAATCTTATACACATTATTCCATACGCGTATAAACCTTTGACGGTAACCTTGAGGATCATCTTCATAATCGAATACAATACCCTGAATAAACATGTCATGAGGACCATTCCTTCGAGCATAACCAAACTGGCGCAAGGCTAGCGAAGGATTATAGGTGATGCCTCCCCTAATGCCAAGGAGTGGTACATTAGGGAATTCCCCATAATGATCAATAAGAGTGAAGTCTTCAAGAGATCGGGCACACCAATAGATATCTGAATGGGAGAGTGATATTATCCTTTGAGACCACTGCAACCTTTGTTCATTCTTCAATACTGACCGGGGAAGGTGTGAAATAAACCACCTGGATAGTAAGGGTACGCAGCACATGAGAGTCCCTCGCTCCTTGATAGTACGAGTGTGAAGCGAATACAGAATATCTCCGAGCAAGGTAGGTACCGGATTATGAGTCAGAAATATTTTGATAGCGTGCACGTCTATGAATTGGTCTGGATTAGGGAACAACACCAACCCATAGATCAACAAAGCCAATACCTCTTCAAAAGCATGGTAACTCATAGCTCTTAGGAACAATTGAGCCTTCTCAATCAAGAACTTAGCAAGAAACCCCTTGACTCCACTCCTTGTTTCCCAATTAGACACAATGTCTGACCTCTTCAGATGTAAAGCAGCTGCAATGACTTTAGGCTTTGGAACATTTTCTAGACCGGTAAAAGGCATCTGATCGAGGATAGGTATTCCAAGTAACTTGGAGAACTCCTCCATCGTGGGCACCAATTGGTAATCCGGGAAGGTGAAACAGTGGTGTTTAGGATCGAAGAATTGGAATAGGACTCTCATCATGTCTTCTTCAAAACCTGAGGTAACTAAGTCGAGTAGAAAACCATGCCTTTTGGTGAATCGAGAACCCTCGGGAACTTTTGAGACCAATTCTTTAAGTTGGGAAGGAACCCTTACAAAGTTAACTCGGATGAAATTTCTAGGAACGGAAGCCATGACCTGCAATCACGAATAAAGATAAATTCCTTGGTCCTTGAAATGGTTAGTGAAAATGATATGTTATGATGTTATGATGTCATGTACATGTTAATAGTAAATAAGTAGCACACACAAACAAGTCATACAAGAGCCTTAGGTTTAAAGGCTTGTATGAAGTCCAAAGGTAAGTACCCTTCCCCACTGAGGTTTAGTTGGCTCAACCTGTCCTAGAATAGTAACCGGGTTCTAAAGGACTCATATCACGGATCTTTCTCAAAGGCTTTATTTTAGTGCGACACTCGAGTGGCCGACCAAAACATCCCGAAAGTCTGATCTCAATGAGCGTAGTCTCGAGTATCAACCAACTTTGGAACATGCCAAACCGGCTATCTCACTACCTTCTAATGGCCAAGGCTAAGTTCAACTAGGGTTCTAAGGGCAAATTAGTGCTTCATGACACCACGCGGCAGCCTAATGTTATCCCCAATCCAAGCCTCGAGGAACATCAGTACAAACCAAAGTGTCACACTAACGATGGCTACCATATCAACCGTAGCGGTACATGCCGTACAGTCTCCTTGGTCTCTTGCCATTTACCTAAGGTCCTAGATCCGGGTGTAGGATCATTTACCCAAGTAATGTCCCCCAAGACAAAACCCTTAAAAGTAAAGCACACAAAACAGATAATTAAAGAAGTTAAAGTGATCTAAACCCTAAGGTAACCCCTCTTTTAGGATTGGAATCCCCAGCAGAGTCGCCAGTTCTGTAACACGGTGGTTTGAACTGACTTTTAAAATGTTGCGGTAAGCAAGACTCGCCACCGACTTTTATTTTATCCAATAAAGAAAGGAATAAAAGAACAGGAAAGACCTTTTTAAAATATTTTGAGTTCGGGGGGTAAGTTATACAAAAGAAAGGTACGAGCACCTTTTGTATCCATGGTTATCCATGGGCTCTTAATTGCTTAGCTCACTTTACTTTGTTTGAAGAATAGTGTAGTGTGTGATTAGAAAATATTTCGTAAAGATTTTAACTTTGTAATGATCCTCGTATGGATTTATGCAAAGTGTTTAGCTTTGAAGAATGTTTGAAAAGTGGGGTGTAAAGAGTGTTTTTTGAAAAGGGTGAGCAAGCATTTAAGAGTTACTACCCTAAGTTTGTAAGGTCTTTCTTGTTATTTCTTTTCTTTAGGGGTAAGACTGCCCTTACTATTAGTGAGTAAGTAGTCTTTACCTTGGATGTTAAAGGGACGAGTGTAGGGTCATCGTATGGTCATAGAAGGCAACTCGTAGGGGTATCTTAGCAATTCGAAGGGACTATCATCATTTTTTGTAGGGTCATCGAGGGACTAGATCACTTATTCGTAGGCAACTTCGAAGGGATTGTGATCTTTATATCGAAGGGACTATGATGATGTTTTTATCTCATAGGCAACTTTGCTAAGATACCCCCACGTTCGAGGGACTTGACCAATTTAATCGAAAGGCAGCGAAGAGAGGTTACCCTAGAGGTGTAAGTGTGAAGAGTGTGTTGATTCAGTTATTTATCTTGAATTAGGATTATTCTATGTCAGGTTTTAAGTCTTGCCATGCAAACCTTAGTTTCTAGTAGTTGAATATGTACAAAAAATTAAAGTGCGGGAATTTAAACCTAAGCTATTACATCCCATGAGCAGTTACAATATTTAAAAAAATGCGAGGAAATGTAAATCTACGCTATTACATCCTGTGAACAGTTACAATATTTAGGAAAATGCGAGGAATTAAAATTCTAAATTATTACAACCAAGAAATAATATTAATGTTTTTTTTTGTTTTAGAAAAGAGAAGGATTTTAGGGTTAGTAAAAAAAAAATTACTAAGGTTAATGGTAAGAAAAAAAAATAAAAATTAGTTAATTATGTACAAATTAATCCTAAAGTCTAATTAATTTAAAAAAAAAAAACTAATTCTAAATTAATTTCTTTTTATATTTTTTGCAATGATTTTGAATAATAAAAATAATTAAAAGTCACAACTTTAATTATTGACAAATTAATTAAGTTAATTAATAAAAAGAATAAAAAAAAAGTTGATTAACTAATTTAAAAAAAACTCAATTCTAATCTTTTGTGATTTAATAAAAAATAATTTTATTGAAGTCTTATAAAAAAAAGGTTAGCTAATTAAAGTTAATTAAAATAATTATTAAAGATTTAAAATAAAAAAGAGAAATAAAAGAAAAAGGAGAAAATTATGAAAGAAAAAAAAGGAAAAAAGGAAATGGGGGGCGCTGGGATTCGAACTCAGGCCCTCAAGGCAATTCGCGGAGGCCTCCACCACTGGGACAAGCGCGTGCTTGTGCTATATAAACGAAACAAATAGAATAAGTGTTAAAAATACGTCAATTTCCAATCAGCGAACCAGATCGCGCCACCTCATCGTCTTTAACCTTGAGACTGGGCTTTTTGCTACGATTTTGCCTCAATTTTGCTACGAATTAGCTACGATATTTTAGTAGCTAATGTACCTGGAATTTCAAAACTTAAAAACACACAGGATTAATACATCAAAGGTACTCAAGTTTACTAATTAGGACCCTAGGAATTCAATGGTGCCATTAGTTTTGGTTAAAAGTGGTTGTAACGTGAGAATCGTAGAGCACCCTCTTTGTGCCCTAACAATGGCAAGTCTTGATTCCTGCACCAAAGCTTGTTAGTAGTTGATCAAAACCAATCTAAACATCATAATCAGTAATAATATAAACATGAACAACATTTATAATGCATGAAAAATGAGATTTAAAAAAGTGGAAAATCCAAGAATGGCCATGGCTTGATGTGCGCGTTTCACTCGCTTCTAACCTTCAAGAATGATGGGGATTGACTCCTGGAATTATTTTGAAACAGTTTGGACGTGAAACTGTCGTAAAATTTTGTTATGAAGAGTTTTCACGATTTTTCTAGTTTGCCTTTTTTTTGAAAATATTTTTGGGTCGCTTCATGTGATTTTTTCGTGTCCTTCAGGTATTGGATATGGTCATGTATTTATAGGAGAGGAATTAGGTTGAAAAGTTCCATGGGCTTGGATCAAAACTTGAATGATATTGAATGGTGTTCAAAACTTACCATTTTCTCCCATTTGGTCATCCAATCTTCCCTTAACAATCTTGCACGAATTTAAATCAGATAATATGCTCATAAACCTCAATATTTGATTCCATAATCAACCACAAATCAAATCTCTTGATTTTCTTATATTTATTGTGATTTAAATTGAATTTAAAGGATTTAAATCCAGTAAAATATGGAGTAAATAATAAAAAATCAGAAAATGTGATCAAATGGTCGTGGGCCATCTTAAAATGAAGTTTAGGCTGTCACAAAATGGGCCCTTTTGGTAAAAAGTGGAGTTTGGCCATTATTTGCTTTGTGCACCTCCTCAAAATTGTCCAACTTTGACAATGCATAACTTCCTCAATTTTTATCATTTGGATGTCTTCTTGGACTTTTTTAGAAACCTCAAGATGTCCTCTAATCACTCCTTTTGGTCCCATGTCAATTTGATCTCCCATGTTCAAGTTATGAGCTTTTGAAAAAGGTTGACTTTTATTGACTTTCAAAATGACCTATAATGTCTTGGCTCATATCTCCCTAATGAAGCATTTCTGGACTTGGCTTGTGAGACACAAAGTTGTAGGGAATTAAATTTTCTTCAAGATGGACTTTGGTTGAGGAATTTTTGCTGAAGTATGTGGAAGTTATGCCTGGTCAAAGTACAGTTGACTTTTCCTATAAAAACCCTAATTTAGTAACTCCCGATTCTTGATGATTCTGAGGTTTCCTTGATGAATCATGATCAACCCTTGATCAAATAATGAATTTCACCCCATAATCTTGATGTTGACCAAAAATCTTGAGGTTTGACTTTGTGTTGACCACAGTTGACCTTTTGACCAAGTTAACTGACTTTGACTGTCTGAGCATCTGACTGACCAAACTTGTAAGGAAAGTCTTGAACCTTGTTATGAGGATTCTTTGAAGTGTATGGGACACCATGAAGTCCTTTTGAAGCTTTAGAAGTCCAATCTACTTTGAGAAGTACACAACCCTAGTTGGATTTATTGCTTAGGAGGAGGCTTTGTCTGATGAAACTTTTGAGTACTCTTGAGCCACTGAAGATCTTATGAATCACTAGGAGACCTCTTGAGGCATATTGTCTTGAATGTGTGAGGGAAAATTTTGGGGTACAACACATGCTCTTGTTTTTTGGTTTCATAGTCCCCAAGCTTCTGTTCGCAGATGGAGCTAAGATGCCACTCGCGTTTCATGTCGTCATGGCGGAACCGAATCTAGGCGTCGACCTGATGATGCATAGCGAGGTCCTTGGCCATTTGAGTGAAGAAGGCTTCGAACTCGATCAGGTATGTGGCCATAGGGGCAGGAAGTTGCAATTCAGAAAGTTCATCGAGGAGTTTGAAGACGTCGTTGGCAATGGTAGAGTCCTCGGTGACAGCCGCCAGAAACTGTTCCTCAAAAAGGTAGGACCGCAGCTGCTGAAGTTTGAGATTGAAAGAAGCATCCACTTCTGGAGTTGGAATTGTGGTCGAATCAGTGGGTTGAATCTCTTCGGCTGCCTGGAAAAGTTTGTGTAGTGCCTTCAGGGTTGCTGCTGGATTAGTCGCCTTGGCTGCCAAGAGTGCTTTCGGAGTGAGAGATTCCTCGACAGCAGCCGAAGCCTTCTCTGGTCGATGTTCAGGGATTTGGAGTGTCTCCCCGATGTCACTATCCACGACGGGAAAAGGATTGATAGTCACCCCAGGGAATGCATCATCATGCTCCAAGTTATCAGTTGCAGCAGGAGGCCTCTTCACCAAGCTTTCCTCAGGGATAAGAGGGTGAAACATCAATCTTTTGGGGACTTGGCGTAACGGCGACATTGGCAGTAGGGGCGTCGGCGGCCGATTCAGTATCACCCTCACCAACAGTGGTCGAAGTAACCACATTTTCCTGCAAAAGACAAAATACCGGTGAGCTTCGTCACCCCAAGGTCGTTTAGGACACAAATAAAGTTGGAATACCTGCACAGGAGTTGTTGTCTTGGGGAGGGCGACAGAGGGAATTGGTTCAAAAACATCTTCAAGATTTCTCGAGACAACTGGGGCCACCGTCGAGTCGCTGGGTTTTAAAGGAGTCCTCCGTGTTATAGCCTTTTTCTTCCTCACCAAAGGGGTAGTTGGAGGAGACGATGGAGCTGCTGCAGTGAAGACTCGAGAGTGAGTGCTCTCATTCGACTCAGTCCTTTCTAGGGAAGGTACTTTCTCAGCAACCTACGCAGAAATGATGTAAAAACAAAGGGAGGACAAGGACACAGAACAAGAAATTAAAAATACCTGTAGAAGGTTGGCCCTAGGGTTTTTGGCAGGTCTGGTAGAAGTCGACGCAGCAGTCGTTTCTCGTTTGCGCCCCTGAAAGCAAAGCTGAAACTAGTTAGTTAAGACCTATGGGCAAACGAAATTAAGAGTCCAGGGTCTACCTTTGTCGAAGTATCCTCTGCAGGGTCAACATCTATGACAGGGGCTGTGGTCGACGGTTTAGGGATACCAACTGTAGAAGCGAAAGCGTCAACCACGTTTGCCAGGAAAAGATTGGGAGTAAAAGCTTGAGTGTGGTACTCCAACCACCAAGCCTCAAATTCCTGAGTAGTGAAAAAGGAAGGCTGGAAGGAGAAAATCGGTAGCTCCAAGTGTTGATAGGCCCTGACAAACCTCATGCAAGCTTTATGACCTACGTGAGTCAAGCGTCAACCAGACCGTACTATATCCTCAGGATGCCTCACTAAGGGTTTTGGCAACATCTGGCTTAGGCCAAATTATCGAGCCACCAAATTTGGACAGTAGTTCATAAAACCATATCCATTGTTCCCCATTTCGATGCGAAAAGAAATCATGGTGAGAGTAAGAAACGCCTGCCATATAGCATTCAACAGCGCAGCAGCTTGAGGTGAGACTCCAGGAAACGGTTGTCTGAACCAGTCAGGCCCAAACTTACGCTCCACAAATGGCGCCATGTCAGGGACGAAAGAAGAGGTTTCCACAAACATACTGAGATACCTCATAAAGAGGGCTTGTCTTGGAGCTTCTTGGGTGTTCATCAAGGCCAGTCGCAGTCCCTCGACAGAACGTGCTTTGTTTAGACGCTCCATCGTTGCAGAGGCTGGATATCCTAATTTGTGCTCGAAAGTGGCGTTGAGCCAGTGTTGCAACAACCACATAGGCCCTGAGATGTTTAAGGCTTTAGTGGTTTGGTGGAGAAGTTTCAGTCTCATGGCCGACAGGCCAAGAGAATGGTAGAGGGAGGTCAACAGAAGTTTGGCCAGAGATATCTGTCGGCCTTCCTGGATCTTAATGGCCAAACTAATAAAACTTTTGGCTATCTGCAAGGAGCCAGGGCAAAACATATAATATGACAACCAGAGGGTCAAGAAGGCAATATGCTCTTCATCAGAAACTTCTGTAGAGCGTTTGTCATGATGATCTTCGATGTAGTTTTGGAAACCAACGCGCTCGAAGTCAAAAGCGTTATCCGTCTCCACAGTCGGGTCGAACGTCTCACACAGTGGCGAAAGGCCAGTGATGGCCGCCACATCGAAAAGTGTTGGCGTGAACATGCCACAAGGAAGGTGGAATGTGTTTGTCGATCCTTCCCAAAAATACATCAACGCCAGCAGCAAGCAAGGGTTAACTCTGTGGGCGGTTCTGGAGAGTTGGATGGCGTCGAAGATGCCACATTCTTTCCATTCCTTCTTGTGCTTCCCTTCGACTCTGTCAAGCCAGGCAAGGTAATCTTTGTTGCCTGGAGTAGGCATAGATCTAAAAACTCGAGATTTGGGTGCCATATATTTGAGGTCCAAGGTGCCACCTTTTCTCGAAAGCAGGGGGACTCGTTTGGTCGAAGCAAGGAAAGAACTTCTGGAGTTCTTGTGGGTTAGGTTTGTTGTCTGGAAAGGGGCCATGGAAACCACACAGTTTATTCTCAACCGCGAAGGGGATAACCATTTGACGGCACCAGTTGGCCACCACCGTCTCATCAGTGGAAGATGGTTGAGGAAGAGGATGGTGTGTTTCCGCTTCAGAGATTACGTACGCAACAGGGTTGTTACCAGTGGTTTGAGGAATGTGAGTTGTAGGGGTTCTTGATGAAGCCATTGGAAGAAAAAAATGCAAAGGGTGCTCTGAGGCGGTAAAAGCCTTAGGAAAAAGAAATCAAAGCCTGGGTTTTTGGGAGCAAACGACAGTTTCGTGAAGAAGGTGTTATGAAAAATGGTAAGTTCCTAAAGAAGACTATTTATAGGGTGCATGCAGAAAAATGAAAGATAAAAAACTTTTCAACTTCTGCGAGTAAGTGGGGTTTGGTTTCGAGGCCCATGACTTAGATGGGACTAACCGGCATGGCATTTTCTTGGGAGTCATGGGATTGAGATTGCCATCATCATGCCAGACGGCGCTTGCCACGTGTTGAGAGGGAAGACGAAACGATTGGCAAAGGCGTCGAAATCCTGCAAGAAACCAAAAAAGCCAGATTTCGCCATCGACACAGTATTCAGTCGAAACTGGCCTTTTGGGGGGGGCAATTTGTTGACACTGGATTTCGACTGATGTGGGTATCCGAAGATTCTAGGGCGTGTCAGCGCAAAGAGGCACATCAAGGTTTCGAGTCGACACCAACAAAAAGGCACGTCGAAGAAATGGCGACAGGCTTTGGCGTCAGAGGGAAATGAGGCGACAAGCTGATTTCAAAGGACAAATGCTTAGGTGGGAAAAGTTTGAAACCTCCACGACTATGGGAAGTTGAAAAGAAAGTGGGGTGCCACGTGTCAGCTACAGAAGGCATTTGGGCAGACAAACAGTTACATTTTTAGGCCTATATAAAGCACTGTAATTTTCATTTTTAGGGGTTGCATTTTTTCACATTGTAAGGGGAAAATACTCAAAGTACCAAGCTTAGAGAGAAACGAGTTCACTCCCGCAAACAAATGTACACTTGCGTCCAAATTCTACTTAATGCAATTTACTTCCAGTATTTAATTTAAGACATTGTTTTTTCCTTGTTTTACTCAGCCTTTCCTTTATTTCTTTGTTTTGCGCCAAACTCGTTAATCGTTAAAAAACTCTTCACGTCACCAAGGTCACCTCAGCGTGACGCCTCCCACTAAAAAACTGAGAAACTAAAACGCACCATAAACATACGCTTCCAATTCCCGTGTTCTGGGATTTGTGTGGCCGATCCCGCGAGCGAACCTGCGACGGAAGGCCAGCGGTTGTTCGCCTAGACGAACAACCATAAAAAGAATATTCTAGCAGAAGGGTGAGAAATAAAAACTATAACAAGATTGCATAATAATATGTAAACATATAATTCACATACATTATTCAACTCACCCACACACCACAACTAACACATATAGCATACAAGGATATCATATATTCATATATTCAAGAAACAACAAAGGGGTGAGAACTACATTCCATAATTAACGGTGTAAAATACATGTTAAGGAGTAGTACTCAAGCAATCACACATAATATGCACACATTCACAACACACTTTCCACTTCCAATTATAATACAACAAAGACATAAGTATGCAATGTGACTCAATGACACAATGCAATGCAAATGGTGCCACCACATTTGGTTCATTCAATCGAACCTGATTCCCACTGGAATCCGGATAAATCACATACACTCCCACTGAACAGTGATTTATCTCCATCAACCGATTCCCACTGGAATCCAGATCAATCACATACACTCTCATTGAGCAGTGATTTATCTCCATCAACCGATTCCAACTGGAATCCGAATAAATCACATACACTCTCATTGAGCAGTGATTTATCTCCATCAACCGATTCCCATTGGAATCCGGATAAATCACATACACTCTCATTGAGCAGTGATTTATCTCCATACAACTCCACATTGGAGTTCAGACAATACTAGGCACCCATCATGGATTCCCACCTAGCTGTCTCCACCATGGTTCATTCAATCGAACCTGATTCCAACTGGAATCCAGATAAATCACCTACACTCCCACTGAGCAATGATTTATCTCCATAACAACTCCACATTGGAGTCTGGACAAATCACATACACTCCCACTGAGCAATGATTTGTCTCCACATAACACATCATGAAATGCACGACACAAATGATGCACAAAACATAAGTATAGTAAAAACAACTATACCTCTTCACGATCCCCATGATCACACGTGAGATACATACTTGTCGTAATACACACTAGTATTACCACACCTGTCCAATCAGTTCAATATAACACATACATAACAAGAATTATGCACAAACACATGTATAACAATCAAGTATACATCTACATGATCCTCCTGATCACATGTGCGTTACACTCGCACCGTAATTCACCCTTGAATTACTACCCTGTATCACACTATCATTACACACAAAAACTACTCACAACATACATTGATATTCATTTATACAATGTAATTTGCCATAAGGCCACAAACAACCACAATCATTATTATCACCTGCACCAAAATACAATTCACTAGGATTCACGCCACAAGGCTACCCACAACAACATCAATATGATAACATACATTAAAATTCATCTATTCAATACTTTTATGCCACAAGGCTATCATTCAATAACCACATTCTATAGCAAGATTCAACATCATATATACATTATTTTCACATAGTAGTTCACACACATTTCAAGGCATACAAGCCACTACTATCCTCTACCAAGCATCCTTGGTTAAAATCATGGTCTCACATTACCTTTTAATAGCACATTGGATTCTCTTTCCAAGGCTTCAAGTCCCATATCAAACGGATTCCCGATTTATGAATTTTGGTTGAAACGGGGACTACAATATTCACACATACATTAATTTCCCATATTTTTCTTATCAACCCATAACATATAACTATGTTTATCCTTCACTATCATAAATATCATTGAGATAGCTTACCAATGCATCCGACCGTGCCTCAGTCCGAGTTACGGATCAAAAGTTATGAAGGAAACAAGATAGAAAAATTTGTCACGTTCGCTCCAGGGTTTGCTAGGCGAACCCCAGCGAACCAAGGCAGAGAAAAAATAGTATAAAGTTCGCTAGGCGAACTTCTAGGTGAACATTCGCCCTGTACTTCGTTGTAGTTCGCTAGGCGAACCTACAAACTCAAAAATTCTCAGCAGCGTCAATATAGGTCATTTGGGGTCAAAATCCCTCATTTCTTCCACCCAAACACTTCCAATCCATACTATATCAACCAAAACATGTTCCAAACATAACAACAAGTATTCTACGCAGTTTATTCCACATTTTAACCGTTAAAACGATCGATTCCTACCAATTGTTCACAATTTCAACCAAATGGAAAACATATATTTTTCCACCAGGCATTCAAACAAATACATACATACACATATACAAGCATGATATAATTTAAACTTCTCACTCTTACCCGATTAATCGAAGATTGAGCCTTGTTTTGGTGATTTCCTCTCCTTCTCCTTCTTCTCCTTCTTCTCCCTTTTCTTTTTCTTCTTTCTCTTTTCTTTCTCTTCTATTTCCTTTCTCCCTTTTTTTTCTTCTTTCTAATCTTTCTCTTTCCCTTTTATAACAAATTATATACTCTCCCAAAAGACTATTTTACCCTTTCGCTCAAATATCTCCCAAACACTCTCAAAATGCGATAGAAAACAAACATACCGATGAAAAACATATCGTGCAATAAAATTTAAAAAGAAAAATGTAATTTAATGCAAATATTTTACCTATCAGAGATATTAGCCAATTAATTCAATTAGCAGGTAAAATACCATAAATTCACACAATTCACAAAATTCACATAAATGAAATAAATAAATAAATGCGATTAACCAAATCGGGGCGTTACAACTCTCCCCCACTTAGACATTTTCTTCCTCGAAAATATAAATGAGACGAACAACTCCGGATACGACTAAAAGAATACCCATGTTACAAACACATAGGTTCACTCTAGAACCAATCACCACAAGATCATTACCCTCACCATAGGTAACACTTCCCTAATTCCCCACATAGGAATTAGCTACTCGCACTCGAACCATCACAATGGAAACGAGGCAACAACAAAAACAAGAACATAAAGTTCCATGACACAACATCGTTTCAACAACCTCTACATAACCATAATACCAACATCCTTGACGCACAACATTATTACAACAATGCTACGATTCACCAATCGAACATATAACCAAAACATCCATCTACATAGTAGCCCATGAATAATATTTAATCCTTTCACCTAACACTTCCATTCTGAAACATCCAATGGTCTCATCATTCCTACATGTTTCCAATGTTAAACCTATGAACTCTTACAAGTCACACACGCATATACGAAATGTACCACATCACGCTTTCGATGCGCACTCTGACTACTCGCAACAATCAAATCTACCAATTTCATATCCAACTTCTGACTCTCTCCAATATTCACCAAAAAAATTCATTGTTCATTTCTAATATACCAAATCTTACACTCTACTATGTTATCTCACACACCAGACACAAGCCTCTGAACTGTTCAAATAATGCTAATCCTCTTACCATCAACACAGACATGCATAAAAACCTTCGACTCAACTTCGCCAATAGGATAATTCCAGCTAAAGTCATAAATCATCAGGAATTCCAACCATCCTCATTGTCTCAAACCCTATTATTTCCGACCAAACAGGTACTCAATATTCTTGTGATTACTAAACACTTTGAATTCAAAACCATCAAAATAATACCTCCAGATTCTCAACACAAAAATAACCGCAGCCATCTTGAAATCATGAATCCTCAATTATCGTAAAGCATAAGCCATGACTTTACCATCTTGCATTAACACACTGACTAAACTCATCATAGACGCATCCCAATACCTCACAAACAGTTTATTAGGATCACGCAAAATCAAAACTGGAGCCGTAGACAAATTCTACTTTAGCCCTCTCAAACTTTCCTCACAATGGACATCCAAAGCAAACAACTTACCCTTTGCAAGTCAACTGAAATAACGAAAATGCTACCCTGAAAAAGCCTTCCATAACCTTCGGTAATAACCAACTAAAGTCCAGAAAGCTTCTAATCACCTTAACCGACTTCGAAGCTTCTCACTGTAGAACTGCATTTACTTCCGATGGATCCATAACAATACCATCATCAGAAATAACATACCAAAGAAAACTAACCTTTTTCAACCAAAATTCTCACTTGAATAATTTAGCATAAAAATTCCTTGCTTTTCAACATTTGTAACTCGATTCTCAAACACCCTATATACTCTCCTTCTGAGTTTATAATAGATCGGAATATCCCTAATGAGCATCACGCCAACTTATCCAATTAAATATGGAAGATACGATTCATATACTCCACAAACATTCCAGACGCATTACTAACACCGAACAACATTACTGTACATTGTAATGCCCAACCAAAATCCAAAAGATATAAACTCTTAAAGTCTTTGCAAAATTTATCACCGGGTAATTCTAACGCTAACATCCAATATTCCATCCAGAAACACCTCTGGAATTCACGCACAACTGGCAGTCCTTCACTGTGGCTTTCCAGTCAATTCCAGAACACTATTATCACAAACACAACAAACATCTTGGTCTCAACGCCTAAGAGTTTTTCTACTCATTTAGCAGATATAAACTTCAACTATCCACCTTTGTCCATCTTAAGTTCCCTCTCTACTCTCTGAGGAGCAACCACACACAATACCTGATCGTTCTCCCCCAGAGACATCCCAACTTGACCAACATACCAAAGCCTCTAATCCGCCTCATCTTCCGTTATAAGAATCTTAATCGACTCATCAGCACAATCTGTAATCATTTCCTTAATTCCAAACAATTCATTGCACACACCATCAAAGCCGAAAAGACACGTCTATTCCATCCAACATAATTCCGTATGTTATCAACAAGAGATTAAGGGTGATCAGTTCCTCAATTCGTTAATAGACAACCGACAATCATGATGGGGTACAGACCATCGTTACCAGACCATAATAGCATTTCTTGCATCTTGTGCACAAAACAACCTAAGGCACAAATCCTTAGTCGACATAAACCTTACCTCCACATTCCCTCTGGAATCGGGAACAACACTGTCCAAACAACACTTATAATCTGGCAAACAATGACACACCAAGCCAACGCTCCACAGCTGAAGCAACTTGGAAAAGCACCAGCTTCTCCCCCACTTAACTCATTCTCAATCCTAAAGACAGAGGATTAGAAAACCAGAAAGCACTGACAGTGTTTCACACACATATCACGTACTAAGGAACAAACAACATTGACATTATTCAACTGTCATGCCACACCGACTCACAACTTGGCCGGACGGACCGAACTGCTCTGATACCAATTGTAACACCCCAATTCCCATCGCGGATAATTAATACATAATTAAATCAGAGTGAATAAATTTTTTTTTACGGAAATAAGGATGCCACATATGAGAAAAACGTAATCCACTTGCTTATAATCTTGATACATAACACAAAATATACGTACAAGTTATCAAAATATATATAAACATAAATAACAAAAGCGTTTCCCCCGACTCCCGTGTTACGTATCAGAGCAGACACCAAAGATCTAAGCAAAATGAAGATCTAACTCTTCCACTTGCCTCCACAGCGGCTAATCTGCACTATGCCATAAAAAGCATATTCCAGCAGAAGGGTGAGAAATAACAACTATAACAAGATTGCATAATAATATGTAAACATATAATTCACATACATTATTCAACTCACTCATACACCACAACTAACATATATAGCATACAAGGATATCATATATTCATATATTCAAGAAACAACAAAGGGGCGAGAACTACATTCCATAATTAACGGTGTAAAATACATGTTAAGGAGTAGTACTCAAGCAATCGCACATAATATGCACACATTCACAACACACTATCCACTTCCAATTATAATCCAACAAAGACATAAGTATGCAATGTGACTCAATGACATAATGCAATGCAAATGGTGCCACCACATTTGGTTCATTCAATCGAACCCGATTCCCACTGGAATTCGGATAAATCACATACACTCCCACTTGGCAGTGATTTATCTCCATCAACCGATTCCCACTGGAATCCGGATAAATCACATACATTCTCATTGAGCAGTGATTTATCTCCATCAACCGATTCCCAATGGAATCCAGATAAATCACATACACTCTCATTGAGCAGTGATTTATCTCCATAAACTGATTCCCACTGGAATCTGGATAAATCACATACACTCTCATTGAGCAGTGATTTATCTCCATACAACTCCACATTGAAGTCCAGACAATACTAGGCACCCATCATGGATTCCCACCTAGCTGTCTCCACCATGGTTCATTCAACCGAACCTGATTCCCACTGGAATCCGGATAAATCACATACACTCCCACTGAGCACTGGAATCCGGATAAATCACATACACTCCCACTGAGCAATGATTTATCTCCATAACAACTCCATATTGGAGTTCGGACAAATCACATACACTCCCACTGAGCAATGATTTGTCTCCACATGACACATCATGAAATACACGACACAAATGATGCACAAAACATAAGTATAGTAAAAACAACTATACCTCTTCACGATCCCCATGATCACACGTGATATACATACTCGCTGTAATACACACTAGTATTACCACACCTGTCCAATCAATTCAATATAACACATACATAACAAGAATTATGCACAAACACATGTATAACAATCAAGTATACATCTACACGATCCTCCTGATCACACGTGTGTTACACTCGCACCGTAATTCACCCTTGAATTACTACCCTGTATCACACTATCATTACACACAAAAACTACTCACAACATACATTGATATTCATTTATACAATGTAATTTGCCATAAGGCCACAAACAACCACAACCATTATTATCACCTGCACCAAAATACAATTCACTAGGATTCACGCCACAAGGCTACCCACAACAACATCAATATGATAACATACATTGAAATTCATCTATTCAATACTTTTATGCCATAAGGCTATCATTCAATAACCACATTCTATAGCAAGATTCAACATCATATAAACATTATTTTCACATAGTAGTTCACACACATTTCAAGGCATACAAGCCACTACTATCCTCTACCAAGCATCCTTGGTTAAAATCATGGTCTCGCATTACCTTTTAATAGCACGTTGGATTCTCTTTCCAAGGCTTCAAGTCCCATATCAATCGGATTCCCGATTTATGAATTTTGGTGGAAACGGGGACTACAATATTCACACATACATTACTTTCCCATATTTTTCTTATCAACTCATAGCATATAACTATGTTTATCCTTCACTATCATAAATATCATTGAAATAGCTTACCAACGCATCCGACCGTGCCTTAGTCTGAGTTACGGATCAAAAGTTATGAAGGAAACAAGATAGAAAAATATGTCACGTTCGCTCCAGGGTTCGCTAGGCGAACCCCAGCGAACCAAGGCAGAGAAAAAACAGTATAAAGTTCGCTAGGCGAACTTCTAGGTGAACATTCACCCTGTAATTTGCTGTGGTTCGCTAAGCGAACCTGCGAACTCAGAAATTCTCAGCAGCGTCAATATAGGTCATTTGGGGCCAAAATCCCTCATTTCTTCCACCCAAACACTTCCAATCCATACTATATCAACCAAAACATGTTCCAAACATAACAACAAGTATTCTACGCAGTTTATTCCACATCTTAACCATTAAAACGATTGATTCCTACCAATTGTTCACAATTTCAACCAAATGGAAAACATATATTTTTCCACCAGACATTCAAACAAATACATACATACACATATACAAGCATGATATAATTGGAACTTCTCACCCTTACCCGATTAATCGAAGATTGAGCATTGTTTTGGTGATTTCCTCTCCTTCTCCTTCTTCTCCCTTTTCTTCTTCTTCTTTCTCTTTTCTTTCTCTTCTATTTCCTTTCTCCCTTTTTTTTCTTCTTTCTAATCTCTCTCTTTCCCTTTATAACAAATTATATACTCTCCCAAAAGACTATTTTACCCTTTCACTCAAATATCTCCCAAACACTCTCAAAATGCGATAGAAAACAAACATACCGATGAAAAACATACCGTGCAATAAAAGTTAAAAAGAAAAATGTAATTTAATGTAAATATTTTACCTATCAGAGATATTAGCCAATTAATTCAATTAGAAGGTAAAATACCATAAATTCACACAATTCACAAAATTCACATAAATGAAATAAATAAATAAATGCGATTAACCAAATCGGGGCGTTACAGGCAGAGGTGCCCGAAACTAGCCGTTGTCACGGGCAAGGGCGCAGTTAAGGGCACGAGCGTCATGACTGTTTCTGGATGGTGGAACCGTGCATAACGGGCAGGAGCTACCGAGGAGGGGGTAGGTGACCCTTGGGGTCATCCGACCATATATTGCCCGGTAGGGGGCAGAAAGGTAAATGTTGCCCCAAATTGGCTGGACTTAGACAATTTGGTCGTTCAGGGAGCAGAAGTGGATTGGGTTATGCCTAGTCATTTGTCTAGTCTGGAACAATATATATAAAGAAGTGTAAATAAACATTTAGATTTAGGAAACATATTTAGAGAGAGAATCCTATGAAATCTAAGGTTTCTTTTTTATTTTAGAAAAATATTATATTATTTATTTTAATTTAATGTCTTTTATCATCATTATTATAATTATTATTGATATTATTTGTATGATTATAATAAGATCTTTCAAAATCGATTTACTTGGTTCAACTGAGAAAATAAATAGAGAAAAATATAAAGTTGATGAATATGAAGAGGAGAGACGTGTTTTTCCCGTAGGTACTAATTGAAAATAAAAACAAATGGAGAAAAAAATAGAGAAAAAGATATGGATGATGAATAAGAAGAGGGAATAAATGTATTTCCAGTCAGTTTTAATGGATATTTTAATAGATAACAATAAAGTTTGATGAAAAAGATGGATAATAATAGATACTAATAAAATTTGGATGAAAAAACAAACATTACACATTGAATTAATAGTTCAAACAACAGACATTGGAAAATACATTAAATAGTGAAAACATCGTTAGACAAGACATTAAATAGTGAGACATTGGAAAATATATTGAATAGTGCAAATATCATTGGATAATAACCTATTTTTGCCTGATGCACACTACTAATAACCTGATGCACACTACCAGTGTCAAATGATGTTATATATAGAACAACTTTGTAGAACCCAACAAAATACATTCACATGCGTATAGGAACTTTTTTCGTCCCAGTACTAGACACTTTCTGTAAAGTTACTTTTTTGTTCCATACTACTTACACTTTTTGGATAATTCATACTTTTTACCAACTCTTCATTCACATGTGAATAATATTCACATAACAATTCAATACATTAATGAGTTGAAATTTTTTTAATTATTTTTTTGTACACTTTCAATGACTATGTGAATACCATGGTTACACCCTATATTTACTTTTTCCTAATTGTTTATCTCACACGTGAAGAGTAAGATTTGATAAATCTCTGCTACACATTTCAAAAAGCCACGTGACCACTATGTGAGACTTTCAATGCGATCAATCATCTTTAGTGTTAAGGCTATATAGTAGTAGCTATTATTAACTATGCAAAATGTTGCCTACGAAACACGTTTTCTTACACTATTTTCACTACTACCAACTACATTTCTTACAACTTCAACACACCTAATAAATTTAGTCTCTCATTTGATTAATTTTTTGGGTCATGTAGTCTCTCATTTTATGTGCAATGATTTATAAATAAAAATTGATTTTTTTTTCTTTTAGAATTTATGTTACTATTATTTTGTTCCATTTATATCATAAAGTTGTTTTTACCATATTAATAAATTTTACTATTTTTATGACATTAGTTATAAATTTATTTTTTTATAACTTTTATCATTATTTATAATTATAATTATATTTTTTAATATAATTCATTATTTTATCATTATTTTACTTTTTATGTATATTAATTGTTTTTATAAGTAATATCAATTCAAAATCAGTACATACAATTAAGTTTAAGTTGTCAACATTGAATAATTTTAAATCTTTTTAGAATTCATAAAATAATTTTTTTTTAATGTTAATTAATTGATACATTAAAAAAAATTAATAAAAATATATTGATTAATAACGACCGTTCCGAACCCAATCCGGTTACCGTTGAATCTATGGCTAATAAAATCTTTACCTGGTATTTTCATATTCATGTAAAATTTTATGCATTATTTTTATGCGTATAACACATATATTTAAAAAAATTAATTTAAATTTGTGATTTAATAACATTTTTATGATGCAGCACATCCATTCATAGCTGCTGTAGCTTGCTCTTACTTGCATAAAGCTTTTTAATGAGCCTCTACAAGTAGCCTTTCCAGCAAATCCATTGTGATTTCCTTGAATGCCATGTACAGAACAGTGTATTATGAGCCTGAATAAAATAGTTTTTTAATCTTGCCTATCTACTACATATGAAGCTTACATCCACAAGTTGTGTATGGTACAATAGGTATAGCCCATCTATTAACCTGCAAAGTTACAGTATCATAATATATATTAAAAAGTTTGATATCTTATCACACTGCAATGAAGTTGACTTGAACAGTTACACGGGTTGCAATACGGTGTATTTGAATATTTGAATATTTGAATATATACGTTAATAATTAAGTTGACTTGTACAGTTACACAGGTTGCAACATTTTGGTAGTTCTTATTGTAATCTATTTTGAATTTTAATGTTTAAACAACATTTGTATTATAATCAGGGACAAAAGCTAATATATTTGTATTATAATATGGTGTATTATAATCAGGTACACAGGTTGCAATATTTTAGTAGTTCTTATTGTAATCTCTTTTAATTCTAATTATTGTAATTTCTTATTGTAATTTCTTACCGACGTATGCTTCTTATGCATAAAACATGTATTCATTATTTGCTTTTTATAGTCTGAAAAACTTGAGATGTGTGCTATAGAGTCTACATCTTTTTTATTATCTTTATTATTATAGTTAAAATTAGAATTAGAATTGGTAGAATACCCTTTGTACTCCACTTTAAATATATATTTCCTTATAAAAAAAACCTAAAATTATAATTAGAATTAAGACTGCTTTTTAGAAAAATCTATCCCTTGTATTGGAAGTGGACGGGTAAAAGTAATTTACTCACTATACTAATAAATTCACTCCGTTTTATATTAACTGCCGTTTTCATAAATAAATTTTATTTTAAAATAATTATCACTTTTATTTTTCAAACATAATATATGAAAAATTAAAATATATATTATTGATGTAAACAATTTTTTTTTATTTTAAAAATATGTCTTTCTTGTAATATAATTTTGGTAATACAATTTTGTTTTTCTTATTTACATTTTTATTACATTTTAAAACCAAAAGCATGCATACCACACCAATATTCGGGCGAATACACGGGTACTGATATGGGTATCCTAAGAAATAGATATTTGTAATAATACTTACATAAAATGTATTTATTTATGTTACTAATATTTATTTATACAATTAAAATAATATTTTCAAACACTATGTTATTAGTTGATATTTATAAAACTAAATAATTACATATATTTGAAATTATTTTTAATTTAAGATACAATTTTTTTAAACATAATATATGGAAAATTGAAATATATATTATTGATGTAAAACAATTTTGGTAAAACAATTTTGTTTTTATTTTAAAAATAATAAACTATTTTGGTAATACAATTTTGTTTTTCTTATTTACATTTTAAAAACAAAAGCGTGCGTACCACACCAGTACCCGGGCAAACACACGGGTACTGATATGGGTATCCCACGAAATAGATATTTGTAATAATACTTACATAAAATGTATTTATTTGTGTTACTAATATTTATTTATACAATTTAAATAATATTTTCAAATACTGTGCTATTATTTGATATTTATAAAACTAAATTATTGCATAAATATTTTTATAAAAAATACCAACTGATCCCCGCGGATATTGATTATATATATTTTTAAATATAAATTATATTTTTTATATTTACTAATTTTTATTAATCATTTTTTTTAAAATTTTAAATTTAGACAAATATGCATCACTGTCGGGTACCCGTGCGAAGGCACCGGTATCCCGCTAGTTTTACTTTTTAAATACATTGTATCTAGTCTATATATTAATTATTCAATATATTTAAAAAATAAAATTTGTTTATAATATGGAATGAGGGAGTATTATGAATTTGTGTGTCTATACATATAAAACGTTTAATCTATGTAACATATTTTAAGAAATGTTTGTGCTTTTTTTTCTTCTATATATTCTATTCTTTTTTAGGTATTGATTTTAGATTTTTTTTCAAATTAATTATTAATTTATCAAAATTATTTTTAATAAATAAATAAACCAATAATAAAATAATAAATATTTAAACTTTTTTAAAATAGCGTTTTAGTATGGATAAGGCTAAATCGGTGAGCATTCCACTTTTTTCTCATTTCAAACTTAGTCATAAACTATGTCCATCTACGAATGAAGAAAAGTTGAGTATGAAGAACATTTCGTAATCTTAGGCCATTGGTAGTTTGATGTATGTTATGGTTTGTACAAAACTCAATATTGCTCATGTTGTGGGAATGGTGAGTCGTTATCTCTCAAATTCGGGAAAAGATCATTGGGAGGACGTGAAGGGGGTGATGAGATATTTGTGTGGCTCGTCGAATTTGAAGCTAACCTTGGATGCAAGAATCCTATGTTTGTTGGGTATACATATTTAGATATAGTCAAAAGCTTAAATGATCGAAAATCTACTTCAGGGTATATGGTGACTTTTGCCAGGGGAGTCGTGGCTTGCCAATCAAAGCCAAGTTTATAGCCATTGTGGAAGCGTCGAAAGAGTTGTTATGGCCAAGAAAATTTGCAATGGAACTTGGTGTGAAACAAGAAAAGTATGTCTTGTTTTGTGATAATCAAAGTGTCATTCACTTATCGAAGAATTCCTACTTTCACTCGAGGTCAAAGCATATTGATGTTTGTTATCATTTGATTCGTGAAACATTAGATTCTGAGTTGAAGTTGTTTGAGAAGATTCATATCGATGACAATGGTTCAGATATGTTAACGAAGGTATTACCTATGGGATAATTTGAGTTTTGTCGCACGGTAGCCAGATTGGTGTTGCCCTCAAACTAGTCAGTCGGGAAGATTATTGGGTTATCCCTCCTATTTGGAGTGGCCCAAATAAATGTGGGTTAGTAGCCCATCCGTGTGTAGGCCTTTGTTATTATCCAACAAAGAGAATTAAGTCATTAAATTTAGTGTGTGAGATACAAAAGAAGAAAAGCTAGAGAGAATACATTATTCCCGCAACCCTAATTCAACACAGACCAATCCCATAAGATTTAAGTTTTCTCACAATCCAGCCGTCGAATCATCCCGATTTTTGGTTATATTGTTCAACACTCATATAGGTACATTCTAAATGGTGGAGTTCGAATTTTGAGTTTTCTAGACCTGTCTTCCGAGTGGTTTTCTTAGGTGTAGTTTTGTGGTTGTTTTTTAAGGTGGCAAGAAACACAAGAAATGGAGGTTTGAATTGTGTTTCTCAAAAAATAATATTTTTTCAAAACCAATTCCACAAGCAAACGCACAACAATAAAAATAACAAGTTATTTTTATACTCATTTATTGTTAACTAAGCTACCTCTAGTCCACCCTACTAAGGTGATTTCGCCTTCTCAATAAAGACTTAATTCACTAAAATCAAACAGATTACAGACACCACTAAGACAACCATCTTTGTCTTCTCGAGTATACAGACTAAACCCTAGTCACTCAAGGTAATCACTCAAACAGATTTGAGGTTTTACAGAGTGTGCTTACAAAGATATCTTATACAAAGTAAATTAACACAACGTTTAAGTACAGTGAGAGATTTACACAATATGAAAAAAAAATTCTAAGTGTGTTTACAATTCACAAAAATAATATTATCAGAGAAAATGCAGCAGCGTGTGAATAGTGTATTGATAATGTTCACAAAGTAGCAGCCTGATCCATTCTAACAAGTCTTCCTTATATAGCCAAGGAAAGATCCGTTGGAGAGTAGAATGAGAATCTTCAGGTATGAGCTGGCACCTTGAATAACCCTCATCAATGGTGGGAGACAAAATCGTACAACATAAATGTCCTTACTCCACAAAATCCGCATAGTGGAAGTAATGTTTTGATCTTGTACTTGTTCGCTGGTGAATTTGGCGAACAACCTCTGGTTTCCTAATTATGAAAATTAGTTTACTAACAGGACCAACCAAACAAATCCTAGGACAAAGTGCTTTTGAGAATGTCTTTGATTTGAAAAGGAATGTATTCGTTCTGTGTTTCTAAGGTTTCTTTTAACGTTTTTTCGACTGATAGAACAAAGACACGATAATGGCGAAAAAGTAATTAAAGACAAATTTAAACTAAAAACAAGTAAATTTCAGAAGTAAAAAGATGACTTGAATATAAAGAAATGAAGGAAAGCGTGAAATTTTATTGAAATGCATAAACGTAAACTGGTGTTTCCCATACATACATTTTCCAGAACACTCGTTTCTCTCACATGGTTACTTTGAGTATTTGCGGTAATTTGTACAAAGTTTGGAACACCCCGAATCTAACACCAAGACCCCCTATTTATATACAAACGAAATAACTACCCATAACAGCTATTTCTCCTAATGGCGACAAATGTCATTCTGCATGTATTCGCGTCCTAGATGCGTTCCACGCGTCCAATTTCAAAAGTAAAACTCCCTCCTAAAATTCGAAATTCAAACACCCTTCGAATGGACCGATTTCTTCTTTCGTCGAAATTATCTTCCTTCCTTAGAAAAATATGCCAATGCTTCCCCTAAGTACCATTTTCCTTCGACTTGCCTTTTTTCGTCAAAAAACTTTCTAATTGAAATGTCTTGTCGAATCATCCTGTCGAAATCTTCCATTTGCTTTTAGACCATCTTCCTGGCGTCGAAATTAGCAACCTACAAATTGCCCCCCAAAAAATGCATTTTCGACCGAGGGAGAAAAATATTTTTTGTCAGTGCAATTCGACGCCATGAATCATTCGACTAGTGACTGTTCATATGATTTAGACGTTAGAAATATCAGAATCATCATTACGCTTTTCCCAAAACGTCTTTTCAGCCCACGTTTTTGAGATCTTCATCATTCCTACTCTAACCCCTATCACATCGTGGGTCAAAAACCCTAACTGCCACCGTCAGAATCATCCACTTCATACTCTCCACGTGTCCCACGATCTTTTCATTACTTTTCCCATTACCAATTCTGAATACCAACCGCTTCCATTCTCCCACTTATATATAAGTTAAAGATTTCATTTTTTCACCTTTTACGTTCCTTCTCTCCAAAAACTCTCTTCAAACTTCATCTTCTCCATTTTCTCTCTACTTTTCTGCAATCAACAATGGCGTCTTCCGCTACTCCAAAAGTCACCGGTAAAGATTCTCGGAAGTCTAACAACTTAGCACCAGTGGAAAGAATCTTCGGTCCCAAGGTGGTGGGAAATCAAGAGTATGTTCTAGAACCTCCCAATGAAGAGGAAAAGCGCTGCATTTACCAATCTCAGGTACTCATCCCTATCTTAATTATGGTAAATCCCACGCCATGCTAGGACCTTTGCCTGATTTGAAATTAGACCCCGTTAAGGTACAAGAGTTCTTCCCAACCTATCATCGTTACAAACCCACAGCGAATGGGATTAGACCTAGAACGGATAAGGAGAAAATTATAGACGAAAAGTCCCAAGTAAATGGCCAAGGGACCCCTTCTGACGAAGTCATAAACCTAGAGTACATGAATAATTTCAGAATTTTTAGATCCTGCCCTTTGTCGAAAGACCCCTCCGATTACCTGGCTTGGTTGGAAAAGATAGAAAAGGTTAAAAGCAATGATTGGAAAACTATGGGCATTTATGATCTTATTCAGCTGTCGAAAGTAGGGCCAGGATATTGTCCTTCCATGCTTCTAGCTTCCCTCTATTTCTGGGACAACACTTATAACACTTTTCACATTCCTTGTGGGATGATCACTCCCACCCTTTTCGACATAGCTGCTATTACTGGCCTAAGCCCCTTAGGAGTCGACTATGATCCCAACTTGCTAGCTGATGATTCAATAGGTTTCGACACCAACAAAGCCACCTTTACAGCCTACATTGCCAATTATCATGATAAAGAGACCAAAGAAGTATCTGATCAAGAGCATGTAGCCTTCCTGGCCCTTTGGCTGTCGAGATGCGTCTTTTGCTCCAGATCCCTCCAAGTGGCGAAGGCTATATCACCATAGCAAATCAGCTTCACGCTGGGCACTGGCTATGTCTTAGCGAGATGATTTTGGCGAATCTATACGAATCCCTTGGCGAAGGAGTCACGATCTTGAAGAACATCAAGGAAAAGAAAACTTTGCTGTTATCAGGGCCTTTTTGGCTCTTACAATTGTGGCTCAATGCCACTTTCGAAGCCTCCCTTCCCAACAAACCAACTGTGAATACAGCTGCTCTAGGGGACAGAAGAGTCGAAGGTCTTCGTTTGGCGCAACTAACACCCCATGACGAAGGTCTGAGCCTCCAACAAACCTTTACCAGCTACGTCATGATGTTTGCTAAGCGTTATAGTTTTACACCCAACATGGCTCCTTTTGCTGAGAGGAAGGTTGGACCCTCATGGTTTACCAGAAAACTTCCCCTTGAGTCGAAATCTCTGGAAGATGAATTCCTCAACGTCTGGGAATCTTTACTTACTCCAAGACTTCTAGTTTCCAAACTTGGCCCTTCGAAACTCAAAGTTTCCCTTGTCAACTATCAGCCCAATCTGGTTTCTCGACAGTTTGGGTTGATACAAATAATACCAAAACCTCTCTTTTCCAGAAAAGGCTCTTTGATTCATTATAATATGACTCACACTGAAGATGAATGCTCTGAGTTGTTGGCGAAGTATTCTAACCTGGTCGAAATCCAACCAGTGGTCTTTCGACCTAGCTTCCTCTGCACTCAAGAGTTTGACGAATGGTGGAGGGCCTACTATGATTCTCAAATGTTTAACGTGGATTCTTTCACCATTCAATTAACCAGAGCCTTTGCCCTTGTGCAGGACAAGACCAAGAAAGGTACTTCTCGACACATCAAAGAAATCCAAGCTTTCCAGAAATACTTTGAAACTGCCTACAGGCCTAATGATCTTAGTCGAACCATACGCGAAGCAGCAGTTACTTTGAAACAAAAGTTTACAGAAAAACTTGATGAGTTAAAACTACCTACGTATGTTCGACCAGAACAACGTTATGAGGTAGTTTTTAAACTTTATCGCCCAAGATTTCCCCCTCTACCATCTGCTGAATTTGGTGTGGCTCTTAGCCCCCCAATTCCAGATTGGTTCATTTGTGGAGATTCTCTGAAAATTCTTCGCCAATAAAACCAGAAACGTGCCAAGCGAGTGGTTCCGACTAAGTACACCCTGGACAATTTCAAAGGTCACCTTCATATTGGCATAGAACACGTTCGTGTGGAAACTCCTATATATGAAGGTATGGAAAATGGGAAGAAGTTCAATCTCACTTTTTATTTACTCAAATATATGTTATTTTATGCTTGACTCTTTCCTTCTTTTCTTCTCTAGCTATCAAGATTTCGACCAAGAAACCCGCCACAGGCGAAGCAAAAACTGCGGGAGATGCAGAGCCCCAGAAAGATACTGCCAAGACACCTTTGGCGAAGGTATTACTTTACTTTTCTTTTAGGTCACCAAATGTTTTTTTTTTGAAATACTAACAAACATCTCTCTTGACCCACAGGGCAGTCGAAGACCGCCATCGACGCCTAAGAAAAGGAAAGCGAAAGAACAAGAAGTCAAAGCTGCTGATACTGATGATGGTGATGAGTCACCAGACTAAGTGAAACCCACCAAAAAGAAAAAGAAGACAACCAAACCTCCACCACAGAAACCTCCTACTCCCAGAATTTTAGAAAAAACTCTACCCAAAAATCCAGGCGAGGAAACCACTCCTGCTCCAGCAGAAAACGAAAGCTCTAGCTTGAAGACCAACACTCCAAAGGTATGATTTTTCTTTTCCTTTCGACGCTAAAAGGCTATTTACTTGTATTACCTTCTTTGATCTATTTATCTTTCAGGTACCTGTCGATACTCATGGACATCCCATGGTCCAAGTTCTCCCAAAGACCAGCAGTGATCCCACTTATAAACCAACCAGCGCCTCCAAATCCTCTCCTAAGAATTCGGCAAAGGAATCAGATACTGAAGTAAATCAACCCACTGCTATTTCTACACGAATTCCAAAAGTAGTGGAAGAAGAAACTGGTCCTGAAACTGAAGACTTAGTCGAAACTGGTGGGTATAATGTGACGCCCACTGCAGTGGTTGTCACAAGAAATGAACCTGAAGACCAATCCCCCCCCCCCCACTCAGGATTTCCTGACGAAGAGAAAGATGAGGAGGCTGCAAGTGATGCCGAAGAGGAGGAAGAAAAAGAAAATGAAAAGCCGCCAACTCCCACAGCTGCTACAGACGAAGAGAAAGAAAGAGACAAAGAAGATCTTGGCAAAGCAAATAAGACTGCTTCGACCACAACAACTTCGACCTGACTTTCTCACGAGGAGCTTGAAAATCTGATGGTGCAAAGACCTTTTGAGTACCTAAAGATCATGCTTAGTTCCCGCTACAATTTTGCTGATACTACCATTAGTAGTTCGACAACCTCAGGGACTACTTCTGATGCCAAATCTGTGGACGAATCGCTGGCCAATATTCGATAGAAAGTTCTTGATATTGACTTATTTCAACTTCTGGAGAATGATTCATCTGCTCAATTCGACCTAAAGAAAATCCTAAAGCAAATCAATGTCCTGGAGGCTCCCCCTGAGGTCACTGATGTGGTGTTGGACCTCACCACCTTGATAGATCTTGTGGTAACTGACTTTAATCGACTTCAAGAGTACTCCAAGAAACTTGAAAATAAGACAGAAACCTAACTTGCTGAGTGGGATGCTGCTTCGAATTCGTCCAACAAAGTAACTGAACTGGAGAAAGTTTCTGAACAAAATAAACAGGAAGCAGCTTTGTGTGGTGAGAATATCCTCAAGTGGAAGAAACAAATTGCTGCTCTTCAAAGCAAAATTTCCCAGGAGGAAAAGCGTCAAACAGAACTGCAACAGACCGACCAAGAGGAAATCCGTAAAGAGCTTGAAGTTGTGTGCATCATGTTGATAGGGCCCGCAAGCTTGGTGGGGAAATTAAGGAGCTTTCGAAAGGCAAGGCACTTTGTGAGTGTCGTCTCCAAATCCAGAGGTCAAAATTTGAGAAGCTGAAAGCATCCTTTCCCGTTTGAATACTTGTAATTTTTTTGTTTGGCTTTTTAAGGCCCTTTTGTAATGACATTGGATCTATATTATTTGGCGAGAAAATTTTCAATCCGCCATATTGCTTTCCTCTGCATAATTATTCGACTGTTGTTTTAATTTCTTGTAATGTGGGCCTATATTTTTTCAAATATTTCCCGTTTATTTTTAATATACGCTTATCTTTATCCACTTCCTCGATTTCATATGCGCCATTGGAAAATACTCGTATAATTTGAAAAGGTCCTTCCCACTTAGGGGACCATTTTCCCATAAGTCTGTCTTTTCAATCCATGGGGAGAATTACTTTCCAAACTAACTCACCAATTAGGAAAGTTTTACATTTCACTTTCTTATTGTAAAACTTTTCGACTCTTTCTTTTTGCCTTTTCAATAAATCCAACGCATTTAATCTTTCTTCGTCCAAATCAACTAATTAATCCATCATCATACTCCAATATGTATCTGATGGAATTTCATGATGCCTCTGAATTCGAATCGACTGCAAATAAACCTCAACTGGTAAAACTGCATCATGTCCATATGTCAATCTAAATGGAGTAGTATTTGTTGCTTCTTTAGGGGATGTTCGACAAGCCCATAAGATTTGATCCAACGTCTTATGCCAATTCTTAGGCTTTGTCCCCACGTTCTTTTTAATCAAACTTATCACCACCTTATTTGCTGCTTCGACTTGTCCATTTGCTTGAGCGTAATAAGGTGTCGAAGTGAGAAGCTTGAATCCCACCTCCTTTGCGAATGTTTGCATATTCTTCCCAGTAAAAACAAATCCTTGATCTGCTGTTATTGTCTCAGGTATCCCATATCTATAGATGATATGCTTTCGAATGAATTCTATGACTGCTTCTTGATCAACATTCACCAAAGGTATGGCTTCTATCCATTTTGTGAAATAATCTACTCCAACCAAGATGTATCTTTGGCCTTTCGACGATGGTGGTCGAATTTCTCCAATTAAATCTAAAGCCCAACCCCTAAATGGCCAAGGCTTCACAATAGAATGTAGCTCACTTGCAGGAACGTGTGGTATTCCTGCATGTACTTGACATTCCTGGCAACCTTTTGCAAATTCGACACAATCCTTCAACATTGTTGGCCAATACATCCCTTGTCGAAATAATAACCATTTCATTTTATGGCCTGCTTGATGAGCACCACATGCTCCACTGTGCATATTCGGCAATGCTATAAAAGCTTCATCTTCGCCCAAACATTTTAACAAAACTCCCTCTGAAGTCTTTTTAAACAACTCATTTCCAAAAAGCACATAACTTAACGCCCTGTACTTAACTTTCCTTTTGACTTTCTGATTTGGGTCTTGTAAATAATCCTTGATGGGCTTTCTCCAATCTTCGACTCTCGAATCGTCTATATTAAATATCTCAAAACTCTCTTCGTCACCATACCCTAACTTTATTGTCCCTAAGTCTGATGGGGACAACTTAGTTGATACAACTCTTCCTTTTACTTCAATGGCCTTTTCCAACTTTTCTTTCAACACTTTATAACCAGATGCTAGTTGTGCCAAATCATTCGCCACTTGATTTTCCATTCGAGGAATATGTCTGATAGTTACACTGTCGAATTTCTTCAAGAGCCTGTTAGCTATTACGAAGTACATGATTAAATTTTCTTTAACACACTTGTACTCCTTGGTCACTTGCTTTATTACCAACTCAGAGTCTCCCATTATTTCGACTCTAGTTGCCCCCAATTCCAATAAAATTTCAAGTCCAGTTATCAAAGCTTCATATTCTGCTTCATTGTTCGAACATAAGCCTTTGACTTTGTACTTGAATTTTGTTGGAATTCTGTTAGGAGAAATAACCAATAGCCCAATGCCAGTTCCATTCTTATGACTGGAACCGTTGAAGTATAGTTTCCATGGCTCTATTTCGACATATTCAATATAATCTTCATTTATGGCGTGGTCAGCTATAAAGTCAGCCACCACTTGTCCCTTAACAGCCTTCAAAGGCAAATACATTAAGGAATATTCAGTCAATGCCAAAGCCCATTTCCCAATTCGTCTATGTAAAATTGATTTTGATAACATATGCTTTATTACGTCAAAATGAGAGAAAATATATACATCGATTGGCTTTATGTAGTGCTTTAACTTCATACACGAAAAGTAAACACACAGACATAGCTTTTCTATTACACTATACCTAGTTTCGGCATCATTTAAGACTCTACTGAGGTAGTAGATGGCTCTTTCGACGCCATTCTCATCCTCTTGACATAACATACTTCCTAATGTCCTATCTAATGCCACTATATGCAACCTCATACTTTTACTTCTACAAGGAGACATCAAGATTGGGGGATGGGTCAAGTATTCCTTGATTTTGTCGAACGCATCTTGTTGATCCTTCCCCCATATAAAATCTTCCTTTTTCAGTCGAAGTAGAGGAGAGAAGGCTTGCATTTTTCCACTAAGGTTGGAGATGAACCTTATGAGAAAGTTGATCTTCTCAAGCAGAGACTGCAACTCCTTCTTTGTCGATGGCGCTTTCGCCTCCATTATTACTTTGGCTTTGTTTTCATTGATTTCGATCCCTTTCTTGTGGACCACAAAGCCAAGGAAATCTCCCGCCTGCACACCAAAAGCACATTTGAGAGGGTTCATTTTTAAACCAAACTTCCTCATCCTTTCGAATGATTGTCAAAGATGGTCAATATGATTTTTGCCTGAAACAGACTTAATTACAATGTCATCTATATAGATCTGCATAAAAGTTTCGATAAAATCATGAAAAATCGAATTCATAGCTCGCTGATAAGTTGCCCCAGCATTTTTTAAACCAAAAGGCATTACCACCCATTCATAGGTGCCTATGGCTCCCGGGCAACGAAATGCCGTCTTAGGGAGATCTTCTTCAGCAATAAAAATTTGATTATAGCCAGAGTATCCATCTAACATACTCAGATACTCATGGCCTGCAGCAGAATCTATAAGCATTTCCGCTACTGACATAGGATATTCATCTTTAGGGGCAGCTGAATTCAAATCTCGAAAGTCAATACATACCCTTAATTTGCCATTTTTCTTTATTACAGGAACAATATTTGCAATCCATTCGACGTACCTCGTTGTGCGGATGAACTTACATTTCAGAAGTCTTTCGACCTCTTCTTTGATCTTCGACAAAATCTCTGGTACGAAGCGTCTGGGAGTTTGCTTTACAGGCTTCTTCCCTGCTATTATGGGCAACTTCAATTCGACCAAACTCCTGTCGAGACCAGGCATTTCGTCGTAGTCCCACGCGTAACAATCTTTAAACTCTTTCAGCAGTTAGACTATTTCGACTTTTAACTGAGGGTCCATCTTGGCACTTATATAGGTTGGCCTTTTTTCTGCCCCCAGTCCTAAATCGACTTCTTCTAATGGATCCTGCGCCACCATCTTCATATCTGTCGAAGTTGGATCCTTTTCAAACCCCAAGGGTTCGTCATCATAAATGGTGTCTAACTTTTGATGTTGCCATTCGCCAATTTTTGCGTTGAACAGATCCTCTTCAACGTCCCTTTGAGGACATTGTTTGTTGAAATCATTTTCACTGGCTTCGATAGCCAGATACTTTACTTCGGCTTCTAGAGCCGCCTTGAGTTTATTTTCGGCTATATAAGCCGTGATCCTTTCGAGCGCTGATGACTCACTCATCGTCACCAAACTCACTTCCCCAGCCGGTTGGCTCTATATGTGCAGTCCCAAAGACATAGTTTGCCTCGTCGACCACTTCCATGTCCCACTAGAAACCATATGTGGGGTGGAGATACAGCGAACAGAAAGCATTATCAGTTGCCTTCAGGTCGAAATTTGCTGGACTGCATAGGGCTATATGGGCCAAGTGTTTGTCGAAACTTTATCGATCCACATGGTTTACTTCAGCCATGAAATAGCTTTGATCCGCCTCTATGTTTTTGACAATTCCATCAGATCTCCAGATAGTTATACGCTGATGCATCGACAAGGGCACAACACCCACGCCATGGATCCATTCTCTACCCAGAAGCAAATTATAATTAGCCTTTGAGGCTATGACCATGAACATCGTTGGTCTAGTTATAGTCCCAATAGTTAAATCCACTTGGATAACACCCAAAGTAGTTCCCACTTTCCCTTCATAGTTTGACAATACCATGTTGTGGGGTTTTGCATCAGACTCGTCTTTCCCAATTCGCTTCAACATATAATGGGGCATTAAGTTAACTGCAGCCCCTCCATCAACCAGGATTTTGTTCACTCCCACATTCTCCACTTTCCCCTTTATGAATAGGGGCTTGAGGTGGCCACGCATGGAGTCATCTGGCCTTTCGAAAAAGGCATTTTGTTCCTCGACACAGCCGTTATTCATAATATAGTAAAATACTGGCCTGTGCCCTATAACTTCACTTTCCATAACATCCTCCTCTTCTTCGACCTCCATAATTTGGCCGTATTCTTTTGGAAGGACAGAGACCACGTTGCACACGATGTCGAGAAATGCGTCCGACTCAGACCTGAAGTCATCAGTCATTTCGTCATCCTCTCCCATTTTCTCTTTAGATGGCATTGGTTCCATTACATTGCAGAAATTATTGTTGTAAGATGCCTCTTTTTGACTCACTACTTCCACGTTGCTACTTGACTCTGGTTTGCTTCTTCCGACAGAGACTTCCTCGGCAACCTTTTTCTCAGCAGCTTCCTTTTCTGCCCTTTTTTGTCTTTGGAATCGCCTCCATTGGGACCTCGACATGGGATTCTTGCCTTTATAATTCTTTGAGGGGTAAGGCCTTGGTTTTGGCCTTTCGCCCTCCTTGTTGCCAGCCATAGAAGAACCCCTCTGAACTTCGAAATTTTTCCACTTTCTCTGTCCCTGGGCTTCCCTTATTGGTTGAACCCATTTGTCAGTTGGAGCTTTGTTGGTGGGTTTGAAGGTATTCGGGTATCTTCATCCAAATTTCTGCTGGTTTTGATCATTTCGCCTTGGGTCGAACCTCTCCGTTCTCGCAGGTGGAACTACCCCCCAGTTTCATTTCCTTTTGGCTTTTTCTATTCCCTCCAGGTTATCTGCTGCTTTCTTGTCGAACATGGCACTACAGCGGGGGCACATCATAACCTCAGACTTTTTCTTCTGACACCTTTGAAGGAACTCAATCAGATTCTCTTCCTCTTTAGGGTACGCCACTTTTTGATATTCCTCTCTACGGCGCTCTTCGTCAGTCTGCATTGGAGCTTTCTGGGATACTTCGACCATATTAACATTGGTTGTTTGTCCATCTCCAATACTCAACTTGTTCATTTTTAGAGTGAGTCCCTCCTCAATCTCATGTTTCTTCTTTGCTAGGTCGAAATCCCCCTCTGGCGATGAACTCTTAATGTCATGTTGGCAACAAAAACCCACATATATCTCCCTGGGATCCTCTGTTGTTCTTCGTAGAATCCCATAAACAGTTGGCTTCGCAGGACCCTCAGTAGTCTTTGCGTTCATCTTAGAGACACCTTCTCCAATCTCAGTATTGGCTTGGTTGGCTTGGTCGATAGTAACACCAAACTCCATGTTGTCTCCCTTAAGGCCCTCAGTAGCCTTATTCTTGTCTTCGACACAGCCTTCAATAGCTTCGTCATTCTTCACAAAGTTGAGACCCTCAGTAGCCTCCTTCTCTTTCTCGACGGAACTCTCAGTAGTTTCGTCATTCTTTGCATTGTTGAGACCCTCAGTGGCCTCTTTAATGATGCAATTCTTCAAGCTTCCTTCGTCAAGGTATTGAGTAACCTTGATCATCACTGGTTTATTGACGAAATCTTCGGATATTTCCTCCACATCACTTTCGTCTGTAGAGATCTCAACAATTTCTACCATGTTCACATTTGCGTCGAAACCTTCAGTGGCTTTTATCATCTCAAAGCTGCAGTCAGAACCCTCTTCGACCTCCACCATGTTCACTGTGGATGGTTCAGCATAGTGGTGTCGCTCCCGGGATTTTCATCCTAGTACAAACGCGAAAGTGGCACCGAAACAGAGTCGCCAGCAATGTGTATTTATCCCATGAGAGGGAAAGGAAACACCGCATAAACCTGAGAGGAAGGAAAGAGCATGGTCTTGCGACCAAGAGAAAGGGTAAGGGAGTCGGTTACGCGAGAGGAAGGTATTATCACCCCCTCGCGTCCATCGTACCCGATGGGATCCACGCTTGCTTGTCTCGATCAAAGGGTGTAAGGAAAGGATACTGGAAAAAGAACTGGAAAAGGAATGGAAAGAGAAAGAGAAACAAATGGAAAAGGAACGAGAAACAAATGTAGGGAAAATAAAAGAAGTGCTCAAATGGGCCCTACCCCACTGCCTACGTATCTCATCGGGAACATGAGAATCAGAGCGACGTAGTTCCCCTCACTAGGGATGGATTGTTTGTATTTTTTAAGGAACGGCTAACGTTCTAGCTCAGGTGTTGCAGTCTCGCCGGCCCGAGTGCGTTGCCATCTTGCAAGAGAACGAGTAGGAGCACGTTCATACGTTGAGAGTGAGTGAGATGAGAAAAGAATTCCCGAAGGAAAGACGTAATTGTTTATTTTTGTCTTTTAGAAGTTTTTTCCATTTATTTGCATATGACAGTGTATCTGAATCTTAGTCATTGGAATGTGTACATTCTCACATTCCAAGATGGAATGAGCAAGAAGACACACTAAGAGTGAAGAAGACCCTCATACTTAGTTCCAATTGTCAAGGTTCAAACACACTAGCATATTTGTGTTTATTAAGTGTTTTTGTTGATTATGAAATGAAGAAATGTTTTTATTTATACCTCCAACAAGTATTGCATTTAAGTCCCTCATACAAGATCGAATGTTTAACACATTGACCCAAGATGGGCTATAATGCTATACATTCTAAGATTATAAGAGAAAACCCCTTTATAATCTTTTCTTTATATGAAAGGCCTAAATGCAATAAATGCTTACCTTTATTGGATGTTTTTGGATTTTCTTTAAGAGATGAGAAGAGAGACTCAAGAGAGGAGAAAAAAAGGTAAAATCTAATGGGGAGACTAAGACACACCTAGTGTTATCATGCATGGATATCCTAAGGTTAGTGAGGTTTAGAAGAGAAGAAAGAAACTCCTTAGTGTTGTATGTGCTCCTTGCTTGAAGAGAAGATAAGAGAGGATGAGAAGAAAAAGAGAAGAAAGCTTAGTATTCTTCTTACTTCTTAATGAAGTTAAGAAAGAACCTAAGAAGGGATGGTGTGCAATTAAGCAAATGGTGGCATCATATGCCTCACAATCACACTTTGAAAGAATTAAAGGAGTTAAGGGAAGAAGGTAGGATGTGGAAGCATATCCACATCCAATTTACTTACCATTTGCACCTAAAATGTTAGAAATATCACATATGAACAAATGATAAGCAAGTAAGCACACAACCAAAGAAGAATCAACAATTAAAGGCTCAAACCACTTAGGGGCAGTAGCTAAAGGTCCTAATTGACTCCTAATAGTAGTGCATCTAAATTGGGTAAAAGAAGTGAGGGTAAGTTCTAAGTAACCACCTTTACTTGTGGAAGAAGAAAGAAGATGAAGAAGTAAGAAAAATGATGTTAAAATGGCCAAACAAATCAAGTTAAATCAAGTTCTAGAATTCAAACATGTCTTCTATAAATGTCAATTACAAATTACTTAAGTCCATTACAAAAGCAAACAATCATTGGTGAATGAATGAAGAAGAGATGAAGTGAAGGAGTTTTCATGTTTTGAATTCCTTTAAGTCACCTACATGAGATGAAATGATCATACATTTATGGAATGAGTTGAAAATGAATGAAGTCAGTATGTTAACATGTTCAAGATGTAATTGGTCATGCATGAATGAGCATACAAGCATGAATAGGGGAATACAAATGCAAACACAAGTCATTTAGGTCAAACTATTCACATAAGATGTTCAACTTTAGATGAGTAATCAAGACATGGAAAAATGATGCACCACTGACCAAATATGATTCATGCCAGTCTTAAGGTATCTAAAATAACCTAAAAAGAAATCTCAAACAATGGCACAAGTGCCTTTCATCAATCAAAGTTAGGTTCATGCAATTAGAGCTCAATTAGAGGTACCTTAAAGAACAATTCAACTAAAAATAGCTAACTACATCCAAAAATTATGAAACTTGGTCAAGATACTCTACAAACAGAAGAAAAACATGTCACAAAATTTCACTCAAAGATCCACTAGATTAAGCATTGAGATCAGGGGTCAAAGAGAATGGAGAACCAAAGTTAATCATGCAAAAGAGTGAAGTCAAAGTATAATGAGAAAAATGTAAAAAAAAGTAAACAAAATTTTTTTATGAAGTTTAATGTGATATGAAATGAATGCAACAAGAATGAACTAAAAAATGCTTAATGGTTTAGGAGAAATAAAAGTTTGAAGTAAAGGTATGAAAATAGAAACTATTTCCAAAAGCAATAAAAGAAAATTATGAATTAACATACAAATATTCAAAAAATTGTAATTAAAAATGATGGAAAATTACTTTAATATGTCAAGATGCAACATGAATTTTCGTGGAATTTTTAATGATATTTTAGTATTTTTAAAATGCAATTATGAAACAAGTAAAAAAAGAAAATAAAAAATGAAATGCAATGAGAATGGGGTGCAAACATAGCAAATCCACAGTTCAATACGTTTGGGCTTTTGAAAATGGAGGTGTGAATAGCATTATGTCTTAAGTCCAGTTCAGAAACGCGCACATGACTGGCACATGATTTTTAATGTGCTGTCACCACTAGGACCACACGATCATGAACAATGAACGGTCACGATTAAAACGTGACAAAACCCTAGCAATCAAGTCACCGGCCGGAGAGGGACCTCCGGTCACCTTCTCCGGCCAATAGCCACCACCTGCAACTCTCACTCTTCACCAAAATGCGCAAATCATATACCAAATTGAAGCTGAGCTAACGCAGATCATGAATTCAGTGACAAAATATACAAACAGTTCATGACATGAAAGAACCGAACCAAGGAAGATTTGCCCTAACATTTGGTCTATGCCTCTAAAGGCCTATCAACTAGCCAGACAAGTTCTTGAGCTTATAAGAAGCTGCAAGAACCTGAAAACAAACTCACATCAAGTCTATAATGGATGAAACTCGTACCTGAATATTGGAGATTTGGAAATACTCTTCAGAAAACCAGAGATCTTAGCTTCTTCTTCAACCTTGGAGCTTCACGAACCTAGCAAAATAAGTGTTATACAACCAATGGTCTGGAGAGCAGAGATTCAATGTTGAACAAATGCTTGCAAAATCTTGAGGACTGTGTAGAAAAGCTTCAATTCAATGCCATTGATGATGGTGAAGATGAAGTAGATGAAGGAAAGATGGTGAAGCTCGTGTGAAATCAGAGGGAAAGTAGAGAGAATGTGAGGGAGAGTTTGAAGTGTTTTGAAGTGAAAAAATGAGAGAAATGAAACTTCCAAAGAAAATGTGAAGTGAGATTTTGTTTTATAGTAGGCTTTAACCACGGTTAAACTGAGTGAGGTTAACTGAGTTGAAGTGGTTATGCTGAGTCCACCCTAACTAACTGAGTCAAGTTAGTTAGGGCGAGTGGTCAAGGTTGTGTTATGGTGAGGTGGAGGTTTAGAGTGTTATGGTGAGGAGCAAGTGGAAGGAATGGTGAGGATGAGCTGTTCTGGTGTGGCAGCAAGAGAAACTTGCTTCGCAAGTTTTGTTCTTCCTCTTTAGTGTATAATGATCATGAGCAGCACGTGCAAGTAAGAATTTGTTGGTTCAAATGAGGAAAAGTGGCAACAACACTTGCTTTTGGCATTTTGGTGACAGTTGGAAACATGGTGATTTGATGATGTTTTTCTCCCTATTTAATGGGTGATTTGGTGTGTTTTTGGAGTCATTGGAAAGAGGGAATATAATGCAACAAGTTTGGTTTGAGATTGGAGTTGATATGAAGTGTGTAAGAGGTTAGAAAATAGCCTTGAACATCAAGGTTTGGAACTGTGTGGTGGGTGTGGGAAGCAAGTCATGGCATGGCAGTGGACTGCATGAAATTTCAGCCTAATCAACCTAACTTGAGACCAAAATTTCCCCTTTATAAATTGATCAAATGGAATTTTGTCCAACATGAAAATTGAAGGTGACATTGCAATGAACAACTTTCATGTTGAAAAGTTTTCCATTTGAGGCCTTTAACTATGAGAAAAATGAGTGGACATTTGGCTCACCAACTGTTTGAGAAAATGACTGCGCGCGTGCCCTGAAAATCTTGGTCATGACCTAGTTTTGAACCTACTTTGCTCAAACTTTGATCAATCATATCTCACTCAATTTTTATCCAATAGAGATGTTCCACATATGGATGTGAAGCTTAAAACAAGATCTTTTGTTGTGGCCGAGTGGAATTTTCATTTGGTGCTTCAATTTTAAATGGCCTTGGTTCCAACTCTGATGCAAAATGGCCAAAACTTGCTATTTTTAGTAACCCTTCTTCTTCCAAAAATGGCAACTTTCCACCTCTTGATTTTTTCATGATTCCTTTGGAGTTTCTTGACCAAATTTTGTACATTGGACACATATAACATGAATTTTATGGATTTGGCCTCAAAAAGTCAAGAGTTGACTTTTTCCTCTGATTATTTGACTTGCCCCCAAATTTCCTGATTTTTTATATTTCTTCCAATTGAACCACTTCTAAAACCAATTGAGAGGTAATTTTCCATACACATACACTTAAGAACATGTAGAACACCATGACATCAAGTTTTGTCCAAGAAATCAAAGATTCCCTGATTTAATGGGAAACCCTAGTTTTGGTGCCCACCTCCTAGGAGAAAAATGTGCAGTCTTCAATTTCAAATTCCTCATAGTATGTTGTGTATCCTCTTAAAGGATGATGAGATATACCATTTGGGGATGATTTTGGATCAATGAGCTATCTCTTTTGAGGGTTTTCCTTCAGTTTTTTTGAACCTCTTGCATAGTGAAAGATGTAGTGCTTCAATCTCCCATTGAGTCTCACTTCCTTGAGGTTGTGGATGATCCCTTGAGATAGTATGAGACATGAAAGACCTCTTGGCTTGCCTTGAGGAAACTTGATTGACCTTTTTGTGCTTTGAATGATCCCTTGATTGTCCACCTTCCACCTGATCACATGCCCTGATGGTAAGAAGGATGCTATGCTTCATTTTTCTATGTTAAATGCAATGTAATGTTAATGAGGTGGATATGATATGATAAATGATAATGCCATGCTATGATGACAAAGAGGGAGAGCAAATTTTGGGGTATTACAGCTGCCCCTATTCAAGCGCTGTAGACCTGAATGCCTGAAAGCAATTGCTTTCGGACTTTCAAGGTATATAGTGATTGAATACCAAATATAACCAAAAATTTGCTCTGGATGATGAGGAAGAAACCCCCCCGACATTGCTGGATTGAATCTTCAATGAAACATTGTCGGAGAAATCTGTCTTTTGAACGACGCCAGGCGACTACTGGCTTGCCATACTGTTGATGGACTTCAAAAAAATGTCTTTTTGAACGACGCCAGACGACTACTGGCTTGCCACGCTACTGGTGGACTTTGTCTTTTATGCAACTCCAGACGACTACTGGCCTGCCACGCTACTGGTGGACTTTAACAATGTCTTTTATGCAACTCCAGACGACTACTGGCCTGCCACGCTACTGGTGGGCTTTAATAATGTCTTTTATGAACGACGCCAGACGACTACTGGCTTGCCACGCTACTGGTGGACTTTAATAATGTCTTTTATGCAACTCCAGACGACTACTGGCCTGCCACGCTACTGGTGGACTTTAACAATGTCTTTTATGCAACTCCAGACGACTACTGGCCTGCCACGCTACTGGTGGGCTTTAATAATGTCTTTTATGAACGACGTCAGACGACTACTGGCTTGCCACGCTACTGGTGGACTTTAATAATGTCTTTTATGCAACTCCAGACGACTACTGGCCTGCCACGCTACTGGTGGACTTTGCAGCCTCGTGCCACCCGAAGACGGACTTTTGCCAATCCACTGTTGGAATTTTGCCACCCGCAGACGGACTTTTGCCAATCCACTGTTGGACTTTTGCCACCCGAAGACGGACTTTTGCCAATCCACTGTTGGACTTTTGCCACCCGAAGACGGACTTTTGCCAATCCACTGTTGGACTTTTGCCACCCGAAGACGGACTTTTGCCAATCCACTGTTGGACTTTTGCCACCCAAAGACGGACTTTTGCCAATCCACTGTTGGACTTTTAAAATTTCAAACTTGAATTACTCTCTGCATCTGCGTCAGACATTTCTACCAACTCTGCTGAGGAACCATTATCAATGATTTGACTTTAAAGACCCCTAAAAGGATAATGTCTCCGCCGGAGAATGAATGAACAATCCGTCTGCTTCGACTTATCATTCTTGCCAAAAATATATTGGACTTTGGAAATATGAGGAAACGATGACTCTGCCAGGAATCACTTCATCTGCTTGGGGTGGATTCTGGTCACAACAAACTCCACTGGGGATGAGCATTTCTTTGCATGACATCTTGCTAAAAAGATCATTAAAACTCTGCATGAGGATCTATCAAACCCGAGATCTTTTGCGGGGAGAACCAACCTGATGACCTGGCTGGGGAGGAAATATATCATCACTCTGCCGCGACATAGATTTTGTTGATCAATAGGCCTCTAGTGGGGAGAAGAACAACAACTTAGTTGGGGATTATTGTTGATAGGACTCAACACTGAACTCTGTGGGGAATACAATGACCAGAGATACGATCTTGCCGGGGAATCAGGGTTACTCTGTCGGGGTCATACAAATCCTGGTTATACCATTCCACTGCAACTTGTTGGGAAAGAGTCCTTAGAGATCTGCTGGGGAAACCCAAAGCAAATCCACGGTAGTCTGCTGAGGAATATGACTGTCGAGCTTAGGATAAGTACCACAATGCCCCATGTTAGGCGAGCTTTCCCTCAGACAATTCCGTTGGGGATGACGAGTTTATAACAAACTCTGCTGGAGAAAATTGCTTTAAAGCGTCTCGTGCTGGGGAATGCCTTTTGAGAGGATTTTACAGAAGACCAACTGTCCTCAAACTCTACTGGGGATGATCAACACTTCATGCTGGGGAAACAAACATGCCCCATGCTTGGGCAAACCAACAATTTGTCCCCGAAGAGGATGTCATAAGAGGATTTTACAGAAGATTTAGCCTCTTCAAACTCCTGCGACTTTGCTGGGGATAATGACCATCAGCTTCAGTATCGGCGAGACCACTCTTTTGGGGAATTTGTGACCGTTATCGACACAGAAAAGCTTGTAGCTGTTGGAAGTACTGTATGAGAGAATTGACTTAATAAGATACAACGGTACCCAGTTGAACTCAATTCACTGATATCGAACCGTTATGAACGATCGTCGACCAAGCGATGAACGCCGACCTCCTTACCCGTGATTGCCCCAGTCTTTTGCGTGGGGTAAATGATTACTCGTCTTGTGCTTAAAATCATCGGTACCTGCTACCTGCAACAAAAGAATATGCACACATGCCCCGAATATTGCGTGGCTAGAATCCACCATTCGGGAGTATTCAACATTCAAAGTAATTTCAAATGTTTTCTCTGCGCATGTTATTGCAAGGCCGCCATGTTTTCAAATGCAATGTTTTATCAAAAATTAGGACGTTTTTGCAGACAAAGCAATAAAACAAAAATAGAAAGCTTTTTATTGAAATTCAATTTATTGACTGAGAGCCCAGAATAGGCAATTACATTAGGAAGCAATCCCTGGAAAGAGGTGATCGCTGAAAATTGAGAAAAGAAGCTATCCTAACGGCAATGTGAAAACGGCATTCCACTGAGTTTCCATTCTGCTATGATCAGTATGTCTTCAAAACTCCCCGACCTTGCCTTCTGAGGAATGATCAGACCGATTCCTATCTTTCAGAATGTCAGTTGTTCAAACGGTAATGAGTACAGATAACTCAGACCGTAGTCATTCGCTTAAATCCCTCTTTTGCGTGGACCGCCCTTTCAGGTTTTCGATCCACCAGGATACCCTTTTTTGCCTAAGTTGCCCTTTCGGGTTTTCAACTTACCGGGTGTACAATTTTTTCAATTATATCCCTAATTTTTGCCCGAACCTTATTCTGTTTTTGGTTCGCCGGGATGCCCTTTTTTGCCTGGATTTTTTATTTTTATTATCCAGCGGGTCTATTCATGCGAAGTATTTTTTGACTACGTCCGAGTTGACAGGGGATGAAAAGTCTTCGTCATCCATGGTTGTAAGCAATAAGGCTTCGCCCGAAAAGACCTTTTTAACCACGAATGAACCTTCATAGTTAGGAGTCCATTTGCCCCTGTGATCTGTATTGGGAGGAAGGATCCTTTTGAGTACCACATCTCCGACTTTGTAAACCCGAGGACGCACCTTTTGGTCAAATGCCTGCTTCATTCTGCGCTGGTATAATTGCCCATGACATACAGCCGCTAATCGCTTTTCCTTAATAAGGCTCAGCTGATCAAATCTGGCTCGTACCCATTCAGCCTCATCTAGCTTAACATCCATCATGACTCTGAGGGACGGAATCTCTACTTCAACCGGTAGCACTGCCTCCATACCATATACAAGTGAGAATAGGGTTGCCCCAGTGGACGTGCGTACCGACGTTCGATACCCATGCAAAGCCAATGGTAACATCTCATGCCAATCTTTGTACGTGACAACCATCTTCTGCACAATCTTCTTGATATTTTTGTTGGCCGCTTCGACCGCGCCATTCATCTTTGGGCGGTACGGAGAAGAATTGTGATATTCGATTTTGAAGTCCTGGCATAACTCAGCCATCATCTTATTATTCAAATTAGAACCATTATCAGTAATGATTCTTTCGGGAACTCCATATCGGCAAATGATATCCCGTTTTAAGAAACGAGTTACCACTTGTTTTGTAACATTGGCATAGGATGCAGCTTCAACCCATTTGGTGAAGTAATCAATTGCCACCAAGATGAAACGATGACCGTTAGAAGCTGTAGGCTCAATCTTTCCGATCATATCAATGCCCCACATGGAAAACGGCCAGGGCGACGACATGATACTCAACGGATTTGGAGGCACATGCACTTTGTCTGCATAGATCTGGCATTTATGGCATTTGCGGGCATATTTGCAACAATCTGACTCCATAGTCAACCAATAATATCCCGATCTTAACAACTTTTTAGCCATTGCATGCCCTCCGGCATGGGTACCGAAAGAGCCTTCGTGCACTTCAATCATCAACAGGTCTGCTTCGTGTCTATCCACACATCTAAGCAGGACCGTGTCAAAATTTCTCTTATACAGCACGCCATCTTTGTTCAAGAAGAAACTACCAGCTAGCCTTCTCAACGTCTTCCTGTCTTTGGACGATGCCCCGGGCGGGTACTCTTGATTGCTCAAGAAGCATTTAATATCATGGTACCAAGGCTTGTCATCGGACGTTGCGTCGACCGCAAACACAAATGTAGGTCTGTCAAGGCGGGATACTTCAATCTTAGGTACATGGTTCCATCCTTGCACTTTGATCATGGAAGACAAAGTGGCCAAGGCATCAGCGAACCTATTCTCATCTCGAGGAATATGGTACAGTTTCACTGTTGTGAAAAATGTCAGCAATCTCCTTGTATAATCTCTATACGGCACTAGATTTGCTTGGTGCGTGTACCAACTCCCTTTCACTTGATTGATTACCAAAGCTGAATCACCAAATATATCAAGGGTCTTAATCCGTAGATTAATCGCCTCCTCGATCCCCATTATACAAGCTTCGTACTCTGCTTCATTGTTGGTGCATCCGAAAGTTATTCGGGCAGTGAAAGGCATATGAACACCTTCCGGCGTGATAAGAACTGCTCCAACTCCGCACCCATTCATATTGACAGCCCCATCAAACATCAGACTCCATTTGGATTCAGGGTCTGGCCCCTCCTCCGGGAGTGGTTCCTCGCAGTCTTTAGCTTTGAGAAACATGATGTCCTCATCAGGGAAGTCAAATTTCATGGGTTGGTAATCATCAATCGGCTATTGCGCAAGATAATCGGACAAGATACTTCCTTTGATGGCCTTTTGGGAAGTGTACTGAATGTCATACTCTGTCAAGACCATTTGCCACCGTGCAACTCTGCCTGTCAGTGCTGGCTTCTCGAAAATGTACTTGATAGGATCCATTTTTGAAATCAACAAGGTTGTATGCCTGACCATATATTGCCTCAATCGCTTAGCGGCCCATGCAAGTGCACAGCATGTCTTTTCAAGCATGGAGTACCGGGACTCACAATCATTGAACTTTTTGCTCAGGTAGTAGATAACATGCTCCTTCCTACCTGTCTCGTCATGTTGACCGAGAACACAACCCATGGAACCTTCAAGCACTGTCAGATACATTATCAGCGGTCTCCCTTCAACTGGAGGCATTAGAATCGGAGGTTCCTGCAAGTATTCTTTTATCTTATCGAATGCCAATTGGCAATCGTCATTCCACCTGACCGTTTGATCTTTCCTTAACAATTTAAATATTGGTTCACACGTGGCTGTTAGGTGAGATATGAACCTTGCAATGTAGTTCAATCTACCCAAGAAACCACGAACCTCTTTTTCTGTTCTTGGTTCAGGCATTTCTTGTATTGCTTTCACCTTGGCAGGATCAACCTCAATTCCTCTTTCGCTCACAATGAAACCCAGCAACTTTCCAAAACGTACCTCAAACGTGCACTTGTTTGGATTTAATCTCAGACGGAACTTTCTCAACCTTTCAAACAGCTTTTTCAGGTTAAGCAGATGTTCCTCTTCTGTTCTCGACTTGGCAATCATATCATCTACATAACATTAGATCTCCTTATGAATCAAGTCATGAAACAATGTTACCATCGCCCGCTGGTACGTTGCCCCTGCGTTTTTCAACCCAAAAGGCATTACTTTATAGCAATATGTACCCCACGGAGTAATGAACGTGGTCTTCTCCATATCTTTAGGTGCCATCTTGATCTGGTTGTACCCGGAGAAACCGTCCATAAATGAGAACACTGAAAACTGAGCTGTATTATCGACCAGCACATCAATATGAGGTAGTGGAAAATCATCTTTTGGGCTAGCTTTATTAAGATCTCGATAATCCACACACATTCTCACTTTTCCGTCTTTCTTCGGTACTGGCACGATGTTGGCTACCCACGGAGGATATTTAGTCACAGCAAGAAACCCAGCATCCCACTGCTTCTGGACTTCCTCCTTAATCTTTAAAGCCATGTCGGGGCGAGTCCGACGAAGTTTCTGCTTGACGGGCGGACATTCTTCTCTCAATGGTAGCCTGTGCACAACAATATCCGTGTCCAACCCCGGCATGTCTTGATACGACCAGGCGAAGATGTCAACATACTCGCGCAACATTTCAGTCAAAGTTTTCTTCACATCTGCTTGCAAGCTGGCACCAATCCTGATCTCTTTCTTGGCATCCTTGGAACCAATATTGATGATTTCTACAGTCTCCTGGTGAGGCTGGATGACCCTTTCCTCTTGTTTCAACAATCTGGCCAGTTCTTCAGGCAGTTCACAATCTTTCTCATCCCCTTCTTCGGCTTGATAAATCGGATTGTCAAAGTCATACATAGCCATATCAAAATCGTTATCAGTGGTATCCGGAGGATCAAGTCTGCATGAACGGGTTCATGCCTTATTTTAGAATTTATTTTTAAGCAAAAACAAAAGAAAATGAAACATTGCCATTTTATTATTTTTGTGCAAACATAAAACTGAAAAACAGAGAACAAAATTTGATTGCAAAACGTCCTTTATTAATGATTAAAAATTGCAAATGCAACCAAGGTGGCCCTACAAATGAATCTATACGCCTTGGGCAGAGCGTAAGATTTTGACATGCATTATGGTTAGAAAAAAACACAGAAAAAATTACTCTGTCTGAAGAGTAACCCGGATGACTTCTTCAACGAACCAGTTCTGCACTTGTTGTCCCGGAGCATGAGGGCGTACCCAGTTGTCCAGGTCACCATCACTGTCAACATTATCCTTTGTAGCTGCACAAGACTGGTCCGTGTAGATAATTCCCCCACTATTGAAAGTGATGGGTCCCCTGCTCCCCGCATCTGAAGTTGTAGAGGGATGATAACCAATACCAAATTTGTCTTCCTTCATTGGGGTCTCTATCAACCTGCCCCAACCTTGGGCGTTGCCTGCCCTGACGACTTCGACAGCTTGTTTGTAAGATGAAATGGAGGTACCGACCCCAACTGGTACAGAAGAAGACTCAGGTGCATCGTCAATATTGACTGCTTCAAATGATTGGCACAGCATCTCATGAATTTCCCCGTCCATTTCAACGTACTTGAATGTGGACAAGTGACTCACAAAGATGTCTTCTTCCCCGCACACCGTCACAACCTGCCCTTCAAACTCATACTTCAACTTTTGGTGTAAAGTGGAAGTAACAGCCCCGACTCCGTGAATCCAAGGGCGTCCCAATAGGCAGCTATATGCAGGTTGTATGTCCATTACATGGAACGTGGATTTGAATACCTGTGGTCCAATTTGTACGGGTAATTCTACCTCACCAAACACAGATCGTCTAGTCCCATCGAATGCTCTGACCACCAATTCACTAGGCCTTAAGATCAAACCATCAACTTCCAGCTTCATTAACGCCTTCTTGGGCAAGACATTAAGTGATGAACCAGTGTCTACCAGTACATGAGATAACACTGTGCCCTTACACTCCATCGTGATATGCAAAGCCTTATTGTGGTTTCTTCCTTCAACAGTCAAATCTCTACTTGTAAAGCCCAAGCCATGGCTAACATTAACATTGGAGATTACGCCCTCGAGCTGATTAACAGTAATTTCTTGTGGCACGTATGCACTCTTCAATACTTTCAACAACGCCTGCCGATGCGCATCAGAGCACATCAATAGTGACAAGATTGAAATCTTTGAAGGGGTCTGATTCAGTTGGTCCACAATCCTATAATCGCTTTTCTTGATTATCTTCATGAATTCTTCCATCTCCTTATCAAAAGTAAACTTTGTCTCTGCTTCAGGTGTAGGCGCATTTTCAACCACCTGTTTACCCTTAGCCTTTGCTGAAGCTTCTGCCTCTTTATCACTTCTCAAGGTTTGGGGAGCGAACAACCTTCCGCTTCTTGTAAAGCCCCCTACACCCCCTACATTATCAATATTTGGGCTGACTGACGACTCAACTTCCTGCTTTTTACCTTCGTAATACACATCTGCCCCATAGTGCCATGGGATAGCCTTCGTAGATGTGAACGGAATTGGTCCTGGCACCGTGATAGTGACAGGACTGGGCCTTTCTTGCGCAACGCTCGCCACGGGAACTGCATTGACCGGCATTTGAATCTCAACGGGAGTATAATAGATGGTCACGGTTGATACCTCATCAGTGTCTTTCACGACTCTGTCGAACTGTAGACATCCTTCATCGATCAGATTCTGTAAACCCATCTTCAACTTATCACAGCCATTCTCCTGATTCATACACTCAGAACAATCTTGATTACAGCCCAGGAACACCTGTCCCTTCAATAAACGATCTTTTACAACCAACAAAGAAGTTTTCACTTAATGGATGTCTGCCGCCAAATTCAATCTCCTCCCATCTTCAATAGCATATACATTTGCTGCACTATGATCAGGCATGGGATGCTGAGTAATATTAGGAGCGGGAGAGAAATTGATGGCTTTAGCATCAATCAAATCTTGTACTTTATGATGGAAAGCCCAACATTTTTCAATGGAGTGCCCCTGAGCACCTGAGTGGAACTCACAACGAGCATTAGCATCGAAGTTAGGTGGCAGGTTTCCAGCAACCGGAGCTTTCATAGTACGGAGTTCTACCAACTTTAACTCGAGTAGCTGGGCCAACAGCGCGACATAAGTCATAGGGAGAGGATCCATCTTACGATCCCTCTGCCTAGACCTTTGCTGGAAAAAAGTTTGTTGCTGTTGCTGCTGAACTTGTTGTTGGGGTTGTTGTTTATGAACAGACGGTGTGGGGATTGTTACAGCATCTACCTGATAATAAGCTTGAGAACGCCCTCTGCCTCGTCCTCTAAACACAGCATTCGTATCACCTTCTCTTCTTTTCTGGCTACTAGCAAACGGTTTCTTCGTCCCCGAAGAGCCAACCCCACTCACATCTTGGATCTTTCCAAGCTTTAACAGACTTTCTATTCTTTCTCCCGCAATCACAATATCAGCAAATCTAGTTGACGGACAAGCAGCCAATCTATCAAGATAGGCCCCTTGCAAGGTGCCCATAAACATATATGCCATTTCTCTGTCTGACAAGGGAGGTTGAACCTGTGCAGCCATTTCCCTCCACCTCTGTGCATATTCTTTGAAACTCTCCTTGGCATTTTGTGACAACCCCTGCAATTGAGTGCGGTTGGGCGCCATGTCGATATTGTACTGGTATTGCTTCAGGAACGCTTCTGCCAGATCTTTCCAACTCTTCACAGCAGCTCTATTCAACTTCATATACCAGGTCAAGGACGCTTCAACCAAACTGTCCTGAAAATAATGCATCCATAGCTTCTCGTCCTCTGTATGGGCTGAAATCTTCCCGAAGTAAGCTTGAAGATGCGTTTGGGGACACGCATTGCCGTGATACTTATCAAAAGTGGGAGGCTTGAATTTAGGAGGAATTCTGACTCCTGGGACCAGCCCCAAGCTAGTAACATCAATACCCATAGAGTTCTTGCAATCTATGGCCCTGATCTTTTCTGCTAACTCATCATACCTTCGATCACTGTGATTACCCACATCTGCATCCAGCAGAGTAAATTGGTCTTCCAGAGGATCTTCAAGAGTAACACCAGCATGCCTACCATTTCCATTACCCCGATTGTTACCACCAGGAGGAGGGTTGCCACCGGGAGGAGGAATGCCATGTCCCTGTGAATTGTCATGCTGATCACCTTCGGGCCCATTGTCTCGACGCTCGACCAGAAGCCTCAATCTCTCCTGATTTTGCGCCATGCCAGTCATGAGGGTCATGAACTGGTCCATACGCGCCCTCATTTCAGCCAAATCACTTTGCACTTGATCCATGATTCTTACTTGATTTCTTCGCGTTGAATATCGGTGAATATAATTCTCAGCTATACTGCCTGAAACCAAATAAAGGTTAGAGACCCTGCAACGAGTACCTGAAAAGCAAGTAACATAAATGCAGAATGATATGCAATGCCATGCAATGTTATGTTTATCATTTCCAAAGTGCTTTACACCCTGATTCCAATCCAAACCACAGAAATCTGAAGACCAGAAATCGTGATATAAAGAGACGTATCGTGGTCATGTGCTTGTGTACAGATATCTAATAAAGAGTAATTCTGAATAAACTGCTCATACTCATTCAACAAAGTATTCAAGTATTTAAGAAAGGCTCATCCGCCAATGCAATACAAGGAAAAAATGGATCCATCAACAAGCCTGATGGTAACCATTAATAACAAAATACAGGGAAAAGAACATCAGTCTGACAATTCCACATCCTTCAGCTTATCACTTGAATACTTGATCTCCTCAAAAAGTATACGGGTACGCTGGTGATTCGGCTTTTCAATCATTTCTTTGATCAAGACATCCCTTTTCTTAAGAGCTTCAGTTAAAGAACCCATATGCAGCATCAGAGCTTCGTCATCACACATTCCTTTGTGTCTCTTTATGCCAGCTTGCGTCTTGAGTATCTCTCTTTCTATCATGGCTTCTTCAAGCTCTTTCTTGGTATTCTTCAGCTGGCTTCTAGCTTCTTCTAACTGTTCTTGACTTTTACCGAGACTTTCCCGATACTTTCTCCTCTGCTCATGTGCCTTTTTAAGCTCCTCGTCTTTAATCTTCGACTGATCCTTTAACTCGGCATTTTCAATTCTGACTTCATCCCAAGCTTGACGAAGTTGAGCTAATGAATCCTTGCTTCGGGCTAAAGCCTGTTTTGTAATCTTGTGAGCCTGACTAGTGTCATCTGCTCCCAAAGTAAGTTTCCGAAAGTACCGAGCTCTGTCATCAAAATCTTCCTCTTTGTCAGCCAAGGTTTTTTCCGCTTTCAATGCTCTCTTTTCCAACTCTTTGTTGTCAGCTAGAGCTTTCTGAAGACATCTGCTCATTCCAGAATTCTCTATCTGCAGCTCTCTGACCATTTTCTTCCACTTCTCACATTCTTCAATAGCAACCATGGTGGGTTGTTCTGGCTGTACTGAACATAAAAGAGGTCCCCTTGAAAAGGGTAAAAGCAATTCCTTTACTTTCGTCTCAATCCACCTGTCATATTCAGGATAAGACCTACAATCTCCTTTCCCAAAAACTGCTTTTCCAATTTTGTACTTATCTTTCCAAGCATTCACTACTTCTACCACCTTCGCATCCTTAGTTCCTGTAAAGAATAAAGATTCTTCCACATCTTGCTCGGTAGGAGGATCCCTGGAAGCATACCCGAACTGTCGGATGGCCAAAACTGGATTATAATTGATCCCTCCTTTTCTGCCAATCAAAGGTACATTTGGAAAATTTCCGCATCTTGTGACAAGCTCTATTCTCAACAACCGGTGGTCAAACCATACAATGTTATCAGCAGTTAAACCCATCAATCGTTTAGACCATTTCGCCACATCTTTGGTTTCCACGAAGGCACCTGTCTGAGGCAAATGTTTGAAAAACCAATGACATAGCAGTGGAGTACAACAACTAACAGATCCTCCCCTTCTTTTCTCGTTCTTGTAATGCACGGAATGATAAAAATCTCCTAACAAAGTAGGGACTGGATTTTTAAGAACGAAAACTCTTGTTGCTTGCATATCGACGAAGTCTTGCTGATTAGGAAAGAGAACTAGGCCATATATGCAGAGAGCCAGAATGGAATTGTAAACCGTCCAATTTTTAGCACTTGCAGCCTCTTGGGCTTGTCCAGACAGAAATTCTAAATGAAATCCGCTAACTCCATTTTTACTGCTCACACCACTCTTTACCACTGCCTGATCCATTTGTAACGCAACAGCAATTTCTTTTACGCTAGGGGAACTACCAGAGAAGAATGGTATTGCCGGCGTGATCGGAATTCCCAAAATAAATGAGAATTCTTCCAGTGTTGGCATCAAAATGTAATCTGGAAAAAGAAAGCATCTCAACGAAGGCTCGTAGAACTGCAGCAGAGTGTGCAAAGCATCATGTTCATACTTGGTGATTGTACGGACCATCCCAACCAAATTCCCGTAGCTCTTCTGAAACCTATCAAGAATACCCGGACCAGCCATATCTATAACTTTGAGCAATGAATCCAAAACAGGGTCTGGAAACTTGTAAGACACATTGTTCTTTCTCTCGGCAACGATCTCTGTTGAACCCATGGATTGGAATCAGAAACGTATTATGCACCTAAAAATGACAAACATAACTGTTATGATATGATAATGCAATGCAAAAGGGCATGTGATCAGGTAATCAAGTGTCTGTGTCTGTATTGAACTGTGTGCACTGTGTCTATGTACTGAATCTGGCAATATCTGAGATGAACACTCAAATCACTGTCATAGGATACAATGTCTGAAATCATCATAGAATCACAAGTAAGGTAGGTAGGAGGCTGGGTTTCCTGCAAACCTGTAAACATCCCGCCCATACTCACATGTGGTTCTTAGAAAATAAGGCTTGTCAGCTTCGGAGGTTTGAGAAGCAATAGCACATTCAGCCTGTAGGATACAATGCTATGCCAATCAAAGAGGTCGTCCACTGACTCCCCTTAGAAAATAAAGGTCATCCTATGCAAGTTCCAAAGTGGGCCCTCGGGTGCGAATGGGTTTGCCACAGAATGTGGTCTGCCATTGTCACCGCTAAAGAGGGATGTTTCCACTAAGGTCCTCATGATCGGTCACTAGAGTCGACAGCTCTCTAGATCTACATCCTGGAATACGCAAGATGCGCATGCCACGACGTGTCCCAAGATAGCCTCGTCTAGCTGTAAATTTCGTGAACACCCAACGCACTCCAAACGGCACGTAGGTCCCACTACTCTCCACTCTAATTCTAAGTGTATACTCAAGCCTGTGTAATGGGCTTATCTCTCAGAAATCCCATCCCGCCAAACAGACAAAACAGTGCAGCACAATATAATATATGATATGTAATGCTAAAATGCAGTAAATACCGTAAAGTAAATAAACAGCAAAATAAAGCACAACAGTAAACACCCAATGAAAGAAAAGCAAACAAGCGCTAGGATTAACTCGCTTAGAATGGACCAGCAATAGGTCAACCTGTCCCCAGCAGAGTCGCCAGTTGTCGCTCCCGGGATTTTCATCCTAGTACAAACGCGAAAGTGGCACCGAAACAGAGTCGCCAGCAATGTGTATTTATCCCATGAGAGGGAAAGGAAACACCGCATAAACCTGAGAGGAAGGAAAGAGCATGGTCTTGCGACCAAGAGAAAGGGTAAGGGAGTCGGTTACGCGAGAGGAAGGTATTAGCACCCCCTCGCGTCCATCGTACCCGATGGGATCCACGCTTGCTTGTCTCGATCAAAGGGTGTAAGGAAAGGATACTGGAAAAAGAACTGGAAAAGGAATGGAAAGAGAAAGAGAAACAAATGGAAAAGGAACGAGAAACAAATGTAGGGAAAATAAAAGAAGTGCTCGAATGGGCCCTACCCCACTGCCTACGTATCTCATCAGGAACATGAGAATCAGAGCGACGTAGTTCCCCTCACTAGGGATGGATTGTTTGTATTTTTTAAGGAACGGCTAACGTTCTAGCTTAGGTGTTGCAGTCTCGCCGGCCCGAGTGCGTTGCCATCTTGCAAGAGAACGAGTAGGAGCACGTTCATACGTTGAGAGTGAGTGAGATGAGAAAAGAATTCCCGAAGGAAAGACGTAATTGTTTATTTTTGTCTTTTAGAAGTTTTTTCCATTTATTTGCATATGACAGTGTATCTGAATCTTAGTCATTGGAATGTGTACATTCTCACATTCCAAGATGGAATGAGCAAGAAGACACACTAAGAGTGAAGAAGACCCCCATACTTAGTTCCAATTGTCAAGGTTCAAACACACTAGCATATTTGTGTTTATTAAGTGTTTTTGTTGATTATGAAATGAAGAAATGTTTTTTATTTATACCTCCAACAAGTATTGCATTTAAGTCCCTCATACAAGATCGAATGTTTAACAGATTGACCCAAGATGGGCTATAATGCTATACATTCTAAGATTATAAGAGAAAACCCCTTTATAATCTTTTCTTTATATGAAAGGCCTAAATGCAATAAATGCTTACCTTTATTGGATGTTTTTGGATTTTCTTTAAGAGATGAGAAGAGAGACTCAAGAGAGGAGAAAAAAAGGTAAAATCTAATGGGGAGGCTAAGACACACCTAGTGTTATCATGCATGGATATCCTAAGGTTAGTGAGGTTTAGAAGAGAAGAAAGAAACTCCTTAGTGTTGTATGTGCTCCTTGCTTGAAGAGAAGATAAGAGAGGATGAGAAGAAAAAGAGAAGAAAGCTTAGTATTCTTCTTACTTCTTAATGAAGTTAAGAAAGAACCTAAGAAGGGATGGTGTGCAATTAAGAAAATGGTGGCATCATATGCCTCACAATCACACTTTGAAAGCATTAAAGGAGTTAAGGGAAGAAGGTAGGATGTGGAAGCATATCCACATCCAATTTACTTACCATTTGCACCTAAAATGTTAGAAATATCACATATGAACAAATGATAAGCAAGTAAGCACACAACCAAAGAAGAATCAACAATTAAAGGCTCAAACCACTTAGGGGCAGTAGCTAAAGGTCCTAATTGACTCCTAATAGTAGTGCATCTAAATTGGGTAAAAGAAGTGAGGGTAAGTTCTAAGTAACCACCTTTACTTGTGGAAGAAGAAAGAAGATGAAGAAGTAAGAAAAATGATGTTAAAATGGCCAAACAAATCAAGTTAAATCAAGTTCTAGAATTCAAACATGTCTTCTATAAATGTCAATTACAAATTACTTAAGTCCATTACAAAAGCAAACAATCATTGGTGAATGAATGAAGAAGAGATGAAGTGAAGGAGTTTTCATGTTTTGAATTCCTTTAAGTCACCTACATGAGATGAAATGATCATACATTTATGGAATGAGTTGAAAATGAATGAAGTCAGTATGTTAACATGTTCAAGATGTAATTGGTCATGCATGAATGAGCATACAAGCATGAATAGAGGAATACAAATGCAAACACAAGTCATTTAGGTCAAACTATTCACATAAGATGTTCAACTTTAGATGAGTAATCAAGACATGGCAAAATGATGCACCACTGACCAAATATGATTCATGCCAGTCTTAAGGTATCTAAAATAACCTAAAAAGAAATCTCAAACAATGGCACAAGTGCCTTTCATCAATCAAAGTTAGGTTCATGCAATTAGAGCTCAATTAGAGGTACCTTAAAGAACAATTCAACTAAAAATAGATAACTACATCCAAAAATTATGAAACTTGGTCAAGATACTCTACAAACAGAAGAAAAACATGTCACAAAATTTCACTCAAAGATCCACTAGATTAAGCATTGAGATCAGGGGTCAAAGAGAATGGAGAACCAAAGTTAATCATGCAAAAGAGTGAAGTCAAAGTATAATGAGAAAAATGTAAAAAAAAGTAAACAAAATTTTTTTATGAAGTTTAATGTGATATGAAATGAATGCAACAAGAATGAACTAAAAAATGCTTAATGGTTTAGGAGAAATAAAAGTTTGAAGTAAAGGTATGAAAATAGAAACTATTTCCAAAAGCAATAAAAGAAAATTATGAATTAACATGCAAATATTCACAAAATTGTAATTAAAAATGATGGAAAATTACTTTAATATGTCAAGATGCAACATGAATTTTTGTGGAATTTTTAATGATATTTTAGTATTTTTAAAATGCAATTATGAAACAAGTAAAAAAAGAAAATAAAAAATGAAATGCAATGAGAATGGGGTGCAAACATAGCAAATCCACAGTTCAATACGTTTGGGCTTTAGAAAATGGAGGTGTGAATAGCATTATGTCTTAAGTCCAGTTCAGAAACGCGCACATGACTGGCACATGATTTTTAATGTGCTGTCACCACTAGGACCACACGATCATGAACAATGAACGGTCACGATTAAAACGTGACAAAACCCTAGCAATCAAGTCACCGGCCGGAGAGGGACCTCCGGTCACCTTCTCCGGCCAATAGCCACCACCTGCAACTCTCACTCTTCACCAAAATGCGCAAATCATATACCAAATTGAAGCTGAGCTAACGCAGATCATGAATTCAGTGACAAAATATACAAACAGTTCATGACATGAAAGAACCGAACCAAGGAAGATTTGCCCTAACATTTGGTCTATGCCTCTAAAGGCCTATCAACTAGCCAGGCAAGTTCTTGAGCTTATAAGAAGCTGCAAGAACCTGAAAACAAAATCACATCAAGTCTATAATGGATGAAACTCGTACCTGAATATTGGAGATTTGGAAATACTCTTCAGAAAACCAGAGATCTTAGCTTCTTCTTCAACCTTGGAGCTTCACGAACCTAGCAAAATAAGTGCTATACAACCAATGGTCTGGAGAGCAGAGATTCAATGTTGAACAAATGCTTGCAAAATCTTGAGGACTGTGTAGAAAAGCTTCAATTCAATGCCATTGATGATGGTGAAGATGAAGTAGATGAAGGAAAGATGGTGAAGCTCGTGTGAAATCAGAGGGAAAGTAGAGAGAATGTGAGGGAGAGTTTGAAGTGTTTTGAAGTGAAAAAATGAGAGAAATGAAACTTCCAAAGAAAATGTGAAGTGAGATTTTGTTTTATAGTAGGCTTTAACCACGGTTAAACTGAGTGAGGTTAACTGAGTTGAAGTGGTTATGCTGAGTCCACCCTAACTAACTGAGTCAAGTTAGTTAGGGCGAGTGGTCAAGGTTGGGTTATGGTGAGGTGGAGGTTTAGAGTGTTATGGTGAGGAGCAAGTGGAAGTAATGGTGAGGATGAGCTATTCTGGTGTGGCAGCAAGAGAAACTTGCTTCGCAAGTTTTGTTCTTCCTCTTTAGTGTATAATGATCATGAGCAGCACGTGCAAGTAAGAATTTGTTGGTTCAAATGAGGAAAAGTGGCAACAACACTTGCTTTTGGCATTTTGGTGACAGTTGGAAACATGGTGATTTGATGATGTTTTTCTCCCTATTTAATGGGTGATTTGGTGTGTTTTTGGAGTCATTGGAAAGAGGGAATATAATGCAACAAGTTTGGTTTGAGATTGGAGTTGATATGAAGTGTGTAAGAGGTTGGAAAATAGCCTTGAACATCAAGGTTTGGAACTGTGTGGTGGGTGTGGGAAGCAGGTCATGGCATGGCAGTGGACTGCATGAAATTTCAGCCTAATCAACCTAACTTGAGACCAAAATTTCCCCTTTATAAATTGATCAAATGGAATTTTGTCCAACATGAAAATTGAAGGTGACATTGCAATGAACAACTTTCATGTTGAAAAGTTTTCCATTTGAGGCCTTTAACTATGAGAAAAATGAGTGGACATTTGGCTCACCAACTGTTTGAGAAAATGACTGCGCGCGTGCCCTGAAAATCTTGGTCATGACCTAGTTTTGAACCTACTTTGCTCAAACTTTGATCAATCATATCTCACTCAATTTTTATCCAATAGAGATGTTCCACATATGGATGTGAAGCTTAAAACAAGATCTTTTGTTGTGGCCGAGTGGAATTTTCATTTGGTGCTTCAATTTTAAATGGCCTTGGTTCCAACTCTGATGCAAAATGGCCAAAACTTGCTATTTTTAGTAACCCTTCTTCTTCCAAAAATGGCAACTTTCCACCTCTTGATTTTTTCATGATTCCTTTGGAGTTTCTTGACCAAATTTTGTACATTGGACACATATAACATGAATTTTATGGATTTGGCCTCAAAAAGTCAAGAGTTGACTTTTTCCTCTGATTATTTGACTTGCCCCCAAATTTCCTGATTTTTTATATTTCTTCCAATTGAACCACTTCTAAAACCAATTGAGAGGTAATTTTCCATACACATACACTTAAGAACATGTAGAACACCATGACATCAAGTTTTGTCCAAGAAATCAAAGATTCCCTGATTTAATGGGAAACCCTAGTTTTGGTGCCCACCTCCTAGGAGAAAAATGTGCAGTCTTCAATTTCAAATTCCTCATAGTATGTTGTGTATCCTCTTAAAGGATGATGAGATATACCATTTGGGGATGATTTTGGATCAATGAGCTATCTCTTTTGAGGGTTTTCCTTCAGTTTTTTTGAACCTCTTGCATAGTGAAAGATGTAGTGCTTCAATCTCCCATTGAGTCTCACTTCCTTGAGGTTGTGGATGATCCCTTGAGATAGTATGAGACATGAAAGACCTCTTGGCTTGCCTTGAGGAAACTTGATTGACCTTTTTGTGCTTTGAATGATCCCTTGATTGTCCACCTTTCACCTGATCACATGCCCTGATGGTAAGAAGGATGCTATGCTTCATTTTTCTATGTTAAATGCAATGTAATGTTAATGAGGTGGATATGATATGATAAATGATAATGCCATGCTATGATGACAAAGAGGGAGAGCAAATTTTGGGGTATTACAAGTGGGCTTCGACCATCTGCATCGGATTTGAGTCAACCTTCATTGGTGGTTTCGACTTGTCGCCGAACTTCAATCTTCCGTCACGAATGGCATTTTGCACCAGATCCCTAAAAAGGAAACATTGAGATGTTTTATGACCTAAAAAATTATGGTACTTACAAAAACCTCTCTTTTTCTGTTGTTCTATGGGAGGCACTTTGGTGCCAGGTGGCACTATCATTTGGCCATCTTTAACCAACAAGTCAAATATTTCGTCACACTTAGTGACGTCGAATGTATAAGTCCTTTTAGGAAACTTATCATTCTTCTCAGGTTCGACTGGGTTTTTTCCATTCGGCGGAGCCAATACTTTACAAGAGTATGGCGGACCCTGTCTCAATTCTGCTAAGTCAACTTCTTGTTCGTCGAAACTAAACGATTCGTTCTCGTCATCATCATCTTCTTGACATACCCCCACATAAGCCACTCTTTCTTTCTTATTTTTAGTTGCTCTAGCTTTTTCGGCTTTTAAACGTTCGACCTGCCTCACCCTGTCCGCCAATTGTGCCATATCCCTCAGATATTGAGTGTCTAACTTCTTTCTAATTGAATAGTCTAGACCACATGCTGCCATTTCGACTAATTCGTGCTCAGGCACTTGCGTAAAACATCTCACCTTAAGTACCCTAAACCTATTTAAATAATCATCAATTGGCTCAGAGAATTTTCTTTTAACACTAGCCAACTCCTTCAGACTTATTTTTGTTTGTCCCATGTAAAATTGTTCATGGAACAGCTTTCTAACTGGCCCCACGTGTGGATCGAATTTGCAGGCAAAGATGTGAACCAAGTAAAGGCATTTTTCGTTAAAGAACTTGGAAAATATTTCATTTTTAAATTTTCATTGCGTGCAATTTCTCCTGCTTCGATCAAGTAACGGGCTACATGTTCGACAGTGGATTCGCTAGTGTCCCCTGAGAATTTGGTAAATTTGGGGACTTTCCACCTTGGGGGTAATTCTTGTTGCAAAATATACTCAGACAATGGGGATGTATAACTGGGCCTTTGCAGTCCCACATTCACACCATTTCTGGCCATAATCCTTTCGACCATGGCTGCTAAGTTGTTTTCTGCTGGCATGTTGTTATGGCGCAATTATTGCACAACATCATCAGCATCTTGGTCTCTATGGACTAACACCCTTCTAGGCTCTTGTTGGACAGGAATTTCGACATGAGGCTGTTCGACCACTACCTCTTGGTTTCTAGGGTTTCCCTGAGACACATTCGCCGGCCTCTGGTTTATTGTGGTTTCCTCTTCGACAACTACTCTGGGATTCTGAACTATTTGTTCCCTTGGTTGGGTTTGAGGAACACCAAAGAAATCAGCGATGCGCGTCATTTGCGCTGCTAATAACTGGTTCGTTTGAGTGGTGTTTTGGATTAAAGGATTAAACACAGCCCCCATTTGTTGTGTTAGCATCTGCACCATGTCATGGTTACTTTCGTCCATTTGTTGCCTAATGACTTGTGCAGAATTATTAGTGATTGCAGGCATATAAGTTTGGTATCCCGTTGACATAGGTTGACCTATTCTGCCTATATGGTTCGCACCAGACCCTGATCCTTGTAGGGGCGAAGTAACATTCATCAAAGGATCAGAATATAATGACGACGAATTGTGCAAACTTACCATCACCGTTGTTGGCATTCCATAAGGCTGTTCTCTAGTATGTGGAGGCATTGAAAAATTCGTCACAAATGGCTATGAACCCCCTAAAGGAAGAGGAGTCATCTGAGGCATTTGGGGTCCCACTGTAGAAATACTGGGCGCGTTTTGGGATGCCAAAAACGCTGGAATTGACCCCGTTGATGATGGTATCGCTTCTGACACAGAAACTGACGTCGTATTGTCTCCTGTCGAAGGAATAGGCGTTGGGTTAACATTTTGATTATTAGGCGCGCTTTGATTCGTCATTTTTCTTGTTCTTGTTCTTTTTGGTCTTTCTTCGTTGTTGACGGCTAACTTGCCACTCCTTAGAATCATACAACGAAATAAAAACCTTTTCTTCTAAGAATTTTCTATAAGAACAAAAAGATAAACTAAACAAATAAATGCACTAGGTCCCACTGGGCGTGCCAATTTGTTCGCTGGTGAATTTGGCGAACAACCTCTGGTTTCCTAATTATGAAAATTAGTTTACTAACAGGACCAACCAAACAAATCCTAGGACAAAGTGCTTTTGAGAATGTCTTTGATTTGAAAAGGAATGTATTCGTTCTGTGTTTCTAAGGTTTCTTTTAACAGTTTTTTCGATTGATAGAATAAAGACACGATAATGGCGAAAAAGTAATTGAAAACAAATTTAAACTAAAAACAAGTAAATTTTTGAAGTAAAAAGATGACTTGAATATAAAGAAATGAAGGAAAGCGTGAAATTTTATTGAAATGCATAAACGTAAACTGGTGTTTCCCATACATACATTTTCCAGAACACTCGTTTCTCTCACACGGTTACTTTGAGTATTTGCGGTAATTTGTATAAAGTTTGGAACACCCCGAATCTAACACCATGACCCCCTATTTATATACAAATGAAATAACTACCCATAACAGCTATTTCTCCTAATGGCGACAAATGTCATTCTGCATGTATTCGCGTCCTAGATGCGTTCCACGCGTCCAATTTCAAAAGTAAAACTCCCTCCTAAAATACAAAATTCAAACACCCGTCGAATGGACCGATTTCTTCTTTCGTCGAAATTATCTTCCTTCCTTAGAAAAATCTGCCAATGCTTCCCCTAAGTACCATTTTTCTTCGACTTGCCTCTTTTCGTCAAAAAACTTTCTAATTGAAATGTCCTGTCGAATCATCCTGTCGAAATCTTCCATTTGCTTTTAGACTATCTTCCTGGCGTCGAAATTAGCAACCTACAGTACTGTGTATTATTTATCTCACATAACGCTTTGTTCTTATTATCTTTTAATTATCAGAGATTTCTGAATGTAGTTGTTGAAGCATGGTTAGAAGAGTCACGGACCTTCTTAGAATCTTCATAACTAAATTCTTTCGAAGTCTTGACATTGTTCTTCAGAACCTAGTCTTCAGAGTCTTCAGCACTTCGTTCTTCAGAATCTTCAAATCTTGAGCACAGAGTCTTTAAAGAAAACAAAACCTTCAGAGGCTCTTTAGTCAGAGTCACGGTCAGAGGCTTTAGCATGAACTTTCTTCAGAACTATTGTCTAACCATTTTCTAGATCTTGACTACTTCTTGTAACGCACTTGTTTCTCTTCAGAGTCAAAGTGTGTTGATTCAGAGTCTGATGACGTCACTCGTCAAAGCTTCAGAGTCATAACCTGTATAACAAAAGCTACACACTTGACAGAAACCATTAGTATACAAAATTGTTCTTTAATAATCAATGTATTGTTATCATCAAAACTAAATGCCAAATGTAGAACTAAATCTTGGTCTACCAATCTCCCCCTTTTTGATGATGACACTACTACAAAGCGCGCAAACAACAACGCCCAAGTCACCACGGTTCTTCCCAAAACCGTGGTGATATCTCTAACTCAGGCGCTAACTTTATACTATATTTTTTAATTAAAATTTTATAGGGTATAATAACGGTTGTAAGTATAACCGGTATAATAGAATCAATCTTTCATGGGTTCGAACCTCAGCTGTGGCAAAAATGTTTTTCATTTAAGGTTAAGGCGCTCCTTACTTTTTTATTTATTTTTAAATAAGGGATATCACTACGGTTATTATGAGTAACCGTCATGATATAGTTTACTATTATTTTAAAATATAAAATATAATTATGGTTGTAGTTTTAAACCGTAACGAAAAGTGATAGTTTTTAATATATAAACGAAACTATCTGTGACCCAGTTCATAACTGTCATTTCTCTCTAAAGAAAACCCTAACACAACTCTCACCTCTCATGAATCTTAACCAATATTGTTACAAGTGAATGGAGAAACGAATCTTAAAGGATATTTGACGGGAGCAACGTCCGGCGCAAACTCCTACGACGACGAAGACAATATGTTCTCCTGCTCTCGTCTTTCTATGATTATTGTTTTAGGGTTTAGTTTTAGGATGTTGTGGAAAACATTATGTTATTGATGTTTTAGGGTTAAGTTTGATTTTTGTTGTTTTTCCTTGTAGATACATGGTGATGATGGTGGTAGCAAGTGTATACAATGGTGAAGTTTCTTATGGTTTTTGAAGCAATGAAGAAAAATATAAGAAGTATGAAGTTATTGTATAAACTTCATCTACCTTATATTTCTTCTTCATTGCTTCACAAACTAGATGAACTTGATATATCTTGATTTGCTACAGTTCCACGATTATTTTCAATAAGAGGTGCGTTATTGACTAAATGTATCTTGATTTGTTACAGTCGTACTTGGGTTTTGTTGCTTAAATAATGTATGTTTTTTTATTGTGTTGCATGTTGTTTTGTTGTATGTTGTTGTTGTTGACAAATGTTCTCAAAATAAGAACAAAACATTGTTAAGTCACAAGATAGAGGCTTCTTGTGACTTAGCAATGTTTTTCTTTAATTTCTTATACAGGTTAACAAGTTTAGTTTATTATATACTATGTATATTGTTTGTTTCACTTACCTTTTAATGAAAATGCAATCATTTATATTGACATAGAAACTTATATTCTGAAAATTAAGATGTATTTGAAAACCAACCTATATCAATCAATGTTTTTCGAATCGCATCTGTCTCATTCAGCACATTTTATGTTCCTTAACGCATAATATATGGTTTAATGGTCTGTTTGCTTCAATTCATCGATATAGTTTACAACCGCGTTGATAAGCGACGATGATGAGGTAAACTATAATAAAAGATATCGATGCATTGAAGGAATCAGACCATTGAATCGTATATTATGTGTTAAAGAACATAAAATGTGTTGAATGAGACGGATTCAATTCGAAAAAAATTGATGTGTTTAAGTTGGTTTTCAAGAATAGTTTAATTTTCAGATTATATATTTGGCAAAATACTCTTTTTGATCCCTTAAGATTACCTCAGGGTCCATTCTGGTCCCTCATCTTTAAAAAGTTTCAAAGTGGTCCTTTAATTGTTCAAAAAGGTCCACGTTAGTCCTTTCCGTCTAATTTTTTGAAACGACGTCAACTTTCGCTTGGATGGCATCTGACATGACACTTGGTTATACGCGTGGCACGTGACTTGGCTTACATTCATCTTCAAGGTCATTAAATTCCCAGAAAAATCCTAAAAAAATTTGTTGAACCAAGGATTCGAACACAAGTTCACTTGATTGCTACAAAACATATCAAACCACTACACCACTTCACACTTGTCTAAAATCTTTCTCTCACTGCACTATTTCACACCCATGTAAAACCAACATCATAACTTTCCAAATAACAAAACAAATATCATAACTTTCATCTCCGTGTAAAACCAACAACAATATTATTTTCCATCTTCCACTTAACATACTCCCTGCTACTTCCCATCCTTATACAACTAAACCACTCTTCCTACATAAACCATTCACACCCACTCCATACACAACAACTTGAAAACTCCACAAAGTCACACACAAAATCCATCAACAAACACAACATAACAAAAATCAAAATCAAAAGAAGAAGAAGTATAATTAGTGAGGAACTCCTAAATAAGAAAGCAAAACCAAAACTGAGCTGCTTCCGACATGTTGCAACTCCAAGCTCCACGATTATGACTGTCATAGCCATTGCGCGCGAGATTTCGGCGAACCACGTCAACCAGCCAAGCATCACGAACAGAACAACTGTCCACTGCCCACAAACAACCTTTGAACGCCGCAAAGCTTCCATACGTGAACGTTGTCTCGCCAGAAGCGGGCAGATCTGTCATTCGCCGTTACCGTTAGTTTCTTTTCATTATTTGCTACTATTGCAGCATCATGTATAAATGCAACATCATGTAAGTAAGTAATAAGAATTAGAAAATAAATACCCATAAATAAATGCAGCATCGTGTATAAATAATATTAATTGGATTGAAATAATATGTACTCCCAGCAAAAAAAATTACTAATCTCAATTATAACTTTTTAGTTTTTCACAATTGTATTAATTTTTAAAATGTTTATCTCCATAATCATAATATGTATTAGAGAACAAGAAAAATACATGTATTATCTCATCCTTATAAATTTCTTATTTGGGGAGTTGTACATTGGTAAGAAGATAAGACTACAAACTTGGACTAGCAAAGCCGTTGGAGTGTAAGTTTTTATCATATTTTTTAAAGGGCGTTGCACTTTGGTGTATATGAATTTACCTCCTCCATTCCAGTATATGATTTGCTAATTCTTTTCAAAAATTGGTTTACCAATTTTTTTAGGAAACAAATACGAGAATGTAACTAGAATGAGTTTGTCCAATGTTCAATAGTTATAGTGTCATTTCAAAACTTCCATTTTCAAAACATGAGCTCGTCTGCTTCAAAATAGCACCATACTATAATCCACTTCAGACCGTGATATATTTGTATGCATAAGAAGATGAAGAATAGTTGAAGAGAAAAAGAATGTAATCATAACTAACTTTCTTTACTTGCAAATTTTTTTTACATAACTAAAATCAACATCTATTTTATTAAACTAATCTTTGCCCTTGTGCATCCAAAAAAACTTTTTATAAAAGAATAGTCTAGTGCTTTTATAAAAGAATGTGTTGATATGAATAGTGCCTTTATAAAAGAATGTGTTGATATGTTTGCTTCAGTTTGAGAGAACGATGGAAATAGTGCAGTGAGAGAAATATTTTAGACAATAAAGCTAAATTATTGTGTATGGCATATAAACAAGTGTGAAGTGGTGTAATGGTTTGATATGTTTTGTAGCAACCAAGTGAACCTGTGTTCGAATCCTAGGTTCAACAATTTTTTTAGGATTTCTCTCATCATTTAATGACCTTTAAGATGAATGTATGTCAAGTCAAGTGCCACGTCAGATGCCACTCAAGCAAAAGTTGACGTCGTTTCAAAAAATTGGACGGAAAAGACTAACGTGGACCTTTTTGAACAATTAAAGAACCACTTTGAAACTTTTTAAAGATAAGGGACCAGAATGGACCCAGTGGTAAACTTAAGGGACCAAAAAGAGTACTTTGCCTATATATTTCTTTGCCAATTTGAATGGTTGTATTTCTTTAAATAGGTGTATGGTAAACCAAGCAATATACATTTGTATATAATAAACTATGGGTACTTTTCACGACGGTTGTCTACATTAACTGTCATCTAAAGTAATTAATTTATTGTTGCTGGGTTTCGAACCCACTACCTTATCTATCACAACGGTTGTTAAGAATAACCGTTGTGATATACCGTGCGCTTTCCAACATATAACAACGGTCCAAAGGCCTTGATTATAAGTAACGCATTTACCATAACACTCTACATAACAACACCTTGATCTGCGTTATTATATATATTTTTCAACTGTTGTTAAAGGGGTTTTACGTAGTAGTGTGACAAAACCATGTATTTTGATGAACAACTTCTATATAGTTTAATCACATAAAAATATCAGAGCGAGGTTTGTAAGCTCCCCCTAAATTTTATATTGTTAAAAATTATTCTAAATCTTAGAATGTCAGAGTTAGGTTTGTAAGCTTCCTCTGGATTTAAGACTTAAAAAAACTTTTAACCTATATAAACATTTAAAATCAACATGAAAGAGATAACTTCCATGTTTGGAATAAGCCAGGTCGTTATAACTTTCTCTTCATACCAGAGCTTAGTGAAGCGATCAAAGCTTAGTAAAGCGATCAGAGATTTCTGATATCTAGTATCAGAGCCTTCTTTATTATAAGTGGTATTAGAGCAATTTCTGTAAAAATTGATATCAGAGCAAGGTCATGAGTATCAGAATCTAGCAAAGTAAATTACTGATTTTGACTTATCCATAATACAAATTTCAGAACTTGTATGCGTCTGATTTGATGCTTTATAACCTGAAACACTTGGTCAGAATGATGAAGTTTTTCAAAGTTCTCAGAAAATTACCAAGTTAAACAGTTAGAACCATGTTTGGGCTTACATAGTGGGAATTAGATATATCAAAATCATTAACACTCCTTCTCCCACTTTGTCATCAATCAAAAAGAATAAAAAGACAAAGTAAATAAACTAAATAAAATATAATTTCATTAATCAGAAAGATGAGCGAGTACAGAGAAGAAGGAAACATAAGAACAGAACAAAGATAACACAAAGTTTAAAAAAATCTAAGGTTCGGGAGGGTTTTTGGGTAGTTTGCAAAGAATCTCTGCAAGAAACCCTTTGATCTTTGACGTCCTTTCATTCACTTATGAATTCTCTGTAGCCAGAAACTCCAACTTCTTCAAAATGAAATCCTCAGAACCCAAGGTCTCCTTGGTGCCAGAAATGCTTGCAGCTTCAACGGAGGTCACAACATGAACCAAAGAAGTCTGAACTGGGGACGGAGGAGGAATCACTTATGGTGCTGGGAGCAGAAGAGTGGCTAGAACCTTCTGAAGTAGAGGTTTAACTATACCAAAGAGTCTAAAATTGAAGTTACTCTTAGCTTCCTTCAGCCAGACAACCTCCAACTCTTCAGAGCTGAATGCAATCCATCTTTTGAAAACATCAGTCAGATCACACACTTCAGAGAAGATTGCATTGTCTCTACAAGCTTCAATGAGAGCATGGAATCTGCCAGAAGCATCCTCTTCAAACTGAGAAAATAAATCATCCAGGGGAGTAGCAAGGATGTTTGTTTTAGAGGGTGTTTGGTTGTAGACAGGTTAAGAGGATCTGTATGGGTAGACAACGAGTTCGTTTTCTGACTCATCATTAGAAATGGTGGTTGGTTGAAGAGTGTGGGTGTCTGAATGAGGTGTGTTTGGTGGTGGTGGAATAGTTTGGGATTAGGGGTAAGAAATACCAAGTTGAGATAGTTCAGATCTTTGAGATTGGGTTAAGAGAAAGGGTGGAAAATTTAAAAGTTCAACAACAGATGGAGGAATGATAATAGAAATTTGTGGGTTGAAAAAATAGTTATATATTGGATTTGTGGTTTGAGGAGCATATGAAACAATGGGCTCCATAATGAATGGAATGAAATAGGTTATAATGGATGTGGGGATCGATGAAGTATTAATATTAGAGAGTTGAGGAGCGACTGAAGTAGTAAAAACTTTAGAAGAGCTAGTAGCAACAGTAGCAGCAGCAACAACAACAACAACAGACGTTGCTTTAGAAGATGTCACCGAAGTTCTCTTTTAATCCTTAGCTATTTTTGAGCAAACTTCCTGATCTCCTTGATTGCTTTTGAGCAAATTTTCTTATCTCTTTCATAACTTTTGGTGCTGATGAATGAGCAAAAGGAGCAGCCCTATAGTCGCTGTTGGCTTTTCTATACTCATAGCTAGCCGATTTTGGGTTGGAGAAGAGGGGGAAAGTCAACCAGAGGAATCCTTCTTCTGAGAATCTCCTCCTTGGGAATTTTAACAACTGGACCAGCCAAAGCAGAAATCATGCCTATATTCTTCAGAGTCCCGGTGTTGAGAAAACTCCCACAAGAGGATACAAGTCTTTGAGCTTTTTCATCATCTGTTAGAGAGTTTATCAGATGGCCCTCCATCAGAATGTTAAAAATAAGCCTTCCAAAAGGAATCCAGTTCTTCACCTTTTTGCATCCATTACTTAAGTCTTCACTGCATCTCTTAAGAATCTAAAGAGAAAGGCAGAAAGATTAATCTTCTGATCAGAATGGATAAAGAAAAAGACATATTTCTATTCTATGTTGATGTAGCTCTTTTAAGCTAAAATCACAGCAAGCCTAATAGCTCTTTCAAGCTAAACCAACCTAGGTCCCAACGAACTATAACAGGAACGACAATGACAAGGTTGTGAAATAGAAAAAAACCATAGTTGTGGTGGCGTCACCCAAATGCTTTCATAACTGCAAATCTCAACAAATCTGAAACTAACTAGAAATCAAAAGCTAGTCACACCACTACCAACCATGAAAACAGAACTGAAATGGATGAATGATTCAAACCAGAAAGACAACATCAACCCTTTACAACCTTGAGGCGGCAGCAACGAAAGCTCAAACAACCTTCAGGCAGCGGCAACGAAAGGGAGCTATTGTGTGAGAGAAGAATGAGGAAGCAACTACCATTCACCGACAACGCCGATTTGAGTAACCACGGAGAAACAACTTAGCGACATCAAACCAACAACCACCGACGACGATGAACAACCGCAAGGATAACAGGGTGGTTCAATGGAAGGACTACCAAACAATTAAATTACATGATGAAACCACATATTTGGATTTTCACTAACTTGAATAGAATGTTTATAAAGTATTTATGAACATATATACATTAAAATCTTTAACAAAATTAAACATAGCTCACTTTACACAGTTTTTATGAATCAGAAAAATCTCCATGTCAAATAGATATTTATTAAAAAAAATTAGAATTAATCTAAAAACTAGTATCATCGATTGGTTTGATTGTATTCATGTGACATGAATGCATAAATGTTATTAGTATCATCTATGTCAGTTGTTTTATAAAGAAAACGGTAATTTATATTTTATTGATATTGATATTATTAATTTAAAATAAAAAATATTATAAACTACACGTTTATAATGAGATAAATGAAGTACTGAGAAGATTCTAAGCAAAGTAAAGTTAAAATTATATTAGATTTAAAAATGGAAATGTATTTGTTTGAATTATCAACCAAATACATTTAGAGTTTTGTTTATATGTCGTAAATAAACAAGGGTTAAGTTCTTTGAATCTTCCGTTCTCACAATGAGCGAGTGACTGCATTTTCCAAGTGATTGGCTATTCCTGAGTTCCAATCAAATTCAGAATTCGCCAAATTCCTTTATTTGAAGTGAAGTTCATCAGAGTGTTGACTTTAACAACCAGTGTTCTGAATAAGTTCAAGCAACTTCTGAAGACAAACCAAATTATGATAAAAGATTATTCTAGTTATGCAAAAAGGTTAATCAAGAAAGTATTCTTTCATTCTGATTTTATCTTTTTGGGATTGTACATCTCAGGGGGAGCTTTTTACTTCTTTCTGATGTGTCTTTCTTTGATTACCCTGCATAAATTGTTCATCAGAATACATAGTTTTGTCATCATAAAAAAGAGAGAGATTGTTAGAACAAGATTTGGTTCTGCATCTATACCTTTGAGTTTTAATGATAACAATGTAGTATTTGTGTGAGAGCGATTTTGGTACCCTAACAGTTTGTTATTGTGCAGCTTTAACAACCAGTTTTAATTCTGAATATATGACGTGCAACGTTATCAGTTTCTGAACATTGTGTTCTGAAAATCGCTTATGTACTGATTCACTCCTGAGAAGTTTCTGGAAAGACGCTATGTTGCTGCTGCAATGTTCTCTCCGCTTCTGTTTCTGGATGTGACTTTGATAATCAAGCTTCTGAAGAATGGCAAACTTTTAAAGTTTTGTTACTTAGCTGAAGACTCTGAAGATCTCAAGCTAGATGCTGATGCTGTCAAAGTTCTGATTGATGATTCTGAAGATTCTTATTTCAGCTGTGTGGTTCTTCTTTTCATGTTTCATCAATTTTTCATTAAAAGTCAATGAATTTGAAGATAAGACCAAGAGGATATATGATCAAATAGTACATGGTACAAAATAAGAATATTCCTTCCACTAACTTGAAATTGTGGGCAAAGTATGTACTATTCTTCCCACCTGTCACTAATTCGTTAGTGGACAACTGCATTTGTGCATATTTTTTATTTGTCCTCCAACAATTCCTTTTCATTGCTATATAAAGAGGACTTTGAGACTTGCAGAAATAGAAGCCAATTTTACAAGACTGTTTCTACGTGAAAAACTCTCAATTTTGTGCTTTCTTTTCTTTAAGTGTTTGTATTTCATTTGTGTAAAATCTGCTTGTGTAGAAGCAACTTGTAACACAAAATCATTATTCAAACTTATTGTTTGTGTTTCCTTAAGGGCCCCGTTAGGTCAGAATCCTTGAGAAGACTTTGACAGTTTGCCATTATGATTTATTAGTCACCATTTGTTGCTCGTGCATTTGTGATCAGTTGATTATAGTGGATTAAGTCATTGTGTATAAGGCGAAATCACCTTGGCGGCTGGACTGGATTAGCTTTGATTTTCAAGCGAACCATGATAAAATTCCTTGTGACTTTCTCTTTTCAATCTTTTGATTGTGTTGAGTTTTTGAGTTGGTTAGAAAGCTTTTGTTTTTAAAACCCAATTCAAACCCCCACTTTCTTATGTTTTTCGCACCTTCATCTGTTAGAATCAAGATTTGAGATACCACCATCCAATAATTTTAAAGATCTACACTGGTAAGAGTAGAAAATAATTTATTAGGGTTTGAAAATCATCATTCAATCTCAGGTAAAAGTAGAAATGAACTTATTATAGTTTCAAAACAAAAAAATTGAAGCTTTGAGAAATAACATTAAACATGTAATAACTTTTGTAAGGAATATCATCACTGTTTAATCAAAAGTTGTGTGAAAACTAAAAAACTGCAAAACCAAACATTCATAGACCTAAAACAAAAAGACCTTGAAAACCATCAACTATCAATTCATTTTCCCTGGATCCAAGTAGCATGCTTCAAGCTTTTTGTCTAGAGATATATCAAATATAAAAGAACAACAATGAAAACTCAACAAATTCATCACAATACCCAGAAAATCATCTATCATCACTCAAAATCAACAAACTTAATTTCTATTCTAAAAACCTTAACCACAAATTATCCCCTTTTCATTGCCTTCAATTCTTATCCATAAATCTTTACCTTCTTCATTATTCTTCACCATAATATTCATGCATTCAACCGATTCTTATATTTTTCCTTAGAAAACACCAACAACCATTCATTATCTCAAAAACAACTTTGGAGCTAGAAGTTGAAACAGCAAACATATGTTATGTATAGAAGTTGAATGTAGAAGATGAAGTGTTTTTTGGTGAAAAAAACCTTAATAACAAAAAAATGGAATCTTCATACATTTAACACATTTCCCAGTAACTTTCATACAAATATTCACACCTTCAACCTATTTCCCATAAACATTTGTATCAAGCTCCATACATTCAACTCATTTTCAAGAAATCTTCATACCTTTAACCTATTTTTTTAAATCGTAACTCAGTTTTTTATGTAGATGAGAGAATAGAAGAGAGAATAGAGCAGAAAGGGAGAAGAAAGAAGAGAGATGGTGTTGGGAAATATGTGATTATGCATATTAGAGGAATAGTTATATCTTTTAGGGATATATTTTGGCAGACATCAGTGTTGTGATGACAAGTTGGTAAGAGAGAAAGGAAGCAATACAAAAAGCTCCTAGGAAATGACATATGTTGGGAAGCCTATAGTTTGTAACAAAGTTGTTTAATTTCAAAACCATTATAATTGTATACCAACTATTTTAGTATTTGGAACATATTTTAATCAAATATAATAAATATTTCTTTGGGAAGTACCCAGCCGTGCGATTTGGTTGGAAATAATCAGAAATAGATAATTATTGACCCTAATTACATGATGTGGCAAAATATGAAGAAAAGACAATTATGTGATTTCTAAAACAATAAATTTTCTTATATTATAGATAAAAAACTCATTTAGAGCCGAATAGCCCGAAGTCCATCTAAGATCGGACTCATGTAGTAATTTTCAAGTCCATGTTACAACAAGATTTTTTTGGCACAGCCTTAAAAAGTTAAGGTATGTCAGGATCGACCCATTTAGAATCGGATAACCCATTTTGATAGCTCCCTACCATATCAAAAATAGTAATTTATATTTTATTGATATTGATGCTATTAACAAGGTTATTAAAACCGGACCGTATATTGAATCAGTATAGACTGGGGTTTAAAGTTTAAAGGTTTGACCGGGTCGGACCAAGGGCCGGACTGTTATTGTATATGTTATATGATTTAGTACTAATTATTTATCATATAGACTGATGACTTTTATTTCCTATAATTTCTTAACTAGAATCAGTTTGATAAAGAGTTAAAAATGCTAGAATTTTGTATCTTATGTAAAATATATTAGATGGTGCTTGATTTAGGGCAAAGAATATTAGAATTTAAGAAGAAAAGTTTTTTTTTTAGTGTTGTTAACTTTGTGAAAGGATGCACATAACAGTATTAATGAATTATGTTTGACACTCAAAACTTTAGAAAATAAATTGGCGAGTATTATTTATAAAAAGAATTCTATGCCTTATTATCAAGAAAATCCAAATTCTAAATAGATTAGAGTGAGGTCTTCAATTATAAGACCAATTTAGTTCAATAGTATTAAATTAGTTTTTTTTTCCATCTTTTATTATACTTTTATTTTAAATAAATTTAAAAAAAAAAGTTGAAAAAGTTAAAATTCAGTTCCACCCATATAATTGAACGAACCCCCAATTTTGACCGATTTTTTCAGTTTCCATCCGATTTTCCGGTTTTTTCTCCAGTTCCTTGACAAACCGATTTAAAAGGTTTAATTGACCGGATATAATGCCGGTTTCCAATCTAACCGGTTAAACCGGCCAGTCCGGTCCGGTTTTCATAACCTCGGTTATTAATTTAAAATAAAAAATATTATAAACTACACGTTTATAATGAGATAAATGAAGTACCGAGAAGATTCTAAGCAAAGTATAGTTAAAAAGTAAAGTTAAAATTATACTATTAGATTTAAAAATGAAAATGTATTTGTTTGAATTCTCAACCAAATACATTTTGAGATTCATTTATAAGTCGTAGTTCTTTGAACCCTCCGTTCTCCCTATGAGCGAGTGACTGCATTTTCCAAGTAATTGGCTATTTTCTGAGTTCCAATCAAACTCAGAATTCGCCAAATTCCTTCACTTATTTCTTCTAATCCAATTTTCTTAACCAACAACAAACTGAAAATTGAAAAAACCTTTTAGACATGGCAATTTGGGTATTTGGTTATGGTTCTTTGATCTCAAAAGCTGGGTTTAACTACGATGAACGTCTCGTTGGTTTCATCAAAGATTACCGACGTGTTTTCTACCAAGGTATATCAATTTTTTTCTCACTCTTTTCATATTCAATTTTTTTTCCTTTAATGGTGTTTTCACTTTTAGGTTCTACTGATCATAGAGGAACCCCTGAATTCCCTGGAAGGACAGTCACATTGGAGCCTGCTGAAGGAGAAATTTGTGTAAGTCTTTTTATTTTCAAGTTCCATAATTCATCACTTGAGTTGCTTAAATGTAATTTGAAAAAAAAAAATGAATAAATTGAACATAATCACATGTGTCTGTGTCTGACACACATGTCAGACAATGCGGTAGTGAGTTTTAGTTAGTCTTTTAAGGATATCAAAATAGAGCTCAGGTGGTAGCTGTATAGGAACATCGAGTGCAGGGGCGCGGGTTTGAATCTGCGATATCCCAGTTGTTCATCTTTAATAAGGCCAACTCCAGCCACTAAGCTACATAACAAAAATAAAATAGAGTTTATTCTGTTTTGTTATTGTAAAAGTAGAATTGCATTTCATCTATTGTTTATTCATGCTTCCACAGTTAACTTTTTTCTCTTCACTTAATTACATTGCTTTTTAAGTATTTCTTGTTTTTAGCTTTTGATTATTTTGTGAATTTTTCTTGTAATATAATTTGCCATTCTTTTATGAGTCATTCATTTTGAATGTGATCAATATTTGAAATGATTCTCTGCTTTGCAAGGAGATAGTGGGGAGCTGCTTATAAGATCTCAAAGAAAGAAGATCAAGAAATTGCGTTAACGGTATGTTTGTTAAATGTGTTTACATCTAATACATTTGTTTGCTTTAACTAGAGTTTAAACTTTTGACCTAGAATTGGTTAGTCTAAGTGTTAAGAAACTCAGACACCTTAAGCAAGTGGCCAAGTTTTCAAACTTTGGCTCGTGTATGGGGAAACCTTATTGGAAGGGGAAAACCCACCTTGTATGTCCAACGATTTTTCAACAGAGATTAGTCACGGCTAAACGGCTGCGGAAACTTCCTAACTGTGACATGGTTATTCAAAAACGTTCAATCTTGTGTAGAATTATTCATTTTTCTCTAATGGGCCAATGCTTGCTAAGTTAGATAGAGATTGATATGAAGTCTCAGCATATAAAATGAAATTTAAATGAAAGTTTTAACCCGTTTTCATTTTGTGGTTATAGTTGGTCATGTTGATTGATGTAGGACATTGTGTTAAAAAATTGTTTACGGTGTTGAACAATTTGAACTTAAATTCTGAAGATGATCTGAAAATCTTACTGAACAACGATGTCAACCTCGCGATGTGCAGACTTGGATGCCGTCAATTTAAAATAGGGTTTAAGTCTCCATTCAAACTTAAAATTGAAAAGTATGCTTGAATCAGTATTATACTTTCTATCAAGAGACTTTCTATTTTTCTATCTTTCTTCATCAAATTTCACTATTGTCTTGTATCTGTATGTAATTACTGCACAGTATCTGGAAGTGAGGGAGAAGCAATATGACCGGAAGGAATATGTGGATTTTTTCACTGTAAGTGTCATAGGATAAGATATTTTAAGGAAAATGAGTTGCAGCATTTTGTTCTGCTATGTAATAGTAGTTATTCCACTAATGAAGGTTGGCATCTACTGATTTTTATTTTCAGGAGCTTAATGCGACATCGCCAGCCATTTCTGGGGCATTGGTGTAAGTGAAAGAAACAACATTGTAACTTTTTCACTTTTTGCATGTTTTGCTCATAACTAATTAGATCAGTGTGGACACTCTACAGATATATAGCATCCCCAAACAAGAACGTTAATGTAAATTATTTAGGTCCTGCATCTGTTGAAGAAATTGCAAGGTATTTATCTTCCTTCCCGAGTATTGTTATTTACTAGTGTCATTTTGTTGCATAAACTTAACCTTTACTTGTGTATTCATTATTATATAATTGCCATGGTATGGAGAATCTGGCTTCGGGAGATTTATGAGTTAATCTTTTATACGCTGTTATTGTTTAACTAGCATGATACTGAAAATTGAAAAGGTGATAATTAGTTTGTTTTGAATAGTTAGTGTTACAATACATGACTGAAGAGACCACATTTCAAAGTCATGTGCAAATTCTACGGTGAACGGTGGTTTCACCTTAGATAAGTACTTGACAATCATCTGAAACTCTAACAATGATTCGCCGTTGGCTTCCCAAAGGTGGAAGTACACGGATCTACCTGTTGTAACATCTATGATAGTAACCTGATTTTTGTTTTTCATACTACAGGCAAATAGTTCAAGCTGAAGGTCCTTCTGGACCTAATAGAGAGTATCTTTTCCTACTTGAAAAGGCTCTCCTTCAAATAGGTGAGGATCTTTAACTTTAGGTTCACTTTCACTCGTCATTTTAAGTATTCTCTCTGAAATTATTTTGTATTGATCACCTCTTAGGTTCCGAGGACAAGCATGTTACTGATCTTGCAAATGAAGTCAGGCGAATTATTTCAGAAGAACACTGAATGCTTCAGTGTTGTTAGCACCAGACATTCTGAGACTTTTGAGCAGACCTTTATTTGTAATCCATTGCAAACTTCAATTCTTTCAAGAATGTTATTGGAGGATACTATTTATCTTTAGTTATGCCTATAAATATAATCTTCTAATGTAATAACATGTTGTTTCTGTCTTGGATATGAACAGCTGAGTAGAAGTGGAATCAAACATACACCAATGTTATAGTAGGACCCTATTACAATACAAATAGCTCAGTGATTATTCTGTTGGTCCTAATTACAAAACACGACTCAATTTTTAAGAGTTCATTGTTTGGAACTCGTTTTAAACCTAATTTCTAATTCTGCAAAAACTAATCCCTCGAATCGGGAAATGTTGAATTGCCTTAATATAATTGTGTTGTTATAAGAATAATCTTGAAAATAGTATCATAAACAAACTTCTTAGAAGCACAAAAAAACTTGTTGGAGCCTTTTTCTTTATTGTTTTAACTTTCACTTTCTTTCTAATGAGTACTTCATTATAAAGTAATAACAACTATTTATAACAATTTGAGAAAATGCATATTTAGCTTTTGCTAAACAATTTATGGTTTTTCTTGAAACTAGCTAATCATTCATGGCTTTCTCTTATTGACTTTTTCAAATGCCAAATTTATATTATCTAACATCCTCCCTTAAATTTGACTTCATCATTCCCAGCAAATCATTCATCTTCAAGAACAAATTGGTTTTTAGTGGCTTTGTAAAAATATCAGCAATTTGGTCTTCCGAAGTACAATACTCCACCACAATTTCCTTATCTCTTATCAAGTCTCGAATGTAGTGATGTTTAATGTCAATATGTTTGCTACGCCCATGAAACACTGGATTCTTTGTTAGAGCAATCGTTGATTTGTTGTCGCATAATACCTTCGTTGGACCATCTTGATGATGTTGCAATTCACTTAATATTCTTCATAACTAAACTGCTTGACTAACACAATGTGTTGCTGCTATGTAATTGGCTGAAATTTTGTTAAAACAATGTTGATGTCATGGTTGATGTTTCAACATGAACTGCTAACAGTCTGGGTTGTAAATAGCGTTGAAGAGTTAAAGTGCTGAAGAGTGATGTCACATGCGAAGTCTTAACATCACTATACCAGAACATTACAACATCAGGTCTGGGATGATTAATTAGGGCTGCACGTGTTTCTGGTGTGAATGAGATATTCTGCTAAAGAGAATCAGAGAATGCAGGCGAAGATCAAGGGAGAGATATATTCTGTTACAATCAGTTATGAAGATCAGTTTGTTGCACATTTAAAGCATAAAGATATGGAGAATATTCAGAGTTAATAATTGAAGATTTAATTGAAGATATTATTGAAGATCTATTTAGAAGCAGATTTGTTACAGAAGATATGATATGATTTGAAGGCCCAAATCCTGTTGGGATTATGTTATAAATAGAATGCTTGTAACCTAGATTAGGTACGGGTCCAAGATGTAGATCTTTAGGGCTTTGTCAAAGTGAACCACTCGGGTTGTGAGATGGTCACTGTGGTTAACTCGGAAACCTGTAGGTAATGAGTTTGGGTTTGTTCTTGGAGGAAGCTTTGAAGCAACTCCAATGTAAGTCATGGAAGTGTGTCTTCTGGTTTTCTGTGTTAGAAAAGTCATTAGTAAACAAGCTGTTGATGCAGTGACAGTGTAGTTGACTGCTAGACATCATTGTGATGATAGGAAGTGAGATGAAGTCTCTTACCTAGGGAGGACTTAGGTAGAAGGGTCATTGGGTAGTGATTAAATTAGGTAGATTGTCAACTGGTCTGTTGAGTCTGTAATTTGATACTACTAATAGTGGACTTCCTTCCTGGCTTGGTATGTCCCCAGATGTAGGTTGTTGACCCGAACTGGGTGAACAATTCAGTGTGTTATTTACTGTTTCTATTATTGCCTTATTCAGCAGATTGCGATGTTGTGACATTGCACCAAGACATCACACATCTGTACCAGAATTTCACTTTTTACAATTATGGCACTGAATATGAGATTTGCATTCTGATTGAAAATGTCCATACTTTTGACATTTGTGACATTTAATATTGGATTTATTTTGAAAAGAGCCATTACCTCGTGTGGTTTGGCTTAAGTCAGTTTGAGAATTCCTCCAGTTACCTTTGGAACTATGTCCTCTTTGAAAGTGGTTTGGTCTTCTTTGCACAAGTCCCTCATTTCTCACATTTGTTTAAGCTTTTAAAGGTTGATCAAATGTGCCACTTGATCTCTCGTTCTTCCGCATCTCACGTGACTTCAAAGATGCTTGCAAATCATTTAAAGTTATTGTGGTGACATCTTTTCCTTCATCAATTGCTGCTACTAAGTACTTAAACGAGTTGAAATAGTGCGCATAATTTTCTCCACAACGTCTTTCTCCTTTATGTCATCACCGTTGAATTTCATTTCGTTGACTAGTTTGTCCATTCGTGAAAAATATTCATGAATGCTTTCATCGTTTCCTTGCTCCATTAGCTCAAACTGACGTTTTAAGCCTTGCAACCTCGTTCTTTTAACTGGGTCAACACCTTCATATGTTTTAAGTAAAATTTCACAAGCCTCCTTAGCTGTTTTGGCATGAAAAAATTTCTCAAAAACAGATAGCTCCACAGATTGACATATCAAAAACAAAGCTTTTTCGTTCAGTTGACGGTCTTTCTCAACTTGTTTCTCATCAGCTTTTCCTTTATCTTCTTCAGTTGGTTCAACAAAACGTTTCTTCACAATTTCTCCATACCCGTTGGTTGCTAAACACAACTCCATCAACCGTTTCCACATAGTAAAATTTGATCTTCCATTGAATTTGAAAACAGTTGTTTGCACCGACAAAACTTAATTAGTGCTTGAACTTGTAGTCATTTTAATGTAACAAGCTCTAATTCCAAATGTTGGCAAATGAATTTAATTGTCTTAATATAATTGTGTTGATATAAGAATAATATTGAAATTTGGTCTATATTTGGTCTAAATACATTATTTATTGAGTGCATTTAAAAAACAAGATTTTTCTTATAAATAAGTCCAGAAGGAATACTTTTTATTTTTTTATTTCTTCTAATTAAAATAATTTTTTATTTATATAATAGTTTAATGTCAAGAATTTTACATTTTTAAAATACATAAATAAAATAAAACATTTAAACTTGTTTCTCAGATATCCAGACATACACCTACCAATTAAAATAGAATTTAATTGATATATAGTGTAAAAATTTTTACACTGTCAGTTAATCACAACTGCTGATTTATTTGAAATGTTTGACTTTAATTTTAACCGTCTGAAAAGTAATACAAACGGATGGTTGTGATGCATTAACAGTGTAAAACTTTTTACACTGACAATGCATGACAATTATTCTCATTAAAATATATTTAATTTGGAAATTTTTTAAAATTTTACAACAAATATAATCTTATTACATTTCTTATGACAAGTACAACTTATTCTCATTTCGACCTCGAACAATTCAATACAAAGAACTTTAAGAGTCTCTCCTAAATCCTTCATAGAAAAAGATTCACTCAAAGTGTTCTTCAACTATTTAATTCTTGAAACATCCTTTCCAATAATTAGCATATCATCCACATAAACTAAGAGAATAATGAAATCACCTTTGGAAAAATTCCAGAAAAACACACAGTGATCGACCTTGATCATCTTGTACCCATGTTCAATCATCACCGAGTTAAACTTTTGATACCATTAGAGAGGTGCTTGTTTCAAACCATAAAGACTTTTTACCAATTTGCAAACATAGTCCTTTTTGCCCTTCTTTCGAAATCCATCTAGTTGCTCCATGTAAATTTCTTCATGTAGATCACCGCGAAGGAAATATGCCTTCACGTCCATTTTCTCTACTTCTAAATCAAAACTAGAGGCTAACTCAAGCACCACTCGAATAGATTGCATCTTCAAAACTGGAGCAAAAATCTTGCCTAAGTCAATAATTTATCGTTGTTTAAAACATTTTACCACCAAGCGAACCTTGTATCTTCTTTGACAAGTACACTCATATTGCTTAATTCGATAAACTCATATATTCTTCAATTCTCTCTTACCCTTTGGCAACTTCACTAACTCAAAGGTATTATTCACACTAAGTGATTGCATTTCATCCTCCATAACATCCATCCAATCCTTTTTGTTCTCAGTCTCCAAAACATATTTAAAGCTTTTGGGTTCTTCACGATCGGTAAGAAAAAAAATACTCGTTTGAGGGGTATCAAACGAAAGGCCTTTTATCACGAGTATACCACCTCAACCTATTAGAAGCAACATGTTGCTCAACACTTTCAACCTATTGATCAACCTCCTTTTTAACAACGTATTCCGTATCACCTACATCAACAATATTATTAGAATTTAAAGCATTATCAACATTCAAATATATACCTTGATTTTTCAATTGGAACATCTTCGAAAGTGATAGGGATAGGAGCAATAGTAGTTGAGTTTGTATCAACCATTTCTTCATCTTCAAAAGTCGGATCTTTATTCTCAACTTTGTCAATATCCTCAATGGTATAATCCTCCATGAATATGACATCACGACTACGAATAAGCTACTGTTGAATTAGATCAAAGAATCAATACCTAAACTCATCAAGTTCATACCCAATAAACACACATTTATTCAACTTCTCATCCAATTTTGATCTCTCATCCTTCGGAATATGCATATAAGCCATGCAACCAAACACCCGAAGATGGTCGTAGGAAACATCTTTACCACTCCAAACATGATTTTGAACATCAAACTTCAACAAAACACATGGAGTGAGGTTTTAAAGATGTACAATCGTGCTCAATGCTTCTCCCCAAAATTATTTTGGAAACTTTAATTTAGAAAGTAAACATCTCTCCTATTCCACCAAAGTTATATTCATTCTTTTGGCTAACCTATTCAATTGTGGTGTCTTTGGAGGAGACTTTTGATGACGTATACCTTAATCTTAATAATACTTGTCGAAAGGTCCAACATATCTCCCCAGTTATTGGTTTAGATACACTTGAGATTTTTTTCCGTTTCTCTTTTCGACAATGCTTGAAACGACTTGAAGGTATCTAACATTTGATCTTTCGTCTTCAAGATATAAGCCCATGTTTTCCAAGAATAATCATCAACGAAAGTCACAAAGTAATATGCACCACCAAGTAACTGTGTCTTCATCGGACCACACACATTGGAATGTATTAAATTCAACACTTTATTTCCTCTTTGGTTCAAATGACATAAAGGAAACTCGTCTTTGCTTACCCGCCAAACAATGTGAACACTTTCTCAATTTTGCATCGGAAACGCCATACAACACATTCTTCTTTTCCAAAATTCTCAAACTTTTTTCACTAATATGGCCCAAAGGTTTGTGCCATAATTCGAATGAGTTATCATTGTCACAAGTATTGATGTAGCATTTCAAAACCCCAAGTTGGACGATATTCAAGTTCAAATTCCTTTTTCCTTTAGCAACCACCATTGAGACTTTCTTTAGCTTTCATTCATTTGTCGAAAAAGAATTATCATATCCTTCATTATCCAACTTTCCAACAGATAAAAGATTAAATCAAAGTTCTGGAATGTGTTTCATGCCTTTGAGAGCTAGAGTAGACCCACTGCTAGTTTCAACACAAATATCTCTTATTTCGATGACATTATCCTTCCATTATTTCCATACAAACAACCCCAAAGTCACTGATCTCTTAAGTTGAAAAAAATTACGTCTCGAGGTTGCATGAGTAGAAGCACCACTATCAACCACCCAATCCATATCATCACATGATAGATGAACATTCTCTACACAACTATCATAAACAACAAAGAAATCATCAACAATAACACCATCTTCATTATTGTTACCTTCCTTTTTGTCGTTGTTGTAGCTTTTCTTCTTATTTTCTCTTTTCAACTTCCGGTAATACCTTTTTATGTGTCCCTTTTTTCTGTAATGATGACACTCAATATTAGAGAATCTATTAGAGCCTCCTTATGGTTTACCACACAATGTCCCACAATCACTTGAACATCTACTTTGATGTCTCTCCCTCGATTCGGTAACCAACACCTAAAAATATGAAGAAGAACCTTGTGACTTACGCCTCAACTCCTCATTCAACACACTACTTTTAGCCAAGTCCATCGAGATGATATCATTCAGAGCAGATTTAGACAAGGATGTCCTAAAAGTCTCCCAAGAATTAGGCAAAGTACCAAGAAGCCACAAACCTTGAATTTCGGCCCCGTTTGTTTTGGCTTTTTTTAAAAATGATTTTTATAGTGTAACCTAATTTTGTAGAAAAAAATTTTACAAAAAAACTTTTCATAAAAGCTTCAAATGAAAATTTGGTTTTGAATAGTTATTCTTAAAATGTTATTTTAGGTATTTCATCATTTTATCGAAAATTTTTTGGGATATCAAAATTTCAAAAAATCATTTAATTTTGAAGCTATTTCAAATAGCTTTTCATGAAAATCATTTTTGAAATACAAATTTTTTTAAAAATTGTGATTTTAACTATGTTTTGGTCTTCAATAATATATAGTAATATTATAGAATGTCAAATTAGTCTTTTAATTTATAAAAAACAAATTTCAAAAAACTTGTAATATTTTGAAAAACATTTTTGTAGAATCCATTTTCAAAAATACAAAGAAAAAATCCATTTTTTTAAAGCTGAAACAAACTGGCCCTTCATCATTGAAAGTAAGATTCATCACCGATAATTGATTTATAATTCCTTGGAAAGTGTTCAAGTGATCGATCATTGGTAAACCATCAATATACCTCAATGACATCAATTGCTTGAACAAGAACAACTTATTATTCCCCGTCTTTCTTGCATACAACTCCTCAAGTTTGGTCTAAAGAGAGTGAGCATGAGTCACTGAGCTCTAATAATTCAAAACATTATCATCCACCCATTGAAGAATGTAACCACAAACTTGTCTATGCAACAAAGCCAAATTTTCATCACTCTTTTCATCGGATTTTTCACTAGAGAAAACCGGCAAGTGAAAGCCTTTTAACCTAAAACAAATATTTTATCTTCCATTTTCAAACATTATAGTTGGATCCATTCAAACTCACCATCCTAGATGTGTTCGTCTCCATCGTTACACAAATCAAACCATATCTCTAGACACCACTTGTTTTGAAAATCCAAAACGCAGTGAAATAATTCAACAACATAATCTCTCCCATAAATCAAATGCAACTTAGATACAATCAACAAAACACACCAAACAACACAACACAATTTTAGCGTGGAAAACCTTCGTTAATTAAGAGTAAAAAACCACGGGACTCGTAGGCCACTTAAATCTCTACTATAATCAAACAATGAATACAATCAAGGTTCTCTCTAACACTAGTTAAATGCATACATAAACATACTCAAGACTTACAATCAATCTAGAAATACAGCAAGAAACCAGAGATACAATCAACCAAAAACAACCTTAGAAAATCACTCGGCAGACAGATCTAAAAAAGTTAAAATTCGAGCTCCACCTTTTAGAATGTACCTCTATGAGTGCTGAACACTGTCACAACAAATCGGGACGATTCGACGATTGAATTGTGAGAAAACTCTGATCTTGTGGGACTGGTCTGTGCTGAATTGGAGCAGCGGGAATATTGTATTCTCTCTAGCTTTTCTTCTTTTGTCTTTTACACACTAAATTGAACGACCTAATTCTCATTGTTGGATAATAACAAAGACTTGCACACATATAGACTACTAACCCACATTCATTTGAGTCACTTCAAATAGGAGAGATAGTCCAACAACTTAGTATCTGTTAGTGATTTTTTTGGTTTAGTTTGTATTTTTACAAAGCAAGAAAAAGATTATATAAACATTTGATCTTGCTTATCTTTTTGGATGGAAAATTCTTTAGTAAAAATTTTACATTTAAAAATAATTATGTAATATATGTTATATGTTCCGCATAGGGGTGGACAAGACCCGTACACCCGCCCAACAACCGTGAAAACCGCAGGAATTTGAGATAAACGGGCGGTTCGGGTCGGTCGACGGACTACCGGATTGTCAAAAAGGATTTCACTCAGATTAAACTGGGCGGATTCGGATTGAAATTCTAAACTCACGGGTACCCGCACCCGCCCAGAAATATCTGATAAAAATTAATTGCTCTAACCAGCGGTGGTAGCATCTTCTTCGGCAAGAATTTTTCCATCGTTTCACATCTATAATATAAGAAGGTTAAGTGTTCTGGTAAACACTATTCTAACCCTTGGTTTAGTGCTGCCACGTCATAAAATTAAGGATAAATGGTGTCCAAAAGTAACTATTTCCAACCAAATCATGTACTAATTGAAATGGAACTAATGTATTTGCACTAAAAACTCCTCTATTTTTCCATCAAGTTTATTAACAGTAGCAAATAGTTCCACTTTTTAAGTTTTTCATGTTACTCATGTTGGGATTTGGAAATTTGGGAGCAGGTACCAGACCTGCTTTTGTTCAGAAAACACATGGTTTCAAATTATATTTTTCAATCTGACTCTCTTTCTCTGGCTTGCTCTATCATATGCTTTTCTTTCTCTTCCGTCTTCTTCTTCTCCCAATCTAACTCTTTTTTTTCTCAGTCGTCTTCAAAAGATCCAAAAGCGGTTCAAAAGGTTCCAAACCTGCTGTTGATTTTTCTGAAGAAACACCACCGGTAATTCTGAAGAAACAAATACGTCTCATCCATTTTCTCTGTTGTTGTTTTTGAATATTGTTTAGGGTTTTCAATACTGTTGGTTTTTTCATGAAAATGGAAGTGTAATTTTTTTTGCAGTTGAACAAGTTGATAGAAGAAGGAAGTTGATACCTAAGAGCTGTGAGATATCTTCTACACCAATTGCCAAAGGTAATACTTAGATTCACGTAGATCTCTCCCAGATCCCTCATTTCTCGCTGGTGTTTTAACTGAAAATGGAGAGACCATTCAAAATGGTCATTCTCTTAAATAGTTTTGAGAATTTGTACCGATTTCATTTTTATTTCAATTTAGTTTTCATTTCAGTTTCTATTACACTGTTTTCACTATGTAAATCTAAATGTTTCACAATTTTGTGTTTTGATTGGTCTGAAAAAATTTATTTTTTACTATCTAAATCTAAATGTTTGACAATGCTATATGGATTTTCTACTTGCAGGTGAAAGGTTTGGATGTCAATATGATGCAATTGTTTATTTTTTGAAACTATTTTGTTTAATGGGTATTCGTTTTTGTGATCTTCAATTAATTTTCGTCACGTACATCTGGTTCGTAATTTAGTTTGAGTTAAATATGTGCTAACCATTCTCCATTGGATGCTGTTATATTCCTTCACAAAAGCTTTCTCTTTCATAAAAAACACATCCAATGGCATTTATGTTTATGTTTGTCCGTTTCAAGTTTTAGAACCTTCTTCAACAAATCTCCAATTAATCCATAATTCTTTTTTTCTATTTTGATTGCAATAGTTGTATTACTATGTGAAACTAAACTTTTTGGTACAGGTTGTGTTTTGTGGTCAGATATTTTGCATTTTGAAGATTTTGTTTCTGCCAAGGAACCATAAAGAGGAGGGAATCAGTGAGATTGGTCTCTTGGAACACTGCGCTGAATTTCGGCGCCGATAAGGTTAATATATAAAATATAGTGGTAGGTTTATGTGTTAATTTGTTTGTTTGATAGAACTTTTGTGATTAACAATACTGAAAATCCTGTTTACGATTAACATGTTTATGTTCCTGTCCCAAATAATGGGATTAAAGTGCATTTTGTTGTTAACAATAGTGATGTGGTTAGTTCAAAACTTGACAGATGATAGTTTCTGATATATATTGTTGTTGGCAGGTGATGTATGATGATATTGTTGTTGGGCACATCAACAAAACTAAAGAGCACAGACAAGAGGTTGAGGCTGTTGTTGAGTGAACACATGTATTAACATGTATGTTCAGGCGTCTTCGTGTATGTTCAGAACCATCATAAGATGTTTTTTATAGGAAAAAGGAAGACAATATACAAAAATAGGGGAAATGAAATAGAGTTATGATGTGTAATCATGCTTATTAGTAGTTGATGATAATGGTGGAGGCCTGTTGGAATTCTGTGTTTTGCTCATAATTCTGAGTCCTGAATATTTTGTTGGATGCCATTTACAGGCATATTTCTTCTCTAAGTGCTTATTTAATTTAATAAAATGAATGTGATTAACTTTTTTTTAATGAAAAAATGTAGGATATGAGGTAACAAGCAAATGAAACTGGAGCAGCTGCTGCAATACCAATTACCGTAAGGCATCTGGAAGTTATTGTAAGGTTGAGTGAGTCACTTGCAAAGATGAAACTGTAAGTTCCTTTTGTCCATACCTCCTGGTGTAATTTCATTAAGATATCATTCATCCAATCTTCACAAGAGAAGTAAAGTTTATCTTTTTCATTTATAAATTAAATGGAGATAATTTTTTATTAACAAAATTATTGTAATAGACATTTTAAAAAGTGACAAAGTTTATCTTATAATTATTAGTTAATCTAATAATGATAGTATGATTAAAGTTGTAGCTTAGTATAGATGGTACCGCAGAAATATCTGTAGGAAATATTTGTATGCTCCTGCCTGCCGTGACAGAACAAGAAACGAAAATCACACACATTATCATGTTAATAATCCACATCAATACTTGTGACTCAAAAGTTCAGTTATCAATCAACACTATGGAGCTTGTGGCCTTGTGTCAACAAAGGTAAAGCTTGGTTCTTGATTCTTTCTGCGTTTTTTATGTTTACTGTATCATTTGATCCCTGCAGCAGTATCCTTGGATAGACAATGCTTTAAAGTTTTGACCATTAAGTACATTATATAAAACTTTTCCTACCTTAATCATATTTTGAAACTTATGATAAATATGTTCTCACTCATTTGTTTGCCATTAAGTACATTATACAAAAAAGGTACACATCAGTGGCGACAAAACTGAATGCTTTGAATACCTTTCAATTTGGAAATATATGATTCCACTTCATTTTACTGTTTATTTTACTGTTACATTGTATCAAGGACAACATGATTTGAGAGATGGTGTGGTTCAAGTAGAGGCTTGGGTGAAGAGTGTGAAATGGGAAGGGATTATTGAGTTTTTGAATGGTGAGAGAGACATTTGAAAGGTGAATGAAGACATATTATGGTTTCTGGTTTTGAATTACTGTTGGCTCAAGCTTCATATTTGGAATCTGTTACTGATTCAGTTTCGGTTACGAATGCTTACGGCGATGGCCCACATGTTAGCATTGATGTTATCTATATAGCATTCGGATTTTCAATTCATTCTCCACGATTTACATGTCTTATTCTATCTGTAACATGGATGTTTCATGCAGGGGATGTGTACATTAACTCTTTTTGCATCTGTTCCCGCATTGAAGCCTGTAGACTGTTTCGGTTCGGTGTGCCCTCCAGCTACTCCAGTACAATATGCTGCCTTTTTCTTTGGCCTCTGCCTGAATGCACTTGGTACCAGTGATATTAAACCATGCGTGTCATCTTTTGGGGCAGATCAGTTTGATGATACTGATCCTCAAGAAAAGATTAAGAAAGGATCATTTTTCAACTGGTCCCCAGTAAAATGTGTATGGTGTTGGAGGCTAAACATGAAAAGAGGAGCCTATGACTTGATAAACATGTGAAGTGAAGGCATGTTACTCTTGTCGCTCAAGTTCTTCTTTCATTACCAACCAAAAGATCCTGTAATGTAAATCGTTCTTATGTAAAGTTTCAACTATGCTATTAAAGGAATAAAGATAACCTGGTACAAGCTGTTGTTTTTCATGCACAAAAAATACTTCACATACACAGTTCAATATTTATTTAAGTGGATCAACGACTCTATCCGGTAAGCAATAACCATACCATCTCAACACAATTCGATTTTTTATTATTATTAAAATAACCAAGTTCCTCAAGGGTGTGGTTGCCTTTTGAATGTGATTTTAGTTGTAAAATATTGGTCTCTTACCTTTTAGGAATTGGTGATGCTCCATTTGAATTAGCGTTCTAGAAGTCAAATATGGAATCTCAATTAAATGTTTTGCTAAATATATTAGTGTACCTAATTAGATTGGTAATAAAAAGAAACAAGGAAATTATGCATATTAAAATTAGATTGTCTTTTTGTCCCTTAAATTTAGATGTATAATTAATAAAATTCAATTTTGATCCATTTTAATGTAATTTTTAATTTTTTCAATTTTGATCCATTTTCATTTAATGTAATTTTTAATTTTTTTCAACACATTTTTAACCTTTAAATGTATCGAATTAAACAATCCTAAATTTGATTTTACACAAATTTGTTGTAATCAATTGAATTATATAATATATATTAAATCATATTTATAAATATCAAATAATGATTGTAAAAATAATGGTCTAATATGACCTTTAATATTATCTGTTTTAAACAATTGATCAATTACAAACTTTAAATATTAATTAATGGGCATTATTATAAAATAAACACTAATTAATAATAATTATTATTATTAGTATTATTATACATTTATAAAATTATACCAATATTTATACCATTAAAATTTATAATTTCACTTATAATGAATCTATATATTTATGATATATGTCATTAATAATCTCTTATAATTTAAAATAAATATTTATCAATGAATTTCAAATATGTTGTTTCAATATTTTATAATTATAAACTTTAATTTTGATTTAGATTTTAATTATCTATATTAATAATTTACTTTCTCTTTTTCATTTTTAAATAAGATTCTAATTTAGTTTCTATTTTATTTTTATATATAGATGAAAATATACAGTTAATTTAAATACATCTATGAATAATGTGAAAATTATAAAAAAAAATTATACACGAAAAATATACAGGTGATCCAATGATAATGATAATTGAGATATTTAACTAAAACAAAATATAAATCTAATTTTTTATTACGGGCAAAAATACATTTTTGATTCAAATTTTTTTTATACAAATTCAAATATATATCTAATGTTGAAAAAAACTTAATATTTATATACGGGATCAAGTTCGTTGTTGATTAGTTACGGGCAAAACTACATTCTTGATTCAAATTTTTTACGGACAAAAATATTTTGTATGTCATTGAACAAAATAATATTTAGTTACGGGCATAGATACATTCTTGATTCAAATTTTTTTTATATAAATTTAAATATATATCTAATGTCAAAACAACCTTAATATTTATATACGAGATCAAGTTCATTGTTAATTAATTTATTTATATATACGGGAAAAACATCATTGTTATAATATATATCTTAATATTTTTTTTAAATAACGCAAAACAACTAAAATATTTATATAAAATATAATATATTGTTAATTCAAATTTTTTCATTGTTGATACTAATTTCTTATATCTTTTAAAAATAATATCTTTTTAGTTAAACACTTTAATTTTTTTAATATCATTTTTATTATATTTTTAAAAAAATGCGCATACCATATCAGTACTCGTGCAAATGCACGGGTATCCTATTAGTTTTAAAGTAATACAGTAGTACATATTACTCCCTCAGTTCCTTTTTAAGTGTCATTTTTTGACTTTTTACACATATCAATAAAACTAATTATTATAGTTACTTTTCAAACAACAATTCTCCTTTTTACCTATAATACCCCTAATTATTTATTACATCTATCTTATTTTTTTTCTCTATGTAATAATTACCTAGGGGTAATTTTGACAAAAGTGTAATCAATACTACCTTAAACTTTACAAATGACAATTAATAAGAAACAAAAAATTATTCTAAAAATGACATTTAAAAAGAAACAGAGGGATTAATAGTTTCTTTTTATTAAAATATTTAATGCAATGAATATTACAGTACTTTATTAAAATAATCAATGCCTATACTAGCTATAAAGACTTATCCTATATGACACTAAAGTCACGTTAATGATACAAGGATACAGCTGTATACAATTAATATTAGTCATTTATTTATTTTAAAAAGTACTTAATTTTTTCATTTCATATCTGCAAGTTCTATTTTTGAAGACCAATACAAACACAATTTATCTTCTTCCTTCTTCAACTTTCTTCCTTCGTCAACAAAAGTGGAAAAAATTTATATTATTTTCTTCTATATATTTTGTGCAGTAGAGTAAAATTATGAAGCACAATAAAACTGTTTTCTTCTTTCTTTGTCCTCTTTTCTTCGTTCTCTTCTCAGATCTGTTTTTTCTGATGTATTTTTTGTATGAAATTCTGGTTTGAGAAGAAACTTTTAAGATTCCATAATACTATTTTTTACCCGAAACAATCCGTCCGCAAAACCGTTAACCCGTACAACCATAACCCGTCTAAACCGTATCAAGAAAATGGGCGGAATCGGACTCTTATAAGTCAACCGCAGTTTGAATCGGTTAAGTAGTTTGAACTCAAAACCGCCCGAACCCGCCCGTTGTCCACCCCTCACTCACTCATGCCACTTCCGCATTTGCTAAAATGATCTAAAATTTAATGGTTACAATTCCTACTCGATTTAGCAATGTTAAATTCTAGATACGTTTTAGAGTAAGCAACATCATGTTCTTAAACTCCTTGAAATCAAGCTTGCCATCTAAAGTTGTGTCATATGAGTGAATCATCAATCTACAATCCTTTTCTTCACCCCACATGTCAAGTCTCTTCAACACACATTCCAATTCTTGACTAGTGATGAATCCATCTCCATCCAAATCAAACACCTTGAAAGCCTTCAAAAGATCACTCTCCACTTCCTCAATCTCATCACCATCTTTCCTCTCCCCATTTATGGCGTCATAAAATAACATGAACTCACTCATGGCTAGACTCTTCACTCCCACTAGAGACTCAAGCTCCTCTATGCTAAACTTGAAACCTGTTCTCTTTAGTAACTGGTTCAGCTCCTCAAGGGTTACAAATCCATCACTATTTAAATCTAGCTTCTCAAAAATGAGTTCTAACTCATTGCGGGTTAGGGGACACATGTTGGCAAAAGATTCACCAAAAGGGTATTATCAATATGACGATTCTCTAAAAAAAAACACACACATATATATATATATATATATACTCATACGTGTACGGGTTTAAATTAATTGCAGATAATATATTTGTAGGGACCATGTTATCATTCTAGAGTGAGAAATGTTCTAACACTAGACTAGAATTTTCTAGTGTAATCAGTTTTTTTCTAAATGGAAACTATACTTAGACTAGAACTTTCTAGTATACTTCATATTTATTCTATCTATTCATTGTATTTGTGGTCTTCAGTTTCTTACAACACATGATTCATGAATCACTCATGTACAGAGTCTAGTTTGGGAATGATAAAGTGCATAAGTGAATTTTGTTTGTTTTCAATGTAAAAAATTGTTCCACTAAGCTGGTCACTCCACCACACTTAAAATAACCTTGAACAAGAAAAGATCAACTCCAAATCATTGATTAAGAGATTGGCAGTTGATATTTACGCATAAATCATAAGTAACAAATTCCGAATTCGTAAAAATAATTATTGATTTTCTCACATTTATTTTTGGCTGAAAATGATTTTATCACTTTAGTTTACACTTTATTATTTTTTTGAAGAGCTAAATTCAACAAAATTTGCTATAAAATCAAAATGGGAAGAGATCAGGTATAATTAAGCATACGTTTAGCAGAATATAAAGTGTTAACTAGAAGCATAGTAACTGTCATAGGTCCAACACCACCAGGCACAGGAGTAATATCTGATGCCACCTTTATGACTTCTTCAAAGCATACATCACCTACTAGACGATAACCGTCCTCGCAGCTAGGATCCTGTCACATTTTATCCATAAAAAATGGTTAACTGATATATTCAGCAGCAAGCAAAATGTAGCAACTTGCAAGCTTACCTCAACAGGACTTGTTCCAACATCGATCACAGTTGCACCAGACTTTATCCAGTTCCCACGAACTAAGTTAGGAACACCGGCAGCTGAAACTACAATATCAGCTTCTGACGTGGTCTGTTCAGGGTTTTCAGTATATGCATGTACGATGGTGACTGTTGCATGGTGTCTCTGCCAACGTAAAAAAAATTGTTCGCATTAAAAGAAAAATATGGTGAAACCACAATTTCATAATTTTTAATAGAGTTCAATTTATATGCATTGTCAGTGTAAATTTTTTTACATACATTCAATCATATTTCACTAAGATAAGTGCAAATGTTTTAGAAACGAATATAACAAAATGGCCTAATGATGAGATACTTTTGAATATATGAAAAGAACGTTTTTACACTGACGGTGCTAATGAATTAAATCATTTACCTGTAATAATAATGATGTTGGCAGACCAACAATATTACTTCTTCCTATCACCACGGCACTCTTGCCTGCAATCTTAACCCCGGATCTGATCAGCAACTCAATGCAGGCCTTTGGAGTACAAGGAATAAACAATGGTTCCCTTCCTCTTAGAGCAAGATCCCCCATATTAATAGGATGAAAACCATCCACGTCTTTATCAAGACATACAGCATCCAAAAGTTTTTCCTCGTCCAGATGCTGTCACAAATATTTTGCAACAAATCAGTCACAGTACACCTCGAAATCCTGAACACGTGTGCCAATCTTCATTTATTTAATTATTTGTTATGAATGTACATCTGAGTCTGATAGGTCAACTTGTTATTCAGAAAAATAAAAAAAATATCCAAACTTCTTAGGGTTCTAATAGATTGATTTACTTGGAAGTACTATCTCATTTAATCGGGGACAGAAAACAATTATGCTTTCATCTTATTCTTCCCCCTTTACAAAATAATATTGGACCACAACTACTTACATACGTTGTTTCTAACAGGGTCTAATTCAAAATGTAAAACTAATGAAAGAGGAGAGTCTCGGTCGTTTTTTGTCTGTCAATGAAGTATAATTGATGGAGAAATGAAAAGTAAAAATCGATCACAGATTTGTGATGCCAATTACTTCAAGGATTTCAAAGTGATAATAAATTACACGCAGAGAAAGACTGCAGTTGCAGCTGCACCCTTTTTTTGAAAATAAAAACTAAGCTGATACTAAAATAGTAAAATTCATCAAATTACGGGGAAAAAAGTCACAAATTCAGAAATTACTTGTGGTAGAGGAAGCTGGACAAGAATTCCATGAATTGATGGGTCCTTGTTAAATCTCATGACAGCATTTTGAACATCAGCATCTGCACAGTCAGTAGGTAACTCAGTCACCACAGACTTGATTCCAACTTCTTCACAGGCAATTATCTTGTTGCGAACATAAGTAAGAGAATCCCTCCTCTGGCCCACCAAAATAACAGCTAACCCAGGAACTTTTCCTATGTTTTTCTTCATTTGTCTTACCTGATCAGCTATTTTAGATCTGATTTCTGCTGACATCAACTTTCCATCAAGAACCCTAGCAGTTTGCTCATTAACTGTGGCAAATTTCAATGTTAACTTGTGAAATAAAATGGACAGAAGAAGCAAATATATATATGGAAAATGCTAGCAGGTGCCCTTACGGCACTTGTTAGTGTACTAAAAGATATAATTTTGCATTGGAAATTGTGCATTCAAATTTTTGTTAAAAGTTAAAAATTGTTATTTTCAAGACATACTTTCTATTTGATGATTCCTAAACATGTGCCCTTAGAGCATAAGTTAGCAAGACCCTATGTATATTAGTAGGAAAAGAAAAGAATGATAGCTTCTAACAAAAAAAATATAGGATTAGAAGCAAAATAGTTTGTGTCAATCCAAACCCACAGCGTGACCAGCATATAAACGGAGTTAGTTAACCAAAATATATAGCCAGGCTTATCAATCACAACAATGTAGTTAAAAATATTTTCTAATCCACGCAAGTTTCTAATCTCAGCCAATGCTATCCTATCTAACTTATCTAAGTCAACACCTTTCTTTGGACCACATTACACAGCACACACTCAAGTCTATGTCGATCATTTTATCTCTTCCTCTCATCTCACATGATATACTCCACCACACTCAAGTCTATGTCGATCATTTTATCTCTTCCTCTCATCACACATGATATACTCCACCAATGACGATCTAAACTCAAGGTGATTCTACTCCTTCTCATCCTTATTGGACTATCATTGATAATTGCCTCCACCTCTTGCGTATGGGCCTTCACCTCCAGCACACAGGCCACCACATTCCAGCTCCAATAGAACGTTCTTCAACTCCACCCGCTACGGGACAACCTCCTGAACTTGACATACCTAGTGTAATCTGTAAAGGCATACAGTCCACTCGTAATATTTCTCCTCATTTCATTACATTACTTTAAGCTATCATGGCTTGTCAGCTTCGCATTTTCTTGTCTTTCTTCCTTGTCGTAGTATCTATTCCTAAGACTGCATGTATAACACTTTCAGAGAAATGGGACTTAGGTGTAGGACCTTGCTCCTCTTCCTGTAGGGAAGTTGATAAATGTCTGTTGGTGGATCTTTCCAGTAAACGTTGGTCTTAAGGATTATATTGGATCAACTCAAGGCAAGACTACTTGCTAAATGTTATACACAAATCTTTGGCTAGGATTATGGGGACACCTTTTTCTCAGTAGCAATAATGAATTTTGTTTGCTTGTCTTTGTCTGGGGTGTAATCACCACTAGCCTCTTCATTATCTTTGTGTTTAGAATGCTTTCTTTCACGGTTATCTCAATAAAGTTAATAATTAGAAACTACATGTGCTTGATGCTGAGAGTTTTCAGGGATAGTTTCAAATCTTTATATGGTTTTGGCTTCAAACCGTCTTTAAGGGTTTGGCTTAGGGGATTTAGCAATGCTGTTTAGTAGTTTGTATGACTCGAGGTGAGACAGATTATTATGTTTCATTACCATTCAGAAGCGGGGAGTATTTATTTGGCTGTGTATGTTGATGATATTGCCATCCACGGACAGTGATCATTATGGCATTCATCAGATAAAACAGTATATTTCTCATCAGTATGCATTATAATACTACTTATCACCACTTACAGACCAAAGACCATAGTGTGCTCCATTGCTTCTTGAGATGACAATCCATGAATGTCGTTGTAATTTCTCATACAAGTATATGTCATGGGAATTCTAGAGGAAACAGATCTAATAAAAGTTAAACCGATGGCACTATGATGGAACCTATTGTCAAACTTTCACCAAATTAGAGGGAGCCACTTTCAAATTCATATATACAAAAGAGTAGTCGAAAAACTAAATCATCTCACGGTTAGTCGCTAATTTATCTCATTTGTTGTTAGTGTGGTATATAATTAACAAAAATACTTTTCACGTTGGAAGAGAACTGGAAGCTATATAATTATCTGGCGTCTACAAATGACAGCAAAACCCATCCTTTGCTCAATAAAGTAAAAGTAAAAAGATGAACGGATAGAGTTAACATTATATAGCATCCAAACATCTAAAATAATAGAATTCAAAAACCAAACAAATAGCAAGAAAAAATGTGTCAAATTAAGGGCAAAGATGCTTACAGCTTTTATGTATGACTGGAATACTATGACACGAAGAAATAGGAGTCCAGATATCAGGAAGATCCAGAGTCGCAAGAGCAGGAGACATTAAAATTTGGTCTGATTGAGGACCTTTCAATGTGTGAAGAAACCTTATTTTTGTTTGAAGATGCCTTAGACAATTCAGCCATTTGATTTCCATCAAACCCATTATACTTGTCAACTTGACATCAACGCGACTTCTACCTATAGCAATGTCATCAGAGAATCAGTTTTCTCTCCCTCTCTTTCTCAGTCCATACAATGTATATCTCAAAGGAACATTAAGTGATGAAAAAAAGAGCCCATTTCCCTTTTATAAAGATATAATATAACACTGATATTACATGCACACATTTCATCAATTAGAACAATCATAAGTAACTAGAGTACACAAATAAAGAACAAAAATAAAAAAAATTCATAATTTGATGTGTTCTGTATCTAAATAAGAAAATACAAACAGGGGCATCATGAAATAGAAAATAAAAAGGGAACATCTTTCAACTCTTAGGCTTTTGGAATTTAGGGGAAATTATACCTATTGGAATAGGAATACCGTACAAATGTAGAGATGCACTCTAACGAGCTCCACGGCGGGGGAAATGGACGGTGTTCGCGACGGAGTTCTCTGATACAGTCTCTGTTGCACGGTGGAGTTTGTTTGGCCAATGGTAGGAAAGTGGAGAAGAGGCGGGAGGAGGAAGAGCTCTGCCGCGCACGAGAAAAAGAGAGATGAAATTAGAAGATTTCTTATTGGATCCTATATGTTTCTACGCATAGTGTAAAATTCCACAAATGTCTTTTATTTTTAAAGATATATCTTCGGATGTATCATTTACATTCAACCAATGTTATTTTGAGAGGCGTTTTATATGTTAGGTTTAATTTGCTCTAGAGATGTATCACTCGAACAAATTTATAGTTACGTCTTCGGAAAAACACTAGAAACAGATTTAACAGGATATGAACTTTCCAAAATGTAATTGACATTCATAACATAAAATGATCATTACAATTATAATTTCAACAGAAAATTAAATATTACATTTCAATATCTCGGTGGACGTTTGCACATTTTCGGAATATCTTCGACCAATCTTTGTAACGCCGCTTCCAACTCAAGCGAGACTTTCTCTTCGAAATTGAAATATGTATCTCACATATCCCTAACATTAGTTCAAATCTTGAGCTCAGATTTGTTGAACACGATGTTCCCTTCGTTGTCAATCGAAGGTGAACGGTACTTGAGCTTCAGAATTCTTCGTTTGTCTCCGTAAGGTAAGAGATAATGGATTTCGTCTATGATATCTTCGAGGGGGTGAGATCAGTGAGCTTAAACGTCATCCCGGGTGTAGAGCCGCCAGAGTATGAGACATTTGCGACATACCAGCAGTTGTTTATTCCTGACATTTGAGACATATTAAGTTTGTGTGAAATATAATACAAGGACACCTAAATTTATAGAAGACATAGTTTAATATGGATCACTCATTAACTGTCATATTGATTCCGGAGATATATCTTTGGAACCACACCCTATTATCTTGTTCCGGAGATGAAACTCCAGAACTTTCCCTAAACATTTCAAAAACAAACCATATAGAAGAACCTTTTGGAGATGTATCTCCGTAACTTCTCCTGAAGCATTTTCAAAACAAAACCATATAACAGACCCTCACATTAAGACCAAATATGCATAAAGACCAAATATGAATAAAAAGTGAATATGTAACACTTCATTTATATTGAGATACAAATATATACAATTATCTTTCCGGTTAAACAAGAAATCAAAACGAAATGAAACATGTGTCGCCGACTAAATCTATAGGTGGTGCACCCTTGAACTTTTGTGCATTCGATTCTTTTTTAATGTTGTTCAATCTCTCAAATTCTTGCATCATTTCCATGAAATGACCCGAACATGTCTCGGCTTTTGTGGTTGAATGAGTCGTCCACTCCGGTGATGTAAGTGGTATTGGGCAACTTGGTTTCAAGTAAACTTGAACAAAATGACTTAATTTTGAAAGCCATCTAATACACATGATACGATCATTTAGATTTTGGGGTGGTGCGGTGCGCAGTGGGAAAAAGGTTTCCGAAAAACCGTAGTGTGTCAGGTCAATGTACACCCTATCATATTCACATGTTATTAGGTGACCCATATCCGGGAAGCTCATCCATTTTGACTCCGGTGTCAGACCGCTCAAGTAAGGAACAAGAGAATCATAAACCGCATTGAATTTTTCTTTATTTCCGTACAACCGCGTGTACGATTCTTTATGCGTCTTCAACTCTTGGATAAGTTGATGTCAAACAAACGTTTAACTATATTCTCCTTTACCGAGTAAAGCCGAATCGGCTCGGTAATCTCATTTACTGTCCCCCACAACATCGACGATCCGCTTGATATATTTGTGCATTAAAACCGACATCTCGTTGATAAATGGAATATTCGGTGGAAGCGACATCGAATGTGGTTTGCTAATGCGTGCTCCTTTCACAACACTTTTTAGAGATTTTGGAGTCGGTGAGTCAGGAAAAACTTTGTCAACGTGTTCAAAATATGAAGGAGAATGTGTTGTCGAGTTGTCATTCGGTGTAGGCTTCATTTTCTTCAGAGCACATTTTGTTTTTTACCAGTTGAGAAGGCGGTTTCATGTCGGTGGTTTCGGGATAGGCAATCTTCCTCAATTGTTCTTTGATGTGGAGTTTCATGATGTCATCGACCTTCGAAAATTTCTCTTTTTATCGCTTCTCATTCAGGAAAAATAGAGATATTCGATTTCCCGTCATCCATGCATCCATCATCATCAAACCTAAGTCTCTTCCAATGAGAGCGAACCTCATCCATTCTTATTGGTGACCAAGTTTCACCTTTTTATCAATAGTACAAGCACACGGGAGACCATATGTTTTCACAATAGTGCAACCACACTTTGTGCTATCGGAGTCTACATTATTAGCTCATTTAGCCTCGTGAAAAATATAGTTCAAACCCGCCTGAGAAATGTTACCGACCAACCGAGAATATAAAACATTGTCTTTAAATCGGTGTTCCAAAACCGTGATGCTCCGACCAAATGTTGTTTGTATCTCATTATGTTGGTTTTGAATCATGTGGTTCACGGAGTCCTAGTCTCGACACAAATACCTTTTGCTATTTTCCAACCAATTTTTCAAAGTAGCATGAGCCGACTCAACTCTATTAGTAGTTGTATTTCCAAGGTGTTTAACATTATCAGTCCACGCGCAAACTATCTTCTCCTTCACCTGATCAAAAATGGTGCTTTCAACATATTTCAAGAAAGCAGGATATTTTTCACACACTTTTCGGAAATGAATAACAAAATCGGCATATAATTCTTTTGTAGAAGAATTTATTATATGATTCAATGCATCCATTATTTTTTTCACAATCACACCCACCTTCACCAATTGTCCTCTTTTTCACACTCAAGAAATGCAAAACCAACAGAATATGTTTTCTCAGTTGAGGTAACACCAATCATCTCAAATAATGGAAGTCTATACTTGTTGATCTTGTAGGTTGAATCAAGTATGAGCATCGTCGAAAACGTGTTGAACAACTTTATCGAATTAGGATGAGCCCAAAAAATATTCCTAACCGTAACTCTGTCATCGCACGTTTGTATCGGGACACGTAACTGTTATCGTCCAACAGTTTCAAGAGTTGTTGCATCTCAGTTCTATCCCCCTAATCGCCTTGTTAGTGAGGTACCGAATGTTATACATGTAACACCCTTTTCTACCCCACAAATATACACAGCAAAATACGCAAATTATCATAGCAAACATTAGAACCACCTCAAAGGGTGCACATTTTCTCAATAAACTCAAAATAAAACATTTGCTCCGTAAACACGGGTTTTCCTCAAAATATTCAAAAGCCATCAAATTAGCAGCGAAACCACCATAACCACAATAATAAAAAGGGTTTTAATAATAAAAACCATAATTCTTCAGAAATAATAACAAAATAACAACTCAACATGGTTCGACTCAACGACCCAACCCGATGTTACAATATCAGAGCAATGACCCTCTACATCGACCAAAAGCAAAATAAACTCCAAAAGTCCTCGAAGGCATCCAGCTAAGCCTGATCACCTGCACGTTACCCACGTGGAGGCAACATTCAAATAGACAGGGTAAGTAATCATAATTCATTATAATCAATATAAAAACAGGATATGCATAAAATTGACGTCATCATCATATACAACATCATCGGGGTCACCACAAGGCAAACATCAAAGATCACGACATCATAAATTACATCAATGCCAAATAAATGCAATGCACAACAAGACTCATGCATGTGGTACTAATTCGTCAAAGTCGACAGACACTAGGCCATCACCCTCCAAAGATCCCCGTCAATAGGATCGACTCCACATAAGAACCGGAGCACGTCATAAACATTTCACTCCACACAATGGGATTGAAGCCACCACTGGACCGAAGTCCTAACATCATCACTGGACCAAAGTCTTAACATCGTCAATAGACCGAAGTCTAAATGCTATGAATGCATGATACACAACGTCACTATCATCATCGTCAATAAAAGTCATTACGTGCATCATCATTCATCGAAAATCTCATGTTAATCATATCGTCATTTATTCATCAAAACATCATGAATCATCATCTCATAATCATCAATATACTCACAGCAATTCATCAAAAAAATCACAGCTTAAAACCTCAAGAAAACACAAGAATTACAAAGAAATTTCGCAAACAGCAGTCATTCGCTGGAACGTTCGCTTTGCGAATCTGGAGCGAGTATTCGCTTTGCGAATGATTTGTTCGCTTTGCGAGGTCGCGATTTCCTGCAATCGCTACTACGCACCAGTAGCACATTCAGACCCCAAAACCTTACGGGTTCAGCCCCAATTACCCCAAAAACATCCCCAAAACATCCCTACGGCATCATGGCATAAAAGGCACGAAACCTACGAATATTAGATCGATTTATTACTCTATCCTAAACCTCAAAATCACATAAACCTTCACAAAACCCCAATACCCCCAAAGTCCTCACAATCCCTACACCTTCGTCATCAACCCACGAATACATCATAATTTCCTCAGTTTACTCATAAACCCACAAGAATCACATAAACCTCTCTAATACATCATAATTCCCTCAGTTTACTCATAAACCCCCAAAATCACATGAACCTCAAAATCAACTTTAAATACATCGAATCCCTATATTGAAAACAATGAAAGGTAATACTCCTCATACCTTAGATTGTCAATTCCGAGCCTTTTCTCTTGAATTCTTGGAAACCTTCTCGAATCCTAAGCTTTTCCTTCTTGCCTCAGAGCTCTGGCCCCTTTCCTTCTTTTCACGATCTAACAAAATAAATTCTATTCCTCTCAATTCTCCTTTTTGTTAAACCTAACCCTTGGGCCTCTAAATTGGGTTTTTCCCAATTTACCCTCACTAACCCTCTTCAAAAGTCCTTCTTACCCTTATTTCATCTAATATTATTTAATAAATAATAATACAAATATATTCCATAGTATATACTATTATGTAAATAAATAACCAAAACTCCACAAAATTCCACACATAGCCCAAACCACCAAAATTCACCAAAAATCACGAATATTATATTTAATAATTTAAATAAATATTCTCACAAATTTGGGGTGTTACAACTCTCCGCCACTTAAAAGAATTTTCATCCTCGAAAATTACCTCAAGGAAATAAAGTCGGATACGACTCCCTCATCTGATCTTCGTATTCCCAAATCCAACTTTCTCCAGCTGGTCCTCCCCACAATACCTTCACCAAGGTTATCTCTCTACCTCGCAGTTGCTTCATCTCTCGACCATCAATCTGCACTGGTAATGCTACCACTGTCAGGTTATCCTTCACTTGTACATCATCCATATGAATCACATGGACGGTTCCGAAATGTACTTCCTTAACTGAGACACATGGAACACGTCATGCAAATTTGCAAGCGACGGCGGTAAGGCAATCTGATAGGCTACTTCTCCCACCCTCTGCGAAATTTGATATGGACCAACAAAACATGGAGTAAGCTTCCTAGACTTCAAAGCTCATCCCACACCAGTCACTGGCGTCACCCTCAAAAACACGTGATCTCCCTCTTGGAATTCAAGTGTCTTCCTCCTCTTATCTTGGTAGCTCTTCTGGCGACTCTGCGACGCTCTCATCCTTTCTTGGATCATCTTAATCTTCTCAGTCGTCTCTTGCACAATCTCAGGTGCGAGTACAACACTCTCGTCCGACTCATACCAACACAAAGGAGTCCTACACCTTCTCCCATATAAAACTATTATTGTACGTGAACTCTGAAGGTGCGAGAAAGACACAAGAAAGGGGGTTTGAATTGTGTATTTACTCTTTTTGTAACTTTTTGCATCTTGTTAAAGAGACACTCAAGAACCTTTAATTTTCGTTGAGAGATTCTGATATCTTAACTATGGAACATGAGAACCATATTGGTTCTGATCATAGGATACGATACACAGAACTTGTAGTGCGGAAGCTTATCAGAGATAGGCTGCAAGGTTCTGACTTTGCTTAATATAAGGTTCTGATATTCAATGCAGAAACATAAATAGAGATACTAAGCAAGAGAGTAAAGGACACACGATATATCCTGGTTCACCACGCGGGCTAATCCAGTCCACCCTCCTCAGGTGATTTCGCCTTGAACACAAGGACTTAATCCACTATAATCAAATCATGATTACACTTGCACGGGCCACGCCGGTGACTAACAACTTGCACAACCGCACTGTGACTAACAACACAATGAACTGTTCAGGGATTCAACTTAATGAATATAACGAACATTGACCTGCAGGTTCCAATCTCTCTAAGATCTACTGCTAGGCTTTCGAAGCTAGACGTTCAGGGATTCAACTTAATAAATATAATGCTACTGACCCTATTTCAGGATTTTCCACAATGACACCCAGCCATTGTCATCTCAAGTATCTGATCACCACGTGATCTACTCAAGGGCCTCAACTAACAACTGAACCGTTCAGGGATCCCATCAGGATATAACGTTCACTTGAGGAGTCTCAATTCATTTAGTTGAATTGGTAAACTGGAGATTACAGATTGTGCTTCTTAATAAACAAGTTTCTCCTAAGTTTAAGTACAAAGAACACACACATGTGTTCAAGCAAGTTTTGAGCATTCAGATCCTTGCTTTCCTAAGAAACTACAAAGATGTATTTAGATAATACAATTGTTGACATCTTGTAGATCTTCTTCTTCTTCGTCTTCTGGTTGAGCAAGCTTTGAGCAGCAACTCCTTGCTTCAGATCTTCAATGTAGTTTTGACGAAAAAGGTAGGTTGATGACTTGACAGATCTTCAATGTTGTCTTCTTCATCAACAGCTTCTGTTTGATTGTTGTTGTTGTGTTGATTTGTTTTCTTGAGTTTCAACAACAATCGCCATTAGTGAAATAATGATAGCTCTGATTATGTTAAGTGTTACAACAAGAACTCACCGTTGTTGCTATCTTCACAATGACTTGGTCAATTTTGTAAATGAACATTCAGTTCGTGATTCTACAAGTGATCGACACATCAGAAGCAAAAAGTCTTTCCATTAAATAGCCAGTAGAAATATAGCCGTTAGAGAATACTGTTGGCTGTTTGGAAAAGAGACGTTGTAATTTAATGAGTTGTACTGACACATCTTCTTTTTGTAGAGGAAGAAGTGACCGGACATCTTTTCTTGGGCAGTGTGTACATTTGACTCACAACGGTAATATTTAGACTTCAAAACTTCAGTGACTTCTGATGTTAATTTGATGAAGCATGAGTAGAGTCTTCATAGCAGAATATCTGATGCTTCAAGTCTTCAGTCGATTGAAGAAGTCCATTAGGAATCAGTATTCAGAACTTCAGCACTTGGTCTTTAAGAACGTTATCCTTTTCTGCTTCAAGTCTTCAGAGCCTGTCTTCAGAGTCTTCAGAACTTATTATTTGAAACCTTGTTCTTCAGAACTCATCAGTCTTCAGATTCTTTCTGCACTTGGTCTTCAGCGTCTTCAGCCATCAGAATTTCAAGTCATAGGAGTCTTCTGTACTTTGATTCTTTCAGAGTGTACTTCTTCAGAAGCTTCGCTATCTTCAAAATCTCAATCACTTTCAGAGAGCATCCACAAGAGCATTGCAACAACAATCTTGGCATCCTTGGATCTGGCTGATTATGACTAGATAAAGAAGCGTTCTTGCTTCTCGCGACTTTAGTCACACATAGTAACTTCGCATATGTATATATTCAATCATAGTACATCTAGCTGGTGTATGTTTGTTCTGATATCTTTAGTTCTTATGATCTGCACACAACACACATTAGACCATAAAATGGTTCTTTCACAAATACTTATTGTTATCATCAAAACATAGATTGACTTGTAGAGACAATTCTTGCTCTCACAAACTCAATCAATGGTAAATGGATATCCTAAGATCCTCTGTGATCCAACACACAAACCCTCAGCAAATCCTCTAAAGATTGGATAGTCCTTTCTGTCTGACCGTCCATCTGCGAATGATAGGCAGAACTCATCCTCAACTTAGTACCCAAAGCATCTTGCAAACTCTTCCAAAACCTAGATGTAAATCTCGGATCTCTATCCGACATAATACTCGAAGGTATCCCATGTAACTTCACAATATCCTCAACGTACATCTCGGCTAACTTCTGCATATAATGATTAATCTTCATCGACAATAAATGAGCCGATTTAGTTAATCTATCCACGATCACCCAAATTGTATCATTTCCTTTTGCTGTCCTCGGCAACCCCGACACAAAGTCCATGGAAATACTATCCCATTTCCATTCTGGAATATTCAACGGCTGCATCATACCTAAAGGCTTATGATGCTCAATCTTCGACTTCTGGCAAGTCAAACACGCATAAACAAACTCCGCAATATCCCTCTTCATCCCTGGCCACCAAAATAACTTTTTCAAATCCTGGTACATCTTCGTAGCACCGGGATGAATACTCAACCTACTTCGGTGTCCTTCTTCTAGAATACTCTTCTTGATGTCTGGATTATCTGGTACACATACCCTATCCCGAAAACTCATCACACCATTCTCATCAATCCGGAATTCTCCTCCGTTATCTTGGTTAATCAAAGTCAATCGGTCAACCAACTTTAAATCAGATTACTGTCCCATTCTGATTTCTTCCAGAATACCACTAGTCAACTTCAACATTCCCAACTTCACACTATCAGAGGTCGCTTCACATACCAAACTCAAATCTCGGAATCGTTCAATTAGTTCCAATTCTTTCACCATAAGCATCGACACATACAATGACTTCCTGCTCAATGCATCAACCACTACATTTGCTTTGCCAGGATGATAACTCAAATCAAAATCGAAATCCTTCAATAGCTCTAACCACCTCCTCTGCCTCATATTCAATTCTTTCTGATTAAATAAGTACTTCAGACTTTTATGATCACTGAACACTTCAAACTTAGAGCCAAACAGATAATGTCTCCAAATCTTCAACACAATTACCACACCGGCCAATTCTAAGTCATACGTAGGATAATTCCTCTCATGAACTCGCAATTGTCTTGAAGCATATGCAACAACTTTTCCCTTCTGGATCAATACTCCACCAAGACCCATCTTCGACGCATCACAATACACCACAAAAGATTCGCTCAGATTAGGCAAAATCAACACTGGAGCGGTCATCAACCTCTTCTTCAATTCCATGAAGCTCTCTTCGTAAGCTACGTCCCACACAAAAGCTTGACCCTTTCGAGTCAACTGAGTCAAAGGTAATGCCAACTTAGAAAAGCCTTTGATAAACTTGCGGTAATAACCCGCCAATCCCAGAAAACTTCGTATCTCGGTAGCAGACTTTGGAGTCTCCCACTGTAACACAACATCAATTTTAGAGGGATCAACAGTAATCCCTCCACTTGAAATCACATGGCCAAGAAAACTCACTTCCTTCAACCAAAACTCACACTTGGACAACTTTGAATACAACTTCTTCTCCTTTAATAATTGCAACACAGTCCTCAAATGCTCAGCATGTTCTTCTTCAGATCTATAATATATCAAGATATCATCGATAAACACTACCACCAACTTATCCAAATACTCATGAAAAATTCGATTCATGTGCTCCATGAACACACCAGGTGCATTGGATACACCAAATGGCATCACAGTGTATTCATAGTGACCATACCTCGTTCTAAAAGCCGTCTTCGGGATATCATCAGGCTTAACACAAATCTAATGATAACCATACCTCAAATCAATCTTACTGAACACACAAGCGCCTACCAGCTGATCCATCAAATCTTCAATTCTCGGGAGCGGATACTCATTCTTAATAGTCACCTTATTCAACTGCCGATAATGAACACACAACCTCATGTTACCATCTTTCTTTTTTACTAGCAACACAGGGGAACCCCACAGAGAAATACTCGGTCGAACAAACTTCTTCTCAAGCAATTCTTCCAGTTGTTTCTTCAATTCACTTAACTCACAAGCTGACATTCGATAAGGAGCCATTGACACTGGACTCATACCTGGTATTAAGTCCACTGTAAACTCTACTTCACGTTCTGGAGGCACATCACTGATGTCACCCAGAAACACATATGGAAATTCACATACAACAGGTAAGTCAACACTCGCAGCTTCACGATCGATCTGCAACGATGCAAACATTGCAAACACCAGGGCTTTGTCTTCCATAAGTTCGTCTACTTGCCTAGCAGACAAGAACATCAACTCTCCACTATCACCAAACTCAGAAACTCCACAGTCTTATTATAACAGTTGATGTGAACATGGTTGAACTCTAACCAGTTCATTCCATAGATTACATCGATTTGGTGCAAGGGTAAGCACACCAAATCCATCACAAAACTCTTCCCAAAAATCGTCAAAGGACATCTCAAACACACAAGAGTAGTAGTAACAGAACCATTAGTTGGAGTTTCTATTACCATATTCCCATTCATATCAGACAATTTCAAACCCAATCTATTAGCACATTCAAGCGAGATAAAAGAATAAGTAGCACCAGTATCAATAATAGCGACCAATTCAACATTATTAATAAAGCAAGTACCTCGAATCAGATTGTCCTTCTCTGGCACTTCTGCACCACTCAAAGCAAACACTTTGTCATTGGTCTGAGCAGCAGTAGCAGTCTTCTTCAGTTTATGGCACTGGGTACTGATGTGACCCTTCTCACCATAATTGAAACAGGGTGGACCATCATCTTTGCAATCAGTAGTTCTATGACACTTCTTACCACACATGTAGCATCTCAGTACACTATTGGTGTAACCATCAACACGGTGGCCTTGCTCGCCACACTTGTAACACTTCTCGAAAGCGGGAGCTGCTCCCCCACTTGTCTTTTTCCCATCTTAAGCCTTCTGCTTCCCTTTTTCAACTGAAGTCGTATAAGGCTTCCCCCTATACTGCCCCTTCTTCTCACTCAACTGCTTGTAGTGAGCAGATCGAGCTCGACTATCCTCGTCGTAGATTCTGCTCTTATCCACCAACTCAGCATACATGCGGATCTGTTGATACCCAATACCCTTCTTAATTTCCGGTCTCATCCCATTCTCGAACTTGAGACACTTGGACATCTCAGCATCAGCACGGTTATAGTGCGGACAGAACTTCGCGGCATACTCCGCCACAACCATGTCTCCTTGCTTCAGCTCAAGGAATTCCACTTCTCTCTTGCCACGAGCATCCTCTGGAAAATACTTTCCCAAAAATTCTTGCTTAAACACAGCCCAGGTTATCACAGTGCCAACATCTTCCAGTCTCTGACGGGTGTTATCCCACCAATCCTCGGGCTCTTCTGACAGCATATGGGTTCCAAGCTAAACTTGTTGCGCGTCATTACACCCCATAATCTGGAAGATCTTCTCGATCGCCTTCAGCCACTTGTGTGCACTTTCTGGATCATGAGTACCCACAATAGTCGGTGGATTGTTCCTCTGAAACTTCCCCAAAGCACGAAACTCATCCGAAACTCCACCATTCTGATTGTTCTGAGCCACTACTTGAGCAATTGACTCCAATGGATCAGCAATAACATGATCATTTCTTCCAGCCATCCTGCATACCACCAACAAGGTTAGAAGAACCAAAACATCGACAGTGTACACACACTCGTCGACTGATAAGGGACTGACATCATGTAAAACCTGGTCGGACGGACCGACCTGCTCTGATACCACTAATGTAACACCCTTTTCTACCCCACAAATTTACACGGTAAAATACACAAATTATCAGAGCAAAAATCAGAACCACCTTAAAGGGTGCACATTTTCTCAATAAACTCAAAATAAAACATTTGCTCCGTAAACACGGGTTTTCCTCAAAATATTCAAAAGCCGTCAAATTAGCAGCGAAACCACCATAACCACAATAATAAAAAGGGTTTTAATAATAAAAACCATAATTCTTCAGAAATAATAACAAAATAACAACTCAACATGGTTCGACTCAACGACCCTACCCGATGTTACAATATCAGAGCAATGACCCTCTACATCGACCAAAAGCAAAATAAACTCCAAAAGTCCTCGAAGGCATCCAGCTAAGCCTGATCACCTGCACATTACCCACATGGAGGCAACATTTAAATAGGTAGGGTGAGTAATCACAATTCATTATAATCAATATAAAAATAGGATATGCATAAAATTGTCGTCATCATCATATACAACATCATCAGGGTCACCACAAGGCAAACATCAAAGATCACGACATCATAAATTACATCAATGCCAAATAAATGCAAGGCACAACAAGACTCATGCATGTGGTACCAATTCGTCAAAGTCGATGGACACTAGGCCATCACTCTCCAAAGATCCCCGTCAATAGGATCGATTCCACATAAGAACCGGAGCACGTCATAAACACTTCAATCCACACAATGGGATTGAAGCCACCACTGGACCAAAGTCCTAACATCATCACTGGACCAAAGTCCTAACATCGTCAATAGACCGAAGTCTAAATGCTATGAATGCATGATACACAACGTCACTATCATCATCGTCAATAAAAATCATTACGTGCATCATCATTCATCGAAAATCTCATGTTAATCATATCGTCATTTATTCATCAAAACATCATGAATCATCATCTCATAATCATCAATATACTCACAGCAATTCATCAAAATAATCACAGCTTAAAACCTCAAGACAGTACAAGAATTACAAAGAAATTTTGCAAACAGCAGTCATTCGCTGGGATGTTCGCTTTGCGAATCTGGAGCGAGTATTCGCTTTGCGAGATCGCGATTTCCTGCAATCGCTGCTACGCACCAGTAGCACATTCAGACCCCAAAACCTTACGGGTTCAGCCCCAATTACCCCCAAAACATCCCCAAAACATCCCTAAGGCATCATGGCATGAAAGGCACGAAAACTACGACTATTAGATCGATTTATTACTCTATCCTAAACCTCAAAATCACATAAACCTTCACAAAACCCCAATACCCCCAAAGTCCTCACAATCCCTTCACCTTCGTCATCAACCCTTGAATACATCATAATTTCCTCAGTTTACTCATAAACCCACAAGAATCACATAAACCTCACTAATACATCATAATTCCCTCAGTTTACTCATAAACCCCCAAAATCACATGAACCTCAAAATCAACTTTAAATACATCGAATCCCTATATTGAAAACAATGAAAGGTAATACTCCCCATACCTTAGATTGTCAATTCCGAGCCTTTTCTCTTGAATTCTTGGAAACCTTCTCGAATCCTAAGCTTTTCCCTCTTGCCTCAGAGCTCTGGCCCTTTTGCTTCTTTTCACGATCTAACAAAATGAATCATATTCCTCTCAATTCTCCTTTTTGTTAAACCTAACCCTTGGGCCTCTAAATTGGGCTTTTCCCAATTTACCCTCACTAACCCTCCTCAAAAGTCCTTCTTACCCTTATTTCATCTAATATTATTTAAATAAATAATAATACAAATATATTCCATATTATATACTATTATTTAAATAAATAACCAAAACTCCACAAAATTCCACACATAGCCCAAACCACCAAAATTCACCAAAAATCACGAATATTATATTTAATAATTTAAATAAATATTCTCACGAATTTGTGGTGTTACAATACACTTGCTTGATATATGCTATATTGTCGGGTCGCTTTTGTTTCAATGTTGTATATTTTTGGGTTGAACAAGATTCAAGGTCATGTCATTAATACATTCCTTCTCTTCCGGCTTGAGTCGACATACACTAGGATGACCGGCTAATTTTAAACACAAATCATGGTTATGCAAACCACATATCACATTAAATCTCCAATTTTTGTTTGCCAACATGTAACCACAAACCTTAAACGGACACTCACATTTTCTACTACCTGCTTCGTCTCTTTTAAGATTCCAGAGAGGAGTTCAATATCTCTCGCTTCTTTCACACAACATTGTCACAAAGGCACATCTTCTATCTGAGCCATTATCGGACCTTCCGATTACCATACCAAATCCATGTCTAGATGCCTCCATGTGAATCCATTCAAGCATTTTATCACGATTTTCAAACTCTTGCTTGTTATTAAAGTTGTTGCCAACATCTACCGCCTTCACAACAACCCTTTGAACATCCAGAGAAACATTGTTCGGAGAACCTACTTGTTTTGGGAAAAACGTTGGGGTGCACCATATCTATTGAAAACAATTAAAACAATAATATAACATTAATTAATCTACTGCTGCATAAGGATGGAAATTGAACACTGACACATTCTGGAAATACATCTCCGGAAAAGTTCATACACTTTTTGGAGATACATTTTCAGACACAGCGTAAGTTTTTTTCAGAAAAAATTCATGATTAATGTAAATAATGTAAAGGAAAAAGAACAATATTTATCTGAAATTCTATCTTCTTTTGCTCTCTGTGATATGTTGAACCAAAAGGATAAAGATTTGGAGTGAAAAAATGGATTGAGAATGAAAGGTGAGGGTTTATGTTGAGAATGAAGTATGTCAACAATGGGGGTCTGACCATGCAGCTGCAAGCTATATCAAATATTTCCAGAGATACATCTCCGAAAATACCTGACATTCAAAGTGACAAAAAAATTCAAATTGCCGCCCACAATTCCGGAGATGCATCTCCGGAATTCCCACTGAACTAAACAATTAAAATGTTATCCTAAAACTGTTTCGGAGATATATCTCTGGAATAAACTAGACCAAATGTATGAGGTGTATCTCAGAATGACCTTAGTTACGTATGTATAGGGTGCGTCCAAAGATATATATCTAGAACCGGAGGGCATAAGTGGAAATCCACACGGTGTGCTAGAAGCATATAAGGTGCAAAAAGAAATCTTCTGAAATTATCTCCTATTGTTTTCAATTATAATTTTATCTTGATTGCGAATAAAACTAGTATATCACTTTAAAATTCCAATATACATTGTTTTTTAAAAAAATAGATATTTGTGCGCCTACTAGAGTATATTTATTTAATACGGTATAAAATATATTTAAATGTATATATGAATTTGAAATAGATTAATGAATCATGATCATATAAATTCATTTATATTAAATAATCATATATAAAAAGAGCTCGTGAGACAGAAGAAAAAAAAAAGAAAAAAGGAAATTTTTATATTAGAAAATTAAAGTTTTTTCTCTCTAAGAAAAACAATAATTGATTTAAATAAAATAAATATTATAATGACAGTGACTCGTGAGATGTGAGATATATTGAACTGTAACAAAAAAGCATTAGACAGAAAAACTTAGCGAATATCTATGCTATTTCAAATATGTATGTGTTGCAAATGTATATAAATTCTATAGAATGCAACAAATGACAAATATATTATAATTGTAAATGAATCATGCTCTCAGAATAAACAACTTATACTTGGACAACCTGAATTCACAAAATAATAAAATTTAATGTATCAGTTGGTCCTTTAATTTAATTTAAGGTTTCAGTTTAGTCTCATACTTAATAAACGTTCATTTTAAGTTCTTTATATATCATTCCATTAGTCATATTGGTCTTGTCGGTTAAATTTTGTCAAATTCCGTTAACTTATGTATGTGTGGCACTCCAGCCGGTAATATGTTAGATGACATGAAATTGTTTTATTTCATATTGATCTAAAATTTAAAATTTAAAAACAGAAGAAGCTAAAATGTAAACGAAGCCCTAGCCATCTTCCTTACTACTTCTTCTCTCTCTTTCTCTTGTTTTCTTTGTTTTCTTCCATAAAATCTCTTCAATGTCACACCAACAACGACACACCAACACCAACACTAGCAACGACACACCAACACCAATACTCAGATCTGGTGATTATCACAAAGAGAACACGAAGAGAATAGAATTGTATTTTAGTTGATATGTTGTTGTCGTCTGGTGATACACAGGCATGAGCTTCTGGTTCTTCTTGCTTTGTACTCAACATAGCAAAAATTGTTCAACTGTGTTCAAATTTAGGTCAGGATCTCAGATATGTGGTTTATGGTTCTTTCTGATTTTTTGAAATTACACTCAGATCTGTGATTTTTGTTTATTGTTCAGGTCAGGATTCAAATCGGTAAAGGATTTGTTGTTGTGTTCAATTTTCTTCAGTTTGTGATTTTTGTTCTTTGTTCATTTATCTGGGTACTGATGAAAAGGAATATTGTATTATATAAAAAAAGTTCCAAGTTTTTGTTCTAACAGCTGAAGGTTTTTTCTCCAAATGTTAGTTTTGATGTTAGAAAGAAAGCTAAGAGATTGTTTAATGAATGAAAGGTAAACATGATGAATGAGAATCCTGGGCCAAGTTGGATTATGGCTTTTTTTACAATTTGTGATAGTTTGTGGTTTTCTATCTGAATTGAATCTGTGTGAGCTTGCTACTTATTCTGCTTCTACAAGTGATGACTGTTAGGTGCTAAAAAGTGTTAATATTTAGTTTAGTTTTTAGCACCTTTTTTGTGCTCTTTATTTGTTAATCCAAGCCTTTTCCTATTGTTTCCGGTTAATAACCGTTTTCTAGTTAATTGCATTAATTGACTTATCTATTTAACTTTTGTGTTTTTATTATAGATTTTTGCATGGAAGTGTAAAGATTGGAGCAAGGAAGGCCCCACAAAAGCAGTTTTGGAAAATAAGCATTTTTGGAGCATGCTTGAAGTGCGCTCAGCGCGCTTCTAGCGCGATGGTGGAAGTAGTTACAGAAAGTTACCCGCTCAGCGGGGTCCTTAGCGCGCTTAGCGCACTCTTTAGGCGGTTTATTGTAAAGTGCAGCGCGCTTAGCGCGGTGTTGCGCGCTTAGTGCGGTCTGCGATGCTCAGCCCCTTATATTTAGACCCTTATGTATTTTTCACTATCTCTCTTGATACATTTTAGAACAAAACACCTTGTGAACACTGTAGCATCCATTTTGGAAGATTGGAAGCATCATTCGTCGAGAGATCGTCATTGATGATTGATATTCTTCTTCATCTTCTTGATTGTTTAGCTTCCATGACAATGGAGAGCTAATTTCCCTTTTGTGTCAAGGTTAGATGGTAGATAATCCTTTCTTTTGTATGTATAGGTATTGATTATAGCTTATGAACTCTTGGATGATGAATGTATGATGAAAAAGTTTGTTTATATGGTTTATTCTTTGTGTTGGTTCATGATTGAGAAATGTGTTCTTACACTTTACCTAAGTTTTTCATCCATCAATGTGCATTGGCTAGAGATAGTAATGTGTGTTAATGTTCATAAATATTGAACTTAAATGTTGTCATTTTGATAGTTTGAGTGAGAGATCATCAAAGGATCAAAATGGTAAAACTCACAATATGTGTTAGAAATAAACATATTAGGAGGATATGTGATTACATTTACCGTCTAAACGAGTTCATTCGCTTTGTCGATTCTATCCGTGCAAAATGGTTTGCCGAACCCTAATCTTGACATGCTTCTTATAAATCGTAAAACAAATATTTTTACCGCTTATACTTAACTTTGAATGCAAACTTTTTGACTCAAAACAACTGAAACCCCTTGTTACCTTGAAGTTTAAAATGTATACGACTGTAGAACGGTTGCGATATCACCGAACAATCTCTGTGGATCGATAACAAAACCCTAACTCTATTTGTATTTCAAAAAATTGGCGCTGTTACCGTGGATTGTTAATTGATATTGCAAGCATTGCAATAGTTGTGAAGTTTTAGACTTGTTAAAAAAATTTCTTGTGCTTGTTGATTTGTTTTGTTTAGTGTGCAGACTTTGTTTATGCGAGGACAACTACCGGCGGACCAACTTCTATTCGATCCCGAGATTGAAAGAACCGCTCGTAGACTCAATAGCAGAACTAGACGGAGGAGGCAACTAGCTAGACAAAGGCAAGAACAAGGAGAAAGTTCGATTTCTACACCACCACCAATTCCACAGTTCACGCCAATCATGGATCCACCACACCACCCGCTTCCACACCATGTGTAAATAGTCCACGTCACACCGCTCAGTTTGCTAACAACAATCAAGGAAGGCAAGCTGAGATGAAAACTGGAACTTTGAACTTATTGTATGGAAGTCCGTTCACGGGAATGGATCATGAAGACCCTTTCGCTTTTCTCACCAAATAGTTACCTCTTTTCAAGAGACTTTTTCCTTATGCTTTGCTTGGCAAGGCTAAGGATTGGTATCTTGATCAAACTCCCGCTGTGATGACCGATTGGAATGTTTTGGAGGAAAAATTTATAGAACGGTTCTTTTCTCACAACTGTTTTATGGAGTCAAAAACTGCAATTTCTGTGTTCTCTCAGGGCACTAGTGAATCTCTGAATGAAGCATGGGAACGATTCAAATCCATGCTTCACAAATGCAAAGGCCACGGGTTTGACGAGTTAACACAAATTCACATCTTCAAGAATGGTCTCCAACCAAATTGTAAGACATTATTGGATGCCACTTCTGGAGGATCTTTGTTATCAAAGAGTGTCGAAGAAGCTACGGATATCATCAATAGAATGACTCTCAATGATCTTCAAAGTCAAAGCCGTAACAACTCGCAAAAGAAACCCGGGGTACTTGAATTGGGAACTAATGATGCAATCCTTGCACAAAACAAGCTTATATCTCAACAAGTGGAACTTTTGACTCAACAAATTAAAGAATTGAAGGAACCTAGCAAGAGTAAACAAGTTGCTTGTTGTGAACTTTGCAAAGGAGAGCATGACACCGAATTTTGTCCTCCTCCGGGATTTGAAGAAGTGAACTACATGAATAATCAACGAGACTATCAAGGAAGACAACAATAACAACCTTATCAACAACAACAACACAATCCTCAACAACATTACCAAGGCAATCAAGGATATCCACCGAGGGTGAACTATCAACATAATCAAGGTTATGGTGGCGGTTCTTCAAACCGGCAAAATCCTTATCAACCTCCACCACCTCCGGTTGCTAGCTCTAAGTTGGAAGACACTTTGACTCAATTTATACAAATGTCTATAGCCAATCAAAAGAGTAGTGATGCGGCGATAAAGAATCTAGAAAATCAAGTGGGGCAACTTGCCAAGCAACTTGCCGAGCAACAATCGGGTCCTTCATTCTCCGCAAATACTCAAGTGAATCCTAAGGAGCATTGCAAGGCAATCGTTACAAGAAGTGGGAAGGAGTTGGTAAAAGAAAATGAGAAAAAGGTGGAGGAAGAAAAAATTGATGGTATTGTGGAGGAGGATATTGATGAGGAAGTAGTTGAAAATAAAAGTGAAAATGAAGGTGTAGTTGAAAAGAAAGATGATGAAATAGTTGAAGTTGAAAATAAGAGTGGTGAAGAGTTGTAGAAAAAGGAGAGACTTGGGAGAGTGAAGAAGGGAAAGGAAGTAGTGAGCACTATTCCGATCCAACATTTACCATACCCTCGTGCTCCTTCAAAGAAAGAAAATGAATGACATTACGCTCGTTTCATGGATATTTTTAAACAGTTTCAAATTAACATTCCTTTTGTCGAAGCTTTGGAGCAAATGCCAAAATATGCTAAGTTTATGAAAGACATTCTCACAAAGAAGCGGGGGTATTCGGAACCAGAAACTATTATCCTTGACGCAAGTTGTAGTGCCATCATCCAAAGAACTCTTCCGAAAAAATAAGTTGACCCGGGGCGTGTCACTTTGCCGGTAACAATTGGTGACGTCTATGTTGGGAAAGGCCTAATCGATTTGGGCTCAAGCATTAATCTAATTCCTTTGTCCATTGTAAAGAGGCTTGGGAACATTGAGATGAAAGCCATTCGGATGACGTTACAATTAGCCGACAAGTCCACAACTCATCCTCATGGGTTAGCTCAAGATGTCTTGGTAAAAGTTGACAAGTTTTTCTTTCCGGTTGATTTCGTTGTTATCGATATGGAGGAAGATGAGGATGCGCCTTTAATTCTGGGGCGACCTTTCATGAAAACGGCACGAATGATGATTGATGTGGATGACGGTTTAATGAAAGTGAGGGTTCAAAACAAAGAAGTTTGCTTTGATCTTTTTGAAGCAATGAAACATTCTCGAGATAAGCATGATAGTTTTTGTATTGATGCAATTGAAGAAGCAACTTTAGAGGTTTCAAAGCATGTTCATATATTATCTCCTTTGGAAATGGCTCTCGATGAATCTTTTGAGGTGTTTTCTGATGAAGAAGAAAGAGCTCTTGAAGAATGTTTAAAAGAGCTTGAATCTCTCAAAGAGTTGCAACCGTGGGAAGTAGAAACGGAAGAGTTAAAGAAGGATGTGAAAGATGAGAAGTCACCACTTGAATTGAAGGTCTTGCCTTCGAATTTAAAATATGCGTTTCTTGATGACGGTGGTAACAAGCCGGTTATCATTAGCAACATTTTGTCCAAAAACGAGGAAGACCGTTTAATCCAAGTTTTGAAGAAATATCAAGATGCAATAGGTTGGGTTCTTTCCGATCTTAAGGGAATTAGTCCATCTTATTGTATGCACAAGATTCTTATGGAAGAAGATTTCAAGGTGGTTGCTCAACCACAACGCCGCTTGAACCCAACTATGAAAGAGGTGGTTAGGAAAGAAGTTGTGAAGCTTTTGGATGCGGGAATGATCTACCCGATCTCTGATAGTCCATGGGTAAGCCCCGTGCACGTTGTTCCTAAAAAGGGTGGCATGACCGTTATCCGAAATGATAAGAATGAGTTAATCCCAACAAAGATTGTGACGGGGTGGAGAATGTGCATTGATTATAGAAGGTTGAACACCGCAACTAGAAAAGACCATTTTCCACTCCCATTCATGGACCAAATGCTCGAGAGGTTATCCGAGCAGTAATTCTATTATTTCTTGGACGGATATTCGGGGTATAATCAAATTGCGGTTGACCTGGCGGATCAGGAGAAGACGACTTTTACTTGTCCCTTTGGCATTTTTGCCTATCGGAAGATGCCTTTTGGGTTATGTAATGCGCCAGCAACTTTCCAAAGGTGTGTTCAAGCTATCTTCTCCGACCTCATAGAAAAGACAATGGAGATGTTTATGGATGATTTTTCCGTATTTGGAGCATCTTTCGACTTGTGTTTGAAAAATTTGGAAACTTTCCTTGAGAGGTGTGTTAAGACTAACTTGGTGTTGAATTGGGAGAAATGTAACTTTATGGTGACGAAGGGAATTGTGCTCGGCCACAAAGTTTCTTCCAAAGGCCTTGAAGTAGATCAAGCGAAGATTGAAGTAATCGAAAAGTTGCCTCCTCCTACCAACGTCAAAGGAATTAGAAGCTTCTTGGGGCATGCGGGATTCTATAGGTGTTTCATCAAAGATTTTGCAAAGGTAGCAAGGCCATTGAGCAACTTGCTCAACAAAGATCAGTTATTTCTCTTTGACGATGAATGTCTTATTGCTTTCCAAATTTTGATTGAAAAACTAATTACCGCTCCAATAATCATCGCACCAAATTGGACTTTAAATTTTGAACTAATGTGCGATGCGAGTGATTATGCCGTTGGAGCGGTGTTAGGTCAAAGGAAGGACAAAACTTTTCATGCTATACATTATGCAAGCAAGGTATTAAATGAGGCGCAAGTAAATTATGCCATAGCCGAAAAAGAATTGTTTGCAATTGTATACGCACTTGAGAAGTTTTGTTCTTACCTAATAGGGTCAAAAGTGGTTGTCTACACAGATCATTCGGCTATAAAATATCTGCTCACTAAACCGGATTCGAAGCAAAGGCTCATCCGTTGGATCCTTTTGCTTCAAGAATTTGATTTGGAAATAAAGGATAAAAAGGGTTCGGAGAATTTAGTGGCGGATCATTTGTCCCGTTTGATCAACATGGAGGTAACCAAAGCTGAAAAGGAAATCCGAGAGGAATTTCCCGATGAAAAATTGTTTAAAGTCCAAGTTAGGCCTTGGTTTGCAGATTTTGCTAACCACAAAGCAACTGGTTGGGTGCCCCAAGACCTAACTTGGAACCAAAAAAGGAAGTTCCTGTCGGATGCGAATTACTATGTGTGGGATGACCCGTATTTGTTCAAATTAGGAGGTGACAACCTTTTGAGAAGGTGTGTCACGAGTGAAGAAGCCCAAAGTATTCTTTGGCATTGTCACAACTCGCCTTATGGTGGCCATTTCAATGGTTCGAGGACGGCCACGAAAGTCTTGCAATCAGGCTTTTATTGGCCTACTCTCTTTAAAGACGCAAATCTTCATGCGCAAAGTTGTGACACTTGCCAAAGAAGTGGGGGAAATGGAAAAAGAGATGAAATGCCCCTTCAAAATATACAAGAAGTTGAAATTTTTGATTGTTGGGGCATTGATTTTGTTGGTCAATTTCCACCCTCTTTTGGAAATGAGTACATGTTAGTGGCGGTTGACTATGTGTCGAAGTGGGTTGAAGCGATTGCTTCACCTAAGGCTGATGGCAAGACGGTGATCAATTTTCTAAAGAAAAACATTTTTTCCCGTTTTGGCACGCCTCGGGTTCTCATTAGTGATGGCGGGTCACACTTTTGCAATACATCTCTTGAAAATGTTTTAAAACATTACGGTGTATCGCATAAAGTAGCGACCCCTTACCACCCACAGTCGAACGGGCAGGCTGAGGTGTTGAACCGTGAAATAAAAAGGATTTTAGAAAAAATTGTGCCAAGTTCGCGAAAGATTGGTCGCAGAAATTGGACGAGGCTTTGTGGGCATATCGGACCGCTTACAAAGCTCCAATTGGCTTAACTCCATTTCAAATGGTTTATGGTAAAACATGCCATTTACCGGTTGAAATGGAACACAAAGCACTGTGGGCGCTTAAGCTACTAAATTTTGATACGAACTTGGCCAGAGAGAAGAGAAAATTACAAATTCAGGAATTGGAGGAAATGCGGAATGCAACCTACCATTCCAGTTGGTTGTATAAAGAAAAGGTAAAGAATTATCACGATCAGAAGATCCGACAAAAGGACTTCCAGGTCGGCCATTTGGTACTGTTGTTTAATTCCCGGTTAAAACTTTTTCCGGGAAAATTAAAATCGAAATGGTCAGGACCATTTTGTGTGAAAGAGGTGAAAAGTTATGGAGCGATTGTGATCGAAAATTTAGAGAAAAAAGACAGTTGGACCGTAAATGGCCAACGCTTGAAAATCTACCTTGGTGGTAACTTTGATCGTAACAATTATTTTGTTCTCCTCGATGTTCTTAATTGAGCATTTTGGCCCGTCGAGCTTATCCGACGTTAAACAAGCGCTCGTTGGGAGGCACCCCGATTTTGTAAGTTTTTATTGTTTTTACTAGTGAATTTACTGTTTAAACATGTTTTTTGAAAAATTGATGTTGTATGCTGTTTAGAGTGATGTTTTGAACTTGTGGATGTTGAATTTTTGCTGCCGGGAGGGTTTTTTGTGTTGCAGAGCGCGCTTAGCGCGGTTTTGAAAAAAATGACCCCTTACTTCCAGAAGAAAGCGCGCTTAGCGCGCAACATGTCCCGCTAAGCGCGGTGTGCGGAATTTTGAAAAAAAAATATAGTGTTTCTGGGCCCACTAAGCTGTACCCGGCCCAGATTGGGTTTTATGTTGTTAGGGTTCTGAGGGTTTGCCTCATTTCCCCCTTTTTCATTCAAAACTCCCCTAGTTTCTCTTCTCCTCCATTTTCAAAATTTCTTGTGAGCTTCTTGGGTTTTTGGGTGCCCTAACTCCATTTTCATCATCTTCTTGCTCATCTTCATCTTCTTCAACAGTAAGTTCATGCTTTTATTTTATTTTTATATTTTTCTCATTTTGAAAACCCATTTTGGGTTGGTTGTTGCATGTCAAATTTTCATGATTATACTTCATCTATGTCGTCTTTAGTTGTCAATTTACTGTTTTTTGGTGCTTAAACTGATATGAATGCATGTGGTTAGGAGTTTCAATTTTAGAATTTAGGGATTGTAATTTTAGAAGTTAGGTTTTGTGAATAATTTAGTGTGTTTTGAGTTTGGGGATTCGTACTGTACATCTCTCTGTGAATATGGTTGTGTTTAGGAAGTAGAATTTCCTTTGGAACCTTCTGTTGCAGAGGGGGGGTTTCTGCATTTCGTAGAGCCCGCTCAGCGCACTCCTGCGCGCTTAGCGCGGTCTGAGATTTGCAGAAAAATTCCCCTTTTCTGATTTAAGCTCGGCTTTCCTTTAATTATTCTATGTAATTGTTTAAGGATTTAGAAATTTTTGTATGCTGTTTTCACTAACCTTCGGGGCTGTTTTGTGTATGTTTTGTTTGTTCTTCTTTTCAGATGTCAGGGCGCAAAAAGCAACGACTGGCTGGTTCTACATCAAACCCTAACAGACGTGCTCCGTTTTGCCCTTTTGATAGAACTCATTTTGTTGGTTTGGAGCAACAACAACATTACCAGCAGCTTGAAAGAAGATCCATTTGGCCAGACAGAATTATTTTACTTGATTCAGAGGGACCCCACAGGCACATTATTCATCATGTCCAGGGTGCAGGTTGGGATGCACTTTCTTCACCCTACCCCGAGTATCACATTGACATCGTGAGGGAGTTCTTCGCAAATGTGTTGCCCTCCAGTGGTGAGCCGTTCAATTTTAGGACTTGGGTTCGGGGTAAGAATATCGACTTCTCACGGGATGCTATAAATACCTACCTTGGCAACCCACTCGAGCTGGGAGAGGGTGAGCTGTGTGATTATGGCAAGACGTTGGCTCGGCGTAATTGGAATGCCAACCAACTTAGAGATGCCTTATGTGTGCGCGGGGGAACATACATAGTAAACCCTAGTGGAGCGCCCCTAAAGTTCGCACGAGGTGTGTTGGATACTGCCGCTTGTTGTACCCCAAATTTTACCCTTAGATCCAATGATCTTTTGCATTTCATATTAGGTCAATCATGCTGCATAGCTAACCCTTTTGCCAGGTTTTTGTTTGTGTTTGTTTTTTTATCAAGTTTATCTTGAGGAGATTCAAGGAGTGGTTGATCAAGGTCTTTGGATGGAGCATTGAATCAAGCAAGTCTCTAAGAGATGCCTCCATAACCCTAACCCCTACATGACCAAATTACTACCCACTTTATCTACCCTCAATTGTTACCTTCATTTTCTAAACCTATTTCATTAACCTCTTCATTTAACCTATTTCATTTAATTTGTCAATTTTTAAACCATATCTAAAACCCTAATTAGTTAATCTACCATTATTTTCCTAATACTTCATTTCCTAACCATTTCTTTCATATCAAGAGAGAAAAATCAATGCCAATATTTGTCCATAAAGTCCACCATTAAGCCCATCGTGACCAAAAAAAGAAAAGAATATGTTACAAATTTTTGGAATTATTTTCATTGCCAAGGACTAATAGGAGTTAAGCAAGCACTTTGACTTTTCAAACTTTACTCATCAACCAATGAGAAGGCGACATGTGGCACTAAGGAAACCAAAAGCAACCAAATGCTTCTTCTCCCATGTTCTTGCTTACGAAACTCAGATTGGAGAGAAGAAATTCAAAACAACAAACAAGTGAATAAATTCATTCAAATCACTTCAATTCAATCTGTGGCACGCAATTTGTATAGTTTGAATTCTCCAAGAAGCAATTCCCATTTCAGCTCTCAACGGTTTGATTCATAAAAGTGATTATGAAGAGTTACCAATTTCAGCATTCAATCTGCTACAACCTGCGAACCTCTTCACGCCATCCCCAACCTTTGCCTCATTTTGATACCTCTCCATATGACATCAAGGGAGAACTCTGAATCAATACGTAAAGTTGTGAATTAGCTCTGCACATCTGAGAATTTACACAGCATAAGCAGTGGATTTGTCTCCAAGGGGTGGACCATTTTTGAATTTCAAAAGAGACGTTGGCTCCAATTCTTACTCAGCACTCCAAGTGTTTGATATTTGGACTCACCCAACCTTTTGTTTCTGCCTATAAAAGGGACTTGTCTCCACATCTCAAATCACCAACAACTCTCGCAAAAACACTTTAAATTTCTCTGAAGTTCCATAAGAGTCTCGAGCTAGCAAATTGGAGGTTGGCATTGGAGTACGCTTTTGGAAGAGAAGACAGTGGACACCATTCCACTTGGTATTGTATTCTTCACTTTTGTTAATAATACTCACATGATATAATCTTTACCATATCCATTTCATTGTTCTTTATCTGCCTGATATATGCTTAAATATGTTGTTATGGTTTGAATTCATACAGTAAAATGATGTTCTTCATTGGTGTGCTATACATGTATGTTGGTGATGAGTTACAATACCTCTGTTCTGACCATTACTTGGTTGCAATCATAAGTTCTTAGTGTGGTTTTTACTGTCAAGATTGATGTTTGATTCTGTTGACCTATTTTCACGTCGTATGTACCTAAATGTGATGTGACAAAACTCATGAACCTTTGTTCCCCTTTGAATTTCTGGTGTGTTCTTAGGTTGTAGAATGTTTGAGCTTATCTATCTTATTTGTTGATTTAATGGTTGTTGATGTTGTCAAACGATTCTTGTTTAAATAGCATGTATGTCTTTTTCTGCCACCACTAATATAAGAGCACGTTTGTGTACTCAGTTATGGTTTTAACCTTATCTTTGTGGATATTGTAATATTGATGGTTCTGTTCACAACTGATATGTATTACTGTCTTCATCATGGTTGATGTTTGATCATATGTTTGAGGTTGGATGGTATGAGTTGTTAGCCATTGATTTGTATTACCCCCTGTTGGATTGTTTTTTTTGTGGCAATATATGCTTGAAGTTTGAATGATGAACTTGTATGTCTTGCCTTGATATTGCTCCTGTCATGTGCCTCTATGGTCTACAACTTGCCATTTTGTTTATGCTTGACATTTCATTCTATCAAAGCTATTAACCTCAGAAGTTATGTCCTTGTGATGTCTTGACTTCATACATATATGTTTGATGAAGGTCCTTGTATGATTATTGTCCCAATTTGGTTGTTTTACTAAGTTTCTGATACTGTCCTATAACTTGCCCTATCCCTGCATATATGTGTTTGTTCTCAACCCTCTTGATGTTTGTATAATTGTCTTTGAGAATATGATCAATCTATGTTTGTACCACTTGGGTGAATATATGACCTTCTATTTTATAATTCAGTTTGATAGTTATCTTTGATTTGAAATGTCACTTTCATGTTTGATATGCACCATGACTGGTCCAATATTAATTGTCAGCACTAATGTTATTGCTTGTTGATATTCTGCCCTATAATATCATCCTATCATGTTGCCCTATCTGGCATGTTTTCTAAACTGATCATTAATCTTGGATCCATGTTAGGGTATCTCCTAATTTTGTTTTTGCAAATAGATCAATATATTTAAACTATTCTTGGAATATTGAGAAGCATCTTTGAATCTAACTTATCACTATGATCTAGCAAATCTCCTTCTCTTGTTTTTATTCAACTTGTAATTTTCTCAATCACATGACTTAAATGCTAGTACAGACCTGCTGCCTTTCTTTCCTTCAAAGCATGTCTAGGTCTTGAGATTACTTTGATGTGTGAACTGAACTTGCTATGTTGAGCTGCATCTATGTGTTTGTCTATTAAATTATTCCAAATTTCTTTCACCTCATTTAAACCTCTTTTGAATTTGATTTGTTGCTTGCTGTTAGTGCTCTTTGCTTCTTGTGTTAATTTGGTTGTCAAGTATTCAGTTTATGCTCAAGAACTATGCCACTCTTGTTTTAGATCCCTTGGTGCGCATGTTTGTTATGTTAAAATATGTCTTTGCTTGAATTAGGTGTGTTAGGCCTTAAGTTTATGTTTACATATATGAATTGAACTCAATTGCCATGCGTAACTGTGAATTGTATGTTTGTTTGCTTTTCAAGATTTCTGCTTTGAATTTACTTTAGCTTGCTGCTACTATGACTGCTATGGTCTCCATTGTTTCATGTGTGCAAGTGATTGTTGCTCTTTGATAACCAAATTGTATGTTTGAACTACATGGCATTTGATATGAATGATATTTCTTGATTTGGAGTGAATGATCATCCCTCTGCTCTTATTCTAATATGATTGGTATAGAAAAACATAGTATGGAGGTCTGCATATAGTGAGCAATTTCTATGTGGGACGGTTTGTTTGTTTTGTTTGAAATACATACGCATGTTTAATATGTATATTTATTGAAGCAGTTATAGTATTGGATGTAACAGCCACCCCAGTGGCAAGCACACACAATCACACGCCTTGCCTACCTCTGGGACTGGGGTTCGAATCCCCCTCGCCCCAGTCCTTTTATTTATTTTTCTGAACTTCGCTTATCTTGAAATATATATTTGTGCTATCCTTCATATGTCAAAATGTGCGCGTTGGCCTGGTGGTGATGGTTTTAGGCTGCAAGCGAGATGACATGAGTTCAAATCCTAAAAATTCCATTTCCTCTTTTTTATTACTTGTTGGTTTTATCTTTATTTTTAAGCTTATGCTCAATTTTCAAAATGTCATAACTTACTTGTTTTTTATCCTTTTCTTTCCCTTCTTTTTGCTATATTCTCCAAATTGAATCTATTTTTCAAATATAAAAATAAATTAGTAAAAATATTAATTTTTGAGACCTTTATGCATGATTAGTTTATGAATGTTTATTAGAGCTTTTGTTGCATTTTCTTATTCATCATGCCATATTATGTCTATCTATCATGATTGGTCATAGTCTAACATGTATAATTCTCACTTTGCATTGATGTCATGATTTTATCTCATCTCATTATCTTATTCATGTGTTATTGCATCATCGTATTTGTATTATAATCTCTTTATCTTGGTAATCTTTACAACTATTATCCTTCCCCCCATTCCAAAGGGAGATCACCTTAAATTGACTCTTGAAGTCATCTTACCTTATCCTTCTAGGTTCACCCTTATTTCTTGGCCTCATGAGAGCCAATGAAATCACAACTTAGAAGTAGGTTGGAGTTCTTAAACTCCATGTGATTCTCATCATCATGAGAACTCACTTTCCTTTATAACTTAGATTTAGAGAGTTATCGTGAACTCTAAAATGAGCTTATACTCATTTCCCCTTGGAACTTTGGCCATAGTCAATGGTTCCTTTCCTTCACCCTTAGATCGGTGAACTACGGATACTCTGATTCCACTCCCGTAAGGATACGTAGGCGCAAAGTGCGATACTTTGTCGAGTATACTTAGATATAAACCCCTAGGGCTTTCAACCTTTAGCATAACACCCCTAGCAAGCGAGTAAGATAAAACAAATTAAAACAAGAGGTTCCCGTAGAGTACTACGGACGTTTAAGATGCTAATACCTTCCCTAGGCATAACCAACCCCCGAACCTTAGATCTCCCCCCTTTAGGTTTTCACGATCTTAAACCTTTCCTTTGGATAAATCAAAGTCGGTTGTGAATTCAAAGAAATGTGATGCGAGTTAATTAATAGCTTGTTATCCGATTCTCACCGCAACAGAAATGGCGACTTCACTGGGGAGATAGCAATGCTTGAGGGTTAAGCCCACCTTGTTTTTGTTTGTTTTATTTATGCTTGTTTTCTATATTTATGTATATCTGTTTGATTGCATGTATATATGCTTTGCTTGATTATATTTTGTTGGCTTGGTTCTTGAGTAGTGAGATAAATCCTAACCCGGATTTGAGTGCAATTAGGATATGACGATGGTATTCAAGGAGGCTTTGAGGGAGTCGAATCCTGAAAAGTTGAATTGAGAACACCATCACTCAGTTGAGGCCCTCTTGAGAGTCTAGTTATGTTGAACGAATCCGTTCGTAAAGACGTGTTATTCTCAACCTAGGAGCCCATGATATTGAGAACCGTAGTTACCAAACCCCACTAAGCCTTTTTAGGATGTAGTGCGGTGACCATGATGGAGTCTATTTCTGAATTGGTTGTCATGCAATACTACACTCAGACGAGATCCTCTTGAGAAGTTTATTGATTACCAAGTCATCTGGGAAATCCTTAAAATCCGAAAGATGGGTTGTCGACTCTGGGAACTTCTTAGAACCCTGTTCAGCAGATGAAAACCAGTAGTACATACCTATTGGGATGGGTAGACCATGGCTCCATTCATGAGACCCCAAAACCTAGGATTTGTATGTTTTGTTGTGTGTACATATGTTTGTGCTCGTATGCTTTATGCATCCATACATTCAAGCATTCCTAGCCCTTTGGTTTCGAGGAACTTAAATGTTTGTTTCCTTTTCAAAAGATCAACGGAGCTTGGATTTAAAAAAAAAAACTTTTTCAGTTTTTCCAGAAGTTATTTTTCGCAACTTGCCTTTGAGTTCCTTGAAACCATTTGGCTTGCATTAGCATCTCATTTGCATCATGTCATAGCATGTGCATTTCTCCTCTGTCCTATCTCATGTCACCGTTTCCCCACTTGAATCGTCATTGAATTCCCAAACACTCGAACCCAAGCTCGACAAGGGATGTCTGAATAGTACTGTGAGATGGACAGAGTCAACAGCGAATTGAGTGGGCTCCGAGGAAGAATGGGGCAGATTCTGGAAGCAATTCAAGTTATGAGAGCAAAGATGGATACACAAGCGACGGTGGTCTCCGAGATTATCACTACAACTGTAGAACCTCCCGTTACTACTGTGAACCCTACTTTGGGCATGCCTTTTAACTTTATACGTGCTCCGGCCGTCACTTCTACTCAACAAGTTGTTCCTTTGGTTAATGAGGCTTTTCAAGCTATTCCTACCTTCGCTCCAACAGCAGTGCAAGCTCAGGTGCACCCAATTTTTCAGAATCCACATCCGGTTTATGATTATGTCAATATGTCTGAGGAAGGAGATAATCGACATGAAAGGCTGAAAGAAAGTGTAAAAACCATTCAGAGGAAATTGAAAGCAATGGAAGAGAGCAATGTATTTAATACTAATGCTAAAGACACGTGCTTAGTCTCAGGCTTGGTAATTCCACCTAAGTTCAAACTACCCAATTTCGACCTATACTCAGGTGTGACCTGTCCTAAGTCGCATTTGGTCATGTATTACCGACGCATGGCTTCATTTATGGATAATGACAAGTTGATGATCCACTGCTTCCAAGATAGTTTAAAAGGTGCTGCTGTAAAGTGGTATTTGACTTTGGACCAATCTAGGATCCAACGCTTTCAAGATGTATCTGATGCTTTTGTAAAGCATTACAAATATAACATAGAGTTGGCGCCAGATCTTAGACAACTATTGAGTATGTCTCAGAATGATACCGAGTCTTTTAAAGAGTATGCACAAAGATGGAGAGAGTTGGCTTCACAAGTAGAGCCACCTTTATCTGAAAAAGAGTTAACTGATTGGTTTGTCGACACAGTGAGACCGAAGTTTTACGAAAGGATGATCAGTAGCGTGTTTGCTAATTTTTCCGATATTATGGTTGTGGGGGGTTAAAGTAGAGCTTGGTCTGAAGAGTAGAAAAATGACCAAGAGAGCTGGTAGTCCGAGCGACGATGCCAAGATATCCTTCAAAATGGAAGGAGATGCCAGTGTGGTGATGTCAAACAAAAAGAAGAAAAATCAGTTCTGGAAACGACAGCAGCAACAACAGTGTTATTCTATTCAGCAACCTTATGTGGCCGCCATCGCGCCAACATTCAACCACCAAGCTTCTGTTTATCAGCCGGTTCCTCAACCACCAGTGCATCAACGAGCGCCTAACGCTCCTGTTTATCCACAACGGACTCAAGTTTCTCGTCAGAATATTCCAGGTAAAAGAAAGGGTGGAAAGCCTCCGATTCCTCCCATTCTTATGACGTATACAACATTGTATCTTGCTTTGGTGCAATAAGGATTAATAACTACAAGGTCGTCAGGCCCACCTCCTGATCCGCTTTCACCTTCTTATAATCCCAATGCTCATTGTGCATTCCATGAAGGTGAACCAGGCCATAATTTAGAAGGTTGTTTTGCTTTGAAGCATGTTGTGAAGGACTTAGTGGAGAGAAACATTTTGTCTTTCGATGGCTCCCAGCCTAACATCAAGAACAATCCTTACCCGCTCATGAGATAAGTAATGCTGTGGAGGATGTATCAAGACAAAGAGGGATTAAGTGTCTGTGATTGAGCTCCTCTTGGATTTTCTGTATTTGATTCCCTAAAGCTGGCAATCTTTTGGCTATTTCAACAATTTTATTGTATTTCTTTTGCACTTTGAATTTGTATTTGCTTATAAGCTTTGTTGTTTTTCAAGTTGGCAAGATTAATGAAATGTTTGTGCATCTTTTGATTAAGTCCATTCGTTTCACTCATATATTTTTATGCTCATACGAAAAATATATAATAATATCTTCATCTTGTTTCTTTCCATTTATCAAATTTATTGTTAAATAAAGATTGGGGAGGATGATGAAAACATTATATTCATAATTGCTGTGGTATGCTACCGATTAAACCTTGCCGATGATATAAGGTATTGTTTCAATTCCTAAACACTGGAGAAATAAGGAAGATAATCCCTCGTTAACCCGTCGAGCCTAGAAGTAGGAGTTTTTTTTTCTTGCACAAAAAAAAAACCTTAAATCTCAAACTTGGGGCAGGGTAGTTCTCAGTTTAACTTGGTTATGCAATCAAATGCAAGTGCCTCGAGTAAGGCGCCAGCCATCTCTCTCAAATCAAGTGACACCCTAGCTTTTGGAAACTTGAATGTATAGCTTGAGTTAACTGAGTGTAGGATTGGAGTTCATCACGAAGATTGGGTGGGACAAATAAACTTTAAGCCTTTATCCTTTATTTCATAAACCGTGAACCAGGCCACGTTACAACCCTTGAAAGACCTAATTGAGGTAAGGTTGTTCTGAAAGCATACTACAACAAGGTTGATTAACCTGACTCCTAATAATCTTTGTTATTTGCGTGTGTTGATCACTTCCTTTGTCATTCCATAAATAACTAGAGCCACTTTGTTTTTGATTTAATCATTCCACCGTGTGAGTTTCATCAATAAAACTTTGTTTTCAAAAGCTTGCATGAATTTTGCATTGAAATTGCCAATTTTTGATGAACAATACTTGTTTGTAAAAGCAATTCAATATCAAAGAAATCCCAACAAATGCAGTCAGCTAGGGGATTCGACTTGATAAAGGAAGCTCAATCAGGGGCAACCAAGCGGAAGGATTTGCCAATCTACCGAATCAGGGGCAAAACTCTTCAAGTCCAGAATATTGGGGCAAGTCTTCTTGAAGCCATCTTATGACAAGTGTGGACTCCAGTGACCTATCAGCAGGGGCAAGTTTTGTTCCCCAGTCGTTTCTACTACAGTTTGAGTATTACGAATACAGTTGGACAGAGGCAGTTATGTCGAGGCTCATGAAACCTTTTCAAAAGTTTGAAGCATCTGGTATACCAGTTCTTTTGTGAAATCCTTTTGATGACTTACCCTCACAAACCAGTTAATCAAGGGCAATCAGGTCGAGATTCAGTAAACCTCTAAAGGTCAACGATATCTCCTTCACAGATTAACCAAGTTGACAGGGGCAAGTTTGTTCCCCAAATCATCAAATAAACAGGCTGAAGCAAGTTTAAGGACCTTGTTGTGTGAATGCAGTTAATCTGGGGCAGTTACGCCAAGATCTCTCCAAGAGTTTGAAGATATTGAAGCACCGTGTATGCCAATTCTTCTATAAAATCCTCTTGTTATTTTCTCCCAACATACCATGTAATCTGGGGCAGAGAAGATTTGAAGATTACCTGTTGCAAGAGTTGTTGTTTATTATGGTGATCATCATACAAGTCAGGATTCAAAATTGCCCCATTCTTGTGATATCCTTTGAGAGCTCCCCAATAAGCTGTTACTTCAGCTAATCTTGACAATTCTCCATGGATTCTCCTCCAACAAAGAAATCAAGCTCATGATGGCAATCCTCATGATGTTATACCTCAAGTGGAATACTCTTTTCACCAGTGAAGTTGTTGATTCTTCTTCTTCACCCCCAGTATTGGTCTAACCTGTTGAGTTCGGCTGGGTATCCTTTGTCGAGGCATTTATTTCATCTCCGGTTTCGCTTCTTGTCTGTTTTGTCAGCATACGCATAAGCATAGCATAAGCACTCATATGCATAGCATCTTAGCATTTTGCTATCTTCCTGGTGTTTACCTGTTTTGGTTCACTTTGGTGTTTGTCTCCCCAAGTGACTGGGTTTGTCTATTCTCTCCAATAGAGTTGTCAGCCCTAGGCATAAAGTGCCCATCCTTTCTAAATTCCCCACAGAGTTTTATCCTCGTGGATGATGGTTGTTTTAGTTATCTTTTCCACATGTGGATAAGATAAGTCCCCATTTGAGTTCATTCCTCAATTGGAGTCTTGTTTGACCGTTTCTTTCTAGCTTGTCCATAGATCGAACTTTGGTCCCTGGCAGGTGTGGTTTTAAACCTATCTTTGGATGTGCATTTATTTTGCACTGTGTCTCGCTAGAAGAATCTCAAGATCCTCATTGAAGACATAATTATTCCTCCAGCAGTGTTGTGATATCAACATCTTTTTGGAATTTATACCCAACAACAAGCAGCAATCTCTTGAAGAAGCTTGCCTTTCAATGGCGATAAGTGGCAGTCTATTATAAGCAGCTTATCCATCTCTGGTACTATTCAGCCTCTTTGCAACCATAATTGGTATTCCCCAGGAAGTCTTATCTCCAGTTATGCAACCCCGGTACTAACTTATCCTTCTAGATACCTTTATTGGAGCCCATTTTTTGGTTCTACCTCCAATAAGGTTGTTCTCCTTCCCAAGTGCCAACCGGTCATGCTTGAACATGTTGTTCCATTACTTTGGATGTGCTTTCCCAGTGAAGACTGTCTTGCCGGTTCAACCTTCATTGCGGATCCTTTCTAGAATGTCATCTAGCCTTGATGGTCAATCATTCTAGATACCTTTATTCGGGCCCATCTTTGGTTCTATCTCCAATGAGGTTATATCTCATTCTAAAGTGCCAACCGGTCATGCTTGAACCTGTTGTTCCATCACTTTGGATGTGTTTTCCCAGTGAAGACCGTCTTGCCGGTTCAACCTTCATTGCGGATCCTTTCTAGAATGACATCTAGCCTTGATGGTCAATCATTCTAGATACCTTTATTGGGGCCCATCTTTGGTTCTATCTCCAATGAGGTTATATCTCCTTCTAAAGTGCCAACCGGTCATGCTTGAACCTGTTGTTCCATCACTTTGGATGTGCTTTCCCAGTGAAGACCGTCTTTCCGATTCAACCTTCATTGCGGATCCTTTCTAGAATGTCATCTAGCCTTGATGGTCAATCATTCTAGATACCTTTATTGGGGCCCATCTTTGGTTCTATCTCCAATGAGGTTATATCTCCTTCTAAAGTGCCAACCAGTCATGCTTGAACCTGTTATTCCATCACTTTGGATGTACTTTCCCAGTGAAGACCGTCTTTCCGATTCCACCTTCATTGTGGATCCTTTCTAGAATGTCATCTAGCCTTGATGGTTGTTGCACCCCAAAATTTGCTCTCCTTACTTTAGTACTAACTGGCTTATGTTTCATCTCATTTTTCATTATCATGTGTGCATATCATTGGTTCTTAGCATGGGGTCAAGGTGCCTGAGGGAAGTTCAAGAGGAGGAGATGTTCTTCAAGCAAGAGTCCTTATATTGTCCAAGAGAGCTCAAGTGGATCACTCTCTCCTAACCAGTGTAGAGATCAGGGTTTTGAGATTCTTGGGTTTTTTGCTCCAATGGCAAGCTTCTTGGGTTTTTATAATCACCAAATGGCATATCTTATCTTTGCTGGAGAGGATACACATCATATTCAGAGGAATTTGGATTTGGAGACTGTGCTATTTCCTCCTAGACTGAGGGTACCAAAGTTAGGGTTTGCTATAAAGTCAGGTTATTTCTGATTTTTTGGGCAAGACTTGATTCCATGGTATTCCTTGGGTCCCTAAGTATCTAGGAATGGAAGATTGTCCATCAGTTTGGTTCATGAGAAGTTTAATTGGCCAATGGATTGGGAATCAGGAGAATTGGGGAAAAGTCAATAGTGAGAGGGGAAGTCAACTGTGAAAGTCTGAGGTTTTCTTCAAGGTTTTCAAGGTCTCACATCCTCATATGGTCTTCAAGAGTCAAATTTCATACCATTCATCAAGAATCAAGGGTGGGTACAAAAGTTGCTAAATATGGAAATGACCTATAATTTGAAAGTTTCCTTTTTGGGCAAGTCCTTACACTACATTCAACTTGAATTTTCACCATCAATAAAGCTTCAAATGAATTTTCCTCAAACATGAAAGTTTAATATCTTTTTCTCCTCTTTCCAACAAGTACTAGTGGGTCTCCATATCATTTATGAAACTCAAGTTATGATCAAAAGAAGGCAAAGTGGTTTTTAGGGTTCCATTTTCACAACTTTTGCATAGTGACCTATAATTAATTTCATTGCTTCAAGGCACATTCTAACATCAAAGTACAACCCATAAGGACTATTTTTGGCCTTTGAATCAAGTGGATCCATGGTTTATTCTTCACTTATTTTCCATTATTCAAAATTGCAAGAGGCATCAAAACTCATGAATCAAAATGTTTCAAGGCCCAATTTCAATTTAGGTGTGATTAGCAATTGTTGAATAAGTGATCCATCATGAAATATTTGGATATCCATGCATGGAGGAGGGTGTATTTAACATTATGCAAATTTTTCAAAAGGCCCAAAACTCATTAACCAAGGAGTGATTAAGACCTAAATGATCAGATGTGAAATAACCCTAAGTATTTAAGATTACTCATGCGCTATTGAGAGAAGAGAACACGTGATTTGGAGGAGAAAAGAAGCTTGAACCCTAAAACTTGGATCATTCGTATCTCTCAAGCAAGAAGAGCTTTTCCAAAACTTTCTTCACAACATTCATCCTTGGGATCTATAGAACACAAAGCAACCATCATCTGGAGCTAATAATAAGGATACGTGGAGCATAATCTCAGGTTAGTGACAATTTTGATGATCACAAAACTCTCTTTTTAAATACGCATAATGTTGTGTGGCATCCATGGATCATTCTGATATAATTTGTTTTGATTTTAGATGTGTATTATGTGCATATGGTGAAATTTAAGTTTTGGACCCACACTTTATTTTGTTCGAACCTCTTTGTGTGTTGATCATTTGCAAATTTTGATTGGATATTTGAGATCCTGACGAAATTGTGGTCAAGAAAGGATATTTGTTTGCATTTTTTGGTGAGCTTTTGGTTGCAGATGACCGGAGAAGGGGGGCGGAACCCTAGCTCCGGCGGCCGGCGGTTGATTCAGTCTGGTGAAGGGGCTGGAGGTGGAAGAGATAATCTTAGTCGTTGATCTGCTTGATCGTGCGGTCCGTGTGCAGCCATGTGTTTTATTTTTTTTGTTTTATTTCATTGGTTTATGTGTGCGTTAGTCCACGATTACTACTATGTTCTACCAATCTAAGCCTTGCATTTTGTTGAACTGTTGACTTGATTGACTGACCGTGTGCGTCTGATGAATCGTGTGGATGAAATTTGACAACAAATTAAAAAAGCCATGTGTCGTGCACGTGGGAGCCCATGGTATGCTGAATAATCATGTGTGTGCGTGCGTATCATTGTTGTGGTGTGCCTTGTGGTCCGGACTGTTAATCATGACTACTTGGAGATTGTGTTGACTATCTAAGGAGCGTTTGATTGATCAAAGGGTGAGTAGTGAGTCAACCATTGACTGAATTCCACATATGCACCTCTTTTTATTTATTTTTTCATTTCGCTGATGGATTGGTGTTCTGGGCCTACTATTTTCACCCCTCATTTTGAGCCCATGTCCCTACTCAACGTGAATTACCTGCTGAACGCACCCCGCTTGCATATTTCATATTTTTATTTTTATCTAATTGTTTGCATTTCATTTTATTTTTTTTAAAAAATAGTTAATTGCATTAAAAAATTCCCAAAAAATTCATGAATCCCAGTTGGCATTTTATAAAATTTTACCAAATTTTATTTTATTATTTTATTTCATTTTCATCACCTGAATTAATTATTTGGTTTATTTTCTTTTGAATTTATTCCTTACATGCATACTTTAACTTGTTTATTTTATTTCTCTGCATCCATAAAACATTTTGAACTCATTCCTTTTGTATTATTTCACCAACACACTGAAATGCATTAAAATATTTTTCTCTCATTTTTAAAATCATTTCATGTTGCATTTTAGTCCTCCTTTTTTGCTTATTGAACCATATTTCTCATCTGAAATTTGCATGATTGTCTGAGTGACTTATATTTTGAATTTTGGCATGAGTTTTTGGTATGTTGTTTGTTTCTGGTTGAGCAATGTTAATAATTAATTTGGCAATTTTATAAGATGTTTTACTAGTTATGTGACTGCTCTTTGTGTGAGATCTTCTTGTATGCATATTTCTGATCATGTCTGGTTACCTGTTTGAAAAGGCATTTGTGCCACTGTTTGGGATTGCTTCCTTGAATTCATGAATCATGCTTGGATTGTTATAGCTCACTTGGTTATCAGTATATGTCATTGCTTGGGTTCCATTTGTCTCATTTCTTTTGCTTATGTCTGTTTTGTACTAACCTTTTATGCAGAGGCTGAGGTACGTTATTCGAGGGTGTGGATAGTTATCCATGCTCACTCTCACTCTTTCTGTCTCTCATCTTTTCTTTTCTTTAGGTTTAGGTTGTCGTCAAACCTCACTAACCGTAGGTCACCCATGCATGATAACATTAGGACTCTTAGTTTCCCTTTAGAGTTTCCTTTGTGTCTTCTCTCTTCTCATCTCAAAACTTCTTGAAAACACTTAATAAGGATAAAGTGTATTGGGCACGAGCCTTAAGCGTGGGGAATGAGAAATAAGGGGCTTCCTCTCATCTTTCTAGAGTGCTTAGTGAGCGTCCTGTCTTGGGACGATTCGTTAAGTATTCGTCCCTGTGCCCTAGACTTTGGTGCAATGCAAGTTATGAACTAACTCAAGTCACTTCTGTCCTAAAAAAATACAAACAAACTTCAAACCTTTTTGCCCTTCGGGATTGTCAAACTAAAGGATATTTTCAAAAAGGGCATGTTACTTTTCGTCTGAGTCGCAAACAGGCATCGACCCTAACTGCCGGACGCGAACTTAACGTCGCTCATAAAAAACACAAAAAGAACCTGGTCCGAACTACGTTGACTCTGAATTCCCCATTGCACAAACGGGGTACGTAGGCCTAGGAGACATCCTACCGAGTCTGTCTTTGTTTTCCCCTTTCCCGTCTTAGTACAACCATAGATTTTAGGATAACTCACCCTTAGATTAGACAACAAGCGTGGATCCCATCGAGTACGATGGACGCGTGGGGTGCTAGCACCTTCCCCTCGTGTAACCGACTCCCGAACCCGGGTTATGGTTGCGATGACCATTCCTTTCCCTCTTTCTCAGGTTTATGCGGTGTTCCCTTTCCCTCTCTTGGGATAAATTTACACGGCTGGCGACTCTGTTTTCCGTGCCACTCTCGCATTTTTACTTGGATGAAAATCCTGGGAGCGAAAGCTGACGACTCAGCTGGGGACAACGGTTGACCTATGCTGGTCCATCCCTAAACGAGTCAATCCTAGCGCTTGCTTGTCTTTGTTCTCTTTGGGTGTTTTGTGTTTGTTTTGCTTTATTTGTTGTATTTTATTTTTACCGCATTTTCTGCATTGCATTTCATTTTTATTACTGTCATACTGGATATTGCTGTGTTGTGCTGGCTGTTTCTGTTTTGCAGGTTGGGTTGTTCTGAGAGATAAGCCCAATACCTAGGCTTGAGTACACCCTAGGACTAGAGTGGAGAGTAGTGGGACCTACGCGCCCGCTTGGCACGTTTGTGTGTTCACGAAATTCACAACCAGACGAGGCTATCTTGGGACGCATTCTAACGTGTGTGTCTTACGCATGTTAGGATGTCGATCTAGAGAGCTGTCGACTCTGGTGACCGATCATCGAGGACCTTAGTGGAAACATCCCTCTTTAGTGGTGACAGTGGCAGACCACATCCTGTGGCAAACCCATTCGCACCCGAGGGCCCACTTTGGAACTCGCATAGGATGGCCCCTATCTTTTAAAGAGAATCAGTGGAGGAACTCCTCGATTGACGATAGTACTGTACCCCGAGGGATGAATGTACTATTGTTTCTTGACCTCAGTGCCAGAAGCTGAGGACCTTCCGCTTTGGAGAATCAGTTGAGGCCTCCTCGATTGATGATGATGCCAAACCAGAAATGGTGAACGTGTCATCATTTCTCGACCTGAGAGCCCGGGATACTGAACATCCTAGTACCCACACGTGAGAGGGGATGGGTGTTTGCAGGTAACCGAAACCTTCAACCTACCCGGTTTTTCTGGATTTCTCATCAATGTTTGATTATCTGGGTTCCTGGTTATCTCAGTGGTTCGGTATTTTGGAATTCTGGTTTTCTGGGTTGTGGTTCTCGTTCAGTTAACAGTACAGCACATCCAACAGTGTTGCCTTGATCCCATGTTTGCATGAGCATATCATTTTTCTTGCATTCTAACATGTTTGGCATTTTTCAGGGCTTGCATCTTACTCTTGATTCCGGTTTTCTGAGGTTACCTTGGCATGGATGTCCAGAGAAAGAAGACTGTTGCCTATTTGTTCCCAGATCCAACCTTGACGTTGATTCACAAGCTGATTAGTATGGCTGGTCCCGGAGTTCGTACAGAGTTCAGTGGAGGGTATGGGAGACTTCTGAAGTTTGTCTGCAATATCTCCAAGTATGAGAAAGATGCCATTCATACACTTCTTCAGTTTTACGATCCGTCTCTGCGTTGCTTCACTTTCCCAGACTACATCTTGGCCCCAACGTTGGAGGAGTTCTCATTTATTTTGGGAATCCCCATCAGGCATGACATAGTATTCTTTTCTGAAGAACACCCCGGGATAAAAGAAATGGCTATTGCTCTTCATATTGGTGAATCCGTTCTGAGCAGTAATATTGAGGAAAAACAAGGAGCTAAGGGTTTCTTATTGAAGTTCTTGTTTGATCAAGCTTGCATACATGTTAAAGAGAAGAATTGGACTGCTTTCCAAGCTATTCTGGCTATGTGCATCTAGGGGATTGTCCTGTTTCCCAATGTTCCTGATCTGGTGGATATGCATGCTGTCAGAATCTTTATTTCAAAGAATCCTATACCTACCTTGCTAGGTGATGTGTATCACTCAGTCCACTACAAGAATGAAAATAGGCGGGGAAAAACCGTGAGTTGTTGTCCACTGCTCTTATCTACTTGGTTTCTGAGCCATCTCCCCGAAGCTGGCGCCTTCGTTGATACGAAAGATTCTCTGAAGTGGTAAAAGAGGTTAATGGGCTTGACTGCTGACAACATTGTCTGGTTCAACCGTGACTTGCTAGGAATAGAGATTATTTGCAAGTGCGGAGAATTCCCTAATGTACCCTTGATAGGGAGAAGAGGTGGAATTAACTATAATCCTTCCCTTGTTATCAGGCAGTTTGGTTATCCTTTGAAAGGTCCACCTGAAGAGCGAGATGTCAGAGAGTCCTTATTCTTCAATGGTACTGGGGATCAAGAGATGATAAGGAAGATTATGGGTGCTTGGAAGTAGGTGACCAAGAGGGGAAAAACTTCATTCGGGAAATGTAACAACCGGGCTTTCCCTTCCTATAAAGAGTGGATTAAGAAGAGAGCAGAAGAGGAGCTTCTTCCCTTCCCGGTAGAACCACCATCCTACCCCTTACTGATTGAGCCTCTTACCACAGTTGAGATAGAGAAGTTTAACAAGTTGTGGGCTGAAAAGGAAAAGCTGCGAGAAGAAAACAGTGAGCTAAAAAGAGAAGTTTATCAGTTGAAACATGAGCGGGGTGAAGCTGTTCATATCGCCAAGTTGAAGACAGAGCTTCTCGCTAAGGCAGAAAAGGTGCTAACTGACATGGTCACAGCCAGACAAAGGATGAAGCAAGCTCTAGATGGTATCAGTAAGGTTCTCGAGTCTAAGAAGGAGGAATTGGACAAGGCTTTGTTAAAAATTCACAGGTTCAATGCTCACCGAGAAACTGCAATGGCTGAGAATAAGCAAAAAGAAGACGGTTATCTAGCTCAGATTGATCAATTGAAGTCGCAGCTCAAAAAGAAAGACGTTGAGATCCTATCAGGGGTATTCCGGAGACAAGCAGTCGAGGGTCGACTCAATGAAGCCATAGCCTCCATAGAGGAACTGAAGATCCAAGCTGAAGTGAAGAGATCTAGAAATGAGGGACCTAGTATGGATGGTGTTTCTGGAGAAGACGCTTGGGAGTTACATTGCCGATACTTGGAAGGGATCATGCATAGGAGAGACGTTCTCATTCAAGAGCTAATTCAGAGACCGAAGCATCCCGACACCAAAAAGTTGTTCAAAGAAATTCAAGACTGGAGCAAGAAGCATAATGGATGGGGGGATTGACACTTGTAGTCTTTGATGACATGTCGTAGTTTTCTATTTTATTTCATTATTCGGACCACCGCCAGACTTGTTGGCTGGGATCTATGATTATTGTGTTCAGACTTGTTATCTTGGATTTGTGATTGTTGACATTTGGTTTTCCTCTGGTTTTCTTAATATATGAGCAGAAGTTCCGTTCTATCTTGTTATTAAACTGGAATCAAGGGGTGGATCGCCCTACGGATATTCAAACATGTTCCTTTGCATTTGCATATTCATAATCATTTTGCATAATCATTGTGCATAACAGGTGTTCAAGGCTGGTTATTCTTATTTTGATCTGGTTTTCTTCAAAATTGCAGACTTAACTCCTCAGGCCATTCAAGAGTTGATCATGGAGCAAGTTTAAGCTGAGTTGAGGGAAATGCGAGGCCAGATGGGGCAGCTTATGGGGAATATGCAAACTCTCATGCAAGACCAGAAGATGCTGAGGGAGGAGGTCAATCAGATGAAGACTCAGATGGGTTTGGCCAAGGAAATTTTGAATAGGGTGTTGAAGAAGGAAGACAGTCCTGTGCCCGCTTCCACAACAGAGATCCTTACTCCTCCCATCTCTTTGGAATCTGATTTAAATCGTGGATTACCTCATGAATCTCTTCCACAAGCGGAAGTTCCAGAACTTTCCCAACAGCAGCTAGGTCTTGGCTCCCAAGAGGAGCCCAGGGCAAAAAGTGTACACAGAGACAGAAGAAGTCTGAAAGAGTTTTTCATCCGCTCCCTATGCCATATTCTCAACTATTGCAGCATCTCCTTCAGTTGCAACTGGTACAGAAAAGGACTTTGGCTCCTCTCACTGGTAATCCTCCACCAGGCTATGATGCAAGAACCCATTGTGATTTCCATTCTGGGGCACCAAGGCATACTGTGGAGAAATGTAGGGCCTTTCAGCACCAAGTATAGGATTTGATTGATGCAGGGGCAATTGAGTTCACGTCGGGCGGCGTGAATATACAAGGTGATTTTCCTCCCCTCTTTGCAGGATCCACCTCATGTCTTGGACGTTCTCCACAACCATTTGTTGCAGAAGCTCTACGTCAGCAACCTTTGTTTGTGCCTCAGCCAAATGTGGAAAGGAAAGTGCAAGCGCAGGTGAGGCGCCCAAATCAGCACCGACAACAGAATTATCAGCAACAGGGGCAACCGAGACCAAGAAGGCCCAAGAGGATATTTGATCCTATTCCTATTCCTTATATTCAGTTATTTGATCGTCTGCTCAAGAACTCTTTGATTCAAACGAGGAGTACCACGCCAGTACCGTACCCTATTCCTCCGAATTATGACATGACTGCTAGGTGCGAGTTCCACTCGGGAACGTTTGGGCATACGATTGATAAGTGTAATGTATTCCAGCACAAGGTGCAGGACCTGGTAGACTCAGAGATCATTGTATTCACTGAAGATGATATGTACATCAATGGAGGCCCCCTTTCTCAAATGAACACTCAGTTTGCAAGTACGTCCAGACAGAATTAAGCGTCCTCAGCAATGGCTATCTTCAGCTTCTTTACTGCATTTTCATTTGTAGTTTTTCATTTCTTGTTAAAGCATCGTATGCATGTAAGACTTTTTGTTTTTTTTATGATGATATTAATGCAATGAGTATGTTTTTCTTGAAGTAATCCATTCGTGTTCACTCTTAAATGTTTATATGCACTGCAATACCAATTTTCTTGTTTAGAACTCTTGAGGGAGGATGATGAGACGAAAACGCAAAATCGCTGGTTGTATGTTCAAGGATAGAACCCTGTTGAGGATGTACAGGCATTGTTTCAAACCCCTAAACACTGGAGAGATAATTAGATAAACCTTTGTTAACCCCTTTGAGCCTTGGAGTAGGAGCTTCTTTCGTACGAAAAAACCCTCATACTTAACCCAGGGGCAGGGTAGGCGTCAGTTAGTTTGACCGAGCGTTCAAATTTCAAGGAGAATGTGCATCCGAGGATCCATTACCCTCTATCCCACCATCAAGAGGTCAAGAGATGTGAAACCACAATGGTTATCCGTCAACAATCAAGGAGTGAGGCAGTCACAACCCTTTCAAGCAAGCAAGACGACCAGTGTCACACGCTTTGTTCAAAAGGGGAATAAAAAAGGAAAGCCCGCTAGGTCGAAACTTGTAAACAAGTGACTTAGGCAAAAGTCAGGGCATCCCGCTGGACTTCAAAATCGAAAAAACTCAAAAGAGTCAGTCCAGGAAAAAATTAGGGATAAAAAAAAAGCAAAAAAAAAGCGAAAAGCGTTACAACAGAAAATCCTCGATAAGAACAAATTCGTGTGATTACAGACACAAAAGACAAAAAGGGGTGACTGTCATTCCAATACTCCTTTAGGTGCCAAACCATTAGTGGCGTAGGTCCCTTAAAGATCATAAATCTTTTGAGAGATGAGAGTTTGTGTCAGATTAACTAAACATAGGACTGGAGAACATCACGAAGAGTGGGTGGGCACCGATAAATTTTGAGCCATAAATCCTTTTTCTGAAACCGTGAACCAGACCACGTTACAACCCTTAAAAGTCCTAATTGAAACAGGATTTATTCCGAAAGCGTACTTCAATAGGATAGCGTTCCTGACTCCTATGAGTTGTGCTAATAAGATTGGTTGGTATTGCATGTGCGCATTGTTTTGCCATTCAAAAATCAAGGTCGCATCCCGGCTAGTGATTCGTTCACAAAGTTTGGCGACGCATCTTCAATAAAAACTTCAAGGTTAACATGGACGTTGCATTAGAATTATCATTCTCATAAATAACTTATTCTGTTTGCATACATGTGCCTAAGCATCAATGCAGCTTACACAGTGAACGTCAGTCAAGAAGCTTGATCCGACCAAGTTGGGATGGTGAAAACTCCGAAGGACAATCATATCAAAGGGCATGCTGCCAAGAGACTCAGTGTAGAGCGGGCTCTCCCCAGTAAGTAGTGTTAAGATGCAGCTAATCTGGGGCAGTCACGTCGAGAAATCTCTCTGAAATTCAGATTATGAAGACTGGGGCAGTTATGTCGAGATATGTTAAATCTCTCCAAGAGTTTGAAGACCCTAGGACAGTGCGAGCGCCAGATCTTCTATAAAATCCTCTTGAGATGATTTCTTCCATTAGACCTGGTGGTCTGGGGCAAGTGAAAAGTTCAAAGAGCCGTTTATGACCATAAAGACAAGTCAGGTTGACAGGATTGTACTTCCCCAGCAGTTTGCATTCCCCAGCATTGAGATTGCACTTTCCTCAGCAGAGCAGACCTTCCCCAGCAGGAGACCTGGAAAGTATTTTCTCTGAATCAAGACGTTATCTCCCCACAGAATCAGGGTTTTCACTTCCCCCATCCAGTCAGGAAGCGTGCTTTCACCGACAATGTCATATTTTAGTCCCCAGCAAGGTGAGAGTAAATTCATTCTCCCCACCAGCAGGCTAAGTTCAGCAGTATCCCCAAGCAGGATGGTATTATGGACTGTTTTCCCCAAGCAGGATGGTATTATGGGCTGGCACCCCCAGCAGGTTCTAAGCCCAATTGGATATTAGCAATCTTCAGTAACAGACTTCCGGTTCCGTTATGGGCGTACATTCTCGACTCCCCCAGCAGAGGAGAAATCTCAGATTTTGGATGTTACCTTCAGTGAAAAACAGGTGTGGCCCCCGGTAGTTCTTTTGGGATTTCATCCCCAGCAGAAGTTGTTGATCCGAAGGGTCGATCAGTATGACCCTTCTCAGCAGAGTTCCTGGATTCAGAGGATAATTTATTTTTGTCATCCCCAGCTGAATTAGTCTTTTCTCTCCAGCATTTATTTTGCTGGAGGGACCCCTTTTTCATATCATAAGCATTGGCATTGCATCCTCAAAATGCGTAGCATTTCCACTTTGTGTGGAGCATTACGGCAAAATTCAAACATTTGCATTCGAAGCATAAGCCAGGTTTGATGCTTTCCTTGCCAGTTTTTTGTCCCAGCAGAGATGGCATAACTCAGGAGATTTTGGAGGGATGCGTTCCTCATACTTGTGCTCCCTGGCAGAATCTTTTATTTTGACTTCTCCTTTCCCCGGCGGAGTCATCTTATCTGTGGATCTTGAGTCCGTTAGAAGTTTGCCTTTGTTTGGCTTTTCTCTTTTGTGAAATCCAGTTCTCGCCTGGTAGTCTCGTCTGACATATTTTATTTGCCAGTCTCCTTTTCCCAGTAGGGGTGGTTTAAACTAGAAGTTTTGTTTCACGTTGTCCCCAGCGAAGTCCACTTTATATTGGTTATCCTTTGCGGATACAATTGAGGTTGTATTCTTTTTGTGGGTGCGATTGAGGTCGTATTCATATTTTCTTTGTGGGTAGAGTGATTGAGGTCAGCCTTCCTTTGTGGGTGCAATTGGGGTTGTATTCGTTTTTATGGGTGTGATTGAGGTCGTATTCATATTTTCTTTGTGGGTAGAGTGATTGAGGCCAGTCTTCCTTTGAGGGCACAATTGAGGTTGTATTCGTTGTTGTGGGTGCGATTGAGGTCGTATTCATATTTTTCTTTATGGGTAGAGTGATTGAGGTCAGTATTCCTTTGCGGGTGCAATTGGGGTTGTATTCATTTTTATGGGTGCGATTGAGGTCGTATTCATATTTTCTTTGTGTGTAGAGTGATTGAGGTCAGTCTTCCTTTGAGGGTACAATTGAGGTTGTATTCGTTGTTGTGGGTGCGATTGAGGTCGTATTCATATTTTTCTTTGTGGGTAGAGTGATTGAGGTCAGTCTTCCTTTGAGAGTACAATTGAGGTTGTATTCGTTTTGTGGGTGCGATTGAGGTCGTATTCATATTTTTCTTTGTGGGTAGAGTGATTGAGGTCAGTCTTCCTTTGAGGGTACAATTGAGGTTGTATTCGTTTTTATGGGTGCGATTGAGGTCGTATTTGTATTTTTCTTTGCGGGTGGAGTGATTGAGGTCAGTCGTCCTTTGCGGGTGCAATTGAGGTTGTATTCGTTTTTGTGGGTGCGATTGAGGTCGTATTCGCATTTTCTTTGCGGGTGGAGTGATTGAGGTCAGTCTTCCTTTGCGGGTATAATTGAGGTTGTATTCGTTTTGTGGGTGCGATCGAGGTCGTATTCGTCCTTTTCTTTGTGGGTAGAGTGATTGAGGTCAGTCTTCCTTTGCGGGTATAATTGAGGTTGTATTCATTTTGTGGGTGCGATTGAGGTCGTATTCGTCCTTTTCTTTGTGGTTAGAGTGATTGAGGTCAGTTTTTCCTTTGCGGGTATAATTGAGGTTGTATTCGTTTTGTGGGTGCGATTGAGGTCGTATTCCTATTTTTCAGCACGCTCCATCTCGTTATTTTCACCATTAGCAAATTTCCGGGGCTCTTTCGGTATTCAATCCCTGTGTATCCTGGAATGTCTGAGAGCCGTCGCTATCATACCTTCAGGACCAAGTTTATTGAATAGGGGCAGCTGTTGCACCCCAAAATTTGCTCTCCTTACTTTAGTACTAACTGGCTTATGTTTCATCTCATTTTGCATTATCATGTGTGAATATCATTGGTTCTTAGCATGGGGTCAAGGTGCCTGAGGCAAGTTCAAGAGGAGGAGATGTTCTTCAAGCAAGAGTCCTTATATTGTCCAAGAGAGCTCAAGTGGATCACTCTCTCCTAACCAGTGCAGAGATCAGTGTTTTGAGATTCTTGGGTTTTTTGCTCCAATGGGCAAGCTTCTTGGGTTTTTATCATCACCAAATGGCATATCTTATCTTTGTTGGAGAGGATACACATCATATTCAGAGGAATTTGGATTTGGAGACTGTGATATTTCCTCCTAGACTGAGGGTACCAAAGTTAGGGTTTGCTATAAAGTCAGGTTATTTCTAATTTTTTGGACAAGACTTGATTCCATGGTATTCCTTGGGTCCTTAAGTATCTAGGAATGTAATATTGTCCATCAGTTTGGTTCATGAGAAGTTCAATTGGCCAATGGATTGGGAATCAGGAGAATTGGGGAAAAGTCAATAGTGAGAGGGGAAGTCAACTGTGAAAGTCTGAGGTTCTCTTCAAGGTTTTCAAGGTCTCACATCCTCATATGGTCTTCAAGAGTCAAATTTCATACCATTCATAAAGAATCAAGGGTGGGTACAAAAGTTACTAAATATGGAAATGACCTATAATTTGAAAGTTTCCTTTTTGGGCAAGTCCTTACACTACATTCAACTTGACTTTTCACCATCAAGAAAGCTTCAAATGAATTCTCCTCAAACATAAAAGTTGAAGATCTTTTTCTCCTCTTTCCAACAAGTACTAGTGGGTCTCCATATCATTTGTGAAACTCAAGTTATGATCAAAAGAAGGCAACGTGGTTTTTAGGGTTCCATTTTCACAACTTTTGCATAGTGACCTATAATTAATTCCATTACTTCAAGGCACATTCTAACATCAAAGTACAATCCATAAGGATTATTTTTGGCCTTTGAATCAAGTGGATCCATGGTTTATTCTTCACTTATTTTCCATTATTCAAAATTGCAAGAGGCATCAAAACTCATGAATCAAAATGTTTCAAGGCCCAATTTCAATTTAGGTGTGATTAGCAATTGTTGAATAAGTGATCCATCATGAAATATTTGGATATCCATGCATGGAGGAGGGTGTATTTAACATTATGCAAATTTTTCAAAAGGCCCAAAACTCATTAACCAAGGAGTGATTAAGACCTAAATGATCAGATGTGAAATAACCCTAAGTATTTAAGATTACTCATGCGCTATTGAGAGAAGAGAACACGTGATTTGGAGGAGAAAAGAAGCTTGAACCCTAAAACTTGGATCATTCGTATCTCTCAAGCAAGAAGAGCTTTTCCAAAACTTTCTTCACAACATTCATCCTTGGGATCTATAGAACACAAAGCAACCATCATCTGGAGCTAATAATAAGGATACGTGGAGCATAATCTCAAGTTAGTGACAATTTTGATGATCACAAAACTCTCTTTTTAAATACGCATAATGTTGTGTGGCATCCATGGATCATTCTGATATAATTTGTTTTGATTTTAGACGTGTATTATGTGCATATGGTGAAATTTAAGTTTTGGACCCACACTTTATTGTGTTCGAACCTCTTTGTGTGTTGATCATTTGCAAATTTTGATTGGATATTTGAGATCCTGACGAAATTCTGGTCAAGAAAGGATATTTGTTTACATTTTCTGGTGAGATTTTGGTTGCAGGTGACCGGAGAAGGGGGCCGAAACCCTAGCTCCGGCGGCCGGCGGTTGATACAGTCCGGTGAAGGGGCTGGAGGTGGAAGATATAATCTTAGCCGTTGATCTGCTTGATCGTGCGGTCCGTGTGCAGTCATGTGTTTTATTTTTTTGTTTTATTTCATTGGTTTGTATGTGCGTTAGTCCACGATTACTACTATGTTCTACCAATCTAAGCCTTGCGTTTTGTTGAACTGTTGACTTGATTGACTGACCGTGTGCGTCTGATGAATCGTGGGATGAAATGTGACAACGAATTAAAAAAGCCATATGCCGTGCACGTGGGAGCCCATGGTATGCTGAATAATCATGTGTGTGTGTGCGTATCATTGTTGTGGTGTGCCTTGTGGTCTGGACTGTTAATCATGACTACTTGGAGATTGTGTTGACTATCTAAGGAGCATTTGATTGATCAAAGGGTGAGTAGTGAGTCAACCATTGACTGAATTCCACATATGCACCTCTTTTTATTTTTTTTTCATTTCGCTGATGGATTGGTGTTCTGGGCCTACTATTTTCACCCCTCATTTTGAGCCCATGTCCCTACTCAACGTGAATTACCTGCTGAACGCACCCCCTTGCATATTTCATATTTTTATTTTTATCTAATTGTTTGCATTTCATTTTATTTTTTTAAAAAAATAGTTAATTGCATTAAAAAATTCCCAAAAAATTCATGAATCCCAGTTGGCATTTTATAAAATTTTACCAAATTTTATTTTATTATTTTATTTCATTTTCATCACCTGAATTAATTATTTGGTTTATTTTCTTTTGAATTTATTCCTTACATGCATACTTTAACTTGTTTATTTTATTTCTCTGCATCCATAAAACATTTTGAACTCATTCCTTTTGCATTATTTCACCAACACACTGAAATGCATTAAAATATTTTTCTCTCATTTTTAAAATCATTTCATGTTGCATTTTAGTCCTCCTTTTTTGCATATTGAACCATATTTCTCATCTGAACTTTGCATGATTGTCTGAGTGACTTATATTTTGAATTTTGGCATGAGTTTTTGGTATGTTGTTTGTTTCTGGTTGAGCAATGTTGATAATTAATTTGGCAATTTTATAAGATGTTTTACTAGTTATGTAACTGCTCTTTGTGTGAGATCTTCTTGTATACATATCTCTGATCATGTCTGGTTACCTGTTTGAAAAGGCACTTGTGCCACTGTTTGGGATTGCTTCCTTGAATTCATGAATCATGCTTGGATTGTTATAGCTCACTTGGTTATCAGTATATGTCATTGCTTAGGTTCCATTTGTCTCATTTCTTTTGCTTATGTCTGTTTTGTACTAACCTTTTATGCAGAGGCTGAGGTAAGTTATTCGAGGGTGTGGATAGTTATCCATGCTCACTCTCACTCTTTCTGTCTCTCATCTTTTCTTTTCTTTAGGCTTAGGTTGTCGTCAAACCTCACTAACCATAGGTCACCCATGCATGATAACATTAGGACTCTTAGTTTCCCTTTAGAGTTTCCTTTGTGTCTTCTCTCTTCTCATCTCAAAACCTCTTGAAAACACTTAATAAGGATAAAGTGTATTGCGCACGAACCTTAAGCGTGGGGAATGAGAAATGAGGGGCTTCCTCTCATCTTTATAGAGTGCTTAGTGAGCGTCCTGTCTTGGGACGATTCGTTAAGTATTCGTCCCTATGCCCTAGACTTTGGTGCAATGCAAGTTATGAACTAACTCAAGTCACTTATGTCCTAAAAAAATACAAACAAACTTCAAAACTTTTTGTCCTTTGGGATTGTCAAACTAAAGGCTATTTTCATAAAGGGCACATTACTTTCCGTCTGAGTCGCAAACAGGCTTCGACCCTAACTGCCGGACGCGAACTTAACGTCACTCATAAAAAACACAAAAAGAACCTGGTCTGAACTACGTTGACTCTGAATTCCCCATTGCACAAAGGGGGTACGTAGGCCTAGGACGTCGACATCCTACCGAGTCTGTCTTTATTTTCCCCTTTCCCGTCTTAGTACAACCATAGATTTTAGGATAACTCACCCTTAGATTAGTCAACAAGCGTGGATCCCATCGAGTACGATGGACGCGTGGGGTGCTAGCACCTTCCCCTCGCGTAACCGACTCCCGAACCCGGGTTATGGTTGCGATGACCATTCCTTTCCCTCTTCCTCAGGTTTATGCGGTGTTCCCTTTCCCTCTCTTGGGATAAATTTACACGGCTGACGACTCTGTTTTCCGCGCCACTCTCGCGTTTGTACCTGGATGAAAATCCTGGGAGCGACAGCTGGCGACTCTGCTGGGGACAACGGTTGACCTATGCTGGTCCATCCCTAAGCGAGTCAATCCTAGCGCTTGCTTGTCTTTGTTCTCTTTCGGTGTTTTGTGTTTGTTTTGCTTTATTTGTTGTATTTTATTTTTACCGCATTTTCTGCATTGCATTTCATTTTTATTATTGTCATACTGGATATTGCTGTGTTGTGCTGGCTGTTTCTATTTTGCAGGTTGGGTTGTTCTGAGAGATAAGCCCAATACCCAGGCTTGAGTACACCCTAGGACTAGAGTGAAGAGTAGTGGGACCTACGCGCCCGCTTGGCACGTTTGTGTGTTCATGAAATTCACAACCAGACGAGGCTATCTTGGGACGCATTCTAACGTGTGTGTCTTGCACATGTTAGGATGTCGATCTAGAGAGCTGTCGACTCTGGTGACCGATCATCGAGGACCTTAGTGGAAACATCCCTCTTTAGTGGTGACAGTGGCAGACCACATCCTTTGGCAAACCCATTCGCACCCGAGGGCCCACTTTGGAACTCGCATAGGATGACCCCTATCTTTTGAAGAGAATCAGTGGAGGCACTCCTCGATTGACGATAGTACTGTACCCCGAGGGATGAATGTACTATTGTTTCTCGACCTCAGTGCCAGAAGCTGAGGACCTTCTACTTTGGAGAATCAGTTGAGGCCTCCTCGATTGATGATGATGTCAAACCAAAAATGGTGAACGTATCATCATTTCTCGACCTAAGAGCCCGGGATACTGAACATCCTAGTACCCACACGTGAGAGGGGATGGGTGTTTGCAGGTGACCGAAACCTTCAACCTACCCGGTTTTTCTGGATTTCTCATCAATGTTTGATTATCTGGGTTCCTGGTTATCTCAGTGGTCCGGTATTTTGGAATTCTGGTTTTCTGGGTTGTGGTTCTCGTTCAGTTAACAATACAGCACATCCAACAGTGTTGCCTTGATCCCATGTTTGCATGAGCATATCATTTTTCTTGCATTCTGACATGTTTGACATTTTTCAGGGCTTGCATCTTACTCTTGATTCCGGTTTTCTGAGGTTACCTTGGCATGGATGTCCAGAGAAAGAAGACTGTTGCCTATTTGTTCCCAGATCCAACCTTGACGTTGATTCACAAGCTGATTAGTATGGCTGGTCCCGGAGTTCGTACAGAGTTCAGTGGAGGGTATGGGAGACTTCTGAAGTTTGTCTGCAATATCTCCAAGTATGAGAAAGATGCCATTCATACACTTCTTCAGTTTTACGATCCGTCTCTGCGTTGCTTCACTTTCCCAGACTACATCTTGGCCCCAACGTTGGAGGAGTTCTCATTTATTTTGGGAATCCCCATCAGGCATGACATAGTATTCTTTTCTGAAGAACACCCTTGGATAAAAGAAATGGCTATTGCTCTTCATATTGTTGAATCCGTTCTGAGCAGTAATATTGAGGAAAAACAAGGAGCTAAGGGTTTCTTATTGAAGTTCTTGTTTGATCAAGCTTGCATACATGTTAAAGAGAAGAATTGGACTGCTTTCCAAGCTATTCTGGCTATGTGCGTCTAGGGGATTGTCCTGTTTCCCAATGTTCCTGATCTGGTGGATATGCATGCTGTCAGAATCTTTATTTCAAAGAATCCTATACCTACCTTGCTAGGTGATGTGTATCACTCAGTCCACTACAAGAATGAAAATAGGCGGGGAAAAACCGTGAGTTGTTGTCCACTGCTCTTATCTACTTAGTTTCTGAGCCATCTCCCCGAAGCTGGCGCCTTCGTTGATACGAAAGATTCTCTGAAGTGGTCAAAGAGGTTAATGGGCTTGACTGCTAACAACATTATCCGGTTCAACCGTGACTTGCTAGGAATAGAGATTATTTGCAAGTGCGGAGAATTCCCTAATGTACCCTTGATAGGGAGAAGAGGTGGAATTAACTATAATCCTTCCCTTGTTATCAGGCAGTTTGGTTATCCTTTGAAAGGTCCACCTGAAGAGCGAGATGTCAGAGAGTCCTTATTCTTCAATGGTACTGGGGATCAAGAGATGATAAGGAAGATTGTGGATGCTTGGAAGTAGGTGACCAAGAGGGGAAAAACTTCATTCGGGAAATGTAACAACCGGGCTTTCCCTTCCTATAAAGAGTGGATTAAGAAGAGAGCAGAAGAGGAGCTTCTTCCCTTCCCGGTAGAACCACCATCCTACCCCTTGCTGATTGAGCCTCCTACCACAGTTGAGATAGAGAAGTTTAACAAGTTGTGGGCTGAAAAGGAAAAGCTGCGAGAAGAAAACAGTGAGCTAAAAAGAGAAATTTATCAGTTGAAACATGAGCGGGGTGAAGCTGTTCATATCGCCAAGTTGAAGACAGAGCTTCTCGCTAAGGCAGAAAAGGAGCTAGCTGACATGGTCACAGCCAGACAAAGGATGAAGCAAGCTCTAGATGGTATCAGTAAGGTTCTCGAGTCTAAGAAGGAGGAATTGGACAAGGCTTTGTTAAAAATTCACAGGTTCAATGCTCACCGAGAAACTGCAATGGCTGAGAATAAGCAAAAAGAAGACAGTTATCTAGCTCAGATTGATCAATTGAAGTCGCAGCTCAAGAATAAAGACACTGAGATCCTATCAGGGGTATTCCGGAGACAAGCAGTCGAGGGTCGACTCAATGAAGCCATAGCCTCCATAGAGGAACTGAAGATCCAAGCTGAAGTGAAGAGATCTAGAAATTAGGGACCTAGTATGGATGGTGTTTCTGGAGAAGACGCTTGGGAGTTACATTGCCGATACTTGGAAGGGATCATGCATAGGAGAGACGTTCTCATTCAAGAGCTAATTCAGAGACCGAAGCATCCCGACACCAAAAAGTTGTTCAAAGAAATTCAAGACTTGAGCAAAAAGCATAATGGATGGGGGGATTGACACTTGTAGACTTTGATGACATGCCGTAGTTTTCTATTTTCTTTCATTATTCGGACCACCGCCAGACTTGTTGGCTGGGATCTATGATTATTGTGTTCAGACTTGTTATCTTGGATTTGTGATTGTTGACATTTGGTTTTCCTCTGGTTTTCTTAATATATGAGCAGAAGTTCCGTTCTATCTTGCTATTAAACTGGAATCAAGGGGTGGATCGCCCTACGGATATTCAAACATGTTCCTTTGCATTTGCATATTCATAATCATTTTGCATAATCATTGTGCATAACAGGTGTTCAAGGCTGGTTATTCTTATTTTGATCTGGTTTTCTTCAGAATTGCAGACTTAACTCCTCAGGCCATTCAAGAGTTGATCATGGAGCAAGTTCAAGCTGAGTTAAGGGAAATGCGAGGCCAGATGGGGCAGCTTATGGGGAATATGCAAACTCTCATGCAAGACTAGAAGATGCTGAGGGAGGAGGTCAATCAGATGAAGACTCAGATGGGTTTGGCCATGGAAATTTTGAATAGGTTGTTGAAGAAGGAAGACAGTCCTGTGCCCGCTTCCACAATAGAGATCCTTACTCCTCCCATCTCTTTGGAATCTGATTTAAATCGTGGATTACCTCGTGAATCTCTTCCACAAGCGGAAGTTCCATAACTTTCCCAACAACATCTAGGTCTTGGCTCCCAAGAAGAACCCAAGGGCAAAAAGTGTACACAGAGACAGAAGAAGTCTGAAAGAGTTTTTCATCCGCTCCCTATGCCATATTCTCAACTATTGCAGCATCTCCTTCAGTTGCAACTGGTACAAAAAAGGACTTTGGCTCCTCTCATTGGTAATCCTCCACCAGGCTATGATGTAAGAGCCATTGTGATTTCCATTCTGGGGCACCAGGGCATACTGTGGAGAAATGTAGGGCCTTTCAGCACCAAGTCCAGGATTTGATTGATGCAGGGGCAATTGAGTTCACGTCGGGCGGCGTGAATATACAAGGTGATTTTCCTCCCCTCTTTGCAGGATCCACCTCATGTCATGGACGTTCTCCACAACCTTTTGCTGCAGAAGCTTTACGTCAGCAACCTTTGTTTATGCCTCAGCCAAATGTGGAAAGGAAAGTGCAAGCGCAGGTGAGGCGCCCAAATCAGCACCGACAGCAGAATTATCAGCAACAGGGGCAACCGAGACCAAGAAGGCCCAAGAGGATATTTTATCCTATTCCTATCCCTTATAGTCAGTTGTTTGCTCGTCTGCTCAAGAACTCTCTGATTCAAACGAGGAGTACCACGCCAGTACCGTACCCTATTCCTCCGAATTATGACATGACTGCTAGGTGCGAGTTCCACTCGGGAACGTTTGGGCATACGATTGATAAGTGTAATGTATTCCAGCACAAGGTGCAGGACCTGGTAGACTCAGAGATCATTGTATTCACTGAAGATGATATGTACATCAATGGAGGCCTCCTTTCTCAAATGAACACTCAGTCTGCAAGTACATCCAGACAGAATTAAGCGTCCTCAGCAATGGCAATATTCAGCTTCTTTACTACATTTTCATTTGTAGTTTTTCATTTCTTGTTAAAGCATCGTATGCATGTAAGACTTGTTTGTTTTTTTTATGACGATATTAATGCAATGAGTATGTTTTTCTTGAAGTAATCCATTCGTGTTCACTCTTAAATGTTTATATGCACTGCAATACCAATTTTCTTGTTTAGAACTCTTGAGGGAGGATGATGAGACGAAAACGCAAAATCTCTGGTTGTATGTTCAAGGATAGAACCCTGTTGAGGATGTACAGGCATTGTTTCAAACCCCTAAACACTGGAGAGATAAGGAGATAAACCTTCGTTAACCCCTTTGAGCCTTGGAGTAGGAGCTTCTTTCGTACGAAAAAACCCTCATACTTAACCCAGGGGCAGGGTAGGCGTCAGTTAGTTTGACCGAGAGTTCAAATTTCAAGGAGAATGTGCATCCGAGGATCCATTACCCTCTATCCCACCATCAAGAGGTCAAGAGATGTTAAACCACAATGGTTATCCGTCAACAATCAAGGAGTGAGGCAGTCACAACCCTTTCAAGCAAGCAAGATGACCAGTGTCACACGCTTTGTTCAAAAGGGGAATAAAAAAGGAAAGCCCGCTAGGTCGAAACTTGTAAACAAGTGACTTAGGCAAAAGTCAGGGCATCCCGCTGGACTTCAAAATCGAAAAAACTCAAAAGAGTCAGTCCAGGCAAAAGTTAGGGATAAAAAAAAAAGCAAAAAGAAAAGCGAAAAGCATTACAACAGAAAATCCTCGATAAGAACAAATTCGTGTGATTACAGACACAAAAGACAAAAAGGGGTGATTGTCATTCCAAAACTCCCTTAGGTGCCAAACCATTAGTGGCGTAGGTCCCTTAAAGATCATAAACCTTTTGAGAGATGAGCGTTTGTGTCAGATTAACTAGGACTGGAGAACATCACGAATAGTTGGTGGGCACCGATAAATTTTGAGCCATAAATCCTTTTTCTGAAACCGTGAACCAGACCACGTTACAACCCTTAAAAATCCTAATTGAAACAGGATTTATTCCGAAAGCGTACTTCAACAGGACAACGTTCCTGACTCCTATGAGTTGTGCTAATAAGATTGGTTGGTATTGTATGTGCGCATTGTTTTGCCACTCAAAAATCAAGGTCGCATCCCGGCTAGTGATTTGTTCACAAAGTTTGGCGACGCATCTTCAATAAAAACTTCAAGGTTAACATGGATGTTGCATTAGAATTATCATTCTCATAAATAACTTGTTCTATTTGCATACATGTGCCTAAGCATCAATGCAGCTTACACAGCGAACGTCAATCAAGAAACTTGATCCGGCCAAGTTGGGATGGTGAAAACTCCGAAGGACAATCATATCAAAGGGCATGCTGCCAAGAGACTCAGTGTAGAGCGGCCTCTCCCTATTAAGTCGTGTTAAGATGCAGCTAATCTGGGGCAGTCACGTCGAGAAATCTCTCCGAAATTCAGATTATGAAGACTGGGGCAGTTATGTCGAGATATGATAAATCTCTCCAAGAGTTTGAAGACCCTGGGGCAGTGCGAGCGCCAAATCTTCTATAAAATCCTCTTGAGATGATTTCTTCCATTAGACCTGGTGGTCTGGGGCAAGTGAAAAGTTCAAAGAGTCGTTTATGACCATAGAGACAAGTCAGGTTGACAGGATTGTACTTCCCCAGTAGTTTTCTTTCCCCAGCATTGAGATTGCACTTTCCTCAGCGGAGCAGACCTTCCCCAACAGGAGACAGGGAAAGTATTTTCTCTGAATCAAGACGTTATCTCCCCACAGAATCAGGGTTTTCACTTCCCCCATCCAGTCAGGAAGCATGCTTTCACCGACAATGTCATATTCTAGTCCCCAGCAAGGTGGGAGTAAAGTCATTCTCCCCACCAGCAGGCTAAGTTCAGCAGTATCCCCAAGCAGGATGGTATTATGGACTGTTTTCCCCAAGCAGGATGGTATTATTGGCTGGCACCCCCCAACAGGTTCTGAGCCCAATTGGATATTAGCAATCTTCAGTAACAGACTTCCAGTTCCGTTATGGGCGTTCATTCTCGACTCCCCCAGCAGAGGAGAAATCTCAGGTTTTGGATGTTACCTTCAGTGAAAAACAGGTGTGGCCCCCGATAGTTCTTTCGGGATTTCATCCCCAGTAGAAGTTGTTGATCCGAAGGGTCGATCAGTATGACCCTTCTCAGCAGAGTTCCTGGATTCAGAGGACAATTTATTTTTGTCATCCCCAGCTGAATTAGTCTTTTCTCTCCAGCATTTATTTTGCTGAAGGGACCCCTTTTGCATATCATAAGCATTGGCATTGCATCCTCAAAATGCGTAGCATTTCCACTTTGTGTGGAGCATTACGGTAAAATTCAAACATTTGCATTCGAAGCATAAGCCAAGTTTGATGCTTTCCTTGCCAGTTCTCTGTCCCAGCAGAGATGGCATAACTCAGGAGATTTTGGAGGGATGCGTTCCTCATACTTGTGCTCCCTGGCAGAATCTTTTATTTTGACTTCTCCTTTCCCAAGCGGAGTCATCTTATCTGTGGATCTTGAGTCCGTTAGAAGTTTGCCTTTGTTTGGCCTTTCTCTTTTGTGAAATCCAGTTCTAACCTGGTAGTCTCGCCTGACATATTTTATTTGCCAGTCTCCTTTTCCCAGTAGGGGTGGTTTAAACCAGAAGTTTTGTTTCACGTTGTCCCCAGTGAAGTCCACTTTATGTTGGTTATCCTTTGCGGATACAATTGAGGTTGTATTTATTTTGTGGGTGCGATTGAGGTTGTATTCATATTTTTTTGTGGGTAGAGTGATTGAGGTCAGTCTTCCTTTGCGGGTGCAATTGGGGTTGTATTCGTTTTTATGGGTGCGATTGAGGTCGTATTCATATTTTCTTTGTGGGTAAAATGATTGAGGTCAGTCTTCCTTTGAGGGTACAATTGAGGTTGTATTCGTTGTTGTGGGTGCGATTGAGGTCGTATTCATATTTTTCTTTGTGGGTAGAGTGATTGAGGTCAATCTTCCTTTGCGGGTGCAATTGGGGTTGTGTTCGTTTTTATGGATACGATTGAGGTCGTATTCATATTTTCTTTGTGGGTAGAGTGATTGAGGACAGTCTTCCTTTGAGGGTACAATTGAGGTTGTATTCGTTGTTGTGGGTGCGATTGAGGTCGTATTCATATTTTCCTTGTGGGTAGAGTGATTGAGGTCAGTCTTCCTTTAAGAGTACAATTGAGGTTGTATTCGTTTTGTGGGTGCGATTGAGGTCGTATTCATATTTTTCTTTGTGGGTAGAGTGATTGAGGTCAGTCTTCCTTTGAGGGTACAATTGAGGTTGTATTCGTTTTTATGGGTGCGATTGAGGTCGTATTCATATTTTTCTTTGCGGGTGGAGTGATTGAGGTCAGTCGTCCTTTGCGGGTGCAATTGAGGTTGTATTCGTTTTTGTGGGTGCGATTGAGGTCGTATTCGCATTTTCTTTGCGGGTGGAGTGATTGAGGTCAGTCTTCCTTTGCGGGTATAATTGAGGTTGTATTAGTTTTGTGGGTGCGATCGAGGTCGTATTCGTCCTTTTCTTTGTGGGTAGAGTGATTGAGGTCAGTCTTCCTTTGCGGGTATAATTGAGGTTGTATTCATTTTGTGGGTGCGATTGAGGTCGTATTCGTCCTTTTCTTTGTGGGTAGAGTGATTGAGGTCAGTCTTTCCTTTGCGGGTATAATTGAGGTTGTATTCGTTTTGTGGGTGCGATTGAGGTCGTATTCCTTATTTTTCAGCACGCTCCATCTCGTTATTTTCACCATTAGAAAATTTCTGGGGCTCTTTCGGTATTCAATCCCCGTGTATCCTGGAATGTCTGAGAGCCGTCGCTATCATACCTTCAGGACCAAGTTGATTGAATAGGGGCAGCTGTTGCACCCCAAAATTTGCTCTCCTTACTTTAGTACTAACTGGCTTATGTTTCATCTCATTTTGCATTATCATGTGTGCATATCATTGGTTCTTAGCATGGGGTCAAGGTGCCTGAGGCAAGTTCAAGAGGAGGAGATGTTCTTCAAGTAAGAGTCCTTATATTGTCCAAGAGAGCTCAAGTGGGTCACTCTCTCCTAACCAGTGCAGAGATCAGGGTTTTGAGATTCTTGGGTTTTTTGCTCCAATGGGCAAGTTTCTTTGGTTTTTATCATCACCAAATGGCATATATTATCTTTGTTGGAGAGGATACACATCATATTCAGAGGAATTTGGATTTGGAGACTGTGTTATTTCCTCCTAGACTGAGGGTACCAAAGTTAGGGTTTGCTATAAAGTCAGGTTATTTCTGATTTTTTGGGTAAGACTTGATTCCATGGTATTCCTTGGGTCCCTAAGTATCTAGGAATGGAAGATTGTCCATCAGTTTGGTACATGAGAAGTTCAATTGGCCAATGGATTGGGAATCAGGAGAATTAGGGAAAAGTCAATAGTGAGAGGGGAAGTCAACTGTGAAAGTCTGAGGTTCTCTTTAAGGTTTTCAAGGTCTCACATCCTCATATGGTCTTCAAGAGTCAAATTTCATACCATTCATCAAGAATCAAGGGTGGGTACAAAAGTTGCTAAATATGGAAATGACCTATAATTTGAAAGTTTCCTTTTTGGGCAAGTCCTTACACTACATTCAACTTGACTTTTCACCATCAAGAAAGCTTCAAATGAATTTTCCTCAAACATGAAAGTTGAATATCTTTTTCTCCTCTTTCCAACAAGTACTAGTGGGTCTCCATATCATTTGTGAAACTCAAGTTATGATCAAAAGAGGGCAAAGTGGTTTTTAGGGTTCCATTTTCACAACTTTTGCATAGTGACCTATAATTAATTCCATTGCTTCAAGGCACATTCTAACATCAAAGTACAATCCATAAGGACTATTTTTGGACTTTGAATCAAGTGGATCCATGGTTTATTCTTCACTTATTTTCCATTATTCAAAATTGCAAGAGGCATCAAAACTCATGAATCAAAATATTTCAAGGCCCAATTTCAATTTAGGTGTGATTAGCAATTGTTGAATAAGTGATCCATCATGAAATATTTGGATATCCATGCATGGAGGAGGGTGTATTTAACATTATGTAAATTTGTCAAAAGGCCCAAAACTCATTAACCAAGGAGTGATTAAGACCTAAATGATCAGATGTGAAATAACCCTAAGTATTTAAGATTACTCATGCACAATTGAGAGAAGAGAACACGTGATTTGGAGGAGAAAAGAAGCTTGAACCCTAAAACTTGGATCATTCGTATCTCTCAAGCAAGAAGAGCTTTTCTAAAACTTTCTTCACAACATTCATCCTTGGGATCTATAGAACACAAAGCAACCATCATCTGGAGCTAATAATAAGGATACGTGGAGCATAATCTCAGGTTAGTGACAATTTTGATGATCACAAAACTCTCTTTTTAAATACGCATAATGTTGTGTGGCATCCATGGATCATTCTGATATAATTTGTCTTGATTTTAGACGTGTATTATGTGCATATGGTGAAATTTAAATTTTGGACCCACACTTTATTGTGTTCGAACCTCTTTGTGTGTTGATCATTTGCAAATTTTGATTGGATATTTGAGATCCTGACGAAATTCTGGTCAAGAAAGGATATTTGTTTGCGTTTTCTGGTGAGCTTTTGGTTGCAGGTGACCGGAGAAGGGGGCCGGAACCCTAGCTCCGGCGGCCGGCGGTTGATTCAGTACGGTGAAGAGGCTGGAGGTGGAAGAGATAATCTTAGCCGTTGATCTGCTTGATCGTGCGGTCCGTGTGCAACCATGTGTTTTATTTTTTTATTTTATTTCATTGGGTTGTGTGTGCGTTAGTCCACGATTACTACTATGTTCTACCAATCTAAGCGTTGCGTTTTGTTGAACTGTTGACTTGATTGACTGACCGTGTGCGTCTGATGAATCGTGTGGATGAAATGTGACAACGAATTAAAAAAGCCATGTGCCGTGCACGTGGGAGCCCATGGTATGCTGAATAATCATGTGTGTGCGTGCGTATCATTGTTGTGGTGTGCCTTGTGGTCTGGACTGTTAATCATGACTACTTGGAGATTGTGTTGACTATCTAAGGGGCATTTGATTGATCAAAGGGTGAGTAGTGAGTCAACCATTGACTGAATTCCACATATGCACCTCTTTTTATTTTTTTTTAATTTCGCTGATGGATTGGTGTTCTGGGCCTACTATTTTCACCCCTCATTTTGAGCCCATGTCCCTACTCAACGTGAATTACCTGCTGAACGCACCCCCTTGCATATTTCATATTTTTATTTTTATCTAATTGTTTGTATTTCATTTTATTTTTTTAAAAAAATAGTTAATTGCATTAAAAAATTCCCAAAAAATTCATGAATCCCATTTGGAATTTTATAAAATTTTACCAAATTTTATTTTATTATTTTATTTCATTTTCATCACCAGAATTAATTATTTGGTTTATTTTCTTTTGAATTTATTCCTTACATGCATACTTTAACTTGTTTATTTTATTTCTCTGCATCCATAAAAGATTTTGAACTCATTCCTTTTGAATTATTTCACCAACACACTGAAATGCATTAAAATATTTTTCTCTCATTTTTAAAATCATTTCATGTTGCATTTTAGTCCTCCTTTTTTGCATATTGAACCATATTTCTCATATGAACTTTGCATGATTGTTTGAGTGACTTATATTTTGAATTTTGGCATGAGTTTTTGGTATGTTGTTTGTTTCTGGTTGAGAAATGTTGATAATTAATTTGGAAATTTTATAAGATGTTTTACTAGTTATGTGACTGCTCTTTGTGTGAGATCTTCTTGTATGCATATCTCTGATCATGTCTGGTTACCTGTTTGAAAAGGCACTTGTGCCACTGTTTGGGATTGCTTCCTTGAATTCATGAATCATGCTTGGATTGTTATAGCTTACTTGGTTATCAGTATATGTCATTGCTTGGGTTTCATTTGTCTCATTTCTTTTGCTTATGTCTGTTTTGTACTAACCTTTTATGCAGAGGCTGAGGTAAGTTATTCGAGGGTGTGGATAGTTATCCATGCTCACTCTCACTCTTTCTGTCTCTCATCTTTTCTTTTCTTTAGGCTTAGGTTGTCGTCAAACCTCACTAACCGTAGGTCACCCATGCATGATAACATTAGGACTCTTAATTTCCCTTTAGAGTTTCCTTTGTGTCTTCTCTCTTCTCATCTCAAAACTTCTTGAAAACACTTAATAAGGATAAAGTGTATTGCGCACAAGCCTTAAGTGTGGGGAATGAGAAATGAGGGGCTTTCTCTCATCTTTCTAGAGTGCTTAGCGAGCGTCCTGTCTTGGGACGATTCGTTAAGTATTCGTCCCTGTGCCCTAGACTTTGGTGCAATGCAAGTTATGAACTAACTCAAGTCACTTTTGTCCTAAAAAAATACAAACAAACTTCAAACGTTTTTGTCCTTCGGGATTGTCAAACTAAAGGCTATTTTCAAAAAGGGCACGTTAATTTCCGTCTGAGTCGCAAACAGGCATCGACCCTAACTGCCGGACGCGAACTTAACGTCGCTCATAAAAAACACAAAAAGAACCTGGTCCGAACTACGTTGACTCTGAATTCCCCATTGCACAAAGGGGGGTACGTAGGCCTAGGACATCGACGTCCTACTGAGTCTGTCTTTGTTTTCCCCTTTCCCGTCTTAGTACAACCATAGATTTTAGGATAACTCACCCTTAGATTAGACAACAAGCGTGGATCCCATCGAGTACGATGGACGCGTGGGGTGCTAGCACCTTCCCCTCACGTAACTGACTTCCGAACCCGGGTTATGGTTGCGATGACTATTCCTTTCCCTCTTCCTCAGGTTTATGCGGTGTTCCCTTTCCCTCTCTTGGGATAAATTTACACGGCTGGCGACTCTGTTTTCCGCGCCACTCTCGCGTTTGTACCTGGATGAAAATCCTGGGAGCGACAATGGTCAATCATTCTAGATACCTTTATTGGGGCCCATCTTTTGGTTCTACTCCCAATAAGGTTACTTTCCAGCTCACACTGATAAAGCAATTATTTGTTATTTCAACTAACTCTTGTGAATACCAGAGTCTTTTCTTGGCTCATTAGCCTTATTACTTTTTTTGAATTCCAGGTGTTTTCTATCTGGCGCGCAGAGTTCGTCTCTGTCTTTTCTGGCTTTTCTTGAAGATCCCGTTTGAACTCTTCAGCCTAAGAAATCCCCAGAAAATATTTTTCGGGTGTCTATCCTTTTGTTTCAACTGATCCCCGATGGAGATCGTGTCTTCTTTCTGGTTTCATGCCCAGTATGTTTGTGTCTTTTCCCCAGTGTCGTCCGGTCATGTTTGAATCTGTCGTCCATCTCCCTGGATCTTTCCCTAGCGGAGAATACCTTTCTGGCTCCTATCTCCAGTAAGGACCTGTAGGGTTTTCCCCTTTGTTTTCTATCCCCGGTGTTGCCTCAGGGTCTCCCTAGTGAGTCTCTTTTATTGGTTATCCTGCATCCCCAAGGAGTTTCTTCCTTGTGGATACTAACCTTCTTGCTTCCCCAGTGAAGCTTCCCTCTGTGTTGGCAGCTCTTCTTTCATTGGTGTCCTATTTTGTCTACATGTTTGCATCTTTCATGGCATCATATCATCATATTAGTAGCATTGCACGTCTTTGCATCTAAGGGCAAAATTTTTGGTTTGCTATATTTAAATATCTTTCACCTTGATGTCCCGAGGATTTCCATCCCTCGTGCCATCCGGCGAAGACATTTAAATAGGGGAAACTGTTGTACCCTAAATTTTACCCTTAGATCCATTGACCTCTTGCATTTCATATTAGGTCAATCATGCTGCATAGCTAACCCTTTTGCCAGGTTTTTGTTTGTGTTTGTTTTTTTATCAGGTTTATCTTGAGGAGATTCAAGGAGTGGTTGATCAAGGTCTTTGGATGGAGCATTGAATCAAGCAAGTCTCTAAGAGATGCCTCCATAACGCTAACCCCTACATGACCAAATTACTACCTACTTTATCTACCCTAAATTGTCACCTTCATTTTCTAAACCTATTTCATTAACCTCTTCATTTAACCCATTTTATTTAATTTGTCAATTTTTAAACCATATCTAAAACCCTAATTAGTTAATCTACCATTATTTTCCTAATACTTCATTTCCTAACCATTTCTTTCATATTAAGAGAGAAAAATCAATGCCAATATTTGTCCATAAAGTCCACCATTAAGCCCATCGTGACCAAAAAAAGAAAAGAATATGTTACAAATTATTGGAATTATTTTCATTGCCAAGGACCAATAGGAGTTAAGCAAGCACTTTGACTTTTCAAACTTTACTCATCAACCAATGAGAAGGCGACATGTGGCACTAAGGAAACCAAAAGCAACCAAATGCTTCTTCTCCCTTGTTCTTGCTTACGAAACTCATATTGGAGAGAAGAAATTCAAAACAACAAATAAGTGAATAAATTCATTCAAATCACTTCAATTCAATCCGTGGCGCGCAATTTGTGTAGTTTGAATTCTCCAAGAAGCAATTCCCGTTTCATCTCTCAACGGTTTGATTCATAAAAGTGATTCTGAAGAGTTACCAATTTCAGCATTCAATCTGCTACAACCTGCGAACCTCTTCACGCCATCCCCAACCTTTGCCTCATTTTGATACCTCTCCATATGACATCAAGGGAGAACTCTGAATTAATACATGAAGTTGTGAATTAGCTCTGCACATCTGAGATTTTACACAGCATAAGCAGTAGATTTGTCTCCAAGGGGTGGACCGTTTTTGAATTTCAAAAGAGACGTTGGCTCCAATTCTTACTCAGCACTCCAAGTGTTTGATATTTGGACTCACCCAACCTTTTGTTTCTGCCTATAAAAGGGACTTGTCTCCACATCTCAAATCACCAACAACTCTCTAAAAAACACTTTAAATTTCTCTGAAGTTCCATAAGAGTCTCGAGCTAGCAAATTGGAGGTTGGCATTGGAGTACGCTTTTGGAAGAGAAGACAGTGGACACCATTCCACTTGGTATTATATTCTTCACTTTTGTTAATAATACTCACATGATATAATGTTTACCATATGCATTTCATTGTTCTTTATCTGCCTGATATATGCTTAAATATGTTGTTATGGTTTGAATTCATAAAGTAAAATGATGTTCTTCATTGGTGTGCTATACACGTATGTTGGTGATGAGTTACAATACCTCTGTTCTGACCATTACTTGGTTGCAATCATAAGTTCTTAGTGTGGTTTTTACTGTCAAGATTGATGTTTAATTCTGTTGACTTATTTTCATGTCGTATGTACCTAAATGTGATATGACAAAACTCATGAACCTTTGTTCCCCTTTGAATTTTTGGTGTGTTCTTAGGTTGTAGAATGTTTGAGCTTATCTATCTTATTTGCTGATTTAATGATTGTTGATGTTGTCAAACGATTCTTGTTTAAATAACATGTATGTCTTTTTCTGCCACCACTAATATAAGAGCATGTTTGTGTACTCAGTTATGGTTTTAACCTTATCTTTATGGATATTGTAATATTGATGGTTCTGTTCACAACTGATATGCATTACTGTCTTCATCATGGTTGATGTTTGATCATATGTTTGAGGTTGAATGGTATAAGCTGTTAGCCATTGATTTGTATTACCCCCTGTTGGATTTTTTTTTTTTTTTGTGGCAATATATGCTTGAAGTTTGAATGATGAACTTGTATGTTTTGCCTTGATATTGCTCCTGTCATGTGCCTCAATGGTCTACAACTTGCCATTTTGTTTATGCTTGACATTTCATTCTATCAAAGCTATTAACCTCAGAAGTTATGTCCCTGTGATGTCTTGACGTCATACATATATGTTTGATGAAGGTCCTTGTTTGATTATTGTCCCAATTTGGTTGTTTTACTAAGTTTCTGATACTGTCCTGTAACTTGCCCTATCCCTGCATATATGTGTTTATTCTCAACCTTCTTGATGTTTGTATACTTGTCTTTGAGAATATGATCAATCTATGTTTGTACCACTTGGGTGAATATATGACCTTCTGTTTTGTAATTCAGTTTGATAGCTATCTTTGATTTGAAATGTCACTTTCATGTTTGATATGCACCATGACTGGTCCAATATTAATTGTCAGCACTGATGTTATTGCTTGTTGATATTCTTCCCTATAATATCATCCTATCATGTTGCCCTATCTAGCATGTTTTCTAAACTGATCATTAATCTTGGATCCATGTTAGGGTATCTCCTAATTTTGTTTTTGCAAATAGATCAATATATTTGAACTATTCTTGGAATATTGAGAAGCATCTTTGAAACTAACTTATCACTATGATATAGCAAATCTCCTTCTCTTGTTTTTTTTCAACTTGTAATTTTCTCAATCATATGACTTAAATGCTAGTACAGACCTGCTGCCTTTCTTTCCTTCAAAGCATGTCTAGGTCTTGAGATTACTTTGATGTGTGAACTGAACTTGCTATGTTGAGCTGCATCTATGTGTTTGTCTATTAAATTATTCCAAATTACTTTCACCTCATTTAAACCTCTTTTGAATTTGATTTGTTGCTTGCTGTTAGTGCTCTTTGCTTCTTGTGTTAATTTGGTTGTCAAGTATTCAGTTTATGCTCAAGAACTATGCCACTCTTGTTTTAGATCCCTTGGTGCGTATGTTTGTTATGTTAAAACATGTCTTTGCTTAAATTAGGTGTGTTAGGCCTTAAGTTTATGTTGACATATATGAATTGAACTCAATTTCCATGCGTAACTTTGAATTGTATGTTTGTTTGCTTTTCAAGATTTCTGCTTTGAATTTACTTTAGCTTGCTGCTACTATGACTGCTATGGTCTCCATTGTTTCATGTGTGCAAGTGATTGTTGCTCTTTGATAACCCACTTGTATGTTTGAACTACATGGCATTTGATATGAATGATATTTCTTGATTTGGAGTGAATGATCATCCCTCTGCTCTTATTCTAATATGACTGGTATAGAAAAACATAGTATGGAGGTCTCCATATAGTGAGCAGTTTCTATGTGGGACGGTTTGTTTGTTTTTTTTGAAATACATACGCATGTTTAATATGTATATTTATTGAAGCAGTTATAGTATTGGATGTAACAGCCACCCCAGTGGCAAGCACACACAATCACACACCTTGCCTACCTCTGGGTCTGGGGTTCGAATCCCCCTCGCCCCAGTCCTTTTATTTATTTTTCTGAACTTCGCTTATCTTGAAATATATATTTGTGTTATCCTTCATATGTCAAAATGTGCGCGTTGGCCTGGTGGTGATGGTTTTAGGCTGCAAGCAAGATGGCATGAGTTCAAATCCTAAAAATGCCATTTCCTATTTTTTATTACTTGTTGGCTTTATCTTTATTTTTAAGCTTATGCTTAATTTTCAAAATGTCATAACTTACTTGTTTTTTATCCTTTTGTTTCCCTTCTTTTTGCTATATTCTCCAAATTGAATCTATTTTTCAAATATAAAAATAAATTAGTAAAAATATTAATTTTTGAGACCTTTATGCATGATTAGTTTATGAATGTTTATTAGAGCTTTTGTTGCACTTTCTTATTCATCATGCCATATTATGTCTATCTATCATGATTGATCATTGTCTAACATGTATAATTCTCACTTTACATTGATGTCATGATTTTATATCATCTCATTATTTATTCATGTGTTATTGCATCATCGTATTTGTATTATAATCTCTTTATCTTGGTAATCTTTACAACTATTATCCTTCCCCTCATTCCAAAGGGAGATCACCTTAAATTGACTCTTGAAGTCATCTTACCTTATCCTTCTAGGTTCACCCTTATTTCTTGGCCTCATGAGAGCCAATGAAATCACAACTTAGAAGTAGGTTGGAGTTCTTAAACTCCATGTGATTCTCATCATCATGAGAACTCACTTTCCTTTATATCTTAGATTTAGAGAGTTATCGTGAACTCTAAAATGAGCTTATACTCATTTCCCCTTGGAACTTTGGCCATAGTCAATGGTTCCTTTCCTTCACCCTTAGATCGGTGAACTACGGATACTCTGATTCCACTCCCGTAAGGATACGTAGGCACAAAGTTCGATACTTTGTCGAGTATACTTAGATATAAACCCCTAGGGCTTTCAACCTTTAGCATAGCACCCCTAGCAAGCTAGTAAGATAAAACAAATTAAAACAAGAGGTTCCCGTAGAGTACTACGGACGTTTAGGATGCTAATACCTTCCCTAGGCGTAACCAACCCCCGAACCTTAGATCTCCCCCTTTTAGGTTTTCTCGATCTTGAACCTTTCCTTTGGATAAATCAAAGTTGGTTGTGAATTCAAAGAAATGTGATGCGAGTTAATTAATAGCTTGTTATCCGCTCAACTTGTTATGTCTGTGGTTTTACACAACCTTATACCGTGGAGTCACACCTCTTCATTTCCCTTGGAGACAGCTTCTCTGATTGCTCATTTACTTAGCAGCCAGAAGACCGTGGATTTCGCTCAGATTATTGCCTCTGAGATGAAGAAAATTGCTGTGAGTGGTACACCTTATGGTGATCGAGTAGCTTGTGCCCTTACTTATCCAGGGCTTATTATGGCATTATGCCATAGGGCGCAAGTTACTCTCCCGACCCATGGGTGTGTTAAGCTTGCTGTTATGGATGATGGTTATGCCACTCGTCATTGCATGGGGGTGCTTGATTTGGAGGACGCTGCCCTAGTAGTTGCTGCTGCTCCTGCTGGCCGCGGGCGCGGCCGCGGGCGCGAGGGCGCTTATGATCCAAGTGCTGAGGCCAATTGGGCCATGCACGAGGCTCATCAGAGGGCTCTTTTATTTATGCATGATTTTATGATGCAGTTGCAGTTGCAGATCCGGGAACCACATGTGGATCACCAGTTAAGGTCTCGCGAAGACCTCATGGCATATGCTCGTTGGCCTGAGGGCAGACCTGGTTTTTCGGAAGGGGCAGGTGGTCATGATGATGCAGGCGACGGTGATGCTGATGATGGTGATAATGGCAAGGGCGTTGGAGCATCGAGTTCTAGTTCTTACTGATGTTGGGTTTGATGTATCTTTTGTTTTTTGTTTTTGTTGCTATGATTAGTATGTTTGTAGTATTATCGACTTGTGTTTAGGATTGTTGAATTTTCCATCCGGGCGGATGTGATTTTGGATAATTATTACAAAATGTTTGGTTATGAATGAATTTTCCATCCGGGCGGATGATGTTTTATGTTTATCATTTTTGGTACAAAATTTTTGGTTGTTTGTTCTCTATTTTCAAGGTAATTGATGGATGAAGCAAGTTTGTTTCTTTGTACTAAAGTGATGTGCTTCACCACATTGATGGTGATGATAAATTTCTGAATTGATGCACAATAAGGTACTCTGTTTTGTGCTTTGTAGAATGTTAATATGTACATGAACTTTTTGGTTTACATAATTTTCAAGTTTTTCTTCATTTTTCATATTTGTTCATATTGGAATCAATTAGGACATAACCACAAATGTGAGTTCCCTCCATTGTTTACAAATTATTGAGGGATTTAAGTGATTGTTGCTTACTCAAACTTTTTATGTTTAATCTTACTTTTTGTTTTGAAAATTTGGAAACTTGGAAATGATCAAGGCAATTTTTGAGTACTATGAGTAGAACCACATTTCCATAAATCACTTCAAGTCACCTTGTGAGTGTGTGATCTTTAGAAACTTCTCTTGAGCCTAAAACGAAAAATTTGGTATCATTGAAGCTTTAACCCGAACTTTAACTGCTTTGAAGAGCATTTTGATTTAAGTTGTAGTATTGTTGAAGTTGGGGAGATTGGTTCATTGTGAAAAGAGAAGAAGGAATTGTGGGCAATGCATTCTCAAATGAAATCAAAATTAGATTGAAAAAGAAAGAAAAGAAAGAAATAGATTGAAAAATCAAAAGAAAAAGAGATAGAATGCATTGTGAGAATAAATTAAAAGTTTGAGCAAGAATGGTTGTTTGGAAAAGAAAATGCTCTTCATAAATGTTACCCTTTCTTATTCAATGGCCGTGTACATATGACCCTTGTTTCTTAACCCCGGCCAAGTTACAACCTATAAAAGTCCTTTTGTGATCATTCTTTCCATTGTTTTAATTAAATTGTGGGATGATTGCATAAATTGTTTTGGATGTGGCACAATTGCTTGTGAGTGTATTTTTTCCCTTGTATATATTGAGTTTGGCTCATTGGAATAAATTAGGTGATCCCCGTTTGAACATTTGTTGCTTATGATGAATACTTGTAATTTATGTTTAGAAGTTAGTTCATATACATATTTTTATTTTGTCAGAGCTAAGAATTACTTGCAGGCGTATCAATTCGGTTTGAACCATTGATGTTTGTTTGTGTTTGCTTATCAGGTATTCCTCTTGCTTCTATCCTATTTTACCTTTGTTTGAGGACAAACAAAGAAACAAGTTAGGGAGAGTTGTTAGGTGCTAAAAAGTGTTAGGTGGAAGTAGTTACAGAAAGTTACGCGCTCAGCGGGGTCCTTAGCGCACTTAGCGCGCTCTTTAGGCGGTTTATTATAAAGTGCAGCGCGCTTAGCGCGGTCTGCGATGCTCAGCCCCCTTATATTTAGACTCTTCTGTATTTTTCACTATCTCTCTTGATACATTTTAGAACAAAACACCTTGTGAACACTGTAGCATCCATTTTGGAAGATTGGAAGCATCATTCGTCGAGAGATCGTCATTGATGCTTGATATTCTTCTTCATCTTCTTGATTGTTTAGATTCCATGACAATGGAGAGCTAATTTCCCTTTTGTGTCAAGGTTAGATGGTAGATAATCCTTTCTTTTATATGTACAGGTATTGATTATAGCTTATGAACTCTTGGATGATGAATGTATGATGAAAAACTTTGTTTATATGGTTTATTCTTTGTGTTGGTTCATGATTGAGAAATGTGTTCTTACACTTTACCTAAGTTTTTCATCCATCAATGTGCATTGGCTAGAGATAGTAATGTGTGTTAATGTTCATAAATATTGAACTTAAATGTTGTCATTTTGATAGTTTGAGTGAGAGATCATCAAAGGATCAAAATGGTAAAACTCACAATATGTGTTAGAAATAAACATATTAGGAGGATATGTGATTACATTTACCGTCTAAACGAGTTCATTCGCTTTGTCGATTATATCCGTGCAAAATGGTTTGTCGAACCCTAATCTTGACACGCTTCTTATAAATCGTAAAACAAATATTTTTACCGCTTATACTTAACTTTGAATGCAAACTTTCCGACTCAAAACAACTGAAACCCCTTGTTACCTTGAAGTTTAAAACGTATACGACTGTAGAACGACTGCGATATCACCGAACAATCTCTATGGATCGATAACAATACCCTAACTCTATTTGTATTTCAACAATGACCTTCTGTCATACCCCAAATTTTGACCACAAGATTTCCCATCATTGTCAGGATCATTGCCATAATATGGATGTGCCATCATACCTCATCAATCTCCTCAAGGATTGCTGAGCCTTCACTACAATCAAGAATTAGGGTTTTGAGCCCTCCCAGAGCACTTAGACAAAGGATCAATCAAGAAATGACATGATCTTCAACTTGTCTAAACCTCTCAAGCACCCATGAAAGATCAAGAGGTCTCTCATATCAAGAATCAAGCACAAGAGTGCAACATCTCAAGCTGATCAAGCCTCAAGATCGATAGTGTCACCAAATTAGGGTTTTAGTCGACCAAGGCCTCCAGATGAAAATTTTCATCTGGGCATGAGCCAATACTTCAAAACATGATCCGAAATGCTCAAAGGGACCTCGTGGACCCATTCATAGAGTCCAATTAGCCTCAGAGGAGGCATTCATAAAAAAAAGGAATTAGGGTTTCTTGACCTAATTCACCCCTGAGTTGACTTTTGAGGCAAGACATGATCCAAGACCTCAAGACATGATTTAAGGACCTCAAACACACTACATTGATCCATTTACAATAATGAATTGATCCAAGAAGCTTGATTCACAAGTTTCAAATTCATCTAGACCACAATTAGGGTTTTAAAGAAAAAGTCAACTGTACCTTTGACTTTGGATCAAGACATGTTCCCAAACCTTGGGCCATGATTCAATACACCCTAAAACACCTATGGAATCCATCTATTAGGTTTGAATTAGGTTAAGAACTTGATTGCATAAATGATCACACAGTTTGGAATTCATCTGACAAAAAGTCAACTGTGCCCAAAATCAAGTTTGACTTTTCGATTTTTTTCACAAATGTGGTTCCCCTAAGTCAAAAACAATGTTGATTAATGGGGTAAACAATTCATTGTGTTGATTGACTATTGCTTTTATTACCTTGTTCTTATAGCAGATTGTGTTGTTATGACATCACACTTAACATCACACATCTGATACCAGAATTTCAATTGGTATCAGAGCAGGCATCCTGCTCTGCATCTGGGTGAGATCTAGGGCTGTTACTTTCTGGTACTATGGACAAGGAGAGTGGTGGATTTGTGAATAGACCCCCTATTCTAGATGGCTCAAATTATGATTATTGGAAACCTCACATGGTTACCTTCTTGAAGTCCTTGGACAGCAGGGCTTGGAAGGCTGTTTTAAAAGAATGGAAACATCCTATTATTATTGAAAAAGATGGAACATCAAAGCTGAAACCTGAGGAAGAGTGGACCAAGGAAGAAGATGAACTTGCACTTGGAAATTCTAAGGCTTTGAATGCCATTTTTAATGGTATTGACAAAAACATCTTTAGGCTGGTCAACACGTGTGAAGTGGCTAAGGAAGCTTGGGATGTCTTGAAAACTACTCATGAAGGAACCTCCAAAGTCAAGATGTCAAGACTTCAACTGCTGACAACAAAGTTTGAAAATCTGAAGATGAAGGATGATGAGACCATTCATGATTTTCACATGAATATTCTGGAGCTGTCAAATGCTTCTAGTGCCCTTGGAGAGAAAATGACTGAAGAGAAGTTGGTAAGGAAGATTCTTAGATCCCTTCCCAAGAGATATAAAATGAAGGTGACTGCTATAGAAGAAGCTCAAGACATCAGCAAGATGAGGGTGGATGAGTTGATTGGTTCTCTTCAGACATTTGAATTAGGGATGAATGAGGAATCTGAAAAGAAGACCAAAAGCATAGCGTTGGTGTCTAAAGATGAAAGGAAAAAGTGTGGTTCTAAAACTCAGGAGGAGCTTTCAAATGCCATTGTTCTGCTTGGAAGACAATTTAATAAGGTTCTAAAAAGGATAGTCAGGAGCTACAAACCTAATGTCAAGAACATCACATCTGACACAAACAGGTCAGGTGATCAGGGGAAGAAATCAAGAGATGAAGAAAAGTCCAATGATGATAAAGGAATTCAATGCTATGAGTGTGAAGGTTATGGTCATATCAGAAAAGAATGTCCTACATATCTCAAGAAGCAGAAAAAGGGGTTATCTATTTCCTGGTCTGATGAGGATACTGATAGTGAACCTGAAGAAGAATCAGCTAAGCTTGTTAGAGCTATGATTGGGATTTGTGAGTCTGACAATGATTTAAGTGATGAAGAGGTTACTTATGAAGAGCTTGCTGCCTCTTATAGAAAGCTGTGCATTAGAAGTGAACAAGTCTGTCTAGAAGGAGAGAAACAAAAGAAAGTCATTATGCAGTTAAAGGCTGAAAAGACTGAGCTTGAGAAGGAAGTCAGTATGCTAAACTCTAAACTGGAGTCTATGTCAAAATCTATCAGAATGTTGAATAATGGAACTGATGTTCTAGACAATATTCTTAATATTGGAAAAACTGCTGGAGACAAAAGTGGGTTGGGATTCAACTATGTTTCAGCTTCAAATAATGTTATTCCTATTTCCAAGCCAGTGATGTTAAAATAGATGTTTAAACATCCTGACAGGACTCCCTCTAGGAAGAAATTCAGGCGTTGGAGATGTCATCATTGTGGGTGTTTTGGACACATAAAGGCTTATTGTTATAAGCTACATGGTTATCCTCAGAAGGCACATCAGTTGGCTCCTAGACAGAACATTCACAATGGTAATCAGGTCATCAAACCAAAGAAGCAATGGGTTCCAAAAGGAAAAGTTGCCAGCTTAATAGCTCACACTTCTCTTAGGGTTTCTACTAAAGAAGACTGGTACTTTGATAGTGGGTGTTCAAGACACATGACAGGAGTGAAGAATTTGTTGGTGGATGTTAAGCTACATTCTTCTGGACATGTAACTTTTGGTGATGGTGTCAAAGGAGAAATCAAGGGTATGGGAAAGCTGAATTGTGCTGGTACTCCTAGGCTGGATAATGTTCTACTGGTCAAAGGGTTGACAGCAAATTTGATCAGTTTAGCCAACTATGTGATCAAGGGCTCAAAGTTGACTTTACAAAAACTGAGTGCATTGTCACAAATGAGAAAGGTGAAGTTATCATGAGGGGTGCTAGGTCTAAGGATATCTATGGGTGTAACAAGACTCAAGTCTCTCAACATGTGTTTTTGCTAAAGAAGATGAAGTCAAAGTCTGGCATCAAAAGTTGGGACATCTTCATCTGAAGGGAATGAAGAGAATCATATCCTCAGAAGCTGTCAGAGGAATTCCTAAACTCAAAATTGAAGAAGGAAGAGTCTGTGGGGACTGTCAAATAGGAAAGCATACCAAGATGTCACATCAGAAGCTTCAACATAACACCACCTCCAAAGTTTTGGAACTTCTTCATATGGACTTGATGGGACCTATGCAGGTAGAAAGTTTAGGTGGGAAGAAGTATGCTTATGTTGTTGTAGATGACTATTCTAGGTACACCTGGGTAAGCTTCATCAAAGACAAAACTGAGGTGTTTGATGAGTTTAAAGATTTATGTCAAAGACTCCAAAGAGAAAAAGAGAGTAATGTCATCAGAATAAGGAGTGATTATGGGAGGGAATTTGAAAATAGCAAGTTTGCTGAATACTGCTCTACTGAAGGCATCAGTCATGAGTTTTCCTCTCCTATTACCCCTCAGCAAAATGGAGTTGTTGAAAGGAAGAACAGAACTCTCCAAGAATCTGCTAGGGCAATGATCCATGCCAAAAAGCTTCCTTACCATTTCTGGGCTGAAGCCATGAATACTGCTTGCTATATTCACAACAGAGTTACTTTGAGAAGAGGCACTTCAGCTACATTGTATGAACTGTGGAAAGGGAGAAAACCAACTGTGAAGTACTTTCATGTTTTTGGAAGTAAATGTTATATTTTGTCAGATCGTGAACAAAGGAGAAAATTGGATCCTAAAAGTGATGAGGGAATCTTTCTGGGATACTCTACAAATAGCAGAGCTTATAGGGTTTTCAATTCCAGGACCAAGGTTATGATGGAGTCTATAAATGTGGTAATTGATGACAGTGACATGAAGGAAGATGCTGATGTCCTGGATGATGTTGGAACATCGTTTGAAGATGTTACATCAAAAACTGAAGATAGAAATGTTGCTCCCAGTCATGTTGATGCTGAGGCTGAACCTGAACAACCTAATAAAGAACCATCTATTAGAGTGCAAAAGGACCATCCAAAAGAGCTTATCATAGGTGATCCAAAATCAGGGGTTAGCACTAGATCAAGAGAGGTTGTGTCAAATTCTTGCTTTGTTTTCAAAATTGAGCCCAAGAATGTCAAAGAAGCATTGACTGATGAATTTTGGATTAATGCCATGCACGAAGAGCTGGAATAATTCAAGAGGAATAAAGTGTTGGATCTTGTACCAAGGCCTGATGAAGTTAATGTGATAGGCACCAAGTGGATTTACAAGAATAAATCTGATGAACAAGGAGTGGTCACCAGAAACAAGGTCAGATTGGTGGCACAGGGATACACTCAGGTTGAAGTAATTGATTTTGATGAAACCTTTGCACCTGTGGCAAGACTGGAATCTATCATATTACTCTTAGGTGTGGCTTGTATTCTCAAATTCAAGCTCTTTCAGATGGATGTTAAGAGTGCCTTCTTGAATGGGTACTTAAATAAAGAAGTTTATGTTGATCAACCAAAAGGGTTTATTGATCCAACATTTCCTAATCATGTATACAAACTAAGGAAAGCTCTCTATGGTTTGAAACAAGCACCAAGAGCTTGGTATGAAAGGCTTACTGAATTCTTGGCTGTAAATGGTTACAAAAAAGGAGGGATTGACAAGACTTTGTTTGTCAAAGATGAAGGAGGAAAACTGATGATAGCTCAAATATATGTTGATGACATAGTATTTGGTGGGATGTCTGATGCAATGGTTAAACATTTTGTGAAACAGATGCAGTATGAGTTTGAAATGAGTCTTGTTGGAGAGCTCGGCTATTTTCTGGGTCTACAAGTTAGACAAATGGAAGACTCCATATTCATCTCTCAGAACAAGTATGCTAAGAACATTGTTAAGAAGTTTGGTCTGGAAAATGCTAATCACAAGAGGACACCTGCTCCTACTCACTTAAAGTTGTCAAAGGATGAACATGGTGTGAGTGTGGATCAAAGTATATACAGAAGCATGATTGGTAGTCTATTGTATCTCACTGCTAGCAGACCTGATATTTCTTTTGTTGTTGGAGTTTGTGCCAGATATCAATCTGAGCCTGAAGTTAGTCACTTGAATCAAGTGAAGAGGATTCTGAAGTATGTGAATGAGACTAGCGACTATGGCATGCTTTACAGTCATAGATCAGGTACTGAGTTAAGTGGTTATTGTGATGCTGATTGGGCAGGGAGTGCTGATGATAGAAAAAGTACTTCAGGAGGTTGTTTTTTCTTAGGGACTAATCTGATCTCTTGGTTTAGTAAAAAGCATAATTATGTGTCTCTTTCTACTGCTGAAACTGAGTACATAGCAGCAGGGAGTAGTTGTTCTCAACTAGTTTGGATGAAGCAAATGTTGACTGAATACAATGTCAAGCAAGATGTCATGACATTGTACTGTGATAATCTTAGTGCTATCAATATCTCGAAGAACCCTATTCAACATAGCAGAACTAAGCATATTGATATACGTCATCATTTTATAAGAGATTTGGTTGAAGACAAGGTAGTTGCTTTGGAACATGTTGCTACTGAACAACAATTAGCTGATATTTTTACAAAGGCCTTAGATGCAAATCAATTTGAAAAATTAAGAAGCAAATTGGGAATTTGCATATATGAGGATTAAGTGTGCTGGGAGGTGTCGTGTGCAGTTGTGAACTTTAGTGCTTATGTTTAGTTTAAAGGAAACATATTTTTATTCAACTGCTGAAAGCATACAAGATTAGATATTAGTACATCAAAAGCAACAAACAAAGGGTCTAAAGATTATCCCAACCCCCTGAATCAAGAAAAGTTTTCCAATCTTCATACCATTCATCATCAGAAGCATGAAGTTGCACTGGAGGTTTTTTTTATGGTTTTCATCCTTGTCTCTGATGTTTTTCTTGTTCGTGTTGCTCCTGAAGTTGCCCCAGCTGTAGACAGTGTTTTGTTCTTCATCTTCTGTGGATCTGGTTTCTTGACCTCGTGCATGTGTTTCTTTTCTGCATCTTTGTTAGACTGACTCATGGTTCTATCTGTGGTATAGTGTTAGAAGCAAGGAGGCTTGGTTTTTATACTGCATAAAGAGTCTTTGTTTGTATCGTCTGACCAGTCAAAGTGGTGTTTGGTTTGGGAACTTGTTTTCTTGGGAAGCCATTTATTTGACCATGTCAAATTGGATGTCATAACTTTGTGTTTGCTGCCTTGGTAGGTTAAGAGGTTGTCTAATTGTGGCTAAAAAGGGGGAGAGTTAGCCTTGGGTTGCTGTTTGCTGCTGCCTAGCTTTGTGTGGTTCTTATTTTGAGGGGGAGGTTGTAGTTGGTGCAGGTGTTTTGTATGGTTGAGTTTGAGTTTGGTACAGCTGTTGGATGTTGCTGATTCTGGGTGTGTAGTGATTGTTTGGAGATTGGTGTTTATCCGCTGTAAGTTTTTTCTGATGTTGGCTGAGATTGTTTTAGCCAAAATTAGCCAAAGGGGGAGATTGTTAGTTCTTGTATTGGCTGCAATTTTGGTAAAACAATGTTGCTGTTGAAGATGTCATTTGTCTGATGTCTTAACATGAGCTCTTAACATTCAGTTTACGTTAAGTTATGTAGGGTTGCAGTTTTGTGTGCTGATGTTAAAAATGATGTCTTGACATCAGTTGACAGAACATCAGAACATCAGTCTGATGTGTTATTAGGGCTGCGCGTGTTTTTGTTGTTGGTGAGATTTTTGCTTAAGTAAGTGAGAGATTGTAGGCGAATATCTTGATAAAGATACATTCTGGTGCAATCATATATGGAGGAGATCTTGTTGCTATTTTTAGGGCTGAATGATATGAAAAGATTTGAAGAGAAAATCTGTTTTAATTAAAAATCAAATCAGAGATCTTCAAGGAGTCCAAGCCCAAGTCTGAGTTTCTATATAAAGCAGCCACAACCCTACTTGAAGAGGTGAGGACAAGATATTAAAGACTGAGTGTCAAGTGTGTTTTCATATGTGTTTATGTAAACCATTTATTCATCGTTGATGCTTGAATTGGTGTGATTGTTTGAGTTGTAATTTGTCCACTCTAAAGCTTTTAAGCAAGAGTGTATTGTTCTTGATCAAAGCTTTTAAGCAAGATCAAGTTGGGAACTTTGTAATCTTTGAATTGTACCACTGAGGTGATTAAGGGGGAGTGAGTGGTTTCTCATATCTAAGTGTAACTTAGGTAGAAGTGTCATTGGGTAGAGATTAAGTTAGTTGATTATCAACTGGTATTGTTGAGTCTGTAATTTAATTCTACTAATAGTGAGTTTCCTCCCTGGCTTGGTAGTCCCTAGACGTAGGTAGTTAGACTGAACTGGGTAAACAATTCATTGTGTTGATTGACTATTGCTTTTATTACCTTGTTCTTATAGCAGATTGTGTTGTTGTGACATCACACTTAACATCACACATCTGATACCAGAATTTCATATATCTTCCATTTCCTTTCCAGCTTCATAGGATAAATAAGAAATCAGAAAATAGCACCCAATTCCAACCATTGCGGTAAGGTGGTCGCGTCACCGACAAAAATCGCACGCTACACCTTCCTGACATGTACCATATTATTGCTTTGTCAGATATAGTTTAAGGTGAACATCCTTTAAATGAATTTAAAGTTCCATATTTGAGATGTTAAGATCAGGAAATGGTGTTTGTCGGGGTGCAAAAAATACCCGAGAGCGATAAACGCTCAAATGACAATGAAGTCGACACTTAAGTTTATTTTTTATCGTACCTGGATCAGACAGTATCTGGTGTCCAACAGCGTCATCTGGACTTCAGCTCCGGTGCGGTTGAAAGACGGCGCGGGGGGGGGGGGGGGGGGGGGGTGTACCTGCAAGGTACTCTGATGCTCAAGTAAGGTAACGGTCAGAGAAAAAGCAAGTACAGAAGAAGAAGGTTAGAGTGTCAAGAAGTGTGTGTAACCTGACCCTCTCAAGTGAGAGGGTATTTATAGAGAGCCCCCAGCGCGGGGCCAACGGTTACTTGCATTGGGCTGGATGGCCAGGCCCAATCCAAGTAACTACCAGGGCTTACGTGGCGTAGTGAAGACCAGCACGTGGTCTTCGCCCTGGGGTAACCATTATTAGATCTCCGGAATTAGGGCAGACCGATTCCATTGGGAGTGGGTGGTTACATGAGAACGTGTCCTCGCGGGGAGGAGTCTTGCGTGTCGGGGAGAGACGTGTGCTCCGTCGACATAGATCGTCCATTTATGAGATCCGTTGGTCGAAGGGCGACTTTCTCTATCTGCTGATACCTGAGCTCGGGGCCTTGGAGGGCTTTGCTCGTGAAGTAAATTGGCTTTTGCCCGTCCGGGGTTTCCCGAATGAGGACGGCGCTGACTGCTTCACTCATGATTGCAAGATACAAGAAAAGTGTCTCCCCGCTCTCAGGCCGTGATAGGACCGGGGGTTTCGATAAGACTTGTTTTAGGTGGAGGAGCGCCTGCTCGCATTCTTCGCTCCACTCAAACTCCGCTTTTTGTCGAAGAAGTTTGAAAAATGGGAGTGCGTACTGTGCCGACTTGGCGACGAAGCGGGAGAGAGCGGCGAGCATCCCGTTCAATGATTGTATCAACTTCTTTGAGTCCAGAGTAGGGATCTCGGAAAAAGCCCTACACTTGTCGGGGTTGGCTTCGATTCCTCGCTCTGTGAGGTAAAAGGCGAGGAACTTACCTGCCCGAACGCCGAAGGTGCATTTGTCGGGATTGAACCTCATGCGGCACCTCCTCGCTGTGTCGAACACCTTCTTGAGGTGCACGGCATGGTCGACTTCCTCCGCTGATTTGACGATCATGTCGTCCATGTAGACCTCGAGCATGTCGCCGATTTCAGCCCGGAAAACCTTATTCATCATCCGTTGGTAGGTCGCACCGGCGTTCTTCAGATCGAAGGGCATTACGTTGTAATAGTAGTTATCCGACGCAGTCATGAAAGTCGTGTGCTGTTTGTCGACCTTGTCCATGGGAATTTGGTTGTATCCCGAGTAAGCGTCCATGAAGGATAATAGTTTGTAACCTGCAGAATTGTCGACCAGCTGGTCGATGTTAGGCAAGGGATAGCAGTCTTTCGGGCAAGCCCGGTTAAGATCAGTATAATCAACGCATATCCTCCATTTTCCATTATTCTTTTTAACAAGTACAATGTTGGACAGCCAGGTCGTGTACCTGGCCTTCGATATAAAATTTACCTCTAGGAGGTCTTTTACAGCTTTTTCAGCAGCCTCCGTTTTTTCGGGAGACTGCTTACGCCTACATTGAGCTATGGCCCTAGCGGCCAGATCTACTGTGAGCTGATGGCAAGCCACCTCGGGGTCGAGGCCAGGCATCTCGGATGTGCTCCACGCGAAGAGATCAGCATTCTCCCTTAGACATGCCTTCAGCTGCTCCTTCGCCAGGTCGGGGATCCTAGTGCCAATCTTCACGTTACGGTCTGGATCGTCCCTGAGGACCACGAGCTCAAAGTCTCCGTCTGGGAAGGGGCGCGTTGGGTGGAGAGGCCGCCCGTTGTTTTCCGCCTGGAGGTCGAGGTCTTCTGCCCCGTCTTCATTGGGTTTGCCAGGGAACCTGCTGTCGAGTTCGACCGCGTTGACGCGCGGGAGAGGTACCTGTTCGGCGTCCTGGGGTGGCTTGGCCACGGTCTTGGGTTTGGCGCCGATGGAACTCCTGCCTTTGATGGCAGCGTCGAAGCATCTTCTGACCGCGTCGATGTCCCCGTGCATCGTCACCACTCGTCCCCTGGTCGTGTAGTACTTTATTTTGAGGTGGACCGTTGATGGTACCGCCGTAAGTTCAGCCAGGGTGGTCCTCCCGAGGATGCAGTTGGAAAGGGATGGGCATTCGACCACCAGGAAACGGATCTTCGCCTGTCGGGAAGTGTCTTCGACTCCGAATGTAACCATCAGCTCCACGTAACCCCATGGTCTGGTGGTGGTTCCGTTGAACCCCTGCAGATCTGAACCGGTGTACGGGGTCAGATGTCTTTCGTCGAGCTGAAGGGTCCCGAACAGATGGGCATACATGATGTCGACCGAACTTCCCTGGTCGACGAGGATCCTTCGAACATCAAAGTTCTCCATCTGTGCCCTGACCAGGAGGGGAATAGTGGCGTTTGGCGCTCCCCCAGGGAGTTCCTCGAGGTAGAAGGTGATAGGGTTGGAGTTCCCCCGCACTTTCTCGAGAGTGGTTGTCTTCGTCGATGTTGCGGATTCCAGCTCATCAAGTTTTCGCTTGATCGATCTGACAGATAACTTCTCGGGACCACCCCCGGAGATGACCATCACTTTGTAAGGGTGATATCATGAAGGAGGAAAGCTTTAACTCAGTGTAGAGCAATGCCACTTTTTCCTTATGAACCTTTCATGCTAAGAGAGGGACATTGGCTTGGATTTAAATAATCCAGAGGCTTGTCACTTACAGCTGTTAGATGAAAGATGAATTTTAGCCAGGATAAAGGAAGGACTCCAACTTGGATTTTGAGTCAACAAGTATGCCACTTAAAGCAATTATCTGGGAAAAAGGTTTTGTTTGTTTGTTTTGAGATGTGATGTATAGAGGAAATTTCCTCCTGCAGAGTGGACTCATGGTCTTATCTGAGGGGATATTGGTTTTTGTGTGCCTTGATCAAAGCCTAAGGTTGAAGCTAAAAGGTTGACTCTACTAGGGGAGTTTTATGCCTGTCTTGTACAAAGTCCAAGATTGAGGCTAAAAAGAGATTGACTCTACCGAGGAGGGTTTTATCTGTCTTGTACAAAGCCCAAGATTGAGGCTGACTGACTCCACTGGGGGAATCTCTTATATGAAGCCTATGAGGAGGCTATCTCTTACTGAGGATTATTGGGAATCCAAGAGCAGGTCCAGATTGTGTTGGGGAATCCAAAGGCTTTACTCTTTTTGGGAATTAGGGAAGAGTTGAAGTATCATATGCCATGAGATTCTGATACTCTTGGAGATTTGTTGATGGTAAAATGACCCTAGTTGGGGATTTTTAAGGTGACGATTTAAATATTGAGTTTGAAAACCTATGGAGGTTTTAACTCTGCTGGAGATTAGTATGTTGGTACAATGATCAGGGTTTTTCCTGTGCTTTGAGGTAACTTGTGGGTTTCTTGGTGAGATCCAAGAGTATATGAGACTTTCCAAGTCTTATTGACTGAAGAGGTTGACTCTTAGCCGAAGAATGATCTTTGTATGATGCCCAAGAGGAGGTTGAGACTTTCCAAGTCTGCTTGTATGAATCCCAAGAGGAGACTGAGGGTTTAAGGGATGAAGATCAACCCTAAAATTGTTTGATGTTTTGGAATTCTGACTCTCCTGAGGATTGAACTAGCAAAGATGACTAATTTCTATCCTATACCTGTAGGAGGCCTTTGGATCCTTGTACTAAGCCCAAGAGGAGGCTGAGGAACTTCTAAGAAGCCTGAGGTTCCTTGTACTAAGCCCAAGAGGAGGTTGGGGATGCTTTTAGGAAACTTGTGAGTTTCACCGAGAATTAATCCTTTCTTTGTTGAACAGTTCTAGGGTTTAAAGAAATTCAAAAAAGGTTTCACCTAGAATTAATCCTCTATGGGGAAATGAATTTCTTGTACACAATGTAATTCTAAGTTTGACAGTCTTGAGAAAAGTTTCACCGGGAATAATGCCTTTCTCTGTTCCATATTGTATAAGCCCAAGAGGAGGCAAGACTGTATAGGGAATTTCTTATAAGGGAACTAGTTTTGACTATGTTGAAAGTAACCTCTGGTTTGATCTAAACCTATACCTAACTGCTGTGGGAACTCTAAGCAAGATATGCACAAATATATACAGACAATTATATTGACAAATATATATAAGTAATTAGCATTAAAACAGATATGAGGACTTACCTTCTGAGAAGAAGCCCAAGCATAATGTGATATGTAGTATTGACTACAACTGTATTCCATCTGTTAGTTCTTGTTATTGGCTAGAATTTTGGTAAAACAATGTTGTTGTTGAAGATGTCGTTTATCTGATGTCTTAACATGAGTTACTAACATTAAGTTTGTTAGAGTTGCAGTTTTGTGTACTGATGTAAAAAACGATGTCCTGACATCTGTTGACAGTACATCAGTTTGGTTTGTTTCTAGAGCTGCGCTGTTTTTAATATATCTTGGGAGATTTTGTTTGAGAGATTGCAGGAGAGTTTATTGGAGAAGATTTATTCTGATACAATCAATTCCTATTACTTTGTGGAGTATATTTTGTTTCTATTTTAGGGCGAAGAGATTTGGAGAATAAATCTGCTTTATTGTTAAATCAAATATGTAATTTTATAATGCACAAGCCCAATGTAAGGAATGTTTCTGGGAATATTATTGGAGAACTTTGTGGAGCTGATTTAGAGGTCTGGAAGATTCAAGATAAAATCAAGAGAAGATTGAGTATTTAAATATGGAGATATTTTAGGAAGATTTGATTGAAGTCTAATTTGTAGGAGAATCTTTTGCAGATTTGTAGCAGCTGATATAATGTGATTTGAAGCCCAAATCCAGTTGGGTTTAGGTTATAAATTGAAGCATTGTAACCTAGAAAAGGAAGTCAGCCATCATGTAAATTATAAGGGTTGTGTTGGTTGATGAACCACCCGGTTTGTGGGATGGTCATCGTGTGTATCTCGAAGCCTGTAGGTAAGAGATGTATTGTTCTTGGAGGAAGCTATTAAGCAACTCTAAGTATTGTTCTTAGTCATGTGTGTCATGTCTAGGTATTGTCATTGAAGTGTGTCTTCTACTTTTCTGTGATTGAAGAGTTGTTGGAAATCAAGCTGTTGATGCAGTGGCTGAGGTGTTGACTGCTATACATCATTGTGATGATTGAAAGTGATATGGAGTCTCTTATCTAGGGTGGACTTAGGTAGAATGGTCATTGGGTAGTGATTAAGTGAGTAGATCATCAACGGGTGTGTTGATTGTAGGGTCTATGAATTGATACTGCTGATAGTGAACTTCCTTCCTGGCTTGGTATACCCCCAGATGTAGGTTGTTAGACCGAACTGGGTGAACAAATTCTGTGTGTTGTTTATGAGTTTTAGTACTGTTATTGTTTATACCTTGCCATGTTATCTGTAGCAGACCAGATGTCTCGACATCCTGTAGGACATCTGGGATCTGTCATACCAGAATTTCAATTGGTATTAGAGCAGGCATCCTGTTCTGTTTCTGGGTGAGATCCGAGGGGGATACTTTCTGGTTCATGGTAGAGGAAGAAGGATGTTATACTGAAAAGCTGTTTGAACGTGATAGGGTCATATTGGTGTTTCAATGGTCCCTAGAAGTGGAGGATGGACTATTCATGACAGCTGGTACTTATAGGCAGAAAATGATGTATGGTGGATGTGTGCTTGCTGTGTAGCTGTGATGTCAGACAAGATGTCTTGACACCATGTTTCAGTTTCTTTTGGAGGATCTTGTTGTGGGGGAGTTTATTTCTCTCCAAGGAATTGCTTTGTTATTTCTGCTGTGTGCGCCTCTGATTTGTTCTAGTGTTGTGTTCTGTATGATTGCTGCTATGTTTGATTGTGGTTCCCCAGTATTTCATGCAAAGGCTGTTTCAGCCAATATTAGCCAAAGTGGAAGAATGGTGTTTTTTTTGTTGCAGAGCTTCAGTTCATGATGTCAAGTCTGATGTCCTAACATGTGACTACAGAACTGGAGAACATTCGGTTCAGAATGTTGTGTTTGGTTTGTTACCTTTTGGTCGCAATTCTTTGGGTTTTCCTGATGAGAGATTCCTGGCGAAAATCATGGTGGAGATTTTATGTGTTTCAAACCTAGAATTTCGTTTGCACCTGGATAGTGGTGGTTTTGTGCTATACCTGAAGACTGTTGAGGAGGTTGTGATTGTTGTGTATTCCGCTGCATGGTATCTGATGAAACACCTGGAAAATTAAAAGATGTAGACGTGTTGATGGTGTGTATCATGCAAGTATTTATGGCCTGATCAGAAAGGATGATCAACTACTGGTGAACTCTTGTATCCCCTGCAAAGAGTTGTACATGGATTACTACGGATGTTACCTCCAAAACCATAGTAAGTGTCAAATCCATGTGTTTAGATCTGATGTTGGAACAGTATCTCAAAGGTGTTGAGTTTTCAGCCAAGGAAGTTAGTTGTGCTCATAGTGGAGTATCAGGTCAAGCCACTTACCTAATCTGAAGTGATCAGTAGTGTGGATCAGCTAGTGCCACAAGTGTGCAGGAAAAGAATGTCAGACCAAATGTCATACCTTGTGTGAGAAGGTTACCTTATCACATATGATAAATACCTTGACAGGAGTTGAGTATTTGTCTGCTTTTGATAAGGATGTGCATCTAACCGATAGTGAATACTGGGACGGGAGCTGAGCGTTTATCTAAGATGTTGTGCATTTAACTAATGACAAAATACATTGACGGGAGACTATGTGTATGTCTGATGTAAAAGTGCAGGACTGCTGAAGTGTTGTGAATTTACTTTTCTCTATGTGGCTGTTTATTTCTCTGCGAGGTGTGTTGGTGTGTGACAACCTGAAATAGCTGCTGAAGGTGTGAGCCTTGGAGATCATCCTGGGTTCAAGGAACTCTGTGTTGATGTCCTACATAATATTGAAACAATCATGGTGGTTAAAAGAAGCTTGGGATTATAAAGATGAGATTGTGTGTTCTATAGTGTATTGGCATTTTTTTGTATGGCTATGGGGTAGTCTTGGACTACTTATTTTTTGAAGATTCAGATATGGCAGATTTAAAGTCTTTGGAGTTTCTAAGCAGGATGGAGGTTGTCTACTCAAACTTGATTGTTGAATCAAGTCTATGAGAGCATGGAAATCTGTTTCTACAAAGGGAGGAGGTTCTTCTGAGTGGCAGAAGGAAGAGCTGAATTCAACAGTTGGATGTCATAATGTTTTGACATCTAGCTTAACATCAGATGTCTCAGTTGGTGATGTGGCACATCAGCTTATGATAGGGTGATCTATAGGAATGAACAGTAGGATGTTTCAAAAAGATCGTTCTCATGGCAGTTTGCAGGAGCTGCAGGAAGAAGAAGATGTTACATGACCATGGCTTAGAGAGTCTAAGTGTGTTTGATATTGAGCAATTGGAACATGTGACTTGAAGATCAAGTTTCCTTGGTGGATCAGGATATCGTTGTGAGAGTTCTGACAAACGTGAAAAAGGTCAAAAGGTGGCATTTGGTTGTTTTCGTATGAGGATTCATGAATGAGGTGATCAAACTGTGGCATTTGGTTGATCTCAGAAGTGGATTCGAAGAATTAAGATAATCAGAGTGTGGCAGCTGGTTACTATTGAGGATTGTCTTGGAACAAGTTACTCTTGGACAGAAGGGTGATGAGTTGAAGACTCAAGGAGATTATTCTTCTTGAAGGTGGATGAGAGTTTATTTCTCTAGTTCTTTGGATTACTATGCTATAGTAAGTCCAGTTGGTGGAGCATATCAAGAATCATGGTGATAATGTCTTGGTGTGTGGCAGATGTTCTAACTTGTATTGGGACATTATCTGGTTGGATATCCTTGGTGAAGGATGATTATGCTCTGGTTCAGAAGCGTGGTGCCTACATTATGCCTAAGGAGCGTCTACATAGTCATACGGGAGAATGATGAAGTAGAAGGTCTGCCTTGGATGGAGAATGTAGAGAAGACTAAAGTAGATCAGGTATTGATTAATTGGAAGTCTGAAGATGAAAAGTATGATAGGGAATGACTGCCTTTGGAGAGTTGGGGGATCTATGTGACTTTGATCCTTATCTAATAGTTTGTTTAAAGGAGGATGGTGATTCTTATGTTCCTCACGAATAGCCTAATTGTAACTTCATGTGGAGTTGGATGCTCGAGCAGTATTGTCAGAAGAGGTGTTTCTGACTATGTGGATTAGAATGTGGAGATTCTGAGCTTGTTTTTAGTAGTATGTTCTGGCAAAGCATGACTACTAATTTTGAAGACTTCACTAGTATCAACAACTACTAGTGAATGTAATGGCAGAGGAATTGTGTCAGATGATGTGATCTGATCAGAAAGTTTTTTTAAGAGCTGTTCTTTCTTCTGCTGCAAGTATCTCTTGAAGAGATTGGATCTCAGTAAAGCTTTTAAGTAAGCTGAGAATTCGTGGGGTCTGTATGAGCATGAAGATGTTCATGTGCTTGAAATGAGGATTGGTGTTTTTGTTTCCTTTGTGTGCCTCAGGGGGAGTAAAGTGGTGTTTTGTTTGATGTTTATGATGTCAGATCAGATGTCATGACTTTATGTCATGTGTGTACTACTGCTTAGGAAGAGTAGTTACATTTTTGTTGCTGAACTTGTGCAACTATTTAGGGGGAGCATGATAGTCTGTCATGTGTGATTGCTGCTGAAAAGTTGTGGAACTCCTTACTGTGTCTGGGAGAATTTATTTTTCTCTGCAGGTTATTTTGGAAGAACTCTGTAGGGGTCTTGGTTGATGGGAGATGTCACACTTGTCTTGGTGTGTGTTATTAATTCAAAGTAAGAGGACTTTACTTAGAGTGTAGTGGAAGGCAGTGGGTTTGTGCTTCAGAACTTGTGGGTGATTTGGTGGTGGTTCTTGTTAAATGTACTAGTGTTGTTTGAGGATCAAGCATTATGTGAATGCGTTCAGCAGGTGTGTTGAACAGAGGGTACGCTCTTGAAGACATGAAGATGAGTCTTATGTTTTCCATTCATTTAAGGTGTTCATTTTGCAAAGGAGCACTGGTTACTTAGATAGGGGGAGTTGAACTTTTGTTGTTGAAGTAGTGTAGTTGTGAACTTTATTGCATATGTTTAGTTTAAAGGAAACAAAATTTTATTCAACTGCTGAAAGCATACAAGATTAGATTTTAGTACATCAAAAGCAACAAACAAAGGGTTTAAAGATTATCCCAACCCCCTGAATCAAGAAATGTTTTCCAATCTTCATCCCATTCATCATCAGAAGCATGAAGTTGCACTGGAGGTTTTTTGATGGTTTTCATCCTTGTCTCTGATGTTTTTCTTGTTCTTGTTTCTCCTGGAGTTGCCCCAGCTGTAGACAGTGTTTTGTTCTTCAACTTCTGTGGATCTGATTTCTTGACCTCTTGCATGTGTTTCTTTCCTGCATCTCTGTTAGACTGACTCATGGTTATTTCCTAGTTATGTTGTTAGAAGCAAGAAGGCTTGGTTTTTATAATGCATAGAGAGGTCATTGTTTGTATCGCCTGACCAGTCAAAGTTTTGGAACTTGTTCTTTTTGGGAAGCTTGTTATTTGACCTTGTCATAGTAAATGTCAGGACGTTGTGTTTGCTGCTTTGATAGGTTCAAGGTTGTCAATTTGTGGCTAAAAAAGGGGAGAGTTAGCCTACTGTTGCAGCTGTTGGTAGTTGTTGCTGCTGTTTGTGTGGTGAGAATGTTAGTTTGTTTTATCCACTGCAGGTATCTCTGATGTTGGCTGGGATTGTTTTAGCCAAAATCAGCCAAAGGGGGAGATTGTTAGTTCTTGTTATTGGCTAGAATTTTGGTAAAACAATGTTGTTGTTGAAGATGTCATTTGTCTGATGTCTTAACATGAGTTACTAACATTAAGTTTGTTAGGGTTGCAGTTTTGTGTATTGATGTCAAAAACGATGTCCTGACATCTGTTGACAGTACATCAGTTTGGTTTGTTTCTAGAGTTGCGCTGTTTTTAATATATCTTGGGAGATTTTGTTTGAGAGATTGCAGGAGAATTTATTGGAGAAGATTTATTCTGATACAATCAATTCCTATTACTTTGTGGAGTATATTTTGTTACTATTTTAGGGCGAAGAGATTTGGAGAATAAATCTGCTTTATTGTTAAATCAAATATGTAATTTTATAATGCACAAGCCCAATGTAAGGAATGTTTATGGGAATATTATTGGAGAACTTTGTGGAGCTGATTTAGAGGTCTGGAAGATTCAAGATAAAATCAAGAGAAGATTGAGTATTTAAATATGGAGATATTTTAGGAAGATTTGATTGAAGATCTAATTTGTAGGAGAATCTTTTGTATATTTGTAGCAGCTGATATGATGTGATTTGAAGCCCAAATCCAGTTGGGTTTAGGTTATAAATAGAAGCATTGTAACCTAGAAAAGGAAGTCAACCATCATGTAAATTATAAGGGCTGTGTTGGTTAATGAACCACCCGATTTGTGGGATGGTCATCGTGTGTATCTCGAAGCTTGTAGGTAAGAGATGTATTGTTCTTGGAGAAAGCTGTTAAGCAACTCTAAGTATTGTTCTTAGTCATGTGTGTCATGTCTAGGTATTGTCATTGAAGTGTGTCTTCTACTTTTCTGTGATTGAAGAGTTGTTGGAAATCAAGCTGTTGATGCAGTGGCTGAGGTGTTGACTGCTAGACATCATTGCGATGATTGGAAGTGAGATAGAGTCTCTTATCTAGGGTGAACTTAGGTAGAAGGGTCATTGGGTAGTGATTAAGTGAGTAGATCATCAACGGGTGTGTTGATTGTAGGGTCTATGAATTGATACTGCTGATAGTGAACTTCCTTTCTGGCTTAGTATGCCCCCAGATGTAGGTTGTTAGACCGAATTGGGTAAACAAATTTTGTGTGTTGTTTATGAGTTTTAGTACTGTTATTGTTTATATCTTGCCATGTTATCTGTAACAGACCAGATGTCTCGACATCCTGTAGGACATCTGGGATCTGTCATACCAGAATTTCACCCTCTTTTAGGGTTTCAAGCAATTGAAGAAAGTATTGAAAACACATTGAACTTGAATTTGAATAAAAAGGAAGTTGTTTTAAAAAGATTTGTTTGGGGCTTATAGCTCAAGGAGAGGCCCAGATGATTTATTTGATAACATTGATCGTACTGCGATACCGAAAGACGTGGTGGGACTTATACTACTGCAGAGGCCCAAAATTGTTTTTGTACAAAAGGAGTTGGGTCTTACACTCTAATAGAGACCTAAAAGTGTTTGTGAAAAGAGATAGTGAGGCTATACTAAAGGAGAGGCCCAAAAGTTTTATTTAAAAAGGCGACGATCGCGTCGTGATTTTGAAAATCACAGAGGGACTTATATAATAACTGAGGCCCAAAAATTTTGAATTTACAAAGGGGATGGGTCTTACGCTTTATTAGAGGCCCAAAAATGTTTGGAAAGAAGAAAGATGGAGCTTACAACTCAAGGAGAGGCCCAGATGAAAATTGTTTTGAAAATGGAGATCGCGCCGAGATTTTTAAAATCGTATCGGGACTTATACAATTACTGAGGCCCAAAAATCAACTATTTACAAAGGGATGAGACTTACACTCTACAAAGAGGCCCAAAATGTTTTTGAAAAGAAGTTTGAAAAATTAAAATTAAGAAAAACCCTAATTTTAATTAAAAATATAATTTTGCAAAGGAAATTAAATATAAAATATCAAATATATTTAAAAATAAGTGGTAAGCTTTGAATTTTTTTTTTGAAAAAATCATGTTTAATTACATGAAAGCTTGAAATCCAATTGGTTTTGAAAAATCAAGGTGAGAATTTCATTTAAAAATGTTAAAAAAAAATAAAAATGAAATTATTTCCAAAAATTCAAGTTATATTAAATAAATAATATAACTTTAATTTTTTTGTAGAATAAAATAATTTAACATTTTTGTGACTTTTTTAAAAAAAGAACTAATAAAAAATGATAAAAAATGAGAGAGAAATTAATTTTTAAAATCATTTAATAAAAATATCAAATATTCAAAAATTCAAATATTTGAAAATGGCGCCAAGGCCATCTTCTTCTTCCTCACGACTACCCACCATGGTCGTTTTGCAAAACCTCTCGTATCTTTCCGATTACTCAATGAAAATGACTTTTGTAAACATGAAAGTTGTGTGTTTTTGAACAAGGATTTCAGTCATATAAATTAATTGCATTTATATTAAGTTTGGAGTGAGAAATCAAGCAATTAACTCAAGAACCCTAATTTCTGCAAGAACACCATGAAATACACGAAAGCTTTAAAGCAATTGATTGATGGGAATCACTCTATATAAGTGCATAAACATGGTTGTAACTTGAAAACACATTTATGATGCATGGATTATAGAGTTTGAGAGTGTCAGGCTTACCTCTTGCAAGATGAATTTGAATTCTATGTTGGAGGTGTTACAGATATTGTGCAATGATCTGGACAACTTCAATGGACCTAATACAAGGTGTTTGGAAGCTTTGAATGGATTGAAACAACCTGGAACTTGTTGTGGCACCTCAACTACAAATAGGCCAAAAAGCTTGAGCAAATGGGGGTGACTTTGTGATTCTGATGTTCCAGATGTGTTTTAAGGTTATGGACCACTCATATATGATGTATGTGAGGTGTTGGCCTGATTGATTTTGATTGAATTGCTCTCAAATTGAAAATTCGATAGTGACTTGAAAGAGAAGCAAAATCTATTTTTTGAGAGTGATTGGAAGGAAAACATGAATTCAGATGTTTTGGGGTGGTTTGATTAGTCACACATGACCTTTATTTATAGTAGAGGAAGTTTGTTTTGGAAGCAATAATGTTTAGAGGTTGATCATGGCAGTAGCTTGTAACCATTGACTTGGATAATCCAAAAGTGCCAAGTTAACTCTTCTTATCTTGACTCCATTAATCTTTGCAGGTTTGAATGCTTAGAGTTTGGAATAAAATCTTGACTGGCTTGGAGTGTTGTGATTTGGTTCACGACACCTCAATGTATAACATTGATGTTACCTTGCCAAATTTGAATTCCAAGTTTCATGCCATGATGATTTTCACATGCCAAATTGGATTCCTTGCCCCTTTGATCATGAACCAAGTGAGTCATCAGATATTTTGTGTATTTGGAAGATGACAAAGTTGGTAAAGTGACAAGATTTGAAAGGCAAAATCGTGTGGCACAAGTTTGGTTTCCATGCTGTCATGAAAAATCAGGTTTTTAGGCCATGTTTCAAGGCATGTAACTCCCTACTCAAGTTGAGTTAGGATGAGTTCTTGTACTTTTTGGAAAGCCCAAATAACATACTTCAACTTTGATGTCCAACTTTGGTCTTGAATTACCTTGGATCATAATGAAAAATGGCCTCAAAGTTGGTGAAAATTCAAGACAGATTCTGTCCAAAATTTTCACTAAGTGTTGGAAAAAGTGTCCATTTTCATGTTTTTGTGAATTTAATCAATCTATAACTCAAAATCCATGAGGATTTGGGATCTGATGTAGTTGAAAATTTTGAAGTATGTAATGAGAGCTTTCATTTGAGCTTTGGATAGAAGAAAAAAGCCTTGTGGTTTAGAAGTTATGACCTTGCAAAGTTGGTACCAAATCACTTTTCTTCCATAACTTAGAAAATTTTAAGTTTCTCAAGGTTGCCCCTTTTTTAAGTAACCTCACTTTTCTTAATTTTTCTTGATGGATGATGATCCAAACCATGAATTAACATTGGTTTTGACTTAGGGAAGCCATGTTTGTCAAAATATTCAAAAAGTCTAACTTGATTTTTGGCACAATTGTCTTTTTATCAGATGAATTCCAAACTGTGTGATCCTCTATGAAATTAATTCCTTGATCTAATTCAAACCTAATGTATGGATTCTATAGGTATTATAGAGTGTCTTGAATCATTTCTCAAGGCTTGGGAACATGTCTTGGTCAAAAGTCAAAGATACAGTTGACTTTTCATCAGGAAACCCTAATTGGTCCAGATGAATTTGAATCCTTGTACTGCTTATGAACCAAGTTCTTTGAATCAATCCAAAATTGTAAATGTATCAATATGATGTAGTCGTGGTCTTCAAAACACTTCTTGAGGTCTTGGCTTATGTCTGGCTATAAAAGTCAACTTAGGGGTGAATTAGGTCAAGAAACCCTAATTCCTGATTTTTGATGAATGCATCCCCTGAGGCTATTTTGACTTTATGATTGGACTTATAAGGTACCTTTGAACTTCTTGAATCATGTTTTGAAGTATTGGCTCATGCCTAGATAAAAACTTTCATCTAGAGGCCTTAGTCGACCAAAACCCTAATTTGGTGACACTAGCGATCTTGAGGCTTGATCCACTTGGAATGTTGCAACCTTGTGCTTGATTCTTGATGTGGGAGACGTCTTAATCCTTTATGTGTGTTTGAGAGACTTGGCAAGTTTATGATCATGTCCATTCTTGATTGATCCTTTGTTTGAGTTCTCTGAGAGGGCTAAAAACCCTAATTCTTGGTTGTAGTGTATGTTCAACAATCCTTGAGAAGATTGATGAAGTATGATGGTACATCCATATTGTGGTGATGGTTTGCACAATGATGGGAAATCTTGTGGTCAAAATTTGGGGTATGACAAATGCCCCTATTTAATCTTCTTGGACCCGAAGGTGTGAATGGCAAAGATATTCGGACATTCAGGGTACAAGAGGATTAAATATCGAAATACCCGAAATTTTGATTGTGGTTGTGAATGGTAGCTGACTTATTCGTCCATCTTCTTTTGCTAAGTAACGATACTTAGAAAAGGGTAAAACTTCCCCTCGATCCTGGTCTTCAGCCACATAACTGGTCTTAGTTTCTTGAAGAAATAAACTTCCCCTCAATCTAGGTCTTCAGCCATGGAACTGGTCTCAGTTTCTTTTCTAAATAAACTTCCCCTCGATCCTGGTCTTCAGCCATGGAACTGGTCTCTGTTTTTTTCTCTAAATAAACTTTCCCTCGATCTTGGTCTTCAGCCATGGAACTGGTCTTAGTTTCTTCTTGCCGAGTTCCTTCCTTGACAAGGAACTCTATTTGTAGTGGTCTTCATCAAACTTCTCGCCGAGTTTTTACTAGGGAGATGCCATTTGATGGAGAAAGATTTGATGTCAGACTTGCTGGGGAAACCCATTTGTCTGAACTGCAAAGGTGTGCAAAATTCTCTGTGGGAGATGCCATTTGTCGACCTACTTGGTGGGGGGGGGGGGGGGGGGAAATGAGTCTCTTGAGAGACCGCTTTTTGTTTGGTGAGGTTACATCATACTTTTCTTCGAGACCTTTTCAGAGAAATACCATGTGATGTAATCCACTTTTGAGGTGCTGATGACTTCATTGACAGCAAACTTTTCAGGGAGAAACCGCTGTATTGCCGAGAGTCTTTTAGTGGAAAGGCTTTCTCTGGGGATTTTCTTTAATCCGGGAAAGCAAAAAAAAATCATCTTCAATGGTGAAGAGTGATGTTCTAAAGGTGTCTATTGAATGTCTTATTGCCTTTCAGAGGTCCAAGTTATCAAGGTGGTCGAGGACAGTCTCCAATCCAGAAATAAACTGGGGAGAGATTTGTCAGACGATATGTTTTCTGATAAGGAAAGAACTTAAACCAGAAGTTTGTCATATCTAAGAGTGGAGAAGAAGACTAACGACTCTATTGGAGAGAGGACGTTTATCACTTGGGGATGAGTATAACCAGAGTGATATTAATCCAACATATGTATGAATATGAATTAATTATGCATGATGTATGTATATTTATGCTGACAAAACAGACGCGACATATAGACTGATGAATGAACACGAGTGGATACTTGGCCACTTTAGGAGACAGGGTATCACTGGAGGTTCTGAAGGTAATATTTTGCTCGGGAATAGGGATTCCTGCATTCATTCCAATTTCGGGATGTACAGACCTACTAGGGATAGAAATCAGTTCTTGTTTTTCAGAGGTGGACCCTTCTGGGGAGAGAAACCAACAATTGGTTTTCAAAGGTAAGAACTCTGTCGGGGATGTTAGATGGGACATCCCATCTGAAGTAGTTGATCCATTATTCAGGGTGTACTGGTCAAAAGGAGTACTTTGATTCGGCATTTTGAGGTTTAATCACTCCCGGAGAAGCCGTCGATGTTCCTTCTTGTGTTCAGAAAAGGAAATTACCATCTTTGTTTTAAAAGTAAAACTTGAACTCCTCATTTCGAAAAAGTAAATTCATTTTTGTTTCAAGAATCGTTGATCATATTAAAATGTCATTCTGTAAAGCAAAATAAATGATAATTGTAAACAAAAGGCACACGGGCTCAAATTTTATTGATAGAATGGTGATCAGCCAAGCGTATGATCCCATAGAGCATTACAAAGTTTAGAAAATGGTAATTTAAAGGAAAAGGGCTACATTGAAACATAACGACTGCTATCCTCCCACCAACTTTGAATTCTGGACATTCTGAGCTTCTGTCGAAGATGACCTTGACTTGAAGTTTTCCTGACGGATGACGTTGCCACTGAGGAGTCAATATTGTCGGATATAGTTACTTGCCATGTATCCCTAACTTTTTCCTGGATTGTCTTTTCAGGTTTTCAATCCATCGGGATGATTTTGCTTATGCCTCTAATTTTTGCATGGACCGCCCTTTCGGGTTTTCAATCCACCGAGACGTTTTTTTTTAATTTAGGCGAAGTGTTTCTTGACTACATCAACTTTTGTGGGGTAGGTAAACTCCTTTCCATCCATGGTTGTGAGTCTCAAGGCACCGCCTGAAAAGGCTTTCTTAACAACATAAGGGCCATCATAATTCGGAGTCCATTTGCCCCTGGAATCAGTGAGAAATGATTGTATCTTCTTGAGCACGAGGTCTCCTTCTCTGAAGACACGGGGTCGGACTTTTTTGTCGAACGCTTTCTTTATCCTTTGTTGATATAACTGACCATGGCATAAAGCCGTCATTCTCTTTTCTTTGATCAGGTTCAATTTATCGCATGGACTTTGACACCATTCAACTTATGTTAGCTTGGCTTCCATCAATACTCTTATTGATGGGATCTCTACTTCTATGGGGAGCACTGCTTCCATGCCATATACTAGAGAGAAAGGGGTTGCCCCTGTTGAAGTGCTGACGGACGTGCGATAACTGTGAAGAGCGAAGGGTAGCATCTCGTGCCAATCCTTGTAGGTTACAACCATCTTCTGAATGATCTTCTTGATATTCTTGTTGGTCGCTGCTACCACTCCATTCATTTTAGGCCGGTAGGGAGATGAGTTATGGTGTTCGATTTTGAACTCAGTACACAACTCTTTCATCATCTTGTTGTTCAAGTTCGATCCATTATCCGTAATGATCTGGCTTGAAACACCATAATGGCAGATGAAATTGTTTTTGATAAATCAGACCACCACTTGTTGGGTCACATTGGTATATGACATTGCTTCGACCCACTTGGTGAAGTAGTCAATAGCTACCAGGATAAACCGATGTCCGTTTGAAGCTCTGGGTTCAATCATGCCAATCATGTCGATTCCCCATATAGAAAAAGGCCATGGAGAAGAAAGAACTTTGAGATGCGTTGGCGGTACATGGATTTTGTCTGCGTATATCTGACACTTGTGACACCTCCTCATGTACTGGTAGCAATCGAATTCCATTGTCAGCCAATAATATTCTGCTCTCAGAATTTTTCTTGCCATTGTATGTCCATTGGCATAAGTGCCAAAGGAGCCTTCGTGAATCTCTTTCATCCACATGTTTGCTTCTTGTCTGTTTACGCATCTGAGCAAAACCATGTCGAAGTTTCTCTTATAGAGTGTATCATTGTTCAGGAAGAAGTTGCCATCCAGTCTTCTGAGGGTCTTCCTATCTTTTCTGGATGCCCTAGGCGGGTGCTCTTGTCTTAGAAAGAAGCACTTGATATCATGATACCAGGGTTTGTCATATATGACTGCTTCAATTGTGAAGATGTAAGCGGGCCTATCAAGGCGCATTATGTCGATCTTAGGTACGTCGTTCCATTGACCTACACTAATCATGGAGGATAAGGTGGCTAATGCATCTGCCATGTGATTTTCTTCACGGGGGATGTGATGAAACTCGATTCTGTTGAAGAATGGTAACAACCTTCTTGCGTAGTCTTTGTAAGGAATCAATCCTGATTGGTATGTGTTCCACTTTCCTTTAACCTGATTGATAACCAGGGCTGAGTCTCCATACACATCCAAATTCTTTATCCTTAAGTCAATTGCTTCTTCGAGACCCATGATACAAGCTTCGTATTCAGCCTCATTATTTGTGCATCTGAATGTCAATCCGGAAGTGAAAGGAATATGGGTACCCTGAGGTGTTACGATGATTGCCCTAATTCCGTTTCCATAAGTGTTGATGGCTCCGTCGAATATTAGTCCCCATTGGGAACCTGGTTCTGGCCCTTCGTTAGGTAACGGTTCATCACAATCTTTCATTTTCAAATACATGACATCTTTGTATGGGAAGTCAAATTCTACTAATTCCTGATCGTCAATCGGTTGATGAGCCAAATGATCGACTAAAATACTTCCTTTGACAGCTTTTCGAGCGTGGTACTCTATGTCGTATTCCGATAACAACATCTGCCAACGAGCAATCCTTCCCGTGAGAGCAGGTTTTTCAAAGACGTACTTGATTGTATCCATTTCAGAGATTAACCAAGTAGTGTGATAAATCATGTACTGGCGAAGACGTTTGGCTGCCCAAGCCAGAGCACAACAAGTTTTCTCGAGCATAGTGTACCGAGTTTCACAGTCCATGAACTTCTTGCTTAAGTAATAAATGGCAGACTCTTTTCTTTTTGTTTCGTCTTGTTGGCCAAGTACACAACCCATGGAGTCTTCCAAGATTGCTAAGTAGATGATCAATGGTCTTCCTTCCACTAGAGGAGACAGAATCGGTGGATTCAGCAGATATTCTTTGATTCTGTAGAAAGCTTTTTGGCATTCTTCTGTCCATACGCATATTTGATTCTTTCTGAGTAGTTTGAAGATTGGTGCGCATGTCGCGGTCATGAGGGATATGAATCTTGAGATGTAATTCAGACGTCCAAAAAATCCCCTGACCTGTTTTTCAGTCTTTGGTGAAGACATTTCTTGAATGGCCTTGACCTTGTCGGGATCAACCTCAATTCCTTTCTGGATGACGATGAATCCTAAGAGTTTTCCTGAGCGAACATCGAACGTTCACTTATTAGGATTTAAGCGGAGTTTGTATTTTCTCATATGCTCGAATAACTTTGATAGATGTGTCACATGCTCTTCTTCTGTTTTAGATTTGGCAATCATGTCATTGACGTACACTTTAATCTCTTTGTGCATCATGTCGTGAAACAGAGTTGTCATGGTCCTTTGATAGGTTACCCCTGCGTTCTTCAGACCGAACGACATTACCCTGTAACAAAAGGTGCCCTATGAGGTGATGAATAAATTTTTCTCCATCTCCCAGTGCCATTTTGATTTGATTATAGCCCGAGAATCCATCCATGAAGGAGAAGACTTTAAATTTTGTCGTGCTGTCTACCAGCATGTCAATGTGTGGCAAGGGGAAGTCATCCTTCGGGCATGCTTTGTTCAGATCCCTGTAGTCTACACACATTCTGACCTTTCCGTCCTTTTTCGAAACTGGCACTATGTTGGCCAACCATTGAGGATATTCTGAGTTGGCGAGGAAACCTGCGTCGATCTGTTTCTGTACTTCCTCTTTAATTTTGATGGCTATATCTAGATGAGTCCTTCTCAGTCTTTGTTTTACTGGAGGACATTCTGGTTTCAGTGGTAAGCGATGTTCCGCGATGCTGGTATCCAACCCTGGCATGTCCTGATAGGACCAAGCGAATACATCTGGAAACTCTTTGAGAAGTTTTATCAAGTCTTTTCTAACAGCTGGATTGAGTAGTGCCCCAATCTTAACTTCTTTCTTTTCTTCTTCTGAACCCAAATTGACCGTTTCCAACGGCTCTTTGTGAGGCTCAATAGACCTTTCCTCTTGCCTGAGTAGTCGGGAGATCTCTTATGGAATTTCTTCGTCCTCTTCTTCTTCAGCTTCAAATACCGGGAATTCTAAGTAGGGAGAAGGCATTGGATCGTATGTTTCAATAGGGTTTAAAACAAGCAATCTGCATGACGTGAAGATTTGTTTTTTTAGAGAAAAAAAACAGAGAGAATGCAAGAGTGTATGCAATGTATTTTCCAAAAACGCTTGTTTTTATTTTGGATTGTTTTTTAGGATTACCATTTTCTGAAAAACGAAAAGTGAAAACAACAATAAATACGGGAATTCAGAATGACATTATTTATTCATGATTTGTCGATTCTTGAAACACAACCCTATAAAACAAAACTCTGTCGCTTTGGGCGAAGCGAAGAGGGACATTTACAGAAAAGTAAGCCCTATAAAACATCCATTTCATCCAGGTGTTGTAACTTGAAATTTGACCTCCCTCTTTTGGCTTTTGCATAAGCATGTGCATTCGCATCGCCGGCATACGCATTCACACTTTTCTCTATGTGTTCCTTGTTGCAGGATTTTCAGGTTCTAAGCCCGATTAATCGAATCTTCACAAGGTCATCATCAAAACAAGCACAAAATAAGGGTTCCATGGTTATTCATCAAAACAAGAGGTGGAAATTCGAAACCGGGACTTCAACACTTGTTCCTAAGCCATCTGGGCATTTTTTCCTTGGAGTAACCGATTACTCAATATAAGGTAACCGGTTACTCAGTATAAATTTGCAGTTTTGCTGCATTTTTAGGATAGCAACTGTGCACACTCTTTGGTCTTTGATTCTACATTATTCTAGTAGCAAGTGGAATATTCTAGACTCTTCAAGTGATTCATTGGCATTTACTACAATGTACCATTTTCCATTCAAGACTACCATGCACCTCATTTTCATAAATTGTGAACCTTTGGATGTGAAGCTTACATTGGGATTGTTACCGAGTTAACTTCATAACTAACCGAGTTAACCGCTTAACTCGGTGAGTCAAGTGTAACTACCTCCTAGCCTAATTCCAAACCACCCAAAGCTAACTCCTAGCCTAATTCCAAACCTCTCACACTCCAAACCAAAACTCTATATAAACAAGCTTTCATTCACTTTTTCAAGGATCCACAATCTCTCAACCATTTCACACATTTCACTCTCAATTCTCTCACATTCTCTCTGAATTTTTCTGCAACTTCTTCATCGTCATCTCAATTTTCTTCCCAAACCTCACCATAGCTCCTCACCATTGAAGATTAATCACTTCTACATTGGAAGTGATTATTTCTTGAGCTTAACCTTTATCCACTTGCAATTATACTTAGATTTCTGGAGTTTTACTAGCTTTTGGATTCATCTCAACTGTTTATTTCAAGAGTCAATGGTTCGAATTTGTATTTTGAAGTTTCGTCGCAATTTGCTCGGTTTCGATACGATTCAGCTCTAATTGAAGATTCCTCTGGTTTTCTTTGATTATTTTCATCAAGATCACTTTGCAACAATCACCAAGCCAAATTTCCGGCTTGTAGGTTGGTAGATCCCACTCATTTTACTGTTTCGCACATTTTTTGTATCATTCGCGATGTAGCTTCGATATCTTTTTGAGTGTGAATTGATTTTGCATTTACATGATCCATGATCTTGATGTGTTAATTGATTCCATCAGTGTTTATTTGTTGTTTTAAGCTTGATTTTCATGCACTAATTCATACCCTAACATTTGGTGATTTAAACAAGTGATTTGGATGTCTTAAGTACTTTTTCAAAAGCTGTTTTTACCACTGTTACAGTGGTAACCGGTTACGCAATATAGAGTAACTGGTTACTCTTCACAAAATTTGCACCAGCGCTACCTTTTTCAACTGAGTAATCGGTTACTCAATATAAGGTAACCGGTTACCCTTCACAATTTTCCCCAGATTTGCTACTTTTTTAAACAAGTAACCGGTTACTCATTCTGAGGTAACCGGTTACCACTGTAACAGAGTGCCATTTTTGGTATTTTTCAAGCTTGTTTGCCATGCTCCCTCCCTCTAACTTCCATGGAATGATATGTTTGATTTTTAGGGATGTTTTAAGTGATGTTTAACTTCTGTTTGAAGCATATTCATAAACTTTCGATGCACGCTTTCGATTATTCAATTTGCTCATATTCTTAACATTGCATACACATGACCATTCTTGCACAATTTTGCTCACATAATGACATGATTTGTGTTGCATTCTAAATGTCCTTTAGTACTGTTTTGCACTCTCTTTCATTAAGTTTGTTCTTCATGAACAAGCTTAATCTTGTTTAATCAACAATGCACCCTTTTTCTTTAATAATTTTTCATTCATGTGGAAAATTATTAGCTTGTGCCTCCCTTGGTTAATTAATCGAAACATCGTTTCGATTATTAATCTTCCCTTTGGCGCTTCTCTATAGGCTTCCTTTAGAGCTTTTTATCCTTGATCCCCTGCTGAGTCGGAGATTTGCGCGTCGCACGACACTGGAGCACTGTGCAACTTGGAGCTGTTACGCTGTCTGTTTCAACTTTTGCGCTACACCCCGTGTGTTAGAGAAGGAATGAGAAGGGAGAATTCTTACTCTCATTCTGACTAATTCAGGTAAGGGATGAATGACCCTGTGCCTGGCTTAGTCACCTCTATCCTCAGGCGGTAGTGTATTTCTTCCCCCAGTCGAGTCGATCCTTGATCACTTATATCTCTTGCGATCTCTTTTGATCAATCCTTACATTCTTGGTTAAGATCATTGTCTTTGGGTTAGCAAACTCTCTTTGTTTCAATCATTGCTTTTGATTCCCGATAAGGGTTTCATTTCTTTTTTCGGTTAATCAATGTATTCCTGTTAAAACCGTATCCCCAGGAGTTCGTAACTTTCTCTTGGTTCTTCTCCTTTATTTGGTTAACCACTTCCTGGCAGTTAAAACATCAGTTTGCACTTATTCTTAGTTAATCACAGTCTATCTGTTAATACACTGAGTTCTTTTTGGGTTAATCACCTTCTCTTGGTTAATCACCCATTTTTTCAGTTAACGACAACCAGTCTGTTAAAATACTGGACCCCTTTCGAGTTAATCACCTTCTCTTGGTTAATCACTCGTTTCTTTTCGGTTAATCACAGTTTCTCTGTTAACACTGATTTCTCAGCGGTTAGCAACCTCTTTTGGTTCAATACCCCTTTTTTGTTGATCAAGTATTTTTTGTTCAATCAGTATCAACATCCCCTTTAGGTCACAACCTTCGTTTGGTTCTACACCCTTTCTGTTGGTTTATCACAGTCTTTCTGTTAAAACCTTTCTCCCCACAAAGTTGCAATCTTCCATTTCCTCGGTTAACCACTCTTTATCAGTTAATATACCAAAACCCTTTCAGAGTCAAACACCTTCTCTTGGTTCAGTACTCTCTCTTTTTGGTTCATCATAGCCTGTCTGTTAACACCAAGTCTTTTATCCCCTCCAAAGTTGTTATCTCTTTTTCTTCGGTTAATCACTGCCAGTCAGTTAACCTGCCGAATCCTGTTTCTCTTGGTTTTGACACCATTCCTTTCGTTTTTCCCCAAAGCGGTCACCCTTTCTGCTCAGGTTTCCCCAGCAGAGTTCCCTTTTCCCCATCAGTGTTTTATCTTTTTTCCTCTCCGGTTAACCACTTCCAGTTAGTTAATATACCGAGCTTTTATCCTTTCGATCCCCAGTAGGGTCACTACCCTCTGGTCCCCAGCACGGTCGCTTTGTTCTCTTACCTCCCCAGTGGAGTCTCTTCTATCTTTTTTCTTCATTTATCCTTTCTTGGTTTGACACCATTTCTTTTGGAATCCCCAGTGGATTTTCCTTCTTCTTGCGCTCTTAGTTTTGACACCGCTTTTCCTTTCCTTTTCTGTTTTTTGTCTTAGTTCCACGAACTACGGAAGCTCTGATTCTTAATTCATTCGAATGCATGATACGTAGGCACGAGATCGTGATGATCTTGGCGAGCACACTTCCACCCTTCCTTCCTTCTTCCCATTTCTTTTCCCTGGTTCCATGAACTACGGCGCTCTGATTTCCTCATTGCACTATGAGGGTACGTAGGCACGAGGGCCCCAATCCTCCGCGAGCAATTTCTTTCTTTTCTTTCTTTCTTTCTTTTTCTCTTTTCTCCCCTCATCTTTTTTAGCTAGAAGCCTTTTGATAGATAACTCATCCAAGCCTAGAAGCAAGCGAAATGGTTCACGTCGAGTACGACGAATGTGTTAGGTGCTAGTACCTTCTTTTCGTATAACCGACCCCGTTCCCATTTCTCTTCCCCTTGGGTTTTATCGATATTTTCCCTATCCTTTGGGACTAAATAAAGTTCGGTGACGACTCTGTTGTATCTTTGAGTGTGTGATTCACTCAGGTATAAACCAACCATTCATACTCTAGTTCAGTTCTATGATCTACCACTTAGGTGCTTCACATTTCAGGACTATTAGCTAGCACCTACTCTCGAGGAGTATGCTTATATTCTGGGGGTTGAGATCAAGAAATAGGTTCCTTTTGTCTACACTAGTGGTTGTCCGAAGTTCCCCCTTATTGCTATTGCTCTTTGCATTAGTAAGAAGGATGTGGAGGATAATCTCAAGACCAAAGGGAAGGGTATTCGAGGGTTTTCTTCGAAGTTCTTGGTTGACAAAGCCACTTCCTTTGCTACAGATGGAAACTAGAAGGCTTTCAACGCCGTTCTTACTTTGCTGATATATGGGATTGTCTTGTTTCCGAACATGGAGGATTTCGTAGATTAGGCTGCCATCAGCATATTCTTGTCCAAGAACCCTGTTCTGACGCTCCTTGCTAATACTTATCATTCTATTCATTCCAGGAGTGAAAAGAAGAAGGGAATCATTGTCTGTTGTGCTCCTCTGTTGTACCGATGGTTCATGTCTCACCTTCCACAAAAGGGTCCCTTTGTTGAGAATAAGGGTAATCTTAAGTGGTCACAACGAATCATGTCTCTTACTGCTGATGACATTTCTTGGTATTCTTGAGTCTTCGACGATAATATGATCATTCTTCAATATGTGAAATTCTCTAATGTGCCTCTCCTGGGTACAAAGGGCAGAATTAACTACAGTCCGAGACTTGCCTTCCGACACTTGGGATATCCTATGGTTGCCAAGCCAAATCCTGAGGTAGTGGAAGAGTTTATCTTTCATGAAGGGGTTGATAAAATGGGATTGCTGAAGAGGTTTAGTGTCGCTTGGACTCAGATTTACTTCAAAGGAAGGGCCTATTTGGGTAAGAAGAACTGCATAGCCATGGAAGCTTACACACTTTGGGTCAAAGAGCGCGTCAAATAGATCTTGTTGCCATTTTCTTCCGAGCCTTCCATGAATGCCAAGCTTCCTGAACTTGCCATTGTTCCTCCATATGAAGTCGACCAACTCAAGCTGACTATTGAGAAGTTGAAGAAGGAGAATGTCGATCTTCGTCTCAACCTTGGTAGAGTCACATCCGAGAAGGAAAACCTACATATTGAGCTCTATCAGAAGCGTGAGCACATGCTCAAATAGGTGAAGGTTGAACAGAGCAAGCGAAGGAAAATGGGTGATGCTTTAAAGAGTACCTATGATGGACTTGCTTCAAAGAAGTGACAACTCTCCAATACCCAGTATCAAGCCTGTAAGGATGAGTTAAGCTACAATAAGCAACTTGAAGAGCTTCGAGGGAAGTTTTCCGAGTTCAAGACAAAGTGGCAAAGTGAGCATGACCGTGCTAATCAGTTGGCAAAAGACTTTTCTCAGTGTCAAGCTAAGCTCGACAAAGCCTTCGGTGAGATTCAGAAGTTGCAAGATCAAGCACATCAGAGTCGAGAGTAGATTAGTCATCTTAACACAGAGAGTACTCATTGGGAGCAACAAAACCATCATCTACAAAACCTCCTGGATCAGAAAGAGGCCTTTCTTCAGGATATGCTTCAGGGACCTAACCATTCCTTACTACGCAACCTCATGAAGGATGCAAAGTATTAGAGTGAGAGGCATGGTCATCTAGACATATTTGTTAAGCACGCACTGGAGGACTTACCTGGGTTGTTGAGGGATGCATATGCCGATGTGTTGCCACACCAGCTTCCTTGGGTTATTTTCCACTTCTTGTCTGTTTACAGGGTGGTCTTTGATAGGATCCGTGCTGATTTTATTATAGCCTAAAAGGCAGATATTTGATTTGTACTTGACTTGTACTCCTTTCTTTTATTGTTAAATGAATGAATGAAGTTTCTCACCAGCTTTATCTTTTGCACCTTTACTTGTATGCTTTATGATTTCTGTCAACAAAGATAAGTTTAAGAATTCCTGGAATTTTAAACTTTATTTTTGCATGCATGACATACATTCATTTCCACACATATGCATGTCCCTTCATCCGGAAAACCGTTGTTCATCCTTGTGCGTCTTCCGTTTGTAGCAAGATGACGACTCGACATCAGTATTTCACTTGATTAAGAAAATCCAAGATCATGGCTGACTTCAAAGCTGAGAACGCTACTTATAAGGAAACTCTGGCTCAATTCCAAGGTCGGATGGATTAGTTTCAGACTTACATGGACGCTATTATGGAACTCCTTCATGCTCAGAAGGACGTCTCTGCTGCTGCCACTGTTATTGCAACTGTCACTAATGCAACTGTTGTCACTCCTGTTGTGACTATTTCTCCTGTTGTTACGGCTACTCCTGCTGTTCTTCCTTCTCCTGCTACGGTTGAAGTGCCAGTTGAGCCTGTGTTTCAGCCTGTTGTTCATCCGTCAAATTCTCAGTCTGGTTTGAACAAAATGCCTGCTGCTTTTCCTTGGGGCATGCCTCCGAATTACACTCCTCAGATTGAAAATAATGGTGCCTTCGTACCATATCAGCCTTTTGTTGTGCCCATGCCTAATGGGAATGCTATTGCATATCTGTGGGGTATGCCTACTCCGGTTCCACCTCCAGTGGTGAGTGATGATCATGAGAGTCTTCAGGTTCCGACTTGTCAGACTCCTGGGTTGGCTGACATTGAAACTCCTGATGAAGAAGAGCATGTGTATAGGGGTCCTTCTATTCATGTTCTGGTTTCATCTCAGGCTGCTCAAGCTGTTATTTAGAATGTTCATCCTGGAATGCTCTACCCTGGGGCATCTTCAGTTGCTATGGTACCTCCTTCAATTTATCCGTTTGGTGTTCATATGGGTCAGAATGCTGGTCAGATGGTTAATCCGAGTTTGCTATATCCTTCTCAGTTCGCTACTCCACAAGTGCACAAATCCTCAGATTCTTGTCAGGCATGCTAATCAAGATAGACCTGCAGAGTACAAGTTGTTGGAAGACCGTATCAGAGCTATTGAAGGGTCTGCTGCTTTTGGCTTGGAGGCTAAAGACTTATGTTTGGTTCCGAATGTTGTACTGCCGCAGAAATTCAAGATATCTGAGCTTCCAAAGTATAAAGGTTTGAGTTTCTCGCGTAGTCACATCACTATGTACTGCAGGAAGATGGCATCCTATATTGATAATGATGAATTTCTAGTTCAATGTTTTCAAGATAGTTTGTCTGGTACTTTGTTGGATTGATACATGGGCTTAAAACGCAGCAAAATTCGTACTTGGAGGGATCTGTCTGAAGCGTTCTTGAAACAATACAAATACAATCTTGATCTGGCACCTACCAGATTACAGTTGCAAAACCGGTTTCAGTGCTCAGCTGAAACATTCAAAGAGTATGCACAAAGATGGCATGAGATAACATCTCGTGTGAGGCCGACTCTGACAACGAGTTGGTTGATATCTTCATGGGTACACTGCAAGGATCCTACTATGAGAAAATGGTGGGTAGTTCTTCATCGAACGTCGCTGATGTTGTAACCATCAGTGAACGGATTAAGAATGGTTTGAAGACTGGAAAGCTTTTTGGAGCTGCTTCCCAGCAGTCGGCCAATAGAAAATCTCAGAACAGTCAGTCCAAGAAGAAAGAAGGTGAAGCCAACGCTATGACAACTCAAGTTTCTCCTCAGTATCAAGCACCCATGGCTCTCATGCCATATTATCCATATCCGTATATTGCTGCTGCACAATATCAATAACTCTCGTACCAGTATCATCCGTAACAACCAGTTCAGAATGCTCAGAATCAGTAACAACCGCGACGGCAACAACAGAATCAACAAAAGTCAAAACCATCAGAACAACAACAACCAAGGGAATGGTAAGCGTCCAAATTTCGACATAATTCTAGTGTCATATACTGAATTGTTCCCTTACTTAGTTCACCAAGGGGTAATTATTCCCAAGGAGATCGCACCTGCAATTCCTCCATTCAATCCAAAGCATAATCCAAATGCGTCTTGTGCCTATCATGCTGGATACATAGGACATGCGACAGAAGACTGTTTTGTTTTCAAAACCAAGGTTCAAGAGCTCATCGATCGAAAGGTTTTGACTTTTGCTGAAAAAGGTCCTAACATTCAACATAATCCATTGCCAAATCACGGTGGACCTGCGGTGAACATGGTTGAGAATAACTCAAGAGCTGAATTGATCATGGATGTCGACGAGGTAAAGACTCCGATGACCGTGGTTATCAAGAGATTAAATGAGCATGGGCTGTTGAAAGGACTGCATGGCAAGTGTCAGATTTGCGACGATAATCCCAACCAGTGTCGAAAGATGAAGGGTTGTGTTCAAATTTTGATGAATCGAGATGAAGTTCAATTTTCCAGATCTAAGCCTGTTGGGTTGCTACTATCGAGCCATTCACCATCATCTATAGGAAGGTTCCTATTGAATCCCCTAAGTAGAAGAAGGTACAACCTATCATTGTTTTCCCGCCAAAGACATTACGGTATCAGAATTCTAAGGAGGTACCTTGGAGATATGGGTCTACTGTGTTTTCTGGAGGTCAAGAGATAAGGTTTGCAGAGTTTGAGATTGTGAATGTTACAGCCACTGGAGGTATGACTCGTAGTGGACGTGCATTTGCTCCGAAGGTCACTATAAAGCCTGTCCAAGTTCCAACAGTTGTTTCTCCCAAGGAGAAGTCTACTTCTGCTACCCCTGTTGTTCAACAAGGGGAATTTACTACAATACCAGTGCCATTTGTTCTGTCTGAGGATGTTACAAAGGGCAAGGAAATAATTGATGATCAAGAGTTCCTAAGGTTGATCAAGAAAAATGACTTTAAAATTGTGGATCAGCTGGGGTAGACTCCCTCGAGGATCTCAATCTTGTCCTTACTCATGAGCTCGCCTGCGCACAGATCAGCCTTGTTGAAAGTTTTGAACACTGCCCACGTGTTGCATGATATCTCCATTGTCGAGTTCGATGATATAGTGGCCAATATAACTGCAATCAGATACTTGGGCTTTAATGAATTAGAATTGCCTCCTGAAGGAGCTGCCCACAATAAAGCACTACACATATCCGTAACCTGTATGGATGCCTTGTTATCTCGCGTTCTGGTGGACACCGGTTCTTCTCTCAATGTGATGCCCAAGGGCACATTGAGTCAATTACTGGTAGAAGGAAGCGAGATGAGGCCAAGCGCCCTAGTTGTCAGAGCCTTCGATGGTTCTCGAAGGCAAGTTATTGGAGAAGTGGATTTACCCATCAAGGTTGGAGCGTATTTATTCACCATTACTTTCCAAGTGATGGATAGCAATCCCGCGTACAATTGCCTATTGGGTCACCCGTGGATTCACACCGCAGGGGTAGTTACCTCCACTTTACATAAGAAATTGAAATTCATATTTGACGATCAGCTAGTCATCATCTGTGGTGAAGAGGATCTGATTGTAAGCGAGTTATCATCTTTCCGATACGTCGAGACCAAAGAAGGCATAGTTGAGGTGCCGTTGCAGTGTTTTGAGTTCGAAGATGTCAGCTCTGCTTCAACTAATCAAAGTAGATCACCACAAATGACTTTAGCATCTGCCAAGAGTGCTAAGGAGACCATCGAGAAAGGTTCCTTGCCTGGCTGGGGGCATGTGATTGATGTGGTTGAAAAGCATAATCGTTTTGGATTGGGTTACCATCCTGCTCGATAATCTAGTTCACTTTGTGCGTAAATGCCCTCCGGGTTTCAAGCTCAACAACTGGACATCTACCGTGATTCCTGTGGTTTTTCCAACAAACATGTAATGAATTTTGTTTTCTCATTCCCTCGTCCTCGCCCGAGACGAGTGGATATCTTGTAAAGGGCCTCACGCTTTTGAAATATTATGTGATAAATAAATAAAAGTTTTTTTTGAATTCAAAATCATGCTCTATTTTCTTTCTTTATTTTACTTTTTCACAAATAAATGGCAAAAGTTTCTTTTATTTTCACTTTTTTAAAATAGCTCATTCTAAACATATTCATAAACATGCAGAACTAATAAACACATTGATAACAACATGGCAAACATCCGTTGTAATTCTGGGATTCCAATCAACCAAGCCGAAGAAGAGGGTGAGAAAGATTGTGAATTACCGGCTAAACTAGCAAGGCTCCTTGAGCACGAGCATATAGAGATTCAGCCATACAAAGAGCCAGTGGAAGTTGTCAATCTTGGTACTGATGAGGTCAGAAGAGAAGTCAAGGTTGACGTATCCCTTGCAGAGCATGTACACTCTAAGTTAGTCAATTTATTGAAAGAGTATATTGATATCTTCGCCCGGTCTTATCAAGATATGCCTGGGTTGGATACCAACATCGTTGAACATCACTTGCTACTCAAGCCCGGATGTCATCCTGTCAAGCAGAAACTCAGGAAGACTAGACCTGACATGGCACTTAAAATTAGAGAAGAGGTAAAGAAGCAGCTTGACGCTGGTTTCCTAGCCATTTCCGAATATCCTAAATAGACCGCCAACATCATCCCGGTTCCAAAGAAAGATGGGAAAGTCAGAATGTGTGTGGATTATAGAGATCTCAACAAGGCAAGCCTGAAAGATGATTTTCCTCTGCCTCATATTGATGTCTTGGTGGATAACACAACACAGTTCTCTGTCTTTTCATTTATGGACGGTTTTTCAGGATATAATTAGATCAAAATGTCCCTAGCTGATATGGAAAGGACTACTTTCATCACGCCATGGGGTACGTATTGTTACAAAGTCATGCCATTCGGTCTGAAGAATGTAGGGGCAACATACCAACATGCCATGACAACCCTCTTTCACGATATGATTCATAGAGAGATTGAGGTTTACGTGGACGATATGATTGCCAAGTCCAAAACTGAAGATGATCATCTGGTTCATCTGAAGAAGCTGTTTGACAGACTCCAAAAATTTAGGTTGCGGTTGAATCCTGTGAAGTGCACCTTCGGAGTTCGATATGGTAAACTATTGGGCTTTATTGTAAGTCAGAAAGGCATTGAAGTTGATCCCGACAAGGTTCGAGTAATTCAGAACATGTGCCTCCCAAAATAGAAAAAGAAGTCTGTGGCTTTCTGGGCAGACTTATTTATATCTCAAGGTTCATTTCTCACTTGACGGCTACCTGTGAACCAATGTTCAAATTACTAAGAAAAATCAATCGATTGAATGGAACAATGATTGTCAATAAGCATTTGACAAAATAAAATAATATTTGTAAGAACCACCGATCTTAGTACCGCCAGTTCCTGATAGGCCTTTAATTATGTATCTCACTATTCTCGATGAATCAATGGGATGTGTATTAGGTCAACATGAAGACATTGGCAAAAAAGAACATGCAATTTACTATCTGAGCAAGAAGTTCACTGATTGTGAGACCAGATACTCACTCTTAGAGAAAACTTGTTGTGCTCTGGTCTAGGCTACTCGACGCCTAATACAATACATGATTTGCCATACTACTTTGTTGATATCCAAAATGGATCCGATAAAGTACATATTCGAAAATCCTGTTGTCTCTGGAAGGATTGCTCGGTGGCAGATGCTGTTAACTGAGTATGACATCTAACATGTTACCCAGAAAGCAATAAAAGGGAGCGCCTTGTCTGACTACCTTGCTCATCAACCTGTAAAAGGTTATCAACAAATGAAGTTTGACTTTCCTGATGAGGATGTTCTGTTTATCAGAGACTATAAGACTCCAGACCCTGATATAGGACCCGAACCAGGGGCGCGATGGACGCTCGTGTTCGATGGTGCCTCCAATTCTAAAGGTCATGGAATCGGTGCTATCCTCATCTCTCCAGCAGGTTTTTACCTTCCCTTCACTGCCAGATTATGCTTTGCATGTACCAATAATATGGCTGAATACGAAGCATGTATCTACGGTATTGAAGCAACAATTGACATGAGAATCAAGATTCTTGAAGTCTATGGAGATTCTGCTTTGGTTATTGGCCAAGTCAGAGGGAACTTTGTGACTCGGGATTCCAAGCTGGTTCCGTACCAAAAATACATTGCAAAGTTGATTCCTTACTTTGATGAGATCTCTTTTCATCATATCTCCAGAAAGGAAAATCAACTAGCTGATGCACTTGCCACGTTAGCATCCATGTTCAAAGTCAAGTGGAAGAATGAGGCTCCTCATATCCGCATTGATAATTTGAATGAACCAGCACACTATTTAGCAATCAAGAATGAGTTTGATGACAAGCCTTGGTTCTACGACATCAAAAGATATCTAGAAAAACAGGAGTATCCCGAGGGTATTACCATCACTGACAAGAAAGCTCTTAGGCGGCTCTGCGCCAAATTCTTCTTAAGTGGTGGTGTACTGTACAAGAGGAATTATGATTCCGTGTTGCTCAGATGCGTGGATAGACATGAAGCAAACACGATCATAAGGTCCATACATGAGGGCTGCGAGGGTGTACATGCTAAAGGTCCTGCCATGGCCAAGAGGATCCTTCGAGCTGGGTATTATTGGATAACGATGGAGGTAGATTGTTACAACTTTGCCAAAAGATGTCACAAGGGCCAGATCTACGGTGACAAAATCCATGTGCCTCCAACTCCATTGAATGTCTTGACTTCACCTTGGCCATTCTCTATGTGGGGTATAGATATAATTGGAATGATCAAACTGAATGCTTCTAATGGTCACCGATTCATTCTAGTTGCTATCGACTACTTTACCAAGTGGGTTGAAGCTGCTTCTTACGCAAATGTTACACGACAAGTGGTTGCTAAATTCATCAAGAAAGAGATAATCTGTTGTTATGGCATTCCTAGCAACATTATCACCGATAATGTAAGCTACCTAAACAACAAGATGATGAAAGAGTTGTATAAAGAATTCAAGATCGAGCACCATAACTCTTCACCATATCGGCCCAAGATGAACGGTGCCGTTGAAGCAACAAATAAAAACATCAAGAGGATTATCCAGAAAATGGTCAAAACTTGCAAGGATTGGCATGAAATGCTTCCATTTGCACTACATGGCTACAGAACTTTAGTTCGGACTTCTACTGGAGCAACTCCGTATTCGCTTATGTATGGTATGGAGGCTGTTTTACCCATTGAAGTTGAGATTCCTTTGCTCAGAGTCATCATGGAAGCAGATCTTGATGAAGCCGAATGGGTTTAATCCAGATATGACCAGCTGAATCTCATCGAAGAGAAGCGCCTTACAGCCGTTTCTCATGGTAAATTGTATTAGAGATGCCTCAAGTGAGCTTTTGACAAGAAAGTTCTCCCTTGAGCATTCCATGAAGGCAAAATCGTGCTCAAGAGATATTCACCTGTTTACTCAGATCCATGCGGCAAGTGTACTCCCAATTACGAATGACCTTTGTTGTCAATAAGGCCTTCTCAGGCGGAGCCCTGATCCTCACCACCATGGATGGGGAGGAGTTTCCATCGCCCGTGAACTCCGATGCAGTTAAAAAATATTATGCCTGAAAAAAATGGATAAAGAGCCAGCTAGATTGGCATCCGCAAGGACAATCTAGGCAAAAATGGGCGTCCCGATGGACCAAAAAAAGAAATGTCCATGCAAAATTTAGAGACAATGAGAAAAAAAAGCAATAACAGCCCGCTAAGTTGAAAACCCGAAAGGGCGACTTAGGCAAAAAATGGGTATCCCGGTGGATGAAAAAAAATAGAAAAACATGTCCAGGGATAAAGGCATTTGACTGTGAACACTTGAGCCTCTTTTCATCATAGCTGGACTTCAGACGACAACAGAGCAGTCGAGTCATCATCAACTGGTGCAAGGCGTTGGAACCTAGACTTACAGTGGATGGTAACCAATGTTGTAATCAATGCAAATCATGATTTCCCTTTGCCATTTACATTTGTTTTTCCATTTTATTGCGAATTTCCTCATCAAGGAGTTTTGCATCCTGGTACACACCTTATGTACACATGTTTCCCATTTAATAAAAATGCATCATTTGTTTTCTCAATTATTTTCTTTTCAGTATTTTGTTGCAAAATAAGCGATTATTTGTGATCACATAATACTATAAAGCGATGAGAATAATAAAAAGCTAAAATCAATAGAGAAAGCATTATGCATTGCATATTTTACTGGTAAATCATGCAGGATAATCAGTAATATCCATTGGCGAGCCTAATGCCCGGCTTACTCCATGTTGGTTCTTTGAAGAAGTTGTTGTTTCCTCAGCAGAGCCATAATGTCCCCAGCAAGCGCCATTATGGTTCTCCTGAAAGGTTGATTACATTCCATTTCCCCAACAGATCCATAAGGTTCCCAGTAAAGTTGTCATGATGTACCCCGAGAAGAGACTTGGGTGTTCTTCTCCCCAACACGGGTCGTGCATCATCCCTCAGCATGTCGAAATTGTTATGCACCAGCAACCATACGATTTGGTTCCTCGTCTTCCTCAAGTAGAGAAGATCCTCCGAGCCTTGTGAATTCCCTACAGCAGAGTCAGTGGCAACTTAGAAATCAGAGTTTTCTAATTTCATTCCCCAGGCAGAGTAAGTCATGGTGAAAAGATTGGCCTGATTCTCTTATCTCCGGCAATGAATATGGTGATGGTTTAGAAATCTGGGATTTCTCGGTCTCTTTCCCAGCGGAGTCTTCACAATATTTAGACTTTTCCACAGTAAAGTTATCGCCCATCAGGGACCGTTCCTCAGCAGCACCTGTCTTCATCTGTGGGTTCTCTCCCCGACCGAGGATGTCGAGTTCGTTTTGATACAACCTCTGCCTAAACTGCCACACATTACCTCAACCCGCACCTTTGCATTGCATGATATCAAGCATCATGTAGAACGCATACATGGCATATGCATAAGCATACTCCCTTTTTTTTGGCCTGATTCATTTCCCCAGCAGATATTCAGCCAAACTTCAAACACCCACTACACTTGCAACTCTTCTTTGGTCGCCGGCGGCCAAATTTTTGGGATACTCTTTTATTTAATCCCCTTCTACCTCGAATCATAGAAAAGCTAGCGCAATTCGTACATTCAGGTCCAAGAGGATTAAATAGGGGCAGCTGTCGTAACCCGAAATATGACCTCCCTCTTTTGCCTTTTGCATAAGCATGTGCATTCGCATCGCCGGCATACACATTCGCACTTTTCTCTCTGTGTTCCTTGTTGCAGTATTTTCAGGTTCGAAGCCCGATTAATCAAATCTTCACAAGGTCATCATCAAAACAAGCACAAAATAAGGGTTTCCATGGTTATTTATCAAAACAAGAGGTGGAAAATCAAAACTGGGACTTCAACACTTGTTCCTAAGCCATCTAGGCATTTTTTGCCTGGAGTAACCGGTTACACAATATAAGGTAACCAGTTACTCAGTACAAATTTATAGTTTCTGCTGTATTTTTGGGACAACAACTGTGCACACTCTTTGGTCTTTGATTCTACATTGTTCTAGCAGCAGGTGGAATATTCTAGACTCTTCAAGTGATTCATTGGCATTTACTAAAATGTACCCTTTCCATTCAAGACTACCATGCACCTCATTTTCATAAATTGTGAACCTTTGGATGTGAAGTTTACATTGGGATTGTTACCGAGTTAACTTCATAACTAACCGAGTTAACCGCTTGACTCGGTGAGTCAAGTTTAACTAACTCCTAGCCGAATTCCAAACCACCCAAAGCTAACTCCTAACCTAATTCCAAATCTCTCACACTCCAAACCAAAACTCTATATAAACAAGCTTTCATTCACTTTTTCAAGGATCCACAATCTCTCAACCATTTCACACATTTCACTCTCAATTGTCTCACATTCTCTCTGAATTTTTCTGCTACTTCTTCATCTTCATCTCAATTTTCTTCCCAAACCTCACCATAACTCCTCACTAATGAAGATTAATCACTTCTACATTGAAAGTGATTATTTCTTGAGCTTAACCTTCATCCTCTTACAATTATACTTGGATTTCTGGAGTTTTACTAGCTTTTGGATTCATCTCAAGTGTTTATTTCAAGAGTCAACGTTTCGAATTTGTATTTTGGAGTTTCGTCGCAATTTGCTCGGTTTCGATATGATTCGGCTCTAATTGAAGATTCCTCTGGTTTTCTTTGATTATTTTCATCAAGATCACTTTGCAACAATCACCAAGCCAAATCTCTGGCTTGTAGGTTGGTAGATCTCACTCATTTTACTATCTCACACATTTTTCGTATCATTCACGATGTAGCTTCGATACCTTTTTGAGTGTGAATTGATTTTGCATTTACATGATCCATGATCTTGATGTGTTAATTGATTCCATCACTGTTTATTTGCTGTTTTAAGCTTGATTTTCATGCACTAATGCATACCCTAGCATGTGGTGATTTAAACAAGTGATTTGGATGTCTTAAGTGCTTTTTCAAAAGCTGTTTTTGCCACTGTTACAGTGTAACCGGTTATGCAATATAGAGTAACCGGTTACTCTTCACAAAATTTGCACCAGCGCTGCCTTTTTCAACTAAGTAACCGGTTACTCAATATAAGGTAACCGGTTACCCTTCACAATTTTCCCCAGATTTGCTATTTTTTTTAAACAAGTAACCGGTTACTCATTCTGAGGTAACCGGTTACCACTGTAACAGAGTGCAATTTTTGGTATTTTTCAAGCTTGTTTGCCATGCTCCCTCCCTCTAACTTCCATGGAATGATATGTTTGATTTTTAGGGATGTTTTAAGTGACGTTTAACTTTTGTTTGAAGCTTATTCATGAACTTTTGATGCATACTTTTGATTATTCAATTTGTTCATATTCTTAACATTGCATACACATGACCATTCTTGCACAATTTTGCTCACATAATGACATGATTTTTGTTGCATTCTAAATGTCCTTTGGTACTATTTTGCACTCTCTTTCATTAAGTTTGTTCTTCATGAACAAGCTTAATCTTGTTTAATCAACAATGCACCCTTTTGCTTTAATAATTTTTCATTCATGTGGAAAATTATTAGCTTGTGCCTCCCTTGGTTAATTAATCGAAACTTCATTTCGATTATTAATCTTCCCTTTGGCGCTTCTCTTTAGGCTTCCTTTAGAGCTTTCTCTCTCTTGATCCCCTACTGAGTCGGAGATTCACGCGTCGCACGACACTGGAGCACTATACAACTTGGAGCTGTTATGCTGTCTGTTTCAACTTCTGCGCTACACCCTATGTGTTAGAGAATGAATGAGAAGGGATAATTCCTACTCTCATTCTGACTAATTCAGGTAGGGGACGAATGACCCTGTGCCTAGCTTAGTCACCTCTATCCTCATGCGGTAGTGTATCTCTTCCCCTAGTCGAGTCGATCCTTGATCATTCCTATCTCTTGCGATCTCTTATGATCAATCCTTACATTCTTGGTTAAGATCATTGTCTTTGGGTTAGGAAACTCTCTTTGTTTCAATACCCTACTGCCTTTTCTTGGGGTCAATCATTGCTTTTGATTTCCCATAAGAGTTTCATTTCTTTTTTCGGTTAATCACAGTATTCCTGATAAAACCGTATCCCCAGGAGCTCGCAACTTTCTCTTGGTTCTACTCCTTTATTTGGTTAACCACTACCTGGCAGTTAAAACACTAGTTTACACTTCTTCTTAGTTAATCACAGTCTATCTGTTAACACACTGAGTTCTTTTTGGGTTAATCACCTTCTCTTGGTTAATCACCCATTTTTCAGTTAACCACAGCCAGTTTATTAAAATACTGGACCCCTTTCGAGTTAATCACCTTCTCTTGGTTAATCACTCGTTTCTTTTTGGTTAATCACAATTTCTCTGTTAACACCGATTTCTCAGCGGTTAGCAACCTCTTTTGGTTCAATACCCTTTTTTTGTTGATCAAGTACTGTTTGTTCAGTCAGTATCAACACCCCCTTTGGGTCACAACCTTCGCTTAGTTCTACACCCTTTTTGTTGGTTTATCACAGTCTATCTATTAAAACCTTTCTCCCCACAAAGTTGCAATCTTCTCATTCCTCGGTTAACCACTGTTTATCAGTTAATATACCGAAACCCTTTCAGAGTCAAACACCTTCTCTTGGTTAAGTACTCTCTCTTTTTGGTTCATCACAGCTTGTCTGTTGACACCGAGTCTTTTATCCCCTCCAGAGTTGTTATCTCTTTTTCTTCAGTTAATCACTGCCAGTCAGTAAACCTACCGAATACTGTTTCTCTTGGTTTTGACACCATTCCTTTCATTTTCCCCCAGTGCGGTTACCCTTTTTGCTTGGGTTTCCTCAATAGAGTTCCCTTTTCCCCATCAGAGTTTTATCTCTTTTCCTCTCCGGTTAACCACTGCCAGTCAGTTAATATACCGAGCTTTTATCCTTTCTATCCCCAGTAGGGTCACTACCCTCTGGTCCCCAGCACTGTCGCTTTGTTCTCTTACCTCCCCAGTGGAGTCTCTTCTATCTATTTTCTTCATTTCTCCTTTCTTGGTTTGACACCATTTCTTTTGGAATCCCCAGTGGAGTTTCCTTCTTCTTGCGCTCTTGGTTTTGACACCTCTTTTCCTTTCCTTTTCTGTTTTCTGTCTTAGTTCCACGAACCACGGAAGCTCTGATTTTGCATTCATTCGAATGTATGATACGTAGGCACGAGATCGTGATGATCTTGGCGAGCACACTTCCACCCTTCCTTCCTCCTTCCCCTTTCTTTTCCCTGGTTCCATGAACTACGACGCTCTGATTTCCTCATTGCACTATGAGGGTACGTAGCCACGAGGGCCCCAATCCTCCGCGAGCACTTTCTTTCTTTTCTTTCTTTCTTTCTTTTTCTCTTTTCTCCCCTCTTCTTTTTTAGCTAGAAACCTTTAGATAGATAACCCATCCAAGCCTAGAATCAAGCGAAATGGTTCCCGTCGAGTATGACGGATGTGTTAGGTGCTAGTACCTTCCTTTCGCATAACCGACCCCGTTCCCGTTTCTCTTCCCCTTGGGTTTTATCGATATTTTCCCTGTCCTTTGGGATTAAATAAAGTTCGGTGGCGACTCTGTTGTATCTTTGAGTGTGCGATTCACTCAGGTATAAACCAACCATCTTCATCGGGCAAGGTGAAAGGTTAAAACAAAGACGGTAATTACTTTGACTTATGGACGACTTTCGGGACATCGACTGCAACCCAATGGCGATGAACTCCTTGGTGAATCACAAAGTCTGGTACTTCCCTTCTTGGTTTGTCTTCAGAAATGGCACTGATTTATGGTGGAGTAGGATCATTGGAGTCTTCCTCCCATGTAGAGTTATCATAAGAGGACTCTTCTATCACATCTTTCATAATATTTTCACTCTCATGAGGATTTCCCCATCCAGTTGGCTGGATGTCCTCGTATCTAATGCAAGAGCTTTCGAGAGCGGTGTATTTGACTAGAAAGTCGTACTTGCCACTTGGCTGTCCCAAGGTGTCCCGAGTTTCTGTGGGAATAGATTAGTCATCTTCCTCAATGACGTTGACCTCAGGAAATGCGTAGTTAATGAATTCTTGTCCTGCAATCTTTACAAATTCATCACCATGGTGTCGAACATTTTCAGAATGTCCTGAGTAATGATTCCATGACTATGTGGGAACATGGGTATTCTTTTCAAGATTACTCAGCTGACAGGCATTGTCCAGCTGACTCTTTTGCCACAAGTCCTCCGTGTATGGCTTCCAGATAGCCAAGTCATCCAGGGGATCATAATAATCGTAGTCAAAGTTGTCTTTCATTAGATTGTCTTCCTCTAATGAGTTGGGTGGAGCACGACATCCTTCAGGATCACTATCTCCATAGATCGTCCTAACCTTCATCGTTGAGATAATACTTCCACTCCTCATCTGTGTCGGAGGAGTCGTTCCCATCGATGGTGTGCACTTCTTGAGATACTAGGTGGAGGAAACCTCCGCTATGGAAGAAATCCTGAATGGGATGAAAATTTTCGCCCCTCTTGGTAGTCTGGGTACAAGTCGGAGAGAAACCAAGACCTTTTCTTGTCTTGTTATCAGTAGAAGTTATAATCTGTCCCCATCCTTTTATGTCATTACTCCCTATTACTCCGAGAGCATCTTTGTATGAGGAAATCGACGTCCCTCTTTCTTGTTGATTCTCATTGCTCACCGAGAGTGCTTGGAACTAGGTTCCAATAACCTCCTCTGGTTCTACATAGGAGAATAATGATAAGTTGATCACGATTAAGGCTTGCTCTCCACACAGAGTGACTAATTTGTCATTCTTGACGAACTTCGGCTTTTGGTGATGTGTCGAAGTGAGTGCCCCAGCGTCGTGTATCCAAGGTCTTCCCAATAAACAACTGTATGTTTCCTGGATGTCCATGACCTAGAAAGTGACTTGGAAAGTGTGAGGACCAATGGTTATGGGAGGATCAACTTCGTCGATAATTGTTTTTCTGGATCCGTCAAAGGCTTTGACGATGATCTCACTGCCTCTCATCAGAGTTCCTTGAAAAGATAGTCGAACCAAAGTTGATTTTGGCATGACATTCAAAGATGAACCGGTGTCTACCAGTACGCTAGCTAAAGCATCGTCTTGGCAGTTGACTGTGATGTTGAGTGCCATATTATGGTTCTTGCCTTCTTCCGGCAGTTCTTCATCATTGAATCCCAAGTTTTTGCAGGAAGTGATGTTGGAGATGATGCTGTCAAATTGTTCTACAGTCACATCTTGTTCCATAAAGGCTTGTTCTAAAACCTTTTGTAGAGCTTCCCTGTGAGCTTATGAACTAAGTAGGAGAGATAGTACAGAAATTCGAGACGGAGTTTGCAACAATTGGTCCACAATGTTGTACTCGCTTTTCTGGATGAGTTACAACATCTCATCGTTGTTCTTTATAGGTTCTGGATTACTGGATTGACCGACTTGTTGGTTAGGAACTTCCGTTTGAGGTTCCTTTTCTTTGGTAGATTCTCCAACTCCTCTGTTGAAGATCCGACCGCTCCGGGTAACTCGACTGATGTCGACAATGTTCACAACGGAGGGTAATGGAGTTTCTTTTCCATTTTCTATAGTTGTCACCGTACTTGTACGGGATAGCTTTGTCTGACTTATACGGTATTGGACCTGGCAAGTAGACGACCACAAGGGATTTTTGGGCCTTTTGACTGTCGTAGGCAACCTCGATCTGTTCTAAGTTTGGAATCTTTCTATTGCTGAGAGAGACTCTCGACTCATTGAGTAGAGGAATTATGGCACATACATCCTCGGTTTTCTCATGATCGGAGATTATGACAGATTTTTTGTTTTGAGCAGGGAGGTAATCTTGTACCATGTTGATTGATTCAGCATTCGACCATGGTTGAATCTCCTTTTGGTCTAACTGGTGCTGGAGAGCTGCTCGCACTAGATAGCATCCTTGGTTATTTTCCGAGCATACCCTACAACGTTCATAATTGGGAGGAGGTACCCGAACATACCCACTTTGTATGCAGTGCATCCTTACTAGATCCGTTTCTATTGAGCGGACATCAGGACTTTGGTGTCTACCAGGATCTCCATCAGTCATGCTAATATGTTGTGTGTCTTCATACAGGTAAATCGGAATCCACCAGTGGTCCAAAAGATGTTGAAGAGTCCTGTGCACAAGCGCGCACCCTTGGTCATTTTTGGAACATTCTTTGCAGTCTTGATAATCATGTGAAGCCAGAAAACCAAGTTTGACCTGCTTAGCATGTAATTCCACTAGACTGGTATTCATCAGGCGTATGTCAAAGATTTGAACCATATTGACTTGATGGTTACTTCTTTCATGGTAGGCTTGGATCCATCCGAGATCCATTTGACATTGGAGGGCCTCTTATACAAAAGAGCATCCCTGATTATCTATTGAGCAGATCGAACAAGTGGTGTAATTGTGCCGCGGAAGATTGTAATACTGACTTTGTCTTGAATGCATTGCCACTAAATTGACGTTCATTGCACGGATGTCATGGTTCTGAACAACGTTAGGATGTGCATGGGCCATGTTTACTTCATGAATCCTGTGATCCTGAATCTAGCTTAGATCCATTTGTTCTTGCAGAGCTACTTGTACTATGGCACACCCTTAATTGTCTTTGGAGCAGATATCACACTGGTGATAGTTGTGAGATGGCACATGGCCGTACCCGCTCTGTTTGCAATGCATCTTTACCATGTTGGTTCCCAGTAAGTGTACATTGTGAATTTGATAACCGTTGACAAGTTCTCCTTCTATTAAATTCACTGTGGTCTTCTCATGCTGCGGTAATGGGTTCGTCTGAACATTTGGATTAGTATCTTTGAAAGATAAAACCCCGTTCCTGACAAGCTTCTGTACGTAAGACTTGAAGCTGATACAATTCTCAATGTTATGTCCTGTTCCTCCTTGATGGTAAGGGCAAGTTTGATCTGCTTTGAACCAAAAAGGTGGATTTTCTAGTACTGCGAGAGGAATCTTGGTTTGAACATGCCCCTTGGCCAGTAGAAGTGGAAAAAACTCTGTGTACAACATCGGTATAAGGTTAAACCCTGATGGTCATGTTGCACGATTGTTGTTATTGTACTGCGGGCGAGCCTGCTGAAGAGGCTGTTGCGGCCTTTGCTGATACTGTTGCTGTTTTGGTTGGCTTTGAGCAACCTGAGGTTGATTAGTCGGAGCTGCCTCTAGGTTAATAGCGGGAGTTACCGCTGCTACCGGTTCATACCTTCTCCTTTGCTTTCCCAGAGAGATATTACTGATATCTTTCTCTTTCTTATTTTGGAAAGCACTACCTATCTTTTAGTGCTGCTAGATGGCTCTGCATATTTGACCAATCGTCCTTCTCGGACTACTTCTTCAAGGCGTACTCCCATGTTCACCATTTCAGTGAAGTCACTGGGCGCACTGGCGACCATTCAATCGTAATAAAACGAGCTCAATATTTTCAGGAAGATCTTTGTCATTTCCTTTTCCTCGAGAAGAGGACAGATATGGGCGGCAATTTTACGCCATCTCTGAGCATATTCTTTGAAGGTTTCTTTAACCTTTTGTGACATTGCTCTGAGTTGATCCCTATCTGGTGCTATGTCTAAGTTGTATTTATATTGCTGAACGAAGGCTCCACCAAGATCTCTGAAAGTACTGATCTTGGTGCAGTTTAAACCCATGTACCATTTGAGTGCGGCACCGGTTAAGCTGGCTTGGAAGTAATGGATTAGTAGCTGCTGATTGCCTGTCTGGGTAGACATTTTTTTAGGGTACATCACCAAATGACTTTGAGGGCAAGAGTTGCCTTTGTATTTTTCAAAGTCAGGCACCTTGAATTTGGCCGAAATTTTTATGTTAGGGACCAAACAAAGGTCGGCGGCGTCCTTTTCGAATAAGTCCTGACCGCGAATGGCATGCAGTTCCTTCTATATTTCCAAGAATTGTTCTTGGAACTCATTCATCCTGTCGTACATGTCTTCATTTCTGCCAAAAATTGCTTGCGGAATCTGCCCTTCCAAACAGTGTGTACCACTGGTTATGGTATAATCAATATCGCAATGACTTTTGGCACTTCAGTGGCCTGAAGTTTGTAACCTTCAGGAATTTTTTATGTAACCTTTGCATCTTCATTTCCCTGAAGTTTGTAACCTTCAGGTCTGGCTGTTCTTGCTGCGACTTCTGGGTCTTTAGTGACCGGTGGGATGTATCCTTCAGGTATAAAGTTGTGAGGCATGCCCTAGGGGAAACCTTTAGGCATGTTATACTGAGTATGACTGCCAGGCGTCTCAAATGCTGGTATAGACGTACTCTTCGAGATTACAGTCCTTTGATGGTGTTGCTCCTGGGCTGCTGCCAGGGATTGCATGTCATGGTGGAGTCTCTCCAAACTCTCCTTCTGAGCGTTGATTTCTTCTCTCAGCTCTCTGTTCTTTTCCTCGAGATCGTCCATTTTCTTTTGTCGATTGGCCCGAGTATTGTACGAATGAGACAGTTTGACTCTAGAGTGCGACACATAGGTGAGACTCGAAGATAAAGATGTGATATGTGAGAATGATGAATGATATGCAAAGAATGTTATATTTTTTAGTTTTTGTTTAAAAGAACTGTTAACAATTATATTACAAATATCACACAGTGGGGGGAGACCCTTTTATTGAACTTGAAAGATTGCAGTATTTTACAAAGAAAAGTACACTATTTTACAAAGTGTTGTAAAGAAAATTAGGCCTATGGATCCTGCATCCTCTCTGAGGAGAGCTCAGATGCTGGTTTCTGAACTTTTCTTTTCTTTGATTGGGCTCATCAGCCATTGTCGGGTCGACGACTCTCTGCCAAGTGAAAGGAGTGAGCAAATTCCTTCATTCCTCCTGACTTTCCATAGCATGCTGCTCTAATATCTCAATCAGAGCATCCTTCTCCTTTAGCAGTTCCTGAATCTTGGTACATTCCAAATTAAGGATCTGGTACTTGTTCTTCCAAGAGTTTTTCTCACGTTGGACTTTATTCAGAGCGACCTGGAGTTTTTCCGCATCAGACATGAAATAAAGGACAAATTCCTTTAAGGGAAAATCTTCTTGATGAGGGTAAGACATTCTTAGCTTGATAGCTCTGGTTTGTACCCAGTGGAGATAAGGTTCCATGGACGTACAACTTGGTCTCCCCAGAGACTCTTTCCCTTTCCTGTGAATATGTTGCCAGGCATGCACTATTTCTTTCTTTAGTGCCCTGTCGTTTTCTCCTTCCTTGAAGAAAAGACCTTCCAGATGAGCATTATGTGGGATATTCTTCATCGGGTATCCAAGTTGACGGGGAACTAGAATTGAATGATAGTTGATTCCTCCTTTAGTACCAATGAGGGGTACATTGGGGAAATTTCTGCATCTGTCGATGATTTGTATCCCTTTGTAAATTCGATTGTACCAATCTATGTCTGTATTGGTGAGAGACATAATCTTCTGCGACCATCGCAGATTACTCTTGTGATCCCAAAAAGCAGCAGACTTGGGCAAGTGAGAAATAAACCATTTGTAGAGTAATGGTACACAACATGTGATCATCCCTCCACTGTACAAATTCCTTAAGTGTACAAAATGATAAGCATCTACGAGCAAGGTTGGTACGGGGTTCCCAATCAAGAATATCTTAATAGCATTGGTGTCGACGAAGTTATCGATGTTGGGAAAAAGGAATAACCCATATGTGAGCAGGATAAAGATATCCTTGAAAGCAGTTATATTTCCTATACTAGCAAAGTATAAGGCTTTCTCCATCAGGAATTTAGCTGGTAAACCCTAGATTCCTCCTTTGGTGGTCATGTGAGTCCTAACTTCTGACTCATCCAAAGAAATTGCTCTTGCAATGGTTTGTTCTTTGGAATTTCTTCCAGTCTAGAAAATGGATATCGATTAGTGATAGATAAATCAATCAGCTGGGAGTACTCCTCCAGTGTTGGTGTGAGCTGATAGTCCGGGAAAGTGAAACAGTGGTATACCGGATCGTAGAACTGAATCAGCGTAGGCAGGATCCCTTCAACCATGTTGATCTTCAAAAGAGATAACAATCCTCCATGCTTTGCTCTGAAAGCCTCGGGATTAGTAATCATCCTTCCCAATTTCCTTAAATCATCAAGTTTTGGAACCTTGAAGGTGTACTTGTGCGTTTTTCTTCTTCCAAAATCCATAACGCAACCTCTCTGATATCTGCAATTATTGTTTTAGTTCTTTTGAAAAAGATTTTTTTAATGAATGCAGCAAACAAAAACATTTGAAAACATGGGTTTAGGCGTTCATCGTCACGAGCATGGAGCCATGGATCTACCCATCCCCAAGGGTGTGAACTAATTGGTCAATTTTTTGTACCTGTAGAACGGGTTCTAAAAGGTTCCCAAAATCATTGACCCCTCCTAGGTATATTAACAGCAAGCTAATTCACTCGAGCGAGCTATAATATCCTAGGATGAATCTCTTTTGAGTGTAGTATCGCATGTCAACTATTCCCGATAGTCACCGCACGACCTAATGGTTTAAATGGTTAAATGGCTACTAAATCCTCAGTGTCATGGGTACCGCACTGGGAACACTATGCTTTCACGACTATCGGTCGTTCAACATTAGAGAATCCACACGGGTACCTCGAATGATTCAGTGGACTGCCATGTCAGCTTGGTCGAGACTCACATCCTATAAGCCTTTCCTGGAGACGCCACCACTTATCTTAATTTTCTCTCAAACTTTCCACATGCGTATCAATCGCATTCCCAGTTAACAGAAATTTAAACACGGGTATCAAGTAATATAACACTAAATGATATATATAGCCGAAAACTGATAAAATAAATAAACAGAGAAATAAAGCAAAGCCTAGACCTCTTAGGAACTCTAATCCTAAAAACTCCCCAGCAGAGTCGCCATTTTTCTATAGCGTGCGATTTTTGTCGGTGACGCGACCACCTTACTGTAATGGTTGGAATTGGTTGCTACTTTCTGATTTCTTATTTATCCTATGAAGCTGGAAAGGAAAGGGAAGATATCTAAAACTAACCTTGCACGCAAATGTTTTCTTTAACAAATGCTAAGAGATTGGGGGTTCGGGGTCAGGTTATACAAAGGGAAGCTGTTAATACCCAGTGTATAAATGGTTATCCATAGGCTTTTTAATTTATGTTTCTCTGTTGATTTAAGTTGTTCTCTGGTGTTTATCTACTGTGGTTTGGGAAAGTTTCTCCTTTGGGAGTGTTGAGAGACTGTTTTTGTTGTTTTCGGGTTTTCCATTGTTTTTGGGAAGGTACTGGACCTAAAGTTTTTTATTTGTGTGCTCGCTAAGATTTCACAATCTTATGCCTACGTATTCCCATAAAAATAACTGGGAAATCAGAGCAATCGTAGTTCCTCCTATTTCTATGGGAGGAAAAATGTTTGGTGTCTTGTTTAAAGCCCAAGATTGAAGCTATCAGAGTATTTGTGTCTTGTTCGAAGCCTAATATTAAAGCTAAAGGAGTAACTGAGAGAGAATTTGTCATCTCTAAAGGGAGATATCTCACCTATTCATCACAAAATGTTTAAGAAATTAATTATAAGGGAAATTACTTTAACTGGGATATGTGAATCCAGCAATGCCATAATTTCCTTTATAAGGGTGATATCATGAAGGAGGAAAGCTTTAACTCAGTGTAGAGCAATGCCACTTTTTCCTTATGAATCTTTCATGTTAAGAGAGGGACATTGTCTTGGAAGTAAATAATCCAGAGGCTTGTCACTTACATCTGTTAAATGAAAGATGAATTTTATCCAGGATAAAGGAAGGACTCCAGCTTGGATTTTGAATTAATAAGTGTGCCACTTACAACAATTATCTGGGAAAAAGGTTTTATTTGTTTGTTTTGAGATGTAATGTATAGAGGAAATATCCTCCTGCAGAGTGGACTCATGGTCTCATCTGAGGGGATATTGGTTTTTGTGTGCCTTGATCAAAGCCCAAGGTTGAAGCTAAAAGGTTGACTCTACTAGGGGAGTTTTATGTCTGTCTTGTACAAATCCCAAGATTGAGGCTAAAAAGAGATTGACTCCACTGAGGAGGGTTTTATCTGTCTTGTACAAATCCCAAGATAGAGGCTGACTGACTCCACTAGGGGAAGTTCTTATATGAAGCATAAGAGGGGGCTATCTCTTGCTGAGGATTATTGGGAATCCAGGAGCAGATCCAGATTATGTTGGGGAATCCAAAGGCTTTACTCTTTCTGGGAATCAGGGAAGAGTTGGAGTATCATATGCCATGAGGTTCTGATACTCTTGGGGATTTGTTGATGGTAAAATGACCCTAGTTGGGGATTTTTAAGGTGAAGGTTTAAAGATTGAGTTTAAAAACCTATGGAGGTTTTAACTCTGCTGGAGATTAGTATGTTGGTATAATGATCAGGGTTCTTCCTGTGCTTTGAGAAAACTCGAGGGTTTCTTGGTGAGATCCAAGAGTATATGGGACTTTCCAAGTCTTATTGAATGAAGAGGTTGGCTCTTAGCTGGAGAATGATCTTTGTATGATGGCCAAGAGGAGGCTGAGACTGTCCAAGTTTGCTTGTATGAAGCCCAAGAGGAGGCTGAGGGTTTAAGGGATGAAGACCGACCCTAAAATGGTTTGATGTTTTGGAATTCTGACTCTCATAAGGATTGAACTAGCAAAGATGACTAATTTATGTCCTATACCTATAGGAGGCATTTGGGTAAGCCCAAGAGGAGGCTGAGGAACTTCTAAGAAGCCTGAGGGTCCTTGTACTAAGCCCAAGAGGAGGCTGAGGAACTTCTAAGAATCCTGAGGTGGGGATGCTTTTAGGAAGCCTGTGGGTCCAAGCCAAAGAAATGTCCAAGAAAGGTTTCACCGGGAATTAATCCTTTCTTTGTTGAACAATTCTAGGGTTTGAAGAAATTCAAAAAGAAGTTTCACCGGGAATTAATCCTCTCCGGGGAAATGAATTTCTTGTACACAATGTAATTCTAAGTTTGACAGTCTTGAGAAAAGTTTCACTGGGAATAATGCCTTTCTCTGTTCCATATTGTATAAGCCCAAGAGGAGTCAAGATTGTATAGGGAATTTCTTATGAGGGAACTAGTTTTGACTATGTTGAAAGTAACCTCTAGTTTGATCTAAACCTAGACCTAACTGCTGGGGGAACTCTAAGCAAGATATGCACAAATATATACAGACAATTATATTGACATATATATATAAGTAATTAGCATTAAAACAGATATGAGGACTTACCTTCTGAGAAGAAGCTCAAGCATAATGTGAACTTTGGTATTGACTACAACTGTATTCCCTCTTTTAGGGTTTCAAGCAATTGAAGGAAGTTTTGAAACCACATTGAATTTGAATTTGAATAAAAAGAAAGTTGTTTTAAAAATATTTGTTTGGGGCTTATGGCTCAAGGAGAGGCCCAAATGATTTATTTGATAACATTGATCGCACTGCGATACCGAAAGACGTTGTGGGACTTATACTACTGCCGAGGCCCAAAATTGTTTTTGTACAAAAGGAGTTGGGTCTTACACTCTAATAGAGGCCCAAAAGTGTTTGTGAAAAGAGAAAGTGGGGCTTATACTCAAGGAGAGGCCTAAAAGTTTTATTTAAAAAGGCGACGATCGCGCCGTGATTTTGAAAACCACAGAGGGACTTATACAATAACTGAGGCCCAAAAATTTTGTATTTACAAAGGGGATGGGTCTTACACTCTATTAGAGGCCCAAAAATGTCTGAAAAGAAGAAATACGGGGCTTACAACTCAAGGAGAGGCCCAGACGAAAATTGTTCTGAAAATGGCGATCGCGCCGAGATTTTTAAAATCGTATTGGGACTTATACAATGTCTGAGGCCCAAAAATTAACTATTTACAAAGGGATGGGACTTACACTCTACAAAGAAGCCCAAAATGTTTTTGAAAAGAAGTTTGAAAAATTAAAATTAAGAAAAACCCTACTTTTAATTAAAAATATAATTTTTAAAAGGAAATTAAATATAAAATCTCAAATATATTTAAAAATAAGTGGTAAGCTTTGAAAAAATATTTTGAAAAATCATGTTTAATTACATGAAAGCTTGAAATTATTTACAAAAACAATAAAAATGAAATTATTTACAAATATTCAAGATATATTAAATAAATAATATAATTTTTTTTTGTAGAATAAAGTAATTTAACATTTTTGTGACTTTTAAAAAAAAGAGCCAATAAAAAATGATAAAAAATGAGAGAGAAATTAATTTTTGAAATCATTTAATAAAAATATAAGATATTCAAAAATTCAAATATTTGAAAATGGCACCAAGGCCATCTTCTTCTTCCACACGACTACCCGCCATGGTCGTTTTGCAAAACCTCTCATATCTCTCTGATTACTCAATGAAAATGACTTTTGTAAACATAAAAGTTGTGTGTTTTTGAACAAGGATTTCAGTCATATAAATTAATTGCATTTATATTAAGTGTGGAGTGAGAAATCAAGTGATGAACTCAAGAACCCTAATTTCTGTAAGAACACCATCAAATCTTATACACGAAAGCTAAAAAGCAATTAATTGAGGGGAATCACTCTATATAAGTGCATAAACATGTTTGTAACTTGAAAACGCATTTATGATGCATGGATTATAGAGTTTGACAGTGTCAGGCTTACCTCTTGCAAGATGAATTCAAATTCTATGTTGGAGGTGTTACAGATGTTGTGTAATGATCTGGACAACTTCAATGGACTTAATACAAGGTGTTTGGAAGCTTGGAATGGATTGAAACAACCTGGAACTTGTTGTGGTACCTTAACTGTAAATAGGCCAAAAAACTTGAGCAAATGGGGGGGTGACTTTGAGATTCTGATGTTCCAGATGTGTTTTAAGGTTATGGATCACTCATATATGATGTATGTGAGGTGTTGGCATGATTGGTTTTGATTGAATTGCTCTCAAATTGAAAATTCGATAGTAACTTGAAAGAGAAGCAAAATCTGGTTTTTTGAGAGTGATTGGAAGGAAAACATGAATTCAGATGTTTTGGGGTGGTTTGATCAGTCACACATGACCTCTATTTATAGTAGAGGAAGTTTATTTTGGAAGCAATAGTGTTTGGAGGCTGATCATGGCAGTAGCTTGTAGCCACTGACTTGGATAATCCAAAAGTGCCAAGTCAACTCTTCTTATCATGGCTCCATTAATCTTTGCAGGTTTGAATGCTCAGAGTTTGGACTGAAATCTTGACTGGCTTGGAGTGTTGTGATCTGGTTCATGACACCTTAATGTATAGCATTGATGTTACCTTGCCAAATTTGAATTCCAAGTTTCATGTCATGATGATTTTCACATGCCAAATTGAATTCCTTGCCCCTTTGATCATGAACCAAGTGACTCATAAGATATTTTGTGTTTTTGGAAGATGAAAAAGTTGGCAAAGTGACAAGATCTGAAAGGCAAAATCGTGTGGCACAAGTTTGGTTTTCATGTTGTCTTGAAAAATCAGGTTTTTAGGCCATGTTTCAAGGCTTGTAACTTCCTACTCAAGTTGAGTTAGGATGAGTTCTTGTACTTTTTGGAAAGCCCCAATAACATACTTCAACTTTGATGTCCAACTTTGGTCTTGAATCAACTTGGATCATAATGAAAAATGGCCTCAAAGTTGGTGAAAATTCAAGATAGATTCTGTCCAAAATTTTCACTAAGTGTTGGAAAAAGTGTCAATTTTCATGTTTTGGTTGACAATTTTGAATTATGTAATGAGAGCTTTCATTTGAGCTTTGGATGGAAGAAAAAGGCCTTGTGGTTAAGTTATGACCTTGCAAAGTTAGTACCAAATCACTTTTCTTCCATAACTTAGAAAATTTTAAGTTTCTCAAGGTTGCCCCTTTTTCAAGTAACCTCATTTTTCTTGATTTTTCTTGATGGATGATGATCCAAACCATGAATTAAAATTGTTTTTGACTTAGGGAAGCCATGTTTGTCAAAAAATTCAAAAAGTCAAACTTGATTTTTGGCACAGTTGACTTTTTGTCATATGAATTCCAAACCGTGTGATCCTCTATTAAATCAAGTCCTTGACCTAAGTCAAACCTAATGGATGGATTCTATAGGTATTATAGAGTGTCTTGAATCATGTCCCAAGGCTTGGGAACATGTCTTGGTCAAAAGTCAAAGATACAATTGACTTTTCATCAGGAAACCCTAATTGGTCCAGATGATTTTGAATCCTTGTACTGCTTATGAACCAAGTTATTTAAATCAATCCAATCTTGTAAATGGATCAATATGATGTATTAGAGGTCTTCAAAACACTTCTTGAGGTCTTGGCTTTTGTCTGGCTCCAAAAGTCAACTTAGGGGTGAATTAGGTCAAGAAACCCTAATTCCTGATTTTTGATGAATGCATCCCCCGGGCTATTTTGACTTGATGATTGGAATTATAAGGTCCCTTTGAACTTATTGAAACATGTTTTGAATTATTGTCTCATGCCTAGATGAAAACTTTCATCTGGAGGCCTTAGTCGACCAAAACCCTAATTTGGTGACACTGGCGATCTTGAGGTTTGATCCACTTGGAATGTTGCAACCTTATGCTTGATTCTTGATGTGGGAGACCTCTTGATCCTTTATGGGTGTTTGAGAGACTTGGCAAGTTGAGGATCATGTCCATTCTTGATTAATCCTTTGTTTGAGTGCTCTGAGAGGGCTCAAAACCCTAATTCTTGGTGTTAATGTATGTTCAATAATCCTTGAGAAGATTGATGAAGTATGATGGTACATCCATATTATGGTGATGGTTTGCACAATGATGGGAAATCTTGTGGTCAAAATTTGGGGTATGACACTACGTATCCCCATGTGCGATGGGAAACTCAAAGCTACGCAGTTCTGGGTAGTGAAATTTTGTTTGTTGGTTGTTTTTAGCGAACAATGCTTATAAGGTCGCATTTGAGCGGTTAAACGTTGTTTGATACTCGAGAATGAGAGAAGTGAACATTGTTTGTGCTTTGTGTCATAATGGATCATGTTTTGATCGCATTCGAGTGGAAAACATTGCTTGCTACTCGCACATGGGAGGAATGAAGTGTTGTTGTGTTTCAAGTTGGAATGGATAAAACATCTTTCGTTTATGAAAAAGTTTTTTTTGTCACGTTGAGGCGGAAAAAGTAGGTTTGATTGGTTGAAGTTTTTTTTAGGTGGATGACGAGTATCCAAAAGGCAAGCTATACAACTTGTATTTGAACACTTGGGGGTCACAAGGATATACATACAATAGATCCTTTTTTAGTTTGATTTTATTTGTAAAAGAAGTTTGATATAAATCGAGTCAATGTTACTCAAAGATGACAAACACTCGAAAGGCAACCTATACGGTTTGTATATAAGTACTCGAGGATCACAGGGATATACATCCAATATACCCTTTTTCATTCGTGAAGGAACGAGTTGAATTTGATTGTGTTATTTAGTTTTGAGCGGATGACGAGTATTCGAAAGGCATGCTATATGACTTGTATCCAAATACTCGGGGATCACAAGGATATACATCCAATAGATATTTTTTCACCTGATTTTATTATGAAAAAGATTTTGATTCAACTTGCAAAATATATGTTTGATTTTTATTTTTTTAAAATTAAGGAGCTTTGTTTTTTATTTTATTTATTAACATTCACAATTAATCGATTTATCACAATGCTACTAAATCCATAATTAACATGTTAAAAATAAAACAAGAGTTCAAGGGAGGGTGCAAACAGCAAAATATGGGGTGCATATGGTAAATCAATCCCCGATGCCAAACATTTCACCTCTGAAAGATAACAAAAAAAAAACAGACAAAGAATCTGGACCAGTTGATGAAGATCAAATGGCAAGAATTAATACTGCAAGATCTTGGCATATAAGCCTTCTTGATCAAGATCATATAGCTTATTTAAACAGGAAACATATGGGTACGATGGCGATGTCCTGTATAGGATCATCCCAAAAATTAAATCTAAGAAACAATCACATAATGACACGTGACCATTTTTATTAAATTAAAATACAATAACAAAAAAAGAATCCTCCCCCCCTCTCTTCTCTCTCTATCTATTTTTTTCTTTTCTTTCTTACTCACTCTCTCCATTTCACTCTCAAACAAACTAAACCAAATAAAATCAACAATGAAAACATGAAAATGAAAAGGATGGAAAAAGCTATCAGAGCAACGATGATCAAATTCACGTTTTATGGCAGTAACGAATTTCAGAGAGGGTTGACCGAACAATGTGGTTGTGTTAAGTTCGTGAGATGGTGAACGAAAAGACTCGCAGTGGAGTGATGATTTTTTTCGTATTTTGGGTGTCATTGTGGTTGGCGAGCGATTTGCATGTAAGTGGTGTCCGGTGCGATTCCGGTGAGACATGTGCGGTTTCGGTAAGTTCAGTTTTCAATATATTTCTTCTTCTTCTTTTCTGATTCAGATTTCTTGTCCTTGCTTTGTTACTGTTTTAGA